>CM029271.1:16095226-16775832 GCA_016920895.1 Vaccinium myrtillus
TTTTTATCTCACAAGAAAAATATCTCGAAGATTTATTGAACAAATTTCGGATGAGAAATAGCAAGCCAGTTTCTACTCCACTTTCTCTAAATGACAAGCTGCAGCTGAATGATGGAGCAGAGAAAGTCAATGCTACGACCTACCGAAAATTGGTTGGTTCTCTAAACTACCTCACTCATACAAGGCCCGACATTGTATATTCTGTGAATCTTATTTCGAGATTTATGCACGAGCCGAGCAAGCTACACTATGCCGCAGCAAAACGGATTCTCCGTTATCTTCAAGGGACGAAGAAACTCGGCATCAAGTACACAAAAGAAAATGACAGCAAGCTTATTGGCTACACAGATAGCGATTGGGCAGGCTCGCTGGATGATCGCAAAAGCACCTCAGGATATGTATTCTGTATCGGATCTAACATCATCGCTTGGAGTTCTAAAAAGCAAAGGACAATTGCTCTCTCATCGGCAGAAGCAGAATATATAGCAGCCACGGATGCAACATGTGAGGCTGTATGGCTCAGAAGGATTCTTTCGGACATGGAGCATAAAGAGGAAAGCCCTACAATTATCTACTGCGATAATATGTCAGCCATTGCAATGAGCAAAAATCCAGTTTTTCACGGCAGGACAAAGCACATTGAGCTATGACATCACTTTATTCGAGACTTGGTGCAAAGCGGAGAAATTCAGCTCGAATTCGTCAATACCAAGGAGCAGCTAGCTGACATTATGACTAAAGCAGTGGCAGCAGAAAAATTCTCTCAATTTCATGAAGTCATGAAGATTACAAATTAAGGAGGAGTGTTAAAAATGTAATTTGTAATCTTCTAGAATTGTGTAGAATGTGTGTTAAAAATATCTAAGCAAAAATATAGAAGTGTGTAGAAATGTGTATTAAAATATTTAAGTTAGAAGTGTCTAGAAGGGTGTAGACAATGAGAAGAATTTCCTTGTAACTAGCACATGTAAAACATGTGCAAAATTAAGATTTTTCTAGAAGAACCGAAGCTAGTCGGCATGAAGTGAGTCGGTCCTACCTATGGCGGTGAAGTGAGTCGGTTCTTGACTCTATAAATACTGCAACTTGTATTCCATCAAAAACTTGAAAGAAATAAGACAAAGCATTTGAAAAGTCCTCTCTCATATTATCCTAATTACATCTTCACCCCTCCTATTTTAACAACTCCATCTTCTCTTGACCAATTCTCCCTAAATTAAATCTAGCACCCCAACAAGCTATGCAACAACACGAAAGGTTGAGATGCAGTGTAGAAGCACAGCCATAGAGGCAGACCAGCATTAGGGTAGGTGGTCACAGCCCGACTCAAAATCAAGGCATTCTACCAGTACCCTGACATATATCTTCAGTAACTGTGCAAGTGCGTTAGTAAATTACAACACACCACCCATGTATACAAGTCAAAAAATAGGGAGATATCTCTCATTTCAAGCTTCAGTTTTTGCTCTATATGTTGTTTGATTTTGAAGAAGTTGGTTTATAACCTGCTACTCTAGTTGCAACATTTAATTCTTGTTTTTATTGTTTTTAACAGCTGACGACGAAATTATTCAAATGAAAGTGGTAGATAGTTCATATCTTTTTGAACCCTTGGTAAAATTGTGCTTCACAAACTTTATAGATGAATGTCTAAGTTTTTGTACATACAAGGAATATGGAGAGGCTATATGGTTAATTTTGGGTATATAAGGAACCATGTAAGCTACTACCAGTGACTTGAGCTTAAGGATTTTGGGCTTTGTTGTTGGGCTCAAACAAGATACGTTATTGGGTTATTGGGCCACTGGTCTGGACTCTGGATGAGGTGCTACATAAACTAACATCATTTGTGTTCTTTCCTCCAAATTGATACACTTTTCCATTCTTTCAAAGACAAGAAAAGAAGAGAAGGAAATCACAAATTGAACATCACTTATCAAGACCCATTTCTTAAATTCCCATCATGGACATGTTTACAGATTTTGACCTTGATCTATCTAGGACATTAATGCAAAGTGCAAACTAATTTCCATTTATGACCAACAGTAGAAGTTAGATCTCTTCTTCATTTTCTGTTAAAACTTCTGCAGTATTCTTCAGAAGTTTGTAAGCTGTTTTATCCTACAACATTTCTGAGATTTCAGTCTTATATCGACTTGTACTTCCTAATTGATAATTTATCATCTCCGAGGCAGTTTCAGTTCAGTCTGTCGCAGACAGATCAAGAGATGTCAACAACCGATAGTAGATTACATATTCCTGAAGACTCTGTTACTTGCAGAATCCGTGCCAAGCGTGGTTTTGCAACCCACCCGCGAAGCATTGCTGAACGCGTGAGTAAAATTTTCGGTATTTTTTTCGAAGGCCATTTTGTGTGATTGAGCATCTGAAATAAATTAGCTGTCTCACTGGCAGATTTGCTTTAGAGACGTTTCTTCATCGAATCATTAAGCTTGTCTTCCATCTGCAGTGGTTTTTCTATCCTTGCATTTTAATTTTACATTAGAACCATTGATGTACTCATTTATGCAGGGATGGGACCAGGATTTACATTAAGAGGGGGCAAACTTAAAACCTGAAATTCCATGTGTTGAAATGATTGTTAGATATTCAAGTTTTCCTTGCACATATTTTGAAATTCAAGCGATAAAGTAAAATTGAAATGCAACATAGCCGTTTTCTATTTACAATTGACAAAATATACATAGGAGGATTATAGGTACTAAAAATTAAGATAAAGTTCCTTTCTTAGTTGCACGAAGCGGGAGCGGGGCCGGGGGCGGATGCGGGGGAGCGGAGGTATGTAGAAGCTCCCTAGGTTGGGATTGGCGAGGGTGTATTTAATAACTAAATATATATATGAATAAACTTATACATATTTATATGTATTGTTCATATGTTTTATAGTTGCACTGGGAGCGAGCACGTATATAAGCATTTTATATGTAGAAACATGAGTGAGAAATGACATCCCAATATATTATTTTATGCCAAATATATAGAATATGAGACGAGAAAGACAGTACTAAATCTTTCTTCTTTTTCTTCTTCCTTGCATATATTTGGAAAGAGAAATGAGAATTTTGTCCTTAAGATTAGTGTGGAAGCTCCCATCCTATTTAGGAGCGGGTTCCCGTCTAGATGGGAGTGAGCTCCCGTCGAGCTCCTATCTCGGGAGCGCGGAATCGAGCTCCCGTCTAGGGAGCGCACCATTTTAGAAGGATCCTGCTACTAAGGTTCCTTTTACGAGAAAACTAGAGTCTGCAAGTAGAACGTGAAATGTGCTCTAATGTTACTATCGGTTGTGAATTTTTTTACGAGGAAAAATATCACTCATCACTCTACTGCATAATGCTCACATGCTAAAGGAATTAATGCGAACATATGATCACTTTTCAACCTTTCACCAGAAACAGCAGTATTATCGGCCTCAAATTAATGCCATGACTTTCTCCCTTGACCTGTAATATATAACAGCATATAGCATTACAATAACACTTTTTGCGCGTGTATTCGTAGTTTCGCTTTATTAATTGCCTATTTGTGCTTTTGTGCAGGACAGAAGAACTAGAATAAATGGGAAACTGAAGAAGCTTCAAGATATTGTCCCTAACTTGGACAAGGTAAAATATATGCTCCATGTGCTTTTAGAACTATAAATATGTATAATTTCGCCGACAGATTTACCTTGGTTTGTCCAGAAAAAACATACTTGGGGAAAAGAGTTTTCATATCATTACTAGTTTAAGTTTCAAGGAATTATTACTGCTTCTTCCATCATGATGCGGCGAGTATTGTGTAGCAGTGGGGAAACTGAAAACCCAAAACCACATGTTCATAATTTTTTCAAACATAGCATAGATCAATCTAACACTGATTTGGTTCCAAATATCATACATGATCACAAAGGGAAATTGTTGTTTGGTTACCTTATTTCAACACGTGGATGATCTTGATTTTTACAAGGGTCAGCAGCAAACAAGCTATGCTGATATGCTGGATTTGGCAGTGCAACACATTAAAGGCCTCCAAAATCAGGTTCAGGTAGGTAAATTAAACATACGGGAGTTTCTTCTTACTTCCCTTTTGTTCAAATGTTCTAATTACATGCACGACTCTTACACGGTCTTTGAACTCAAGTTTTTTCCGTTAAGCATGTAGCCATAAATGCCTTTTGTCCTTATAGGTAACGCGATACTGTCATTTTTAGCTGCCTAGTAGAGATTTGTTTAACTTTCAAGAATCTTCAATAATTAGATTTTCCTCAGATCATAGAGTGCAAAGTTGGATATCTCGTTCTACACAATTTTGTATGGATATTTGGACTGGCTTGAGATAAAAATGATTCGAAGTCTTTCCAATGCAAATCAATATACTCAACCATCGTGATTGAAATTAGCCGTATTCACTGAAGGTCATATATCAGTGAGGAGATGACTCGTGAACTTCATCAACAATCTTAATCGCAGATTCAATATATACTACCACAACCATTTGTTCCTTCTCTAGGTACCTTCTCATTGTCTCCTTGGATGCATACGATGGTGGTCTTTGTTATATTTCAAAGATTAATAAAAAAATTCGCCTTTAAAAAAAAAATAAAAAAATAAAAAATAAAAAATAAAAAGCATGCCTTATTTAGTTGTTATTTTTTCCTGTTCGATTTTATTCTACATTACTCACTTAGGCCTTGTTAATATGATCTAGAGGTTACGTTAGAACCTCCAAGAAATCTAACACTTCCGAAGATTGTTTTCCTCGCTTTATGTTCTTATAAACTCCATGTGCTTAATCAACTGCTGCATAAGGCTCAACTGCTCTCTTGCACTGTGTAACGTATGTATTAGATTTATGGTCATAAATTCAAAGTTGAAGACATGCATGTTTGATTAGAACAGTACGTATAAGGTGATTTTACTGGTTTCTATTATATGTTGAGAGGGTTTATTTGATTGTGTGTTCTTCTCTTGTTTGGTGGCTTATTACATTTTTTCCCTTCGTCTTTTGAGATGCTTCTCTTTCGTATTCCAGAAGCTTAAAGAAGAAGTTGAGAATTGCACGTGCAGATGCAAGCAAACAAAGTGAGGCTACCAGAATAGCAATAAAACAGAAGCAACAAGAAGAAGAAGAAGAAGAGGATGAATGTAATTCGATTGTATAAAAGAAAACAAATTTATAACCTACTGTTTTTTGCAGACAATAATTTCTTTTTTGCCTCTAAAATAAAGATTTGTGGACGAACAATTCTGTAAATGGTAGTTGTAGTTTCCTTTGAATGGGTGAGTTGTTAAATGTGATTCTTGTGTGTTTGATTGTGTGTTCTTCTCTTGTTTGGTGGCTTATTACATTTTTTCCCTTCGTCTTTTGAGATGCTTCTCTTTCGTATTCCAGAAGCTTAAAGAAGAAGTTGAGAATTGCACGTGCAGATGCAAGCAAACAAAGTGAGGCTACCAGAATAGCAATAAAACAGAAGCAACAAGAAGAAGAAGAAGAAGAGGATGAATGTAATTCGAGTGTATAAAAGAAAACAAATTTATAACCTACTGTTTTTTGCAGACAATAATTTCTTTTTTGCCTCTAAAATAAAGATTTGTGGACGAACAATTCTGTAAATGGTAGTTGTAGTTTCCTTTGAATGGTGAGTTGTTAAATGTGATTCTTGTGTGCTCAACTTTGGTAATTAACAAGGAAAAAAATTCACTTTATAAGGCAAATCTAAAAAGGAAAAAGTTAGCTATTGACGGTTGGGGCTACTGCTTTTTTAAGAGTTTTTGTTGTCTAGAGTTTCTTTTCCTTTATTTGGATGTTTATTATTTGTGGTGGTGGAGTTATGGTTTTGGTCGGTTTGAAATCTACGGTGTTGTATTGCTTCATGTGTTGATATGAAACCAGTGTCCCCTTACATGCTTAACTTTTTTATTGTTGACCAGTTCTATTCATTGAACTTCGTGTGCCAATTCTATTATGCAACATATATATGCTTTGACTTGATAGAAGAAATTAGGTATCTTATTTGGGTTTTGCTACATACCACCCAATAGGTGGTCCTGGGTGGTTAGTATGTATTTTTATATGCTTTCTTCGCAGGCTTTTCAAAAAGTCTACAGTATTTGCTTTTGTTTTCTTTCCGTAGAGTCTTATATAGTAGTACTTTCTTCTGGTAGGCTTCTTGAATTGTCTACGGTCCTTTTATTTTCATTAATGTCTCCCTTTTTTTTATAACTGGATGTTCGGGTCAGTTTCTACGCACTTCGACTAATTTCAAGGCCATGAAAGTACGATTGGGTATAACCCTCAGTGGCACCGTGCGTAGTTTTTATATCTTTAGTCAATTTTTAAACATTTTAACAAACTTTTTTACTTTTTGGGTAGAGATACACAATATGCATCCAAAAAGTAAAAAAAAAAAAAAAAAGATTAAAAAAACATTAAAGCCAAAAAAACACAGATGGTGAAATAGTGAAATTTTTTAGAGATAATTAAAACAAACTGAAGTCCTTTACTTTGTTCAAAAATCGAATTTATTTTTTTGGGTGAACTGTAATTTCGAGGCAGGGGTACCATATTTTGGGAGTGTATGGAAACTAGAGATGTCAAATGTGCGTGCCGTGCCGTGTCGTGCCATTCAACTTCCGTGCCAACCGTGCTTCGTGCCGTGCCGTGCCTATTTACTTCATCGTGCCAACCGTGCTACGTGTCGTGCCGTGCCCATTTACTTCATCGTGCCGTGCTTTTTTGAAGTCCTGCTGTGTCATGCCGTGCCCGATTAGTTAATCGTGCCGTGTCGTGCCGTGTCGTTGACTTACTCGTGTTGTGCTGTGCCGTTCCTTTTTTTATCGTGTCGTGACGTGCCGTTTTGTCGTGGCGTGCCGTATCTTTTTTGTCTTGTCGTGCCGTGCCTTAGTCGTGCCATGTCGTGCGTTTTTTTAGTCGTGCCGTGCCATGCATTTTTTTAGTCGTGTCGTGCCGACGCGGCGACGCCGTGCCTTCTTATCGTGTTATAGTTTGGATGACTCACCACTTGTAAGTTTGGAATTTGTTTTTAAACACTACTACAAAAAACCATAAACATCACGCTTTTTAAGCGTGATGTTTCACTTTCAATCACACTCCCGAAAGCGTGATGGATCCGGGTGTTATTGTAAATCACTATTTTCTATCACGCTTTATAAGCATGATGGAAAGATAACAACAATCACGGTCAAAAAGTGTGATCTTTTCGTGTAAACTATAAATACCAAATTAGTATAACTTCAACACACAAGTAGAAGAATTGAAAATACCCAGCACATGAAACTTGCACAAATATGTAGCTTAATAGCAGGTTGTGCTCCTTTAGGCAGTGGCAAATGAGCTTCAATCACCTAGATGTAAAAATCAGGAAAACAAATAAGAAAGGAACATAAATATTATATAATCCAAATATCAAGTGGAGGAAAGCTATAATAGATAAATCTTACATCTTTAAAATACAAAAGTTTTTCTAGCGAGGAAATTATTGATCAATTTTACAAAATCAGAATTTTTGACCCTTTAGCAAGGAAAGGAAAAATTCCTCGCCAATGCCAACTTTTTGCGAGGAATAAGACTTCCTCACTAAAAAATTCCTCGCTAAATGTCAGATTTCTTGTAGTGACAACCAAAAAATAATTCTTTTTTTTTTATTTTTGTGATTATCAAAAAATACATACATTGATACAAATAAATTATTTAACATTTCTTTTTTGCCTTGTGCCGTGCCCGTGCCGAGCCGCCGTGTCGTGCCGTGTCAGGCCAACTTCCGTGCTCGTGCTGTGTCGTGCCCGTGCCGTGCCATGCCCGTCCTACTTCCGTGTCGTGCCATGCCAGGCCAACTTCCGTGCTCGTGCCCGTGCCGTGCTAGAATAAAGCCGTGCCGTGCCGTGCCTCGTGCCACGTTGACTTCGTACCGTGCCCGTAGAAGACCGTGTCGTGCCGTGCCACGTGCCACCTTAGCCCGTGCCGTGCCCACTCATTTCCGTGTCGCGTGCCAACTTATACCGTGCCGTTCCGTGCCGTGCTAGGATTTTACCGTGCCTCTGGCGTGTCGTGCCGCCTCCGAACGTGTCGTGCCCGTGCCGTGCCAGTGCCGGCCCGGCCCGTTTGACACCTCTAATGGAAACATAATCCAAGTTGGTGAAAATGACGAAAAATAAATTACTTCCATTTGTTCTAGTCCCTAATTTTTAGTCCCAAATGCAACTATGGTATTTTGAAGAGTAAAAGCAGAAAAGTAAAAATATGAAAAGAGTAATGATGATCGATGTTCCCCTAATAAGTTGGAATCCCTAAATAGGACCAATAAATTGAGACGGATGGGGTATGTGAAATATGAATCTTATTTGATAGATCTCCATTAGTTCTACTTTATAATATTTAAAAATAGCATAGATTGAAAGATATGAACAATTAAAAATTATATTGGAATCCAAATATTGCAAAAAAATTCAAACCGAGAGAGTATTAAAGTGAAGAGAAAAAAAAAAAAAAAACTAAAGAAGAGAGAAAATGGTATCCGGGTATCAATGCTTCTGAACCAATGGTATCTACCATAAAGTTGTCAGCAACCTCTTGATTAGTACCATCCACGTGCGCGTGCTGCGGTACACTGCTGACCACCCATTAGGTGGTTTCTAGCTTTTGCCATCTTATTTTGATGTAATTAATTTGTCTATCTTGTTGGTCGGGTTGCACATTGGTTTATTGTCTTTGTATTTTAGGTGGATACTTTTGTAATTGCCATTGGGTTTTATGAAATCATATAATTGTAATTAATTACTTGTGAAAAAAAAAAAGTTGAGAAGTAATTTTGAATGTAGGGTTTAAATTTAGAGGGGATTATCATTTAGAATGTCGTCACATCCAAATCTAAATTTTGGCTCCACCATCGTCGAATTCGTCTCTCTCTCATCTTTATTTTGGAACCTACATTAGTAAAGCTGGCCCACCGATCCACGAGGACTAATGTAAAGAGTAAAGACCCTAATTGTTAGAAAACATTTCATGTGTACACGGTAAAGTAGGAGTATTTGTTTGGTTAGAATTCTTTTATCCTATTTCAATTTTTATTGTACTCCAATTATTTCTTCTTGTTATTATGAAACTAAGCGGATAATAAGAGCTGAAAAGTAAATGAGATATTGAACACAAATGTATAGAAAGAAAGTTAGTCTTCTGCACTACTAAAATATTATTCAGAGTGGTATTTTGCTTTCTGCCTTTTCTTTCTCTCTTCTTGTATATTACATCTCTTTGTTGGACAATTCCTATATATAGCCAAAAGGCTCGTACTATTACAACTAATACATTTAAGACCACCACACAAATCAAGAAATGGTAATCCATTCTCAGACATCATTTATAACACCTCTCACCTAGCAATTGTTTGCACCATTTTTCCATCCGGCAGAGAGAGAACCAAAAAGGAAAATAACTCCCCACACCTTACTGCAACTCATTTCCAATATCACCACTATTTATCATCTACACCAACCCCCCTCCATGCCATTTCAATTTACCTAACCTCTTCCTCATTCTATATTACTTATATATACATACGGGGACGGACCATGATTTTTGCGTAGAGGAGGCGGGCCGTGGAAGAGGGGCGGAGCTATATAATTTAATGATATATTTTTTTCAATATAATAGTGGGCTTTTTTTCAAATTGTAGCAGGGCGATAACTTTTACTAGCCCTCTCCCGGCTCCATCCTTGAATATATACCAATCTTTACTAATATTTATGTATAAAGAATAAAAATCGAGCTCAAGCGGAGCAGAAATAATGGGAACCTGCAGTTAATACAGCAGCACGAATCAAATTATTGTGGTACTTTAGTATGAATTATGGTTGGTTACTTAGCTTATGGCGTAGACAACCATAAAATGTTGTGCCTTTTCATATCTTTTTGTAATGTTACGATGGAGACGCCCTTTAAAAATGTAATATATCTTATGGTGAAAATTTTTACGTCTCCTTGTGATAAAACTATTGCCATTGCCTGGTTTTGATTTTGTTTCACTATTTGCGGTTCTTGTGACGCCTTCTGATGGTTACTATTGCTCATTTTTATGGACGACACCATAGGACCTTCTATCTAATTAACACGAGTTTTTCGAAACTGTCTTGAGAGGTTGAAGCACTATACCGATGAATTCAAATTAGTTGAAATTTACCAATATTTGGTTCCTTCCACCATTGGCAGCATCAAGTGGAGCAGAGTGTGGTCACCCGTAACACTCCAAGTAAAAAATTTACGTGGATTTTATTGGGTTTATAAGCCATATTACCATCCGGAAAATAAAGTAAATGAACATTCTGATGGTTTGGTCTCTCTGTTTGGGACTACCCTGAGTCCCTGACATGAATTTCGGGAGCCGCCGCTGCCTTGAACTATAAATTGTGCAATTTAAGCAAATTAGAATTAAAGCTAGACAGAAACCATGATAGAGGTAAAATATTCACTTAATATGCCATAAGAATCCATTATAGAAGTACCTTCCAAGTTCCAACATCAATTTGTAGAAGACAGAATTTTACCATGCTAGGATTGCAGGCGTGTGATATACACACATGACATATGCAAGTTCTAGTTAGATATCAAGCATAAGGCTTCATGTAAGGCCCCTTCATGCCCTGTGGCCAGGCCATATGTTTCTTGGTGTACTTCCGATGCCTGCGTTCTCGCGAAAAGACTATCCATAAGATTAGTGACAGCATCACGGCAACAGAGACTACCGCGAACCCTGTGTACATCCATTTAGTGGATTTCCGCATGCTGGGACAACAGTCTTTACTGATGCCAGAAAACAAGTCCTTCAAATAAGTGGAGTCCATGAAATCAACCAGGAAAGGACCATATTCGTACAAGCCGTAGCTGACGTTTAGATAGGCAGTGAGCTGATTGTAGATGTTAGGGGTGACACGGCCTGGTGTGGTGCAAATCCCAGATGCCGAAACGTTGCAGATATAGTTCTTCCACACCTGCGCAAAGTTTGTACTCTATGAATCTAGTAGAATATGAATAAAAACCAGAAAATCATTTATATTCGTATCATTTTAATATAATCCTTTAAACCTTGAACCAATGTCCAGGACTAAGCAAATGAATTTGAAATCTCTCTTTATTTTGCATCACATTGTTGAACCCAAGTTCTCCATTTTCCCTTAGCTCCGTGTGTTTAAATTTTACCAATTTTTGGCATTTGGTGTCACAAATTTAGTGTAAAAAATTTCCAAGCAATTTGCTTTAGAAGTTGAAGTAAAGTAATTTGCCTTGTGGGTATAAATCCTGTTAATTTCCCAATTTTAGTTGTTTCTCTCTTTCCCTTGGCTTTACAAATGATGTCCCTTCACACTAATGCCTTCAAAATCTCACCCTTGAACCTGTCTAGGTGCAGAAACAATTGTTGCTAAATTAGTCATATCTTTTATCCTGTAAGTTTATCGTAAGGTTCCAGCAAAACGCTGGAAAACAAGATTACTGAAACTATATGTAAAACATTTTACGTGAAGTGCATTGTTCAAGAAAAATATTGTACATCAAAACAAACAGATCTTTAGTGTCTTCCATCCTTTGAGCAAACTTTCGAACACGCAAACATCTAGATTCATGCCCTTATACATACACTAACGCATCAAATGGAGAAACTTCAAAATGGAAATTTCATTGCCCTAGGTTTTTGTTCTCTTTCTAACTCTTTTGATTTGATTGTAAACTCATCAATCATAGGATGATATATTCATATAAATTCTCTATTGGAAGGTTGATTTGGTTGCTAAATTTTTAAAGTAAGTTCTCACAGATTTCGCGCCTTTCATATTTTGATCTCTAAGTTTCTTTCATCTTTTTAGTCATTGTAATCACAGATAAATTTTCCTATAAACACACATTGCCCTTACTTAGACATACCTCTGTCGCATTCCCAAACTCCACTTCACCAGGTGCGCATGGCTTAGCAGTAAGATTGGAATCGAATGGGTTGCAAAGAAGAGGCATCAGCGGACCAGATTGATTGGAGTAGAGGAGCCCTGCCTCAGGAGGTAAATCGGCATTGTATATATTGGCTATGGCAGTGTTGGTTGCATTGACAAATGCAAAGGTGACACCCTGGGTTCCTTTCAATATTGCTTCGGCAGTTTCATGGTCTACTCTTGGGATTAAATCTTCGAGAGCTGAATTGGCTGTTGGGTTCTGAAGCCATTCGTCCATTGCAACGCACGAGTCTGCAACTGCACTGGTATGTAAACACAGATGAAACAAAAGTTAGAAGAAATGTGCAACCAGGGTTGTGTCTTGGTCTTTTTTGAGTTGTTTCTACATTGGACATTTATTCTGTGTTTGCGATGGTATCCCTAAATCCATTTTTGTTGTAATCTTTTCTTCCAACGATAAGTAAAATTTGATGAAAGGAGATGGACAAGAAAAATTACGACGCTAAATTCCAACAAAAAAATGGAGGCAACTGAAATTATGATTCAAAGGAGAGGCGGAAGTGTTACATATTTCGTGAGGTAAAAAACCACTTCAGAAGACTTACTTATGAACAAGGAGAAATATGCCACTCAAAGCGAATGTTACCACAACAGCAATCCAAGCAATGATCACGAAGCTGCAATTATTGACAGAATTAAATTTGATGAATGACGATCAGAACTAAAATGTTGCAAATAAAGAAAATGGGAAAAGAAATAAAGAACCCAAATGCGTAATTATTCAAAATCATCTCTCACTTACAAGTACACGAGACACTTCAATCCGAGAATGGATATTACTGCAATCAGTATTCAACAATTGTATCAGAAACTAAAACAAGATATGCCTAGCTTGACATACATAGACTTATAATCAAAGAGTTTGACATACAAAATCCAAGAAACGCCAAAACGAGCATTGCAGCAGCGACATAAATTAGGATGAGTCCCCTGCAGTGTATGGTTTAAAATCAGAACGTTTAATGAAATTGATATAACGCTGTTTGAATAAGGAAAAAATGGTATAAGAGCAAGTAGCTACAAAGGTTGAATGTATTTTCTTATGTCTTCTGATCTATTTTCAGCAACAGTTCCAAGCTTGTCAGCGAAATCATTGACGTTTTTTTGCATAACATCAATTTGGGTCTGTAATTCTCCGGAAAGTAATGCTTGCCCATTGCCAATCTTCTTAGCCGCCATGAGATAATTGAAGACATTCCTGAGGTTTTGAACAACTGTATTTGCCTCTTTCAAAACATAGCTCACAACAGTAACTTGGCTCTCCTGAAACTTCTCCTTGCCAATGAAAAGAAATACACTTCCAGCTCTGTAATTGAAAAAACACACATTGCAGATATCATGATGAGGTTTTCTCTCTTTGTTAAAAGAAATTTTAAAATTTCGTGTAACCCCCTCGCGTCTCCTTTTCCTCTCTCCTTCGGTTTTCTAGTAATAAGAAAGGGCATTAAAATAGGGACATGTATTTTACGTGTTAATATTTTTTTTACTTTTTATACCTAGTTTTAATATGGATATTGTATTGTGTTTTTATATACGAAATCATCCGATACACTTAGCAATGTGCCAATGTTCAAATGTTTAGCAAAATGGTGTGTCTCGTGCATGTCTGGGTCGAGTGCACAGAGAGAGAGTGGACAGAGAGAATTACATTGCTGCAACGGTGAAAAGTAGCAGGAGAGAAAGGGAGATAGCGTAGGCAGTTCTTGAATAGCCATAAGACTTTTTTGAGCGGCAGCAACAGCAACAACAGCGAAGTATACACATACAACACAAGCATAGACCAAAAACAACGAGCCAAATTGCAGCAATGAAAAACAAGGGAGCCGCAGAAAAAACCAGAGACTGCAGTCGGATAAAAATTAGTTGTTAGGGAAATTCTCAAAGAGAAAGAGAAAACAGGAAAAAACTGTGATAGTTGAAAATTTGATGAACACACAATCAACACAGGTATGAAATCAAGAACCAAATCAACACCTGGACTGGACTAACAGCATGTCTCAGGGAAACTTAAATTTCGTTTAAAAGTTTGAATATTAAAGAAATATTCAAGTATCTGACGAGATTGGTATTACAGAAATTCAAAATCCATTAAAAAACCTATGAATCCAACTCAAACGAAGAGGTGATAACATTTTATGAACAGTAAAAGACGTAAAAATTAATTCTTGCAATTTGAACAAGTAATAAGCTGATGTTATTCATCAAAAAATGGTAGAAATAATCCAGCACAATTTGGGACAGATCAAGAATCAAATCCAATTATTAAGAGCAACTTCAAGTGAATTGTAAATTTTTTGTTCAGCCTCTTTCACCTCGTATATATTCCATGGTCCCTAGGCTATGTACAAGACCATATAGCTTAAATTGCAGAAGCTGAATTCCATCAATAGAAATCTTAACCACGGGAGATATTGCACAATGTTCGTGAAAACCATTGAAATCAACAGTTCGTGAGAGATGAACGGGGAATAAACTTATTTTTATTGATCACGAATCATCATGGACTCTCAAAGCAAAACAAACAAATTGAAAATCACCGAAATTAGATAAGAGGTATAAGAAGGGGCAATCTCATTCCAAGATCATGTGAACAATTACCGATTTGATTTGGGTTGGTTTAGATTGGATTTCTTAATGTGTAAAGCACAGAAAAAGGATGATTTATCAAGCTCTTCCCGGGTGATAGGGGGTGTGTACTGTAGCATTTCCCTTCCCATCCAATTGTGTTCGAGTATATGACATTGCACTTCACCAAAGGCACCAGAAATGTACAATTTATAACAATTGATTGACATGCTTTTCCACAAGCCAAAGAAGAAGAAGAAGAAGAAGTAGCAAAACCCAATAAAAGTGCAAGTATATGAAGGCATATAATTGGAAAAATGTGCAATTGGTAAAATATTCAAGGAGTAACAGAACCACCATTAGAAAGTGATAGAAGTTTGAAGGGGCTAACCCAAAGGTAATTTTTATTTAGAGCCCATCCGCCTGTGTAGTACTTAAACCCATTAAAGGGGTCTCTTCTGTGGGTTCTATCGGCAGCCAATATCAGTGTCGACGTAGACTTATTTGAAGTTTCTTCCAAAACCCTCCTGAATTCTCCTTCGCCCACGAACTCTATATATGGAAAAACATCCACAAAAGTTCCATAAATGGAAGCATAGCGAACAAAATAAAAGCAATTTTCTTCATTCAAGTCTTTACCAGGAAATTGTAAAACATTAGGCAAATACATTTTGAAATGCGCGTTTTGAAACATAGGCACTAGTTTTTCAAATGATGAATTGAGCTAACCAATAGGTCCACCCGGATGCAATAAAATGTTAAAAGAACAGGTCATTATGGTCCTATAAATGTTTTATGCATGAACGATTGGAGGTAACTGATATGTTTATCATTTGGAAGAGGTAAAAGCTTTTACAATAAAGTCAAGTTTATTCGTATTTGTATTCGTATCGTTGCAAAATTTATGCATGTGGTGGACCATGTTCTCATTCGTGTTTCTTACATTGATAAGTTCGTGTTTCAGGTAAGAAATGGTCCCACGTACATACATAAGTAGCGTACATTGCTTACAAAATTACCTGAAGCATTGGAAAGTTGGACAAGGTGAAGATTAGAAGATCCTTGGGAGAAGGAAAACAACGCTGAAACGACAACGAGAAGGAGACACAACAATGGGGTTTGTCTGAAATATGACATAATGGTGGCCTTTCCCCTTTTCCCTCTGTTTTTTGGTTGGCTTTGAGAGGGAGAGAGAGAGAGAGAGAGAGGAGAGAGGAGAGGGAGAGGGAGAGGAAAGACTTGTAACTTATATACTATTTTGAGCTTGGGATCTTTGACATTCAACAGTTGACCGTTATAAGGATTAGATTGAATGCCAGCCTTTTTTTCCCTGTACGTTGGTATTTAGAGCTTTCCCAAAAGTTCCCTTTGAGAGCGCAAGGGTTAGTCCGGTTGGTTGGTCCGATTCTTAGGGTTAGACAGCAAATTAAAAGTATTTCTCATGAATAGTCTGGGCATAGATGGTCCGTCTTTGACCGGACCAGGAAAAAGAATAGTTAAAGTGTGCCTAAGCTACTGTCGAAACGAAAAAAAAAATAAAAAAAGAAGAAGAAGAAAAATGTGTTCTTTGAGAAGGCTTAATTAGATGAACCACACCTATGTTTTTAGGTACAAAATTGATTGTGACACAAACTTTATGCCACAATCAACCACAACCCATTGGGGGTGGGTCCCACATTAGGTTTTGCGGTTGAGTTGCTTAATTTTTAAAGAAAACCAAGACAAAAAAAAAGTTGACTTAATTTTTAAAGAAAACCAAGACAAAAAAAAAAGTGACTAAAAGCCATTGTTTTGCAGATGACGAAAATTAGAAGTCCGTAACTTATTAAAAGTAAAATCAGAAAGCAGAAAGCAGAAACATAACAAGCAGCAGAAAGCAGAAACATAACAAGCAGAATCTAACCAGTTCCGTCCTAGAAGATCAAATAATCCTTAAATGTTTAATCTAAAGACAGACTTGAATAAGCAGCAGAAAGCAGAAACATAACAAGCAGAATCTAACCAGTTCCGTCCTAGAAGATCAAATAATCCTTAAATGTTTAATCAAAAGACAGACTTGAATGCAAATTGCAGCCATAGGATAACAAGAAGCATGCAGTAGGCCACCGGAGGTTTGCTCGCCACGGAATTAGTTGAAGTGCGCACAAACTCTTTTGTTCATCAACGTATTTGTGGATGATTTTGTGAAGGGAAATGAATATAGGGAAAATTTCAAAAAAATCCGTGAACTTTACACTCAATGTTTCAAAGTCCCCTAAACTCAACTAAACTTCAATTTCACCCCCAAAGTTTCACTCCGTTAATCAATTTACCCCCCACCGTCTACTTCTGTCAACTGGGAAACGGAAATAGCTGATGTGGACTTGGATGGCCATTAACCTGTCTAATTGTCAAGGGAAAATTTCAAAAAAACCCGTAAACTTTACACTCAATGTCTCAAAAACCCCTTAATTTAACTAAACTTCAATTTCACCCCCAAATTTTCACTCCGTTAATCAAAAGCCCATGAATGATCTGAACAGATCCATGGGGGGATCCAGCCAAACAAACTCATCACAGTCATTTTTTGGGCACGAAATAAACCTCCTATCTGGGTTCCTATTAGTCCAAGACGTCTGAATCAGCTTTTGGGTTCCGAATGATGCACATCAGGTCATTGTCTTTTGGCGAAGATTGAGTGGTGTTACAGCTGCCATGCATGGCGGATCTGAGACTTATTGATGGAGGAGAGATACATAAATGAAGTGCTAGAAATTTAGGTTAACGTAAGGGGGGAGAGAGAGAGGACTGGTATATATAATGTGCCAGGAAATGTAGAAATTGAGAGAAGTTATTAGGGTTACAACATTTTCCTCCAAAACTTAATGGTTCATCAGACATGTCATCTTATTCTTTTACGGAGTGAAAGTTTGGGGGTGAAATTGAAGTTTAGTTAAGTTCAGGGGGTTTTGAGACATTGAGTGTAAAGTTTAGGGGTTTTTTTGACATTTTTCCTTGACAACTTGACAATTAGACAAGTTAACGGCCGTCCAAGTCCACATCAGCTATTTCCATTTCCCTGGTGACAAAAGTAGACGGTGGGGGTTAAATTGATTAACGTAGTGAAAGTTTGGGGGTAAAATTAAAGTTTAGTTAAGTTAAGTTAAGGGGGTTTGAGACATTGAGTGTAAGATTTAGGTATTTTTTTGAAAATTTTCCCATGAATATATGGGGTGCGAGCCAAACGGCCCCAATTATATTGGAACTGCTAGTTTTACTGATAGTGTTTCCATTGATAACAAGGGATATGAATACAATAAATGAAGGCTAGCCAATTAGGCCCGCCCTACCCCCCCGCCTCCATCGGGTTGGGTTCATGCCCATTTTTGGGTACTGGCTTTGGTTCGGAAAAAAACCCCGATCGGGTTAGGGATTACTTTATCCCGACCCAAATATTTATAACCTAAAGTTTATATGTTTATCCTTGTATAAAGAGTGTGTCCTCTATAACAATGGAAATCAATATAGTAAATGAAGGCACCAGCCTCTGCCCTACCCTGCCTCCATCGGGTTGGGATTCTGCCATTTTCCGGGTACCAAAATTTGGGTTTCCGGGAAATTAAAAAATCATTATCGAGTCCGGGATGATATGTTTACCTTTGTATTACACCATTATTAAAAAACCATGCCGCGAACATTTTTAACTTAAACTATTTAAATGTTTACACTTGTATTTGCACCCTCATTAAAAAAACACCTTACATATTTCAATTTTCTCCCATTTTGCTTTTGAGCTAAACAAACTTTCCTTATGTTTACGGGGCGGGAACGGATGTACCCACACATTACCCGATCGAGGTTCGGAGCGAGGTCAGGGCCGGATGGTATTCTTGGGATTGTGATCGATGATATTTCAAAATTTGCCCCGCTGCCATCCCTAAATGAATGGCTAAATATGACCCAAAACCATAGAAACATTACACTTGTTTTTCTAGAAAACAAAGTAAAGTTAGGTTGTGGTTGGAAAATTTAAAAATAGTGAAGTAAAGAATCCGGCTTTCTGGATCGACCTTATCTCCCTTTTTTTGAAAGCAAGTCAAGGATTTCATATCAACACCATCCGACAACGATTACATCAAATGACAGGAAAGAAACCAAAACCACTAACAATTGAAATGAGCATGACTTGGTTTAGCTTTCAAAGGCTACCGGCACTCAGACACACTTGCCGGAGCAGACCCAACACCTTCGGGACGGGACTATGAGTCCTATCAAAAGCTAGCAGTAGAGAACCCCGAGGGAACCCAGCTCAATCCATTACTCAACACAGCGCAAATGTAATCCAAACACACAAATCAACACCCTAAACCCAACTAAATCTGGACTCAAACAACATATGTAAACCGAGTCACATACAGAGTTCAGCAAAATCAAACAAAAACTACCAAACTGATGCAGATAACCCAAAAGAAACTAGTACAATCCGAGAACCATCGAGTCACCTCACTGAGTTGCTCCGAGTCACACTGAGTCGCACCGAGTCTCCACGAGTTAGCCACCCAGTCTCTTCTCCGGACAAAGCCCAGCTCCCTTAGCCGCCGCCCATGGCATTAGAGAACTTTATTAGCCGGAGGGGGGCAAAGAAACCCAAGTTCAACCCATCGTCGTCAAAGTCATTCCGAAAAAAGAGGGAAAAATTGAAAGGAACGGAGGAGAGGTGGAGGTTCTGGTGGCGAGGTTGTAGATCTAGGGAAAGGCGGCGAAGGCTGAAGATCTGGGGTTTGGTGGTATGGGCAAGGAGATGGCAGACGGCCATGGGTTGAAGGTGGGTTTTAGCCAAAGAACACGGAGGAGGAGGGGTGGGGCGGGGAGGCGGCAGCCCCACTGTGGACGGCCCACTGGAATTCGATGCGGTTCGCATTTCGAAAAGATTGTGATTGTTTGAGTCGCCACCCGGATTTTTGGTCCGAACCCGAGAAACCGATAAAAACATGACTCGTTGCCCATTGAAAAAGATTTTACTAGCCATTGTGAAACCAAAGATTTCTCGGATTCGGGGGTTTGGTTACGAGAGGGGAAGGGTTTTACGGCACCCCTCTCGCCCGGTCCATGAACCGGTCTCTACTCGATATTTTGTGGGATTTTATAAATATTTGAAATTCAATTTATTCACAAAATAGGGGATCGGGAATGGGAATCACATAAACAATAAGAAACAAAATATAAAATGTGAATCTAAGTGGATGCTTGTGCATGACATTTTACATGAGTGATGATGATGATAACAACTAAAATTACCATAAATATTTACAAGAAATGAGAAATTATAGCAACTGTACAACAATTTCAGAAATTTATGAACATGAGGCCTAATTTGAACAACTTGCAATCTGAATCCCAGAATGAGGGTTGAGCGCTCAATGATGATGACTTGAGCGCTCAACCTTCCTAAACCAGTTTGAGCGCTCAATGCTCATGGATTGAGCGCTCAATGCTCATGGATTGAGCGCTCAAACCAATTTCTGACTCCTGAAAGTTTAACCCTTTTCTTATGGTTTCTCTTCCCATTCTTTGTGAAATCAAACATTTATAACCATTTTTCACAGATAAACAGATTAAAACACAAGTATTTGATTTCTCAAAGATTGATGAGAAGAGAAGGATCATCACAAAATTAGCAAAGGAAAACATCCAAAAGAGTATATGAGGGTAAGATTCATGCTACAAGCACCAATATAGAAATACACACACACCAGAAAGGAATTAAAATATGATCCATCATCGAAACAACTATCAATCATTAAACTGCTCAAGAACAGCTTGAGCGCTCAAGTGAATGGCCTTGAGCGCTCAAGCCATCCCGATTTCGATTTGACCTTTAAACAGTTTTTGATGATTCTCGGGATCCTAAGAAAATACAGATTAAAGGAATTTGTAGTTGAACAGTCACTGTTCAACTCTTAATTATGAGCTTTGCAAATGTTTTGGTGTTTGATCATCATTAAATGGCTAATCAATGTTCATGCATGTGGTTTTATGACACAAATAAGCTGTTTGGAGAAATTCATGAACATTGGTAACCATTAAATGATGATCAAAACTAAAAGAAGGCACAAAAATCAACAAAACAGGAACTTGTTCGGAGCTACTAGGCTTAGCGCTCAATTGCGAAGCTTGAGCGCGCTCACCCCCTGTCATCTTTTTGCAAATTTGCTGCTTTTAAACAACTTTTAGACCTTTGTGGGTTCAATGCAAGTATAATGGTCTTGCTTGCGGTTGGTCTTCCTCGAAGGATCAAAGTTTGAGCATTTCACATGTTTAACTACCTTTTGGAGTGATTGTGACTCGGACTTGATTTTGGGCTTGAGGATGGAAGATTATAGATGTTTTGGTTTATATTGCGGGATGAATTAGACAATGTGTGTGGTTGGTTGATGATCAAGAAGTGAATTTCCGAGCTTGAAGAGTGGTTTTGCAAGTTGTTTTTTGATGATGAAAGAGTGGTTTTTGTAGAGAGAGAGAGATGATCGATTTTAGAGAGAATTAGGAATCTTTGGAGTGTGAGAATTGGTAAACCCCCAAAACCGGGGGTGTTAGATGGTTTTATAGAGTGAGTGGGAGGAAGAGAGAGAGAGAGAAAGAGTGGGTTTGTATTTTAGGAGTATTTTGGTGTATTTTTGGAGTTAGTGGAGTACATTGTACGTATAGAGATCGTATAAGATCGTCCCCAGACGCTCCCATGCAGAAAATCTCATGATGAGATACTCTGCAAGTTGCTGTCTGGATCAGAGTTGAACGCTCAAAGCTGTGGGCTTGAGCGCTCAAGGTGCTTTCCCAGGATTGAGCGCTCAAAGCCATGGGCTTGAGCGCTCAAGTCTTTGGATGGCAATTTGTTGGCTTGGCTTGGTTCAACAATGTTTGGGTTGGTTTGGAATATTTTGATTGTTTGGGGTGGTGCTTGGTCGATTTTGATCAAATTCAAGTCAAACTCACAAGTTCCAGGTAATCATGATTGGTCCGTTTCATCATCGGAAATGCTCGAGCGTATCTTGGGTTCAAAATTGGGGTGTCTACACCCACCCCTCAAGAGCTTAATCAGACAAGAAAAGGAGGAGAAAGGATGTGATAATGGTAGGAATCAAGGAGATAAAAGGGAGGAAGAAGGCCGGAAAAAGGGGTGGCTGGCAAGGAAGGATAAAACCCTAGGGGATCTAACTTTTAGAGAGAGAAACTCTCTGGGTAGTAGCAAACCCACTCACCTTATCTCCCTGAACATGATGATATGCAAGACCCCGAAGAGTATGCAATTAATCATAATTAGTAGCATTAGTACCAAAAAAAACGAATATTATCCACTTACGTGATTCGATTAGGTATTTATTAATGGAAAATTCTAACTTCAGTTCTTACAGCGGAAGATAATGTGTAGAAAGTGTATTGATATTTGAAAAAATTGTATTGATTTCCGTGAAAATATATTAATATCCGTGAAATAGGTGTTGATATCCAAACTTGGTTGTCATTACTGCATAATAATCTCATCCGTTAGGCGGAGGTTATGAAGAAACTTTACTAATACACAAACAATTTAGTATTGTAGTATTGTAAAAAATAGTATAATCATAAATATAACATCTTAATGGGTTCCATTTGAATACAGCAATGGAGTTGGGCCAAGACTTTATTTCTTGTCACAAAATATAAAGCCCACGACATGGCCTAATTATACGACTCTACACTTATTTTTTCATCACATTGTTTTCTACAACATGCAACAACATAAGTAGATTCTCATTGAACAATGCCACTCTCGTGCCAATTCCCGACCCCACCATTGTGACTACTAAAGCGCATCTATTGCACCTTCTCACACAAAGTACGATTCATGCTTTTTGCCACCCAACTTTGTTGCCGAGTCTTTTGTGCGGTTAGTATCTGGCTATACCATCTTTTTTGCACATATTCATAAATCTATTTAACTCGTAGTCTCTTGCATTGTCTGATGATCTGAGCCACTCACTTTTATGCTTTATCCTGTTCACTCATACAAGATGAGAGTAATCAACTATAACCAACTAGGCTTCCTTTTCCGTATGATTGATTGCTTTCTAAACTTGAGCAAAGTTTGGTTTTCAAGAACACAATTCTCGCATCATGTACTCATTTGCAAATGGGTCCCAGTAAATGCAGAGTCTTTACACATTGGAGGGTCGTGTTCACTTTTGTGTATTTTTAAATGCGGAGTCTATACGCAAATGGGTCCCAGTAAATGCGGAGTCTTTAAATTTTTTCATATGACCCAACGGTCAAGATTACAACGAAACAAGAGTTCCAAAATTTTGCCTATTTAGATAACATCGAAACAAGAGTTCCAAAATTTTGCCTATTTTTAAGAGTAGCTATAGATACATTCACTTTACATTCATTCTTAGAGCATCATAATCAGACTTAACAAATTGCTTGAAAGTTATATTTGATGAGCAAAATGTAACAAAACCCTCCAAAATCAGACTTAACAAATATTTTTCAAATTTACAAAACTTGTAGCTTTGCTACAGTGATTACTCAAATTTGAATAGTCACTGTTCATGCAACAAAACCCCCATTTCCATCTACACATTGCCAGATGCACCACTTTGTCAATTTTTTGAGCACGGACCACAACTCCCCAGGCGGGGAGATGAGTTTTAGGGGGGATTTTTTTATTTTTTTTTAGACTTGAGGGGAATAGTTTAATATAGTAAAATTTAGATAGAGGGTTTGATTTTCGGAATTTTTGGATAGTGACTTGCTAAATTTATAAAAGGTGTTTTTGAAGTTAAATTTGATGTAAAATTTGGTGCTCCTGATAAGAATGCCCTTAAATCATCTCTCACAATTAGGGGTGTTCACGGATCGGATCCGGACGGATCGGATACGGATCCGATCCGATCCGCTCAGAGCGGATTATGGTTTTTAAGATCCGGAACCGAACCGAACATTCACGGATCGGTTACGGATCGGATCGGATCAGGTCGGATTGAGCGGATTTGACAGATTAAAGAAGGATTATTGAGCGGATTGAGCGGATCGAGCGGATCCGATCCGATCCGATCCGGATCCGGAACCGCCAGATAAGAAATTCTCGATCCGGAACCGAACCGAACATTCACGGATGGATCAACGGATGGTTCGGATCGGTTCGGATTGGTCGGATTGGCGGATCGGATGATCCGCTGAACAGCCCTACTCACAATACAAGGTGTGACCGAAAACACTATCTAAATAGTTCTACCATCAGATGTAAGAGAGGATGTGAAAATTTACATAAATACATGTAATGTGCGTGTAGCATTTTTTCTCTTGGTAAATGAGTATTTGAGGGGCAAACGATTGTGAATTTTACAAAATACAAATGGGTATGGAGGATAAATTAACACAATGGTAGAAGTGGTGGGTATTAAATATAGGAAACCAAGTAGGGAGAAGGAACGGGTGTTGTCTGAGCTAATGACAACCGGAGTTGTTGAATCGATCCCTCAGTTTCAGCATTTTATTTCTCTTTTACTTATGGAATCGTCTCCTTCTTTTTCCCTATTTATATCTCTATACAAATCTCTCACATTATCGCTGTTACAACGACAACGATCATTAGAATCCAACTCTCCAACCGGACTCTACATTTCAGCAAGTCAATCTCCCGCATGAATTTCAGGTAATCAAATCTCTCTCTGTCATAATTTCATTCGCATTTGATCCTCGTAAGTGTTTTAGAACATCGTTGCATTTTCTTGAGATGCTAGTAATGAATTTCGAAAGTTAAGTTGAATTGAGTTAATTCATCAACTTTACCAATTCCTTTTGACAAGGGACAATTTTTGGGACATCCCAAGAAGGACAAACAAATGGGGCAGAGGGAATACATTGTATTAGTTCTGAACATGATTTGAAATTTTACCACCTGAAGAAGACGGAATTTGATATGTGGACAGGTTTGAGATCAGATTTTTTTTCCTTTTTTCAAAGAACGAAAGCCTTTGAGATTTATGGGGATTAGAACTTGGCCGGACAGAGGAGAGCTGCTGTCCCCGGCGATTCCGGGGAGTTCCGGTCTCATGTCGATGATCGGAAACGTTCACGTCGAAGAGCTCGCCGAGTAGAACAAGTGTACCAAAAATTAGCTCAATCGGATATCATTTAGTACCTAATCGAAACATTTTTATCTTGAAGAGAATGCATCCAAAACACTAGATCATACCCACTCAAACTCATTATTGCCGAGTTATATCTGTACCGATCAGGTACTAAATAGTATCCGATTGAGCTAATTTTTGGTATACTTGTTCTACTAGGCGAGCTCTTCGGCGTGAACGTTTCCGATCATTGACACGAGACCGGAAGAGAAGTTGTATTTAGAAGAGAGAAAATAAGGGTTCGGAGCAAGGGCGACTTTATATAGGGAATTTCATCCAGCTCTGTCAAAAATGCAAAGCGTATCTATGATGAAAGTTGTATGAAAAAAAAAAAAAAAAAACTCTTATTAGCAAAAAAAGGTATATACATATACAGTATATTATCTGACAAAAAGACTCCAACATGTCACAACATCCCACGATGAGTTTTCATATTTTGGAGAATGCAAAAAGGACCTCATGACATGTTTTTAGCTTCTTCTCTTTAAATATCAATGGAAAACTCATTCTCGCAAAATCTGTTTTAAAGACAAAACTTGAAAAGGAGAAATGAAAAGCCAAAAATAGGCTCCCAAACACCTCTTAAAGTTTAACCAAATGCATTCCTATTTTCCGGCGCATAAGTTGTAACCAAGGTTTAGTAAACCATTTTTAAATGTGTAATACTCCACTTTCCTTTTAAATGGGTATTATATATTGGGTTCTAGGCTTGTTTTGTTTTGTTAGGGCTATAACAATTTGGTTCAAATTTAGTTAGAAATATTTATTTTAACCTTGCACAAGTGACCCAACACTCACAATATTAAAGAAAATTTTATTTTTTTCAATGCATTTTTTTAACACAGTGAGGTCGCTCGCTGGGTTCAAAGGTAGAGTCGCCCCTGTTTGGGAGTAAATGAAAATTTTATTTTTTTCAATGCATTTTTTGAACATGATTTGAAATTTTACCACCTGAAGAAGACGGAATTTGATATGTGGACAGGTTTGAGATCAGATTTTTTTTTTCTTCAAAGAACGAAAGCCTTTGAGATTTATGGAGATTAGAACTTTGCGTTTTTGGCCTCAGGAGAAATTTGGAGGGTAAACGAGAGAAAATAAGGGTTTGGGAGCAGGGGCGACTTCAGGAATTTGATCCAGCTCTGTCAAAAATGCATAGTGTATCTATGATGAAAGTTGTATGAAAAAAAAACACTCTTACTAGCCAAAAAAGATATATACATATACAGTATATTGTCTGACAAAAAGACTCCAACATATCATAACATCCCACGATGAGTTTTCATATTTTGGAGAATGCAAAAAGGACCTCATGACCTTTTTTAGCTTCTTCTCTTAAAATGTCAATGGAAAACTCATTCTCACAAAATTTGTTTTAAAGACAAAACTTGAAAAGGAGAAAATGAAAAGCCAAAAATAGGCTCCCAAACACCTCTTAAAGTTTAACCAAATGCATTTCCTATTTTCCTTCGCATAAGTTGTAACCAAGGTTTAATAAACCATTTTTAAATGTGTAATACTCCACTTTCCTTTTAAATGGGTATTATATATTGGGTTCTAGGCTTGTTTTGTTTTGTTAGAGCTATAACAATTTGGTTCAAATTTAGTTATCACAATATTAAAGAAAATTTTATTTATATCTAAATTTTATTTTTTTCAGTACATTTTTTGAACCTAGCGAGGTTGCTCGCTGATACAAAGGTAGAGTCGCCCCTGTTTGGGAGTAATGTGTTGAGAAACCCAACTGTTGAGCGATCCGTTAAAGGACCTGGGTAATGGATTACCTGAATTGAACCTACATCAGCGATCCGTGTCGAAAATGCAAAATGTGTTTTTTTGGGATAATGGATGGATTGAACCAACTAATCTTGATTGAAGTTAATGGACCGGCCAAACCTCCCATGGCACCAAGGTATGGAATGTTTGGCCTTTCATGAGATTCAATGCTTGGGAGCAAGCCCCTTTAGTTGCTGTCTCATGCCCACTCGACCAAACTGTGGTGTCCTGATTTCTAGATGGATCATTTGATCTTCCCTTTGAACTCTGTGAGTGACGAGAGTATGATTCCTTGGTACCCCTGCACACTTAGCACCAAACTTGGCAGGAAGTTGGCCAGGGAAGGCACTTCGACGGTCTAGTAAGTATTTGGAAGAAGGAAGTACCAAAGAGTAGAGTTACTGTTTAGAGAGAGTGAATTGTGTACCTTCTAGGGTTCCTCCTCTTCCTTTATATAGGCTCCTCCTAACTTGAGCTCAAAATACAGGGGCAAATTAGTCATTTGACTCAGATGACGTCACGACACATCATGAGCCAAATATGTTATCATTGCATGCAATTGTCTCGAATCCTATCTTGACACATAGCATAACGATACGGCTGTTGTCACCATGACGTGTGGACAGCTATAGCATGTACATGTGCCCTCACGAAAATGTCACCAGGACTAACCGCCTAGGATGATATCATCCGTGACGTCAGTCATAATCGATATCTCGGATTTCCTTCCGAGTCACCTCGGGTTTCCCCCGGCTTGGATGACTCGTCCGGATCAAAGTCTTGCTTGGCCGAGACGTCGACTTGTCCCAGCCCGGACTGTCTCGGTAGGGTTATTTCGGTTTGCACCGGCATTGGGCCTTGTCTCTTTTGGGATTCGGGCCATTGGGCCGTGCTGAATATAGTTACTTCAAGCCATTATATTTCGGCCCACTACACAAACCCGGGGGGTTGTGTATGTTCTTATATTACAGGAAAGTTGTACTTGAATTTTGCTAAAGGTGTTATCTCCTTGGATCTACATGTGTGTGTACATACATATGAAAGTCATTTCAGTTTTTCTTTTGTAATAGTATATGACATGCTGTTCCATGATATTAATGTTTTTTGTCACACATCGCGTGTAATATTCGTAAGAAAGTAGCTGCACCTGCAAGGAAAGCTATCCGGTTGGCATGGTTTTGACAGTCACCAGATCAACCACTGTTTTGGCATTGCTTTTCCGAAATAATCAGGTCTTTAGTGCAATTGGTTCAAGTGTTTTGTCGCAACTGGAATCCAGTAGACGCTTTATCCAGTTGGGATGGATGGTGCAGTATGGGTTTTTGAAACTTTGGCTCGAAGAATGTTCTACTGAGAGAGATTTTGATATCTAGCTTTACTACCAAACTCCTTAGATTCCGGGGCTAATATGTTGCTATCTGTGTAGTTGTTTGTTGTTTGAATTTTGGGTTTTCACTCCTAAGATTAGGTGACTCATATGTTGTTATCTGTGTACTTGTTTGTTGCAATCGAATTTGTTAGTTTGAATTTTTGGTTTTATCACTTTTCTTGGCCAAATGCAGTTTTTGTAGTATTTGAAAAGTTTCTGAGTAATTGATTGTGCGTACTGTAGAGCGACAAGTTGAGAAATGAAGACTTCAAAAAGGGAGGAGAGAGCGATGCTGCTTGATGTTTTGACGATGGTATAGGCAATGGATTCGTGGAAAGAGTGGCACTGTGACCATGGGGAGCCTTGTCTTCATCAATCACGTACACATGTTAAAGCTGTAAGAACTCTGAACTACTTTCTATTCCCTGTTTTCACCCTGATTGCTCAGAAATTCACTTTTTTATAATCTTTGTATCAGTCCCCTTTCTTCCAGTTTCTCTTACACTTCAAGTTTACTATGGTCACCCACGTAGATACATGTTTGAGATATACAGTATTTCTTGTTCTGTAAGGGGCCTGCTGCCAAGCATTTCTCCTTCATTGAACTCTCTTGTTTAATTTCTTTCTAATTTCAATGAACTTCCTGCTTGTTGATGAAAAGTGTGAGTCATAGAAGTTTCCTGCATCTTAGAATGGGAAACTAACGTCATTCCTGGTACTTCTGTGGTTCAGTTTCATACTTATCTATGTTTGGTTTTTCTTGAGTGTAGACCACAGTATACGGTGTTACCAGTTGTTTGATTGAGTATTTTAGTGCTGGATCACTTAGATATATAACTGAGAGATCACTTAGATATATAACTGAGAGATCACTTTAGATATTTAAACAGATGCTTCTGGTGATAATATATACAGGTTTGTTGTCCTCTTGTGCTGTTAATAGAGAAAATATATCGATTTACTGCAAGAAAAAGGGAATTAATTATGTAATTGGAAAGATTAACTGTTTCCCCATGAAGCAAAAGATTCCTGACTTTTGTCTGAGGTTCCCTCTCTCCTCCCTTTCCCTTTCCTCTCTTCACCCATTTCTCAGTTCCTTCCACGGCAGTCAGCACCATCGCCATCTTTTGCCTGCAAGACCACCGTTGAGGGGCCCATTCACCACACTTTCTTTCCTCTCCCTCTAGCCAATCCCTGATCCAATCTCTCCCCCCTATAGCAGTCAAGTCGTTGCTATGCTACCTTGGTCATTTACCTCCGTTGAAGTCCCATCTAGACCAGCAAGGCAGCAACGACCAATTTTAATCTCTCTCTCTCTCTCTCTCACTAGACACACACACACACACATATTTAGATATATTTCCTATTTGATATTTACACATATCACACACATATTTGGGTGTGCTATCCAGATAAACTATTTGGATTTTTGTTGGAGGGTTTGGGCAAAAGAGTACCATGAGCACTAGTGAGGGATGGAGGATGGAAGGATGTGGCATTATCAGTGGTGGCATCTAGGAGGAAGAAAATCTGAGAGATATGGGATGTGAGGACCGGGTAAAGGGGGATGTGCCTCCCTTCCTTCCGTTGTTCACATATTGGTAAGGATGGGTCAGAGAGGCCACAAGGGCAAACCAGAAAGGTTGAGGGAGGCGATTTGGTGAGGGAGGGTGAGGGTGGGAGGAAGAACTGACTGACACGGCACCCATTAAGTAGTTGCCTGTAACCCAGGGTTTTATTGCAGATCAGTTAACAAGTTAATTTCAATGGTATAAAGGGAAAGAATGATATGTGTTTTGGTGTTCCAAGTCGCTGTTGGACCCTGATCTTGGTTAATTTGAACTACATATTCTATATAAATGTGCATCTGGAATAGTTTTTAATTATTAGTGGGCGTGCGCAGATTGAGTGATTGGCTAAAATACTCAAAGAATGATGTGATTTTTGTCCGAAGAAGTAATTACATCTTTTCTTTTTCTTCTGCTCTTTGTTGCATTTTGTAAACCGTCTTCTTGAAGAGATATGTGAAAACATGTTCTGCAATGATGTACAATGTATTCGACCAGTATATCATATGCCATAATCTAGTATGAAATTTTTAAAAAAAAAATTTGTTTACACAGGACACAATCCGTGAGCGATTTGGCTGCACTTTTAGCTCACAATAGATCCCAATGGTTTACCACTAAAACCTACTCCTACTAAAAACAAAACAAAACAAAACACCCCAATCTAAAGCAGTGAGAGTCATATTCCAGTAGTAGGATGAAAAGAATCAATCAAGCACAAAAGTCCATTGTAGTGTTTTTCTAGATTCTTTTGAAGATAATCACAATAGAGTCAAGAATCCACAGCTTATAGTAGCGGCACTCAAGCATCATGCATACATGCACATACGAAAGCCATGAAGGGATGAAACCCATAGTAGGAATTTTCCCAATAAGTTCATAAGGCATGGATCGGTGAAGAAGCATCCATCCATTTATCATGCCAAACATCCCTGCTTCCTCTTTCCAATTCCTTTCTCAGTACAATTTTTCATAATCTGCAAACATATAACATTTGTACTAATATTTGTTGATCTTTTTTTTTATCCTAACATTTGTTCTAATGACTATTGTTTCGAAGAAAAAAATACACACACATACTAATTACTAGACCTTTATACCGATGATCCTTCCATTTCCATCTCCTTGGTCTATGGGAATTTACGTCCGCCCACATTTTCATATTGCCTCCACATAGATCTTGGGTTATTTCCCTAGATTTCTCATGTGGGTTTTTGCAAATCGGGCACGTTTGCCAAAATCTCAGCTTGGGTAGAGATGTTTTAGCCATGTTGGTGTACTTGTGTTTTGAACTCAGTAAAAATTTGTGGGATTGATTTCATGGTTGGATTTTTTGCAGTGGTGCTGAGTTCTGTGTGGATTGATCGAGGTGGCATCAATGTCTTGGGTTGGATCCGAGGATAGCAAGGCAGTATCAGGCAATTGTGATTTTTGGGTTACCTATAGATTAAGGTATGATTGTCGTTGTTTGATTGTTTTTATCTGCATCTTGAGTAACTTGTTTATCACCAGGACCACTTAAAGGGTGAATTGTGATTGGTTTTCCTGTTTCAGAGGTCTCCTGTATTATAAATTGAATTACCTAGAAATTTGTTGCTTGTTCACAAAGATCAACTTTGAAATTGGGTGGCATCGTTCTATATTTGGTAGAACTTAAAATTTTTAAGTTCTGACGTAATTCTTTTGTTGTAGGAAAATGCAATCGGATCTTGGAAAAGTATTCATTGGTGGAATTTCTCGGGACACAGATGGAGAATGTTTGAAGGACTATTTTAGTGGTTATGGGGAAGTCTTGGAAGCAGTAAGTATGAAGGATCGCAGCACAGGTCGCTCTCGTGGTTTTGGCTTCGTTGTCTTTTCTGACCCTGAAGCAGCAAAGAGAGTACTTCAGGAGAGACATGTCATCGATGGTCGGATGGTAATTTTCCGAGTCATTAGTAAATTTATTGCTCGATTGTCCCTTTGCTGTAGTTATCCTCATACATGAGACCTGCATACATTAGTGTAATTTTGCACACTTTAGTTAGTTTGATACGGAGTCAACTCAACTCAATCTCACTTTGAGCTAAATGTAAGTTTTGCCTTTGATTATTGTTTCTGTTGATGATACCCGATAATGAGCCCACAACGTTTAGGCATTAGCTAGTCATTTAGGAGCATTTTACTTGATAACAGGGGGAATTAGGAGATCTTCATTTTGTTAATATAGTCAATTCAATCCTTCAATCCCAATGTTGAGCTAAGTATTTATTTCTTTTTATTCCTGTTTCTGTTGCACTTTATCAAACCAGATGATATAGGCAATGTTTAGGCGTTATACATTTAGGTTGTCTTTGAGTCTGGTAACAACCATTGGTTCTTACTTTTCAGGTTGAGGCAAAGAAGGCTGTTCCAAGAGATGACCAGAGCACGAGTAGAAGCAGTAGTAGTATTCCGGGTTCTCCTGGTCTAGGGCACACAAGGAAGATATTCGTTGGCGGCTTAGCTTCCACAGTCACAGAGAGTGACTTCAAGATGTATTTTGATCAGTTTGGGACCATCACCGATGCTGCTGTGATGTATGATCACAACACTCGGAGACCAAGAGGCTTCGGATTCATCACCTATGAATTGGAGGACGCAGTGGACAAAGTTTTGCTTAAAACGTTCCACGAGCTGAATGGTAAACTGGTTGAGGTCAAGCGTGCGGTCCCTAGAGAGTTGTCGCTTGGCCCTACCCAAAGCCCACTTGGTGGATATAATTACGGTTTGGCTAGAAATAACTTCCTCAATGGCTACAATCAAGGGTACTCTCCAAGTACAGTTGATTATTATGGTCTTAGAATTGATAGCAGATTCAGTCCAATCCCCGGTGGTCGAAGTGGGTTTGCTCCATTTGGTTCTAGTTATGGAATGGGTTTGAACTTTGAACCGAGGTTGAACCCAAATTTTGGCATAACTAGTTTCAATAGTACGTTGAGCTATGGACAGGGATTGAGCCCTTATCATATGGGTTCTTTAAATAGGTCTAGCATTCCTGTTGGGTATGATGGTGGGAATGGACGAAGCAATTCGTTTTTTAGCTCAGGGGTTCAGAATTTGTGGGAGAATGGCGGGATTAATTATGGAACAAGCTCAACTCCTTCGAGTGGTGAGGTTTTCGGCAGTGGAACCATTGGAGGAAACTTTGCAAACAATTGGGTCAATTGGGGTTCTTCTCCAATTTCACCTCAAGGTGGAGGTAATGCTGCTAGTCATGGTGGAAATGGTGGATATGGAGGTGGTGAAAACAACTTTGGTTTAGGTGCTGGAGGGAATGGAAGAAATACTGCAACTAGTGGATCCCTCTCCCCATTTGAAGTGGAGGGTTTGTTCAAACAAGAAGGGTCAAGCTCAAATACTTACTTTTCTACTCAGAGGTGGTCATAGCATCTATGGTTGGGTACTTGGGTGGGGAGACGGTATGAAGGAAATACAACAGCTAGTGCACCCCTCACATGCTGCACCCCTTACTTTTCTACTCAGAGGTGGTCCTAGTTGTAGGATCCTTCTAAAATGGGTGTGTTTCCTAGATGGGAGCTCGATGGGAGCTCGCTCCCATTCATTCGGAAACCCACTCCTTAATAGGATGAGAGCTTCCACACTAATCTTTAGGAAAAAATTTCACTTCTCTTTTCAAATATATGCAAGGAAGAAGAAAAAGAAAAAAACATTAAGAGAGATTTAGGACTCTCTTTCTCGTCTTGTATTGCACATCTTATCCACGTATTTAGTCCATATATGTGGCAAAAAAAATCTATTGGGATGTCATTTCTCACTCATTTTTATACATATATAATGTTTATACGCACTCTCTCCTATCGCAACTATAAAACATGTGTACGTGACATATAAATATATATATATATATATGCGTATATATGCGTTTTTATATATAAAAATTCTATATATGCGTTTTTATCGAAAATTGATCGGATCAAACCCTTCCCGGTATTTTTTTTCACTGATTTTTTACAGGGACCATTAAAAACACCTTTTAAACACATTGGACGGTTCGGATCGTGAAAATTTGATCGGGAAATAGGAGAATTGGGGGTCTCCCTGATGGGCTTCCCATCAGGGAGTCCTGATGGGAAGCTCACTGTATATATATATATACAACAAGGATCCGGTCAGGACACCCGGACCTATCTTAGGTCTAGAATTTTCTCCCGGTCATTTGGCGGGATCCATCGCGTTGGATGTTTTAGAACATGTTTTTAAGGTTCCATCCGGGAAATGGGCAAAAAAAACGGGGAAGGGTTTCATCCGAGGCATTTTTCGATAAACTGCGATTTTACAGTTTTATCGAAGAATGCTCGGATGAAACCCTTCCCGGTATTATTTTTTGCCCATTTCCCGCGTGGAACCTTAAAAACATGTTTTAAAAACATCCAACGGTTCGGATCCCGGCCAAATGACCGGGAAGTGAAAATTCCGGACCTAAGATAGGTAAGGGTGTCCTGACCGGAACACACTATATATATATATATATATACATATACAGAACATATCCTATGAGGGCTCCCTCACAAAAAAAGTGTGGGAAAACAGTTGTGGGCCGCTGGATCCTATGCCCTTCACGCGATCCAACAGCTAACAACCGTTTTCCCGCACCTTTTTTTGTGAGGGAGCCCTCATAGGAAACTTCTTGTATATATATATATATATAGCCCACGGTTCACATCCACACCTCCCGGAAATAAGAAAAACATGACTTTTTTTGTGTTGCAAATTATGTTTGGAAAATCCGATCCGTCCAATGTGTTCAGAAGGTGTTTTCAAGGGTCCACGCGGAAAATCTTCAAAAACAAATACCGGGAAGGGCTTGATCCAAGTAGTTTTCGCAAAAAATGTAAATATATATTTTTTGCAAAAACTGCTCGGATCAAGCACTTCCCGGTATTTTTTTTTGAAGATTTCCCGCTTGGACCCCTGAAAACACCTTCTGAACACATTAGACGGATCGGATCGTCAAAAAAATGTTTGGATCATGAGGTCCGGAAATAAAAAGTCCGGATTAGAACAAAACCCATATATATATATAGAACAAAACACATTATCCGGACTTTGGATCCAATTTTTTTTTGACGATCCGATCCGTCCAATATGTTCAGAAGGTGTTTTCAAGGGTCCTCGCGGAAAATCTTCAAAAACAAAATACCGGGAAGGGCTTGATCCAAGCAGTTTTCACAAAAATATATAAATACAGTTTTTGCGAAAACTGCTTGGATCAAACCCTTCCCGGTATTTTTTTTTTGAAGATTTTTCGCGTGGACCCTTGAAAACACCTTCTGAACACATTGGACGGATCGGATTTTCCAAAAAAAATTTGCAACAAAAAAAAACCAATTTTTTCTTATTTCCGGGAGGTGTGGATGTGAAGTTTTCCGTGTATATATATATATATCGCGTGAAGGGCATAGGATCCAACGGCCCACAACTGTTTTCCCGCACTTTTTTTGTGAGGGAGCCCTCACAGGATATGTTCTGTATATATATATACAATAAGCTTCTAATGAGGACTCCCTCATTGGAAGTTCCATGCGGACCAAGGGTTTTTCCCACTCTCCGGACCAAATTTTCATGATCCGAACCGTTAGATGTGTTTAAAATGTGTTTTCCAAGGCCAACGCGAAGATTCGTGAAAAAAAATACCCGGAAGGGCTTGATCCGTTCAGTTTTTGTTAAAAACGCTGAAAATTTGGTCCGGATGGTGAAGTCCTCATGGAAGTCCTCATGGTGAGGTCCTCATTAGAAGCTCACCGTATATATATATATAGACCACACTTCCCCTCCAAACTCCCTGAACTTAATAAAATCCGGACCTAATTGATCCTGATCGAATTTCGATGATCCGAACCGTCCAATGTGTTTAAAAGGTGTTTTCAAGGGTCTCTGTGAGAAACCATAAAAAAAAAATATCAGGAAGGGTTTGATCCGAGCCGTTTTTCACAAAAACTGTATATGTGACTTTTTTTTTTTAAAAAATCAAGCCCTTCCCGGTATTTTTTTTGATGATTTCTCGCGGGGACCCTAAAAGACACATTTTAAACACATTGGACGGTTCGGATCATCGAAATTCGATCGGGATCAATAAGGTCCGGAATTTAACAAGTTAAGGGAGTTTGGATGGGAAATGGACTGTATATATATATAGGAAGTTATTCTATTCAGGACTCCCTCAAAGATCTCCTCCGGGAGGACCACCCATTTTTTGATTTTCCGGACCAAATTTCGACGATCCGAACCGCTCAATGTGTTTAAAACATGTTTTCCATGGCCAACGCGAGGAATCACAAAAAAAAATACCCGAAAGGGCTTCATCCGAGCGGTTTTTCATAATAATAACCGTACATATATAATTTATCGAAAAATGCTCGAATGAAGCCCTTCCGAGTATTTTTTTTTGTACGAATCCTCGCGGTGACCCTTAAAATCACGTTTTAAACACATTGAGCGGTTCGGATCGTCGAGATTCGACCCCGATCCATGAGGTCCGCAAATTACGAGTTTGAGGGAGTCCTTAGTAGAACGGGATCCGGACTTCCGGACCTCCATGGTCCGAACATTTTTTTGACGATCCGAGCCGTCCAATGTGTTCAAAAGGTGTTTTCTAAGATCCACGCGGGAAATCTTAAAAAAAAAATACCGGGAAGGGCTTGATCCAAGCAATTTTTCGCAAAATCCGTATATTTCTGATTTTGCGAAGGTGTTTTCCAAGGTCCACGCTGAAAAATCTTCAAAAAAATACCGGGAAGGGCTTGATCCAAGCAATTTTTCGCAAAAACTTTATATTTACGTTTTGCGAAAATTGCTGGATCAAGCCCTTCCGGTATTTTTTTGAAGATTTCCGTGTGGACCTTAGAAAACACCTTTTGAACACATTGGACGGCTCGGATTTTCCCAAAACAATTTGCAAAAAAAAACACCATTTTCCTCAGTCGGGGGATCGGGATCCTTGATGGATCCGTGGGGTATATATATATATATATATATATATATAGTTGTTCATTGAGGATCCTGTCAAGGATCCGGATTACCCATTTTTGAAGGGTTTTTCGGTGTTTTGATGCTTTTAAAAATTGTTTTTGGGAAATCCGAAGCCGTCAATGTTTAAAACAGTGTTTTCCAAGGTCCACGCGAGGAAATCTTCAAAAAAAAATACCGGGAAGGGCTTGATCCAGCGGTTTTCGCAAAAAGCGTATATATATATTTTCGAAAAATGCTTGGATCAAGCCCTTCCCGGTATTTTTTTGAAGATTTTCCGCGTGACCTTGGAAAACACGTTTTAAACACATTGGACGGATCGGATCGTCAAAAATATCGGGAAGTGGAGTCCCGGATCGGGACTCCCGGACTAGAACCGACTCTATATATATATATATATATATATATATATATATATATATATATATATATATATATATATATATATATTTATTCATTAAGTATTACCTCACCGCTCTTAACCTGGGGAGCTTCTACATAGTCCTGCTCTCCCGCCCCCGCTCTCACTTCGTGAAACTTAGATCTAGTTATGGGTATGATGGGGTTTCGGAGACTTTTTGCGGTTGTAGTTCAGTTTACGGGGACCCTCCAACAAACCTGGCGGTCGACAAACTTTGAGAGTTAGGATTTGGTTAGTTTTGATTTGGGATCGGCAGTGGAGCTTCTGATCTTCCTGGTAATAGTTCTCCTCGTTCTGTTGGTGCTTTTAGTGTTACCAAGAGACTAAGGGACAGACAAATGGCGGTAAAGGACGAATTATTACCAAGAGAGCGACAAATAGCGGTAAAGGACCACATCTTAATTCGTTTAATTATTTCCAGAGTGCGGAAATTAGTTTTCATTTAAGAATGTGGATATATACTCAAAAAGAAATTTTGCAGGAACCTGTAGTGTTCAAATAAATTAGGAATATCATTCAGAGTGTGCCTTGTTTTGTGTTTTTTTTTCCTTGTCATGTTTCGTAAGGCTTAAAAGGCATTGATATGACTTGATTATGTCATGGACTTGGGGGAGAATATGGCTTTTGTTTGATAGCTTCTGGCCATGTTAGTATTTATGGGTCGGTTCAACTGGACCCAATACACACGGATCGTCCACATGGGTTAAGTGTTTGGGTTAGTTAGAAGGATGATAAGAGATGGAACTCTTATCTCTATCTGTTAGGAGAGTTTAAAGAGAACTTAAACTCTTGGACTTTATTTATAAATATAGTCTTGCAGATATATGAGAGACACAAGAAAATAATCAGAGTTCTAGTTCTCTCCTTCTCTCAAAAAATATTCTCCTATCAATATCTTCTCTCTCTAGGGTTTCCATCTACAACCCTAGGACTTGAGGTGTGGATAGCAAGAGTAGGCTCTGGTAGTCTTCTCTACGCGACGAGGATTGAAGACTATGTTCGGGTTCTTGTTCGTGGTTACGGATTGTGCTTGTAGAGTGGGTCTCGGTTCGTCGATCTCCGAAAGCTTGAAGTATTCCGTTGCACTTCATTATGTAAGTCTTGTATGATTTACACGCTTTCGATAAGATTTAACATTGGTATCAGTGCCATTACGGCTCGCACTCGCATGATCGCCTCTGTTTTTTGTTTTATTTTTCCATCTGCGGTTCGTTTGATATTCTGTTGATAACAAAAAAAATAATGGGATGCAGTAGTGAGATAAATCAAATCTGGTCTTGCCACTTGAATCGGTGTTGTGTGATAACTAATCATGCGTTAGATTATTTAAAATTAATTTGGTTTCGTGTGCCCCTAAGTGGCATGGCACCGGACAGAGCACTGGTGTACTCCCTTTTTAATTGCACCGATTTGTTTTGCTCGAAAGTGGCCGACTGCCATGTGGTTTTGATCCACATCAAAGAGTTACATTTGTGTTTTTTTTATGAATAAAACGTTTTCCAACAATTAGAGTTTGGGATGTGTTTGGTTTCAAAGAAGAGAAATAGATACGGTTCTGTTTTCTAGTAATAAATTTTTTTGAAAAAGCAGTTTATTTTGAACAAACTTGATGTGTTCATGTTGGGTTAAACCACTGTTGAGGCTTATCAATAGTCAATACATAAAAAATGTGGCTACGGCAACTAAAACTATGGATCGAACCACCCCAAAAATTTGTGATTTGGTGAAACCGAGATGGCAGACCGTGATAGGGATTTATATCCTACTGCAATGGTGAGAAAAATAAATCAGAAGTGGTCGTGTGTTTGGTCTTGTGTTGTGATTATCCATTTAATCCCATCGGATAATCACGAAAAACCGATTATGAGTGCGGCGATTTATGAGCGGCATGGCACCATACACGGTAGAGCAGTGGTGTGCTCATAATCAATGGCTTTGATATTGGGAGGAACATAATTGGGTCCATTCAATAGTTGTGTTAGTCGGTTGAGCGCGCCACCTTTGGGAAGCAAATCACCGAACATGGTCAGAGCACAATTATGCTCCTATTCATGGACTATTTTATCACTTTAGTCTTCTGCCAAGTTGAGTTTTGACCAATAGTATTGTTTTCCCACGTGGCTACAGAGTCCTTCAAACTTCAAAGAACAAAGCGTTTTTACCGGAACAAGTTGGACTCTATTATTTACCCAAAAAGTAGGACTCTGTTGGACTCTGTTCCGTTTGAAAACATAATTGTTAAAAGTTCTGTTCTCTTGTACGCCTATAAAAAAAATGTTATGGTATGTTTTTTCTTTTCTGAACAGGTTGGGTTGAAAGACTATTGGTCATTTTTTATAAAAAAAAAATAAAAAAATTGGCAATTGTGATAATTTTTTGACCGAGCCACCCAATATTGATTTGGTGAAACCGTGCAAACAGACCGTGGGATTATTTATGTTCTCATCTTTTGTTTGATAAAATTAGAAGTTATTTCCTGTTGCATCCGGTTGGAAAATATAAAGAAACATAATTCATTTTGGAGATGGGCTCTCATTGATGACAGAGACCGGAGACAAATTTATTATATGGAGATAAGTGCAACACCCTCGTTTGTTTTTATTTTGTAGGGGGGTGTGTTTTTGCACTTATTTTTGTATAATTTTTGTGTCTCCCATACTTGCATAAAATATTAATTAGGGACTTAAAATACTTAGTCCCGTCCTCTCTTTTGGTGTAAATTCATTGGATATTTTGTCAAAAAATCGATTAAGAAATAATAATTTATACCATGTGTTGGGGTGATGACTACGAGCATAGCAAATTTTCGATCCCCGCCTATGGTTAAAATTATTATTTGCTTAATAGGGTTTTGTTGTGGTGCCATTGGTGATCTACTCGTGTGCAACTGCCTCGTGGGGGCATTGGGGGGAAGAGCTAGTGTTGAGAGGATTGCCTATATTGTTGGCTTGGAAGGGAATTCAAGTCAAGGTGGAGACTGTTGGAGATATGCCTTGAATTTAGACGTTTGAAGAAGCACAGAAGTTCATAGAGAGCAGATTTCAGTTTTGGGGACTGTTTAGAAGTTCCTGAAATTCTAGTCCGGACGGGAGTTTAGTCCGTCCGGACGGTCCGGTCTGAGTTCTGTACAGAATGCGCTGGGATGAGCGTTTTTGTAGGGTTTAACCTAATATTCTGTGTTTTCTTGTAAATAGAGGCCTTGGGGGCCATTAGGGTTTGGACTTCTTGAGTGAATCCCTTTGAGGGAGCCCCCATGGAGTTCTCGTAGTGTGTTAGGGTTTCTTGGTTGTTCCATTGGTTTAGCCTTGAGTTGGGATAGATATCTAGGGTTTGCAGTCGTCTTTTTTGTGTATGTGAGACATTGATGCTCTGTAGTTCACACCTCAGAGATTTGTTCCTAGATATCTATTGGATGCTTCAAGTAGAGTTACGGGTATAGCCAGCTCTTTGTATTTCTCCCCATTGATAGTGAATTCTCTTGCTCTTTCCCGTGGACGTACCTCTAGAGCCTCGTGCTTGGGGGGGGGGGGACCACGTAAATCCTTGTCTCTTGTTTTCTTGTTGGTTTGGTTATATTCTTTACTTCGAGTTTTGGGCACAACACAGCAGCCATATTCTACAACTCTAATTTATATCTCAATTCACTTGTGAGAGCTAGGGTTGAGGTATCTTGAAGAATCATAAAGACCGATGGATCTTTGACCGTATATAAGTCATCTTCAGGAGGTTTTGTTCTTATTCATCCACATTCAAACCATTGAAGCAAGTCCTTTTGTGGAGTTCAAAAGGCATCTTTGGAAGGCTTGAGGATTCAAGAGTCGGTGATCATGCAAGAGTATGGTGAACGTGGATTCAACAAATAGTTCTTTGGGCTCGTGGTGCCCTGCTATTTTTCTTTCACTACTGATTCGAGGCTTTGATTTTGGCATAGATCGAAGCCCCTTTGGGGTTTCGATCTCGCTTGGTTTCCTTTCATCATTTTTCCTTTCCTTTTCTTTTGGTTGGGTCTTACTTTCAATTTAATGGGGATGCTTCCATTGTTGTCCATGGGATGTTAAGAACTGTTCCGATGAGGAGAGAATTCCAGTTAGGGGGGAAGACTTTCGAATTTATCAGGGATGGCGTGGGAGGGAGTCGAGTGTTGATAGTGGAAAAATGGAGGGGATCTCAGAGTTCTCTTTCTCTGTTGGGATTTGAAGTATGTTGGTTGGGATCTAAGTTACAGAAGATATCTCAGGGACAAATGGGCTGTGGCTTTATGGGAAGTTTGAGAAGGAGAGAAAATCATTGGAGGTGAATCTTATAGTTTCGAATAGGAGGTAGAAAATCTGCATACCGAAATTAGAGGGGTGTGATGGGTGGTCAACATTTGCGTCCACATTGATAGATTTTGAGTCATGTTGGGGACAGAGAACTGCTTCTCAAAGGAAATCTTCTTCCATGGCCAGCGAGATATCTGCCAGCACCTTATACAATGATGATAGAGTGATGGGTTTCTTGGGTCGAATTTTTCTGAACCAAGTAAGAGCAACAAAGGCCCCGTTCGAAGAGATTAAAATCATTTGCGAATGGATTGACCAGATGTGTGGCATGGGAACATCGAAAATGGGTGATTTGCATGTAGATTGGGAGCCGATAGAAAAAAATGCTTCTAAGCCTGTTGGTGATTTCAATTCACTCTCTTCGAACAGAGGAGCGGAGAAGATGGATGTGCGTGGAGCAGTTAGAATGAAGAAGATTGCGCGTGTAGATACTCTCACAAAGGGGACTGGGAAACTTTGGAAACATCAGAACTGAGAGAGAGGAGTGGGTTGGTTTCCAAGAAAGTTATTGAAGCACACAAAAGTCTTGCTCCGAGGTACGGCTATACAGCTGGTTACAATTCAAAGTTTCAAAAACAAAGTCCAAGTGGTGCTTTTATTTGGGGGTTGGATTTGGCTCAATCTGGTGCATTTGCTAGACCACTTTTTTCTGTAGTCAACCATAGGAATAAGTTCCATCAGGTTTCTAAAAGTGGTGGGCCATGACAATTTTGTTTGGGTTCAAAAGCACAAATTATTTGATGGGAATGGTTTTAAGCACCAAAATGGGGTTTTGGAACAGGGGAATTTTGAAGAAGGGAATTCAAAATTATCCATTAGTTCTAATGACATGAGGACTGATGTGGTTATGGAATGCATTGTTAAACAGCCATCCGAGGAAATGAAAGGGTCAAGCTTTATGGGGGAGAATTTTACAAATGCAACTTTAAAATCTTTTGGTACTATTGAAATAGATGAAAATTTGATTCTAGAAAAGATCAATGCTAAGAAAATGGAGGTTGAGATTCAGATTGATGGGGCTACTGATGGACATGATTTTAAGGGTCAAAATGAGGATTTGAAAAAGGAGACTTTGAAAGAATGTAATTCCAAGTTATCAATGCAGGAAAATATTATTAAGACTGACAATGAAGATGGCAAGAGGAGTCCAATCCGAGGGGTGGATCAAGACAAGGATTCAGCGATGTTTTCACATGAAATGCAATTAAAAAGATTTAGGGCAAAAAGGACGTTAAAGGGTCGGTTTTGGTTTTCAAATCGTTTGGATTTCTTTAGAGCACAAAGGAGATGTGGGAGTATTCGAATGAAAATTTTGATATTTGGGGTGTAGAGATTGATTCATATGGGAGAAAATTGAAGCTGGTGTTAGGGTTGATAACAAGGAAAGTGGTGCCTGCAACTCGTTAAAACTAGGTGCTTGGGCTTTGCTCAGGGTATTTGAATTGAGTTTTAAGCATGGGGTGTAATCAATTGGAGGGGCCTTGGTGTTTCTTTAGGTTGTTTTGTTTTGGTGTTGATTGTTTGGTTGTCTCCTTGTCAGTCTTTCAATCTTTTGGGTCTCGAGAGGCAGATGATTGTCGTCGTGTGGGTTGCCAACCTTGTTGGGATGCCGCTCCTCGTTTTGATGTTTTCTCTTGTTCCGTTTAATCTTGTATCTTTGATATTTGATTAATAAATTTTTTTTTGCCGTTCAAAAAAAGAAGGATAAACAGATTAAGAGTAAGAATACTCGTAACCATATGATGTTTCTAGAGCATGATTCCTCCTTGTGGTTTTTACCCATCCAGGGGTTCTCCACGTATAACGTTGTGTCAATTGTCTGATTTGTTTTTCGTTGTGTGATTGGTTTATTATCTGCTGGTGGGTTGATAATTAAGGAGTTTAAACATCGCAAATTTTATATACCTAAGGTTCTAGGGTTTTTTCATTTGGTATCAGAGCGGGTTGCTTTATATTGAAATCATTGGGTTTTAAGCGGATCCTTGATTTGCGATGGAGTTGAGTCCAAATCGCCCTCCAATATTAGAAAGAACAAACTTTGACCATTGGAAAGCTAAAATGCAAGCCTATTTGAAGGCAATTGACGAAGATGTTTGGAATGCGTGTGAACTCAAATATACACCGCCTACTGAAACTGTAAATGGGATTGTTGTTCCAAAGGCAAGTGCAAAATACTCAAAGGCAGACAAAACAGAACGTGCTATGAATAGTCGGGCCTTAAATGTTTTATTCAAATATGTTGATACGAAGGAGTTTCATCGCACATGTCACACCCCAAAATGGGAAATGACTGGCCATGAATCATATAACTGATACATGGATCACGAAGCCTAAAATAAAATAAACCATGTAACACTAAATGACCATTTTTATAATTACATAAAATCAAACCAAATTTTGTCTCAACATAAGCATGGGGCACTCCATCCCATGATCCAAACATTAAAAATGATCACCAATAATACCATGAATCCAATTCTTTACCAAAAAGGTTTACCACGTGTGGAAGCGAAATAAATTAGATAATAAAGTTAGGATGCAATATCCTATGGAGGTCGACACAGTAACTCCCCAAGACGCCGCCAAAGTCCTCACCTATCGACTTGATTTTCCTGAAAATGGTGGTGGAATAAATCCATCAGCTGACAGCTCAGTGAATGACAAACATGTATATTAAATAAAGTCACTAAGTAGGGATTAAATTAAATTACCATATCATCATAATTTGGCACACATGATGTAAGATAAAGCAACAATAAATCTTAATGGTGATCACAAGATAATATCCAATAACAATGGGGAAACACAACCAAATAGTACCATGACCTACAAAATAATAATCTCAAGATTGGATCCAATATCAAACTTAGAGTCACTAGGTGTTGGCAGCCCGTGGAACTCTTCCCTAAGTCGATCCAGTGAAAAGACAGTCGTCGAGCAAAAGGGTCACCGGCCTAACCCGGGTCTCTTCCCTAATAGCCAAGGTCACCTATACAAAGGAATAATTTCCCTAGACTTCCAATAATAAAAGTTCACGATAATATCCTTAAAGTTCTCACCAAAAAGAACACCTTTTATCGCGTGCCAATTTAAAGAACCAAATATAAATAATTCCAACTAACAATTCCAAATTTTTCAAAGAATAATTTAAGGAACACGACGAAATTTTGAAAGTATGTAACATACTTAACCACTCACCTGGGTTCAAAGATAATGCAACCGAATAATGCAAATTAGGTTAACCTGTGAAAATTGAATCACATAAAAACTAATTATAACAAGTATATTGATATCTATATAAGACTAGGACTACCGATTAAAGATAAATAATAAATTAAACTATTCTAGAACTAGACCCAACCTAAGAATGTTACAATTCCCACTCCATAAACCAATTACCTATCCCGTTCTCCACGTATACACACCCCCTTTATATTCTAGTTCCACCAAAGCAAAATCTTAATGAAGGAATGTCAGAGTAAAAGATCTAAAACTTGAGTATTTGCTCTAGTCAAAACACATCACATATCCCACTGACATGGTCGATAATACTCATGTTTACACCTTTCGACTAAGCAGTACCATCACCACATCACTTACACGTACACACTGCCATGCACTACACACAGCTTCACCTTACACTGCCGTTTCCCTAGTCCCCTGAACACACCTCCCCACACCGCCACATGCTCTCTCTCACTTTCTTAGATACAACTCACATAAAATAACTTAAGAGAACATGAACCTTCTGCAAAACGTTAAAAATCTGAAGAGAAAGAATTGGATGGGGAGTGATTTTACCTCAAAGAAAAAAGGAAGAAGAGCGCCTATGGGAATTGCCGATTGGTACTACTAGTCTTTCCTCTCAAAAAGCTATCCCACAATAAAACCCTACTTATTAAACTTAAAATAACTGTAACCCACTACTAACCCATGTTCCCCAAAAATAGGCCACGTGCATAGTTCATATAATGGATAACTAATTAATTGGATTTACGGGAATAACTGATAAAATAGATACATCTATCTAATTAGCCTAATACTAGTATATTACATAATAGTCTACTTAATTTAGACTTACGCCCGTACCAAGCGCCAAAAAATAATTAAATAGGACACAATCATAACAGTTAAATTTATAAGCGACCAATAATTAGTGGGAAAAGAAAAGTCAGGGCGTAACATCCTTCTCCTCTTAATAACAATTCGTCCTCAAAATTGCATACTAACCTCAATCATACAAATGTGGGTGCTTCTCTCGCATCTCCTCATCAAGCTCCCTAGTGGCTTCTTTAACCGCATGATTGCGCCACAGGATTTTGACCAAATGAATCGTTTTATTGCGAAGCACCTTCTCCTTCGTGTCGAGAATCTCAACTGGTTGCTCATCATAGCTTACATCATCACGAACATGAAGTGGTTCCTAATCAATCAAGGGCTATGCATATATTTCCTCAACATCGATACATGAAAAACATTATGAACCCGAGCAAAACTTGGCGGCAGTGCCAAACGATAAGCCACCTCACCAATCCATTCCAAAACCTCAAAAGGCCCAACATAGCGAGGACTCAACTTTCACTTTTTTCCAAAACGAATAACACCTTTCTAAGGGGATACTTTGAGAAACACCATATCTCCTATTGCAAACTCCAAATCCCTCCTACGATTATCAACATAGATTTTCTGTCTACTCCAAGCCATTATAAGTCTCTCCCGAATAGTAGCAATCTTTTGGGTCGCATCCTCCACCAACTCAAGTCCCAAAAGTTGCATCTCTCCAACCTCATACCAACATATGAGTGATCTGCACTTTTGGCCATACAAAGCCTCATATGGAGCAACTCTCAAACTCGAGTGGTAACTGTTATTATATGCAAATTCCATTAACGACAATTGATTATCCCAATTTCCTTTCCACTCTAGGCTACACGCTCTCAACAATCCACCAAAGTCTGTATAGTTCTCTCATTCTGACCATCAGTCTGCTGGTGGTAAGCAGAACTGAAGAGTAAGCGAGTACCCATTGCTGACTGTAATGCATCCCAAAACTTAGACAAAAAACGAGGATCACGGTATGACACAATCGATACAGGTGCTCCATGGAGTCAACAATCTCTCTCACATACAACTGCACTAAACGATCCAACGTATATGTCATCTTAATAGCAACAAAATGCAATGTCTTAGTGAGCCAATCAGCTATTGTCAGTAATTTAATAGAATCAACGGGTATCTGTAATCTTAACGTGGGGAGATTAATAAGTATTTAATAACGTGGAGCTCGAAATATAATCGAGATAAAGATGAGAGTACAATTATAATTCTTTAGTGGTGTGAATTATAATTTGTGAAATAAGAATAGAATCCTGGTGAGATTAGGTTTTCTTATTTACACAAGGAGCCCAGATTTATTTCTCCTCAGGTCCCTGCTCTAGCCCTATAAATATATCGTTATGTTCTCTAGGTCTCACAATAGTCATTCAGAAATTTAGAATGGAGGCTGTGAGAGAGAGAACAAAGAGATCACGTAGAAGTCCACACTTGGCTACATGATCGAGATATAAGGGAATATGGCAGAAGATCATGAGGTACTGTCGAGCAAAGCTTGTTGCATACAGTAATCGGGTCTGTCAAGTTCTAAAATAAACAAGTCAACCAACGTTCGTGTCTACGGATGAGAGGTAAACCCTAATTCCACCTTGTAGGGTTTGTGTTTATTTTGTACGCGTAATTACTGGGTTTTGGGATTCGTTTCCCAACAGTGGTATCAGAGCGGGCTGTAATCATGCGTATGGATTAAACAAGCCATGTTGTCCGTAGAACATAGATATAGAACTGTGCTAACCGTTGTTTTGCAGAGTTCTAATTTGTTCTAAGTCTGTTTTGCAGAATCGATTATCCCACTATTATGGTCACACATGTTTTTGATTGTGTGATTGGATCCCACACTTTGTAATTGTTTTATGCGTGGTTACTATTACTGTTTTTTTATTACAAGTTTAATTTTGTAATCTGTAATAGTAGTATGTGGGAGGCATAAGTTTTTGATGTAATCTTTTTTTTCTTCAGTTGTATCGTTTTAGATATATAGATCTGTTGTAAGATTACAGATTCTGTAATGGGGGCATAAGATACGGAAAAACAATCTTTTTTTACAAGAAGATAAGCTTTGTCAAGAAAAAAGGATGTTTGGCTCGCATCAGAATTTTTCCAGATTTTTAGGGTCAGATTGCAAGGCTGTTTTGACCCAGTAAACATCATAATTGGAAAATTTATTATTCACGGAAGTTGTAGATAATTGAATTTCGAATCCAACCCAATTGGATTCAGTTCAATCGGAGTTCGGATAAGGGAGAAAAGTCCAAAATACTGAAGGCTGTGCAGTTTACTCGGGAAAAAAATTCAGATCGGATTTTTCTCGCCTAAGTATGGTTGGATTTTGGTTTCCTTGATTGATTCAAAGTATCTAAGTCTTCTACATTAGTATTGCTCAAGGATTTCAAGTTTGAAAGGATTCCTTATTACTTAAGGATTTCAAGACTCGAAGGGATTGCTTAAGGATTTTAGGACTGGAAGGATTCCTTATTGCTCAAGGATTGATTCCTTATTGCTCAAGGATTGCATCTTTGACCATAATAGTTGGGATACATATTATTTATGTTTCCTTATTTATGAATATTTTTATATTCATATTGTTTGCATGTGTGATAGTTTACCATATTTGGACAACATGGTAATATTTGGCCTTTGACCTAGATCACGGTTTTTGCAAATTAAACATGTTAATTTTGATAACCCTCACAAATTTTTTAAATAACTAAGTGGGAGAGGGAGTTTATTTTGTATAAATCCAATGGTCTCCATTACTAGTATGTAGATGATATAATTAAGTTTTGTGTGTTGGTTTTAGTACCTTCCTCCCCATCGGACGAAATTAATTATGGCATCATCGGTACTTACTTCCTTAGAAGATAGCTCCAAGATAATTGTTGTGTGGACTACTCCTCCATCTGGGGTAGTTCATTACGGAACAATGGATCTTGAAGTTAGGTAATGGTATACACTTAGCTATAAATAACAAGTATCCTCTCCATCTGAGTCACTGCTTTTATTTATAGGACCAAAGCAAATTAGCTATTTAATTTTATTGGGCACGGTTTAGAGTCTAGATAGTAAAATTAAAAGGTTGTGCCTATCTACACGAATGATGAAGAGTAGTGGACCTACCCATCGAGGCATACTCTTTACGGTGTGTAGGGTTGCTAATGTTTTTCTTTTACTAGACTGGTTGAGGGAACCAATTTAATAGAAATACAAAAAAGTTTTAATTGCCCTTCATATTTGTTGTTATGTGATTCTCAGATTCAAAAATTGGTCTCTTTCAATCCACTTGATGACATTGTCAAACTAATTTACTGGTCTTAATTATATGAACTAGAAAAGGATATGCGATATTGTGTTGACTGCTTAGGGGACCAAATTTGTGTTCTCTGAGGTGTGCTCTATCAAATCCACTGAAATTGCAACAGAACCTGAAATCCGGTATATAAGGATTGTGTTGTCACGCCCCAAATTAGGAAACATGACCGGCCGCGAACCAGGAGACAATTCCTGGAACACGAAGCCTAAACAAAAATAATAAATATATTTTTTTTAATCACAACTCAAAATAATTAAACTGAACCCTGGATTATAAAATTAAATTGGAAACCGAAACCAACATTTTTGTAGCCAGTGAACAATATCTCAAATTCTCCATACTCACAATTTATTAACAAAAATTCTAAAGAAGCAAAAGTGGGGAAGCTGTTAACAAAACTAAAAGAAAATGATAATGCGAATGCCCTAGAGGTCCAAACGGTGGGTCCCGACACTGTCTCAGAGTCCACTATGATGCTCCCCGAACTAACCTGAAAAGAATGTGGAATAAATCCGTCAGCTCACAGCTCAGTGAATAGTTAAGCATGCTATGGGTTTGGAATACAACGTGGCATACATTTTAAAGAACGATAGCGAGAGCTCCAAAGAAATGGTTTCAATTAATAAAGGTCGGTGGCTCAACAAGTGGTATCAAGGAGATGAATTTCAGATTAACGAATAACAAGACCGATAATCGATTCACAAAAATATGCATTCTTACCAATCAGCCAGTCCAAAAATACCAGAACAACGAACAATAATAAATAGGAGTCTGAACCAAATTATGTGGGAACCATAATAATAATAATAACCATTGCCAAAAGCCAATTATTTTCTCAGGGCTTAGCCCGTTGGATCCAATACCGTACTCAGAGTCACCTCAGGATGGCGCCTAAGTCTTTTCCCTAAGCCGTTCCGGAATAGGGTCACAGGGTATTTCACAAGTCTTTTCCCTATCCGTCACAGGGTATTTCACAAGTCTTTTCCCTAGTGGCCAAAGTCACCGCAGGATGGCGCCCGGGTCTTTTCCTTGGACTTTCACAATATAATATGTGGTCCCAAACACAAAAGAACGGCATTGCAGATATATCACGGAATCAATGGATAGACAACAAACGAAATATGAGCAACCAATCAATCACAAATATAATCAATAAACCTTGTATGCCAAAGGGTACGACAATCGTCAAATAAGTTGAGTTCAACGAAGCAAAATTAATATTCATAGAATCAGAACAAAATAAAGGATTGTCAAGAATTGATAGGCTCAAGAGGATTCCAATTGAAGGGATCACATGCTTAACCACTCACCTGGGTCCAAAATTAATGCAACTTGAACACGCCAAAAAGAGCCTAACCTGTATAGATAAATTAAACAACCGAAATGACTATCTAATTTAAATATAAGCTGTACAAGTTAAAATACTAACCAAAGTCTAGCCTAATCCTAACTAGAACTAATCATCTGTAGTCAACCTTTTACCCTTTCGAGAACTCTATTTTCATTGAATAAACTATACTTAAAAGAGATTATTTGTTCCAATTCATGTCCCGCCAAAACACTACCCTTCAAGTCTCCAAAACAATGATACAATTAACTTCTTTAATTAACAAAGGTGAGAACTAGACGAGTATCTCCTTCACTCGGTCCAATCTCACACACATGCACAAATCTGATTCTCGGCCCCACATTCACCTACACAAAATGTCAATTCACATATTTACCCATTCACTTCCTGTTCTCTCTCTCTCTCTCTCTCTCTAATAAATATATAAATAAAACCAACCCAACATACTTGCTAGAAGCTGATCTCCATTACTCTGTTAACTTTAAGATCGAAGTGGAAGAAAAGAAACCCATGAAGAATCGTTACCTCGGAAAAGACGAAGGAGACCACCCACGGAAACCTCGAACTGCTGCGGCTCTCCCAAAAAAATACACTTAATGATAACCCTAAACAAAATATCAATATCTGCTACTAATAAAGTGGAACTCTATTAACTACCCACTACTATGTTTCACCCCACCAAAATAGCTAAATGGGTTTAAGGCCACGTACACAATTTGAAAATTGATAAACTAATAAAGAGATATTGTCTAATACAAAACTATATTATTAACCTTATATAACTTAATGACCAAAAATTAGTCCTATACTCCGAAAGTTACTATCTTGTCAATAATGCCCATAGTGTGCACAAAATAATTGATTAGAATTCGGCCATAACACCCAATCATAAACGACAATAAAATTCCTAAACAAATAAATAAATAAATAAATGCTAGGGCGTAACATTCTTCCCCCCTTAAAATAAATTTCGTCCTCGAAATTTAGAAAAAGTAGTTACACTAAAACTTAACACGACCCACTAGTAAATTAAAACATAATACGCCTGGTAGATATATTAAAATTAGATAACACCTTGCCCCTGAGACGGATCAACATCTTTTCCTTTTCCCCTGCAACGAGAAGCTATATGTCCTGGCTGACCACAACTATAACATAACTTTGGCGTGCCATCACAAGAACAACCATAATGAGATTTCCCACAACGATCACACAACCGCTGGCCTTGATGTCCCTCATTGAATGTCCTCTTATTAGAATTGCCACCCTCATTGTTCTGCCCTGTTTGCCACCATTCTCTGGTTCTCTTAAATTGATGCTCCTTGCTCCTATTTTCCTCTTTTATATCATTCTCTGCTGTTAGAGCCTTAGTCACAAGTTCAGCTAATGTCTTAACATCAAGTAAAGAAACCCGTCCATGGATATCCGATCGAAGCCCTTTTAGAAAATACCACACTTTATCTTCTTCATTTTCCACTTGTTTCCCTGCATACCTTGACAACTCATCGAATTTCTGTTGATATTCAACCACTGTCAGACTCCCTTGTTCTAAATTAAGAAACTCAATGCGCTTTTGATTCCTAACTGCGGGTGGAATGTATTTGTCTTCAAAATCCTTCTTGAAAGCACTCCAAACTAACTCATGCTCTTTTCCCTCATATTTCTGCTTAGCCATACGCCACCAATGTTCTTCATCCCCTTCTAGCTTATATGTCGCCAATGATACCTTTTGTGTCTCAGAACAGCCCAAAATGTCAAAAATATTTTCCATTCTTAGCAACCAAGCTTCAGCTTCAGATGGTTTATCAGATCCGATGAATGATGGAGGGGTTGTCTTCAAAAATCTATCCAAAACTGTACCCTTATCGAAAGTCATAGAATTTCCTGTTTGTGCCTGTTGTCCTGTGAACAATCCCACTAATGTCCGAATAGTCTGGTAAGCAGCTGTGGGGTCAATAGGAGCTGTAGGTGGGACAGAATTGGCAACAACTTCTACAATTGGATCAGGAGTAGTTCCTGGGTCAACTATATCCTCGTGATCAGTGAGGGTTTCACTACCTCGGCCACGGCCTATTGGAATGGTACGACCACGGCCACGAGTTGCAGCAGTGGGTTGACCACGACCACGAGCTGTAGATCTCAAATTACGTCGTGTACGATCCATCACCCTAAACTGTTCGAGATATAATATGACAGACTATAAGCTAAATGCAAAACAAATAAATAAATAGCAACTCACATGCGTATATGACTCAAGACTCATAAGCCTATAGACTCAAGGGACCTCGGACCTCATCTAAGACAAGATGCAATGCAAAATGCAAGTTTAAAATTTTGAACCTTAAGCTCTGATACCACCTTTGTCACGCCCCAAATTGGGAAACATGACCGGCCGTGAACCAGGAGACAATTCCTGGAACACGAAGCCTAAATAAATAATTATATATATATTTTAACAACCCAAAACAAATAAGAAAAACTGCGTATTTTATTGAAGCCAAAAAAAAAAGCGTGAACCGAACCATTAATTTTTTCGTAGCAAAGTGAGCACAATAACCAATATCCTCCATACTCCAAATTTATTAACTAAAATTCTAAAGAAACAAAAGTGCGGAAGCTGTTAACAAAACTAAAAGAAAATGATAATGCGAATGCCCTAGAGGTCCAAACGGTGGGTCCCGACACTGTCTCAGAGTCCACTATGATGCTCCCCGAAGTAACCTGAAAAGAATGCGGAATAAATCCGTCAGCTCACAGCTCAGTGAATAGTTAAGCATGCTATGGGTTAGAACACAACGTGACATACATTTTAAGGAATGATAGTGAGAGCTCCAAAGAAATGGTTTCAAGTAACAAAGGTCGGTGGCTCAACAAGTGGTATCAAGGAGATGAATTTCTGATTAACGATAACAGGAACGATAATTGATTCAAAAATGTGCATTCTTACCAATCAGCCAGTCCAAAATATACCAGAACAAAGAACAATAATAAATAGGAGTCTGAACCAAATTATGTGGGAACCATAACAATAATAACCATTGCCAAACACCAAATATTTTCTCAGGGCTTAGCCCGTTGGATCCAACACCGTACTCAGAGTCACCTCAGGATGGTGCCTGAGTCTTTTCCTTAAGCCGGTCCGGAATAGGGTCACAGGGTATTTCACAAGTCTTTTCCCTATCCGTTGAGCACTAGAGTCACAGGGTATTTCACAAGTCTTTTCCCTAGTGGCCAAAGTCACCACAGGATGGCGCCCGGGTCTTTTCCTTGGACTTTCACAAATATAATACATTGTCCCAATCACATAAGAACAACGGCAAACGGGAGTGACCAACAGAGATAATCCCTGTGCCGTTGCAGAATCTCAATAATATAACGAATTCAATGATTAGACAGTAAGCGAAATAAAAGCAGTCAATCAATCAGAAATATAACCAATAAACCTTGTATGCCAAAGGGTACGTCAATCGTCAAATAAGTTGAGTTCAACGAGCAAGATTAATATTTATAGAATAAGAACAAAATAAAGGATTGTCAAGAATTGATAGGCTCAAGAGGATTCCAAAAGAAAGGATCACATGCTTAACCACTCACTGAGCTGTGAGCTGACGGATTTATTCCGTATTCTTTTCAGGTTAGTTCGGGGAGCATCATAGTGGACTCTGAGACAGTGTCGGGACCCACCGTTTGGACCTCTAGGGCATTCGCATTATCATTTTCTTTTAGTTTTGTTAACAGCTTCCGCACTTTTGTTTCTTTAGAATTTTAGTGCATGTGTGTGAGATTGGACCGAGTGAAGGAGATACTCGTCTAGTTCTCACCTTTGTTAATTAAAGAAGTTAATTGTATCATTGTTTTGGAGACTTGAAGGGTAGTGTTTTGGCTGGACATGAATTAGAACAAATAATCTCTTTTAAGTATAGTTTATTCAATGAAAATAGAGTTCTCGAAAGGGTAATAGGTTGACTACAGATGATTAGTTCTAGTTAGGATTAGGCTAGACTTTGGGTAGTATTTTAACTTGTACAGCTTATATTTAAATTAGATAGTCATTTCGGTTGTTTAATTTATCTATACAGGTTAGGCTCTTTTTGGCGTGTTCGAGTTGCATTAATTTTGGACCCAGGTGAGTGGTTAAGCATGTGATCCCTTCAATTGGAATCCTCTTGAGCCTATCAATTCTTGACAATCCTTTATTTTGTTCTGATTCTATGAATATTAATTTTGCTTCGGTGAACTCAACTTATTTGACGATTGTCGTACCCTTTGGCATACAAGGTTTATTGATTATATTTGTGATTGATTGATTGCTCATATTTCGATTGTTGTCTATCCATTGATTCCGTGATATATCTGCAATGCCGTTCTTTTGTGTTTGGGACCACATATTATATTGTGAAAGTCCAAGGAAAAGACCCGGGCGCCATCCTGCGGTGACTTTGGCCACTAGGGAAAAGACTTGTGAAATACCCTGTGACTCTAGTGCTCAACGGATAGGGAAAAGACTTGTGAAATACCCTGTGACCCTATTCCGGAACGGCTTAGGGAAAAGACTTAGGCGCCATCCTGAGGTGACTCTGAGTACGGTATTGGATCCAACGGGCTAAGCCCTGAGAAAATAATTGGCTTTTGGCAATGGTTATTATTATTATTATTATGGTTCCCACATAATTTGGTTCAGACTCCTATTTATTATTGTTCGTTGTTCTGGTATTTTTGGACTGGCTGATTGGTAAGAATGCATATTTTTGTGAATCGATTATCGGTCTTGTTATTCGTTAATCTGAAATTCATCTCCTTGATACCACTTGTTGAGCCACCGACCTTTATTAATTGAAACCATTTCTTTGGAGCTCTCGCTATCGTTCTTTAAAATGTATGCCACGTTGTATTCCAAACCCATAGCATGCTTAACTATTCACTGAGCTGTGAGCTGACGGATTTATTCCACATTCTTTTCGAGTTAGTTCGGGAGCATCATAGTGGACTCGAGGCAGTGTCGGGACCCACCGTTTGGACCTCTAGGGCATTCGCATTATCATTTTCTTTTAGTTTTGTTAACAGCTTCCGCACTTTTGCTTCTTTAGAATTTTTGTTAATAAATTGTGAGTATGGAGAATTTGAGATATTGTTCACTGGCTACAAAAATGTTGGTTTCGGTTTCCAATTTAATTTTATAATCCAGAGTTCAGTTTAATTATTTTGAGTTGTGATTAAAAAAAATATATTTATTATTTTTGTTTAGGCTTCGTGTTCCAGGAATTGTCTCCTGGTTCGCGGCCGGTCATGTTTCCCAATTTGGGGCGTGACAAAGGTGGTATCAAAGCCCCGCCCTGGTCCAAGTGGTGGGCAGGATGTGCTCTGCCACCACGGACACCAGGGGAGGTTGCTGGGACTATGCAACGAGGACGTTGCATCTTTAAGGGGGGAAGATTGTAATACCCCAGGTTTGGGAGTAGATGGTGTTTAGTCCCACATTGGTTGTTTACATGAGTGGTCTTGGGTATATAACAAACCATGTGGGCTACTACTAGTACCTTGGGCTTAAGCAGTTTGGGCCATGTGGTGTGGCTTGTGGATCAAATCAAGGTACTGGCTAGTGGTCTAAATGGGGCGTTACATGTGTTACAACTGATGAGATGGCGCGGTGTTACATTTTAGCTTCTATGTCGAATGTATTGCAACATCAGCATCAGTTTTTGAAAACTGCCTATGACATGATGCATAACCTAAAATAAATATTTGGGGTGCGGCTAGGCAAGTTGCAATGTGGGATTTGGGGAATATAACCATTGGTGAAGGAACCTTAGTAAGGGGATCATGTTTTGAAGACAATAGGTCTTCTGAATGAACTAGAGATCCTAGGAGCTAAAATCGATGGGGAAACCCAGGTTGATATTGTGCTCCAGTTGCTGACTAAGCCTTTTCAACAGTTCCGCCTGAATTACAATATTAACAAAATGCATTATTGTTTGATGAAACTATTGAAAGAGCGTTAAATTAGCTAAGGGTCTTTTGGTTAATAAATAGAAAATTGTGCTTGTAGTTGAAGAGGTTTCTATTTCTGAGCCTAAAGGCAACAAGAAGTGGGAAAAAGGTTCAACAACAAGTCACAGTTCCTCAGAAAGTTCATGAGCTTTAAGGTAGAGTGAAAAAGCCTTACGGCAAGTGTTTTCACTGTAAACAGAAAGGACACTAGAAGAAGATTATCTGAATTATCTCAATAAATTGAATAATCAAGGAAAATGTTTTCACTAGTAGTTGAATCATGTTTAGCGGGGTTATTTACCAGTACCTGGTGTGTAGATACGAGTGCCACTAATCATGTTTGCAATTCATTGCAAAGGTTCCAGGAAACCAGGAGATTTAGTGATGAAGAGATTTATCTACATATGGGAAGTGCTACAAAAGTAGCAGCAGTTGCTGTAGGCGTTTAATTTCAAGAGATTGTCTTTATGATCATTGAATTGGGAGAAACTTAGTTTCAGTTTCTAATTTGGTTTTGAATGGATATTTGGTTTATTTTTAATAACTCTGTGGTTATTAAGTTAAATAAACATTTTATCTGTTGTGGTTCATTAGATGGCAATCTCTACGTTATTAATGATACCGTTCCTAAAATGCAACTAAATGAATTGAATACAAATAATGGATTGCCATATAAAAGAAAGGAGCCTTATAAGTTAAACCAAACGTATCTTTGGCACTTACGCTTAGGTCATATTAATCTAAATAGAATTTCTAGACTGGTTAGAAATGGATCTTTGGGTTCATTAGAAGTGGAGGCACTTCCGGTCTGTGAATCCTGTTTGGAAGGCAAAATGACCAAGAGGCCCTTTTCAAGGAAAAGGGAGAGCCAATGAAACGTTGAAATTGGCTCACTTTGATCTGTGTGTACCTATGAACATCTGGGATAGAGGTGGTTTTGAGTATTTCAATACTTTTATTGATGATTACTCAAGATATGGTTACATTTGTTTGATACACCATAAGTCCGAATGCTTTGAGAAATTCAAAGAGCATAGGCCGGAAACGGGAAAGCGTCTGGATAAATGTATCAAGACACTGCGATCTCATCGTGGTGGCGAATACCTCTTGAAAGAATTTAGGAACTGGTGGCAGCAGAAGTGATTACATCCCAGTTGTCTACGCTAGGTATGCCACAACATAATGGCGTAGCAGAAAGAAGGAAAGGACTCTTATGGATTTGGTGAGATCAGTGATGACTTATTCAAATTTACGAAATTCGTTTTGGGACATGCACTAGAAACAATAGCGTACATTCTTAACTTGGTACCATTTAAGCTAGTACCAACTGCACCCACAGAACTATGGACTGGAAGCAAAACTAGTCTATGGCATGTTCAGAATTGGGGTAGTCCAGCACATGTGCTGAAAGGGAAAGCAGATAAATTGGAATCAAGGACAAAGGTTTGTTTGTTTTTGTGGGGTACCCTAGAGGAACGAAAGTTGCTCTATTTACTACCAAGCACGTAGCTCAGCTGGTAAGGGGCCGTGCTAGCTTAACCAAGATCTCAGGTTCGAGACTTGGGAATGCAGCTGTGTTAAAACTTAGTTGGGAGAGCTTTGCCGCCTTTGTGGTCCTACCCGGCTCGAATCCGGATTAGTCGGGGCCAATGTGGTTACCGGACACCGGATGGTCTTTACCAATAAAAAAAAAAGAAAGTTGCTCCATTTTATACTATTAAGGATCATAAGGTCATTGTTAGCACCAATGCTTGATACTTAGAGGAAGACTATGTCATTGATCACAAGCCCAGTAGTTAGATTGTTCTAGAAGAATTGAGAGAAAATAGACCGACACAAACTTCTTCAACACCAATAGTATAAAAGGCTACATCACATGAAATTGTTGTTAACACACCAGTACCTTGTCGTAGTGAGAGGGTTATTTTTCACCCATTCGGTATATGTTGTTGGGAGAATCTTGTGATATGATCTCTGAAGAACAACAGGCCAAACCCTGAAACTACAAAGAGGCACTACAAGATAAAGATGTAGAACATTGGCAAAAAATCAAGAGCACATGTTGTGCAGGCTTAAGAAGTCCATTTGTGGACTTAAGCAGGCATTTAGGTCTTGGAACATCTGTTTTGATCAATGTCTGGATAAGTCGTGTGTGCACAAGAAGCGCAACGGAAATGTGGTGGTGTTTGTAGCGCTATATGTGGATGATATCTTGTTCATCGGAAACGATGTGGGAGTGTTATCTTCGGTATAGGTGTGGTTATCCAGCTAGTTCGATATGAAGGAGTTAGGAGTAGCCGATCACATCTTTGGGATTAAATTTTGCGAGATCGCAAGCAAAGGATGTTGGGCTTCTCTAGCTTCCTATATCGATGCGATCCTTGCCCACTTTAGCATGCAGGATTCCAAGAAAGGATTGCTTCCTTTCAGACACGGAGTCAATCTATCCAAGGATCAGTGTCTTAAGACATCAGAGGAGATGAAGAAAATGAAGGGAGTCCCTAATGCTTCAGCAATAGGAAGTCTCATGTATGCTATGTTGTGAACTAGACTTGATATTTTCTTTGCTGTCGTCATGGTTAGCAGATTTCAGTCTAACCCTGGACAAGAAGATTGGACTTGTATAAAATGTATATTCAAGTATCTGAAAAGAACTAAGGATTATATGTTGGTGTACCAGTCAGACAGTCTAGTGCCTTGTGGGTACACAAAGTCAGATTTTATATCAAATAAGAGTTCCAGAAAGTCAACATCGAGATATGTGTTTACCCTAGGAGGTGGAGCCATGAGTTGGAGGAGTAGCAATCATGTATTTCTGATTCCACCATGGAGGCCGAGTATGTGGCAGCTTTTGAAGCAGCCAAGAAGTTGTTTGGCTCAAGAACTTATTGATGGATCTAGAAATAGTACCTTCGATGCAGCTAGCAATTTCAATCTATTGTGACAATAGTGGTGCAGTTGTTAACTCGAAGGAACCAAAGATTCATAAGAAGGGAAAACACATCGAGCGTAAGTATCACCTAATTCGAGAGATCATACAAAAAGGTGATGTAGCTGTGACCAAGATTGCATCAACAAACAACCTAGCAGATCCTTTTACAAATGGCTTACATACCAAGACTTTTGATAGTCACGTAAAGGGAATGGAAGTGAGATGCGTGGCAGTATAGTTTTGAGTCTAAGTGGGAGATTGTTAGAAACTTATACTAAAAGCCATGCTTTTATGTAATGGATTAATATTTAATTAGTTAATTATTAATCAATTTTATGCCTTTTTTGATGAGAATCTATTATGGGCAATGTTTGCATGATATAATTGTATGTTGTGCATGTGTCTTTTATTCTACATAGTAGATGATCCAGTGTGTAGAGTACGGCTTACACACAAAAGATTGGATCATCGGTTCTTGTGGAATATAAGTTTTGGTTCACAAACTTAGATGGAATTTGACACACCATCAGTAGGATTGTAGTACAATGTTTTAGTAGGTTTGTCTTGACTACAGGGAATGGTTCTAGTTCCGACTCATTGTGCTAGTAAATTTTTGTGTGTATTGAACAGGACCGCTTTAAGGTAATTGTCTTAGTACTAACATTTTAAGAGAGTTAGAACCTTATAGTTATTAAGAATACTTATGCTCTTAATCCGGATATAATTAATACATATATACATTTAATGTTGACTTTGATTCATTATAAAGTGAGATCTTTTTTCACGGTCAATAGTCTTGGTGAGTTGGGTCATGACATTATATGCATGAAATATATGGATATTAATTATTGATGGAATCCACGTCCCGTTAGGGATTGAGGATACCCCCTTGAGTAAGTTTATAAGTTTCGATTATGTCAAACCCTACAGGTGGATTTTTGTATCCAACATATCGAATGAGTTAAGTGGAAAGTCTCAAGGTATTTTGAAGATGTTGATTAGTGGGAGATTGTCAGTAATTTAATAGAATCAACGAGTATCTGTAATCTTAACGTGGGGAGATTAATAAGTATTTAATAACGTGGAGCTCGAAATATAATCGAGATATAGATGAGAGTACAATTATAATTCTTTAGTGGTGTGAATTATAATTTGTGAAATAAGAATAGAATCCTGGTGAGATTAGGTTTTCTTATTTACACAAGGAGCCCAAATTTATTTCTCCTCAGGTCCCTGCTCTAGCCCTATAAATATATCGTTATGTTCTCTAGGTCTCACAACAGTCATTCAAAAAATTAGAATAGAGGCTGTGAGAGAGAGAACAAAGAGATCACGTAGAAGTCCACACTTGGCTACATGATCGAGATATAAGGGAATATGGCAGAAGATCATGAGGTAGTGTCGAGCAAAGCTTGTTGCATACAGTAATCGGGTCTGTCAAGTTCTAAAATAAACAAGTCAACCAGCGTTCGTGTCTACGGATGAGAGGTAAACCCTAATTCATCCTTGTAGGGTTTTTGTTTATTTTTGTTGTTTAATCTGTACGCGTAATTACTGGGTTCTGGGATTTGTTTCCCAACAATTATAACCCAAACTGCATCGTGCCCACTGCTAGTTCGAGGCAGCACAGATACAAAATCCATAGAGATATGATCCCACTTCCACTCAGGTGATGGTAATGGCTGAAGTTTCCCTGCTGGTTTCTTATGCTCCAACTTAACCTGCTAACATGTAAGACACTATACCACAAACCTCGCAATACCCTTTTTCATACCATTCCACCAAAAATGCTCTTGCAGATCTTTGTACATTTTAGTTCTACCTGGATGAATACTATACCAAGAACTATCAGCCTCAGCCAAAATCTCTGTTCTTAAATCACTACCACCTGGCACACAAACCCGATCCCCAAACCTAAGTACTCTATCCTTACCCACAATGAACCCTCTACTCTCGCCATTCAATATGCCCTCTAAAATCGTTTTGCACACGTGGTCATCTTGTTGAGCTAGTCGAATTCTATCCAACTAATTTGGTCTCACTGTTAACTGACTACATATAGCAACATCTCCATGTTGTACTACCTCCACCCCCAACCGCCTACAGTCTTCTATCAGGTGTGGCTGAACAGTCAAAGATGCCAAACTAGCCCCAGACAACTTCCTACTTAATGCATCTGCCACTACATTTGCCTTTCCCGGATGACACAATATACTAATGTCATAGTCCTTAAACTCAAGCCATCGCCTTTGCCTCAAATTAAGTTCTTTTTGGGTAAAAATATTTTAGGCTCTTATGATCAGTATAAATCTCACAAGTCTCACCATATAAGTAATGTCTCCATATCTTTAGTACAAACACAACTACCGCCAACTCCAAATCATGTGTAGGGTAATTCTTCTCATGTACCTTCAACTGGAGAGAAGCATAAGCTATCACTCTACCGTGCTGCAGATGCATCACTATAAATAACAAAGTTACCACCCTCTATCGGTAACGCAAGTACATGTGCCGTAGTCAATCTCTGCTTAAGCTCCTGAAAATTGTTGTCACAACTATCCGTCCATTCATACTTCACTCCCTTCCGAGTAAGATTGGTAAGTGGCAAGGCAATGCCAGAAAACCCTTCCACGAACCGCCTATAATATCCAGCAAGACCCAAGAAACTACGCACCTCTGTCACTGATGCCAGACGTGAACAATCAACAATAGCCTCCACCTTCTTACTATCAATAGATACCACCTCCTTTCTGATCACATGTCCAAGGAAAGACACACTATCCAACCAAAACTCACATTTCTTAAACTTCGCATACAACCTCTACTCTCTAAGAATCTGAAAGACTATAGTGCTCCTCATGTTGCTCTTCACTCTTTGAATATATTAAAATATCACCAATGAACACCACAACAAAATGATCAAGTTGGGGTTTGAAGACCCTTGATATCCACGAATGCTAATGGGGCATTAATCTGACTAAAAGACATCATTAAAAACTCATAATGTCCATAACGTGTTCTAAATGTTGTTTTTAGAATGTCCGCCTCCCTAACCTTTAACTGATGGTAACCAAACCTCAAATCAATCTTTGAAAACACCTGAGTCCATTGCAATTGATCGAACAAATCATCTATACGTGGTAACAGATATCTATTCTTAACTGTAACCTTATTCAACTCCATGTAGTCAATACACAATTGCATAGAACCATCCTTCTTTTTCACAAACAAGACAGGAGCTGCACAATCGCATAGAACCATCCTTCTTTTTCACACTCGGCCTAATAAATCCCTTATCAAGCATTTCCTACAACTCACTTGTAACTCCTTCAACTCAGCTGGTGCCATTCTATAAGGGGCTTAGAAATATGCGTTGTACCAGGAACAAGATCTATCATGAACTCAACCTCACGATCTGGAGGAAGACCAAGTAGGTCCTCTGGAAAGACGTCGGGAAATTCCTTTACTACAGGCAACTCCTCAAATTTCTGTATGGATTGTACCTCACTCACCACATAAGCTAAGTAACCACAACACCCGTTCCTCAATAATCGACTTGCATGTAGAGATGAAAGAAAACTAATCAATGACACATTTCGATGCTCTTGTAAACTAAACTCTAACTCACCTGACATAGCAAAAACCACCCTCTTCTGACTGCAGTCTATGTGGCATGGTATTTCGACAATCAATCCATCCCTAGGATAACATCAAAGTCACGCATCTCTAATGAAATAAGGTCTATTTGTAAAATTCTGCCACCTATCTCTACACCACAAGACTTAGACACCTTCTCCAATGTCACTATTTTCCCTACCGGAGTAGCCACCAAAACACATACATCTAATGCCTTGACAACAATAGGTAATTGGCGCAAAAATCTAGGAGAAACAAAAGAATGTGTAGAACCAGAATCAAACAAAACTAGGGCAGATACATTCAAAATAGAGAGAGTACCTTGCACCATAGGTGCATCCTTAGCTTGCTGCTAAGTCAAAGCATACATATGGCCCTCAGTCACATTTTTCTGCCCCTGACTCCCATTTTGAGCATGCAGCTTATAATTCCCTGATTATTTGACTGTCATTGATTATGCCCACCTCCACGAGCTGGCTGTCTTTGACCCTGAGGTGCCTAATTCCTTCCACCGCCCTGAGATCTACACTGAGTAGATATATGACCAGGTTGCCCGCAATTATAACAAACTCGAAGTGAACCATCACAATGGTATTGTGTTGAATGAGGCTGACCACACTTATAACATGTCCTCAATGCCTGCCTCCCACCTTTATTAGTCTAAGTCAATGTCTGCACCCTCTTTGCAGGATACCCACTTCCACTACTCTATCTTAACCTGTACCTCTTATACTGATTCTCTGCGTTCTTCTCCTCTGCTAAATTATTATCTGCTGTCAAGGCATTAGTCACAAGTTGAGATAGGGTCCCTGTGTCCAATAACATTCATTGAATATCAAGTCGAAGCACTCTCAAAAAATGCCACACCTTATCTTCTTCTTTTTCCACCAATTTTCTGCAAACCTCGACAACTCATCAAATTTGCGCTGATATTTTGCCACTGACATATTCCCTTGCTTCAAACCCAGAAACTCATTGCGCTTTTGATCTTTAACTGCTGGTGGGATGTATTTATCTTCAAAATCCTTCTTAAAAGCACTCCAAATTAATTCATGCTCCTTTACCTTATACTTTTGCATGGCCATACGCTACCAATGCTCTGCATCCCCTTCTAGCTTATATGTTGCCAATGACACTTTCTGCGTCTCTAAACAGCCCAAAATGTCAAATACCTTTTCCACCCTTAGTAACCAAGCTTCAGCATCAAATGGTTGGCTAGACCCCATGAATGATGGTGGAGTAGTCTTACAAAAAAATCTAAAACTATACCCTTTATCCAAAGTCATGGATCTTGCTGCATCTGATGGTCCTACTTATCCTGTTGCCCTGTTAACAATCCCACTAATGTATGAATGGCTTTATAAGCAGTTGTGGGGTCAATAGGAGCTGTAGGTGCAACAGAATTGGCAATAACTTGTGTAATTGGGTCGACCGGGTTTGTTGTGTCAACTGGCTCAGTAGAAGGTTCCCGATCTAGTGTATCATTGTGAGTTGTGGGGGAGACACTACCTCGGCCACAACCAGTTGAAATAGTAGGACCACGACCACGAGCAATAGGGGTGGCACGACCACGACCACGAGCAGTAGGAGTGGCACGGCCACAACCGGTAGGAGTGGCCAGACCACGACCATGAGCAATAAGAGTGGCCCAACCGCGACACCAGCTGTTGAACGCCACATAAGTGGACCTAGTAGTACGACGTGAGCTATCCATCTCCTAAATTTCATCAAAGAACAATCCAGATATAATTATGTAATAGTAAAACAATATAACCAATAAATAAATAAACAATTAAAGAACTACCTAAAGGACTCTGGGGAAATGACCAGTCATGAATCACATAACAGACACATGGATCATGAAGCCAAAAGTAAAATAAACCATGTAACACTAAATGACCATTTTTATAATTACATAAAATCAAACCAAATTTTGTCTCAACATAAGCATGGGGCACACCATCCCATGATCCAAATATTTAAAATGATCACCAATAATACGATGAATCCAATCCTTTACCAAAAAGGTTTAACCAAGTGCAGAAGCAAAATAAATTAAATAATGGTTAGGATGCAATATCCTATGGAGGTCGACACAGTAACTCCCCAAGACGCCGCTAGACTCCTCACCTATCGACTTGGTTTTCCTGAAAATGGTGTTGGAATAAATTTGTCAGCTAACAAGCTCAGTGAATGACAAACATGTATATTAAATAAAGTTCTAAAGCAGGGATTAAATTGAATTACCATATCATCATAATTTAGCACACACGATGTAGGATAAAATAATAATAAATCTTAATGGTGATCACAAGATAATATCCAATAACAATGGGGAAACACAACCAAATAGTACCTAAGCCAACAAAATAATAATCTCAAGATTGGATCCAATATCGAACTTAGAGTCACCAGTTGTTGGCAGCCCGTGGTACTCTTCCTTAAATCGATCCGGCGAAAAGACAGTCGTCGAGCAAAAGGGTCACCGGCCTAACCCGGGTCTCTTCCCTAATGGCCAGGGTCACCTATACAAAGGAATAATTTCCCTAGACTTCCAATAATAAAAGTTTCCAATAATATCCTTAAAGTTCTCACCAAAAAGAACACTTTTTATTGCGTCCCAATTTAAAGAACCAAATATAAATAATTCGCTTTTCCAACTAACAATTCCAAATTTTTCCAAGAATAATTTAAGGAACACGACGAAATTTTGAAAGTACGTAAAATACTTAACCACTCACCTGGGTTCAAAGATAATGCAACTGAATAATGCAAATTAGGTTAACCTGTGAAAATTGAATCACATAAAAACTAATTATAACAAGTATATTGATATCTATATAAAACTAGGGCTACAATTAACGATAAATAATAAATTAAACTATTCTAGAACTAGACCCAACCTAAGAATGTTACAATTCCCACTCCATAAACCAATTACCGATCCCGTTCTCCACGTATACACACCCCCTTTATATTCTAGTTCCACCGAAGCAAAATCTTAATGAAGGAATATCAGAGTAAAAGATCTAGACTTGAGTATTTGCTCTAGTCAAAACACATCACATATCCCACTGACATGGTCGATAATACTCATGTTTACACCTTTCGACTAAGCAGTACCATCACCACATCACTTACACGTACACACTGCCATGCACTACACACGGCTTCACCTTACACTGCCGTTTCCCTAGTCCCCTGAACACACCTCCCCACACCGCCACATGCTCTCTCACTTTCTCAAATACAACTCACATAAAATAACTTAAGAGAACATGAACCTTCTGCAAAACATTAAAAATCTGAAGAGAAAGAATTGGATGGGGAGTAATTTTACCTCAAAGAAAAAAGGAAGAAGAGCGCCTATGGGAATTGCCGACTGGTACTACTAGTCTTTCCTCTCAAAAAGCTATCCCACAATGAAACCCTACTTATTAAACTTAAACATAACTGTAACCCACTACTAACCCATGTTCCCCAAAAATAGGCCACGTGCATAGTTCATATAATGGATAACTAATTAATTGGATTTACAGGAATAACTGATAAAATAGATACATCTATCTAATTAGCCTAATACTAGTATATTACATAATAGTCTACTTAATTTAGACTTACGCCCGTACCAAGCGCCAAAAAATAATTAAATAGGACACAATCATAACAGTTAAATTTATAAGCGACCAATAATTAGTGGGAAAAGAAAAGTCAGGGCGTAATAACATATCTACCTTTAATTATTTTTTGGTGACAACACATGAGGCAATACATACAGTAAAACAAGGGAAACTGCAATGTGTCACAACAAAATTTGAGATGATTCGTATGAAGGATGATGAGAATTTGGACGAGTTCTATGACAAATTGAATCACAACGTCAACACGAGCTACACATTGGGTGAGCTTATTTCTCCTTTTCCTGTTGTTAAAAACATTGTACAATCATTGCCTGAACATTTTAGAACTAAAATTGATAGTTTAGAAAGTAAAAGGAAATGGCCTGAAATGTCAGTCGAAGAAATTGTTGCTCAGTTTCAAGATTATGAACTCACACATTTTGATCAAGATGTTGTTTTTACTGAAATTACCTCAACGGTTTTTGAATAATCTATTGCTTTTTCTAGTAAACATAATGAGTTTAATGATTCAGAAAGTGATGATAATTATGATAACGAAGCTATGGATTTATTTACAAAAACCTTCAAATGATGTTTCAAGAGAAATACTAGAGCTGTCAATGTCCAACCCGACCCATGAACCCAACCAAACTTGCCCACTTATAACCCAACCCAACCCAACTTGCCCATATTAAAATATGAGTTCTAAATGGGTGAACCCATATTAACCCATATACAGGTGGGTTTATTAAAAACGTGATTTAACATGTCATAGGGCGCCTAAAATGGAAGAAAATATTGACGAGAATCTTGAGCAATGCTCTTCAAGTACTGTTAGACGTTCAAAGAGGTCCACTTCTGCTATATGAAATGACTTTGAAAATTTACCTCCTAGTGTTGATGGAGAAAAATGGGCCAAGTGTAATAACTGTGATCAAAAGTATGTTGTTTCATCAGGAACGTCGAGTTTAATACGTCATAATTGTCCTAACTAAGATTCTGATGACTTTCATCCTTCTATTAAGATAGATCAGAAGAGGTATTGTTAGAAAATGGCTATGGAAACTATGAAGCACAATTACCCTTTTAAATTTGTGGAACATGAAGGAATTAGAGATATACATTCTTATCTAAATCACATAGCAAAATCTATTTCAAGAAACACGACAAAGGATGATGCATTAAGGCTATTTGAAAAGGAGAAGGAAAAATTGAAAGGTGAATTGGAATCCATTGCAAGTAATATATGCCTAACATCAGACTTATGGTCTTTGTTAACTTGTGATGGCTATTTAGCTTTTACATCACACTAAATTGATGAGAATTGGGTTCTATAGAAAAAAAATACTGATTTTTTGCCATGTTCCTCCTCCACACAATGGTCCAATTTTGGCTAAAGAGTTATCCATATATTGAAAGATTGGGGAATTGATAGAAGATATTCTCCCTCACACATTGGATAACGTGAAATATAATGATGGTCTTGTTGATGTATTGAAACGTCATATTTCGTTGAGTAACTCCTTGGTGTGTGATGGTCAATTCTTCCATATACGTTGTAGTGCGCATTTGTTGAATCTTATCATTCAAGAGGGATTGAAAGTAATTGATGAAGCTATTTATAATATTCATGAAAGTGTTATGTATGTTAGAGGTTCAGAAGTTATAAGTGCATTACTCAATTACCTTCAAGTTGCAGTAAGAAAGTTCGACAAGACATTGTGATGAGATGGAACTCAACATATTTGATTTGATGCTTGAATGTACCCTAGTTCATTGTCTTGCCTACTCTCAATTATAGGGGTAACCAAAATAATCGTAAAACCGCGAGTCCAGTCGAATTTTTAGTAATGTGGTTTGGCCTTGGTTTAAAAAATTAGGAACCGTGTTAAATGGTTTGGTCTATGGATTTATATTCATGGTTCTGGTTCCAAACCACACACACACACACATGTATGTATATATATATATCTGCAAATAGGTACAGAATTCGATTTGACTACACTGAATAAACTTTTTTTTCCATAGTTAATTAATTTCATAATCTAATGTTCCGTTCCACTTCCCTATTCTTTCATTTTCAAGATTAATTGCTAAACTTCTATACATGATCATAACATATTCTTATGATTTGAATACACAAATCATACAGTTTACTCTATTGTTTTCTTAATATATCTCTCAGTAACTAATTTCTCAATCTAATGCATTGTTCCGTTGCCCTAACCATTTACTAATTACTGGAATTCTACTCTTCTTTAGCTGGTTGATGCTAGAAGTTTTGGTGATTTTAATAGAATCAGTTTTAATATTAGTTTTTGTTTAATTTATCTTTGCAATTTTCAGTACTTTAAATAGTTTATGAAGATAATATCGCAAGCTCAAGTAAAACCGTGGTTCAGAACCGAAACCAAACCATTTATTAATGGTTTGCATTGGTTTAGTTCAATGAATTAAATGGTTTGGTTTGGTTCTCAAAATTCATAATCCGTAAGTAGTGGTTTGGTTCTTGGTTTACTACAAAACCGAATCAATCGGGTCCATGCTCACCCTGCTCAATTACAGTTGGTAGATACGAATTACAAGACATGCCCATCTGAAGGCGAGTGGCTAAGGTTTGAAAGAATAAGTAGGTTTTTAAGGCCATTTTATGAGGTAATTACTCTATTCTTTTGGATTTCGGTATCCAATTGCAAATTTATATTTCCATGGGGTGTGGAAGATACAATTTCTCATTCAGCAAGAGATGGAGAATTTTGACGATTTTATAAGTTCCATGGCAAGAAGGATGCAATGGAAATTTGACAAGTATTGGGAATGCTATAGCACGGAGTTATCATTGGCTATCATATTAGATCCTCGGTGCAAGCTACAATTTGTAGAATTTTGCTTTTTAAAGCTTGATTTGGTGAACTATTCTGAGTGAATCAAAACCATCCGCGAGAAGTTATATTTACTATTTGAAGACTATGCGAGCCATTCTACCGCTTCTACTTCCAATGATCTGTCATCATCTGCATGCAATACAAGTGGAGGTGATCAAAATGATCCACTTGATGTAATGGATGTGAGTATGTCTAATTTTGTCTAATGGTTATATGCGCACTATCTAATTCATATGTTTGATAACTCTTAACTTCATAACTTTGTAGGAGTTTGATGTTTTTGAAAGTCAAGAATGTGGATTGGGTAGAGTTAAGTCAGAGCTAGACTTGTATTTACAAGACCCTAGACTTGAGAGGAAGAAAAATGTGGATTTGGATATCCTTTGTTATTGCAAGGCAAATAGCTCTAGATATCCAAACCTCTCATTCATAGCACGTGACATTTTGAGTATTCCGATCACCATAGTGGCTTCAGAGTCGGCTTTTAGTATTGCAGGCTGTTGTGTAGACAAGTATCGCTCTTCAATCATACCCAAGAATGTAGAGGCATTATTATGTACTCTTGATTGGCAATTCAATGCAAAAGGTGAGCAAAATGAGCTCATTTTATTAGATTGGCAACTGATTTATGTTATATGTGATACATAATTTTTGTACTTTTTCGAAAAATATAGTTGTTGAAGATTCGGAGGAAGAACTTATCGAGGATTTTGAAGAGAGAGTTGCTGCACTCTGCATTAATACAATCATTGATGCTTAGAACCAGAGGTGTGCGTGTCTATTTCGGATGTCTCTACTGTTGGTGTTGCTTACCTCTGAGGTTGATACTTGCTGCTGAATATCTACTGCTACTGCTAGCGTGCTACTGTTGCTGCTAAAAATGTGCATTTGATACTGTAATGCTTGTGAAATTCAGTTATGTATGAAAATACAATCATGGATGTTTTTGGGTATTGAGAATATCAATTTATGAAAGTTGGTGTCTTGTGTTGCTGTAATGTTCTTCTCTTAGTTTGCTAAGTTTTTTTTTTTTTTTTTGGTGTACCATGATCTTTATAAAGCTTAGTTGGGTAAGTTTCGAATGGAATTTATTTTGAGCAATGGAAGATCTTAAATTAAACATCGCGTACTCTTTTATAAAAAAAATTAAATTTTCGGTCGGGTTGGGTTGGGTTGGGTTGGCTTAGGTTTGGCTTGACTCATATTCAACCCACCCATATTGAACCCATTGACTTTCAACCCATATTCAACCCACCCACATTCAATCCATAAACCATACCAACCCACACAAACCCAACCCATTTGACCCACCCATTTGCCACCTCTAAGAAATACTGTTAAAAATGAAAGAACTAACAAGATGGGAAAATGCAATGTTGAGTTTTTTAATCCTAAGGAAAGAAAAGGAGAAAAAGGACCACCATTGAGGCCAAATTGTTATGAGTGTCATGCCTATGGGCATCTAACTCAAGATTGTGCAATAAAAAGATGAAGCAAGAGATGTACAATATGAAATTTTGGGATGATGATTCAAGAAGTGACAAATCGAGTAGTGAAAGAAATAAGGAAACTAATAAGAAGAATGTCTTGGCCTTCACAGCCAAGCAGCAAAAATGTAAGAAGATTGATGCTAGATTAAATTATGAGGGAACAACTGACAGTGATGAAGAAGAGGAGGAAGTGGAATTTGAAGTTCATGAGAGAACCAATAGTGATATAGAAGAGGAGGAAGTGGATTTTTTATGAACTGAAGGAGGCATATGACACACTCTATAAAGAAATCTTGAAAATTACCAAGCACAACCTCAAGCTGGCCAACAAGAATGAAACAACTAATAATGACTTGGCAAAAGCTTTATCTTCAACAAAGGAATTGTAGGAATCCTTGAAATGGACACTGAAGAGAGAGAAATTTAAAAAGGAATCGGTACATGTTTGCAAGGGAAGTCAAAGAGCTTCAAAAATTGAATGATTTAAATGAAGGTTAAAATACGTGATTTAACTACAGAATTAAGCAATACTAATGGTGTCTTTAAGCGTTTTAATGCAGGGTCAAAGATTCTTGATGACATACTTGACATCCAAAGTCCAACCATTGACAACTCAGGACTTGGATATCATGCTTCATCGTCCAATCAGGCAATTGAAGTAAGGGCAGTTAAGGCAATACAAAACAATCAAAAGAAGATTCCATTAAAGCCTCTATTAAGTTCTACAATGGATCAAAACCAACACAAGGAGGTAACATCTAAACCTAGTATAAAAACAGTTGCGCCTCAAACTTTTGTTGAAATGACTAAACTCACACAAAAACCTACTATTGAAAAATTTATCCCCAGTTGCCATCACAGTGGTGTTCAAGGTCACATCAAACCTCAATTTAGGAAATTGCATGCGAGTCATACATCATGCGCGCACTTTGCACATTCTCATGATTATAACAAATTTATTCATATATGTCATTTTTTGTGGTGTTAAGGGTCACATACGACCTAATTGTTTTAGACTCTATGGGTACCCAATGCTCTTTCCAAATATTACAATGCTAGTAGATGTATATATGCATCTTGATCTATACACACGTAATTGATGCGGTTTTCTATTTTAAAGTTTCCTTTCGAGAAAAATAACAAAAAGCCTGAGAAAAAGGCTATTCAGAAGAGACTAGAAAATAGCCACCCAATGGCCAGCACAGACACATGGATCCAGTGCTAAACATAGTGAGCCTAATTTCTAATATTAGCGAATATACCTAACTAACGGGTATATCTAGCTATCCTTTCAAGGCTTGTGCCAACACTGAATTCAGAAAACCCCTTTGTATAAATAGACGGGGGTTTATTGCATCCCAAATCAAAAATCCCATCAACCCCGTTATCATTCTGTCAACTTATACGCTTACCCGTTATCAGCTCGTGAGCTAGATAATTCGCCGTTTTTCGATTGAGGTAGGCTTCAATTAAATTTTTCAACTCAATTTTTGTTTTCGTAATTTGTTGTTATTTAATTGCAATTTACTGATTCTGAAATCAAGTTCATTAACACTATTTTTTGTTTTCTTTTTTAGGTTTCAAAAGGTACATTGAAAAGGTGAAGCTAAATTCATGGTGATGAACAACAAACTCCATCAGTTCATTGAAGAGAATGGAACTTTTTCAAAAAGCAATTACGGTTAAATTAAGCCACAAAGACAAGTATCTGGTAGCAGACGACAACCAAGAATCGGTGTACTTAGACCGTGATGGCTCGTTGAAGAATGCAATATGGGCTGTTGAATTCGTTGGTAACGGAGCAAAATATTTGCGCTTCAAAAGTTATTACGGAAAATATCTCACAGCATCAAACACACCATTTCTTCTTCCTGGTTCGACGGGGAGGGAAGTGCATCAAACACTCTCGGGAACACCCCATTCATCCACCGAGTGGGAGCCGATAAGGGATGGCTTCTCAGTACGATTCAAGACCCCAAGCGGTACCTTCTTGCGGCGGAATGGAGGGTTGTCGCCGTGGCGGAACTCGGTGACTCATGACATTCCTCATGGGAGGGGCACACAAGAGAAGATTTTGTGGCATATTGATGTTGTGTGGGCGATTCCGAAAACCCCGGCACCGTCGTCGAAACTTCGTCATGGGTTAAAAAAATTTTACAGGGAGGACACCGCCTACCCTAGGACCTCCCAAATTGGCCAGGTGAAAAATAGGTGTGTTCGTGGAAGTAATTTTTAAAAAGAGCAATGATACGGATACAAATGTCTAGAGATCGATATATTTGGAGCTGTCTTATTCCCATGAACCCCATAAAATGCATATGAGATTCTCATACATCGGACATCGTTCGAATGAATCTCTGTCCGAAAATCTGTTTTTTATCGACCAAAATTGTAAAATTAATTGCCTTTAATCTTGAGGAAATGTGATTGGATGGGAGGTCATTATGTAAACCGAGGGTTGTAGATTTATGTTATGAATTGGTCAGGGATTCATGTGGTGAAGAAATTGTTAGCTATTCCTTAGTTTTTGAGGTAAAAGTTGGCCTCTATTCGTAGCATTTTGTTCAGGTAAATGTGAAATTATAGTCTTCAAAATTAAGATTTCACTACGCACAACTAGAAATCATAGGAAACGTTTTTAATTATTGGCAACCCTATAGCATTTTATTGAAAAATTTCATCGATCGCGTTTACATCATGCTACAATTTGAAGTTTAAAAACATATAATGGTAACTTTTTAAGGAACTTAGTTCAAATTTACGGAAAATTTGGTCAAGCGTTACGAAAATACGTTTCCGTGAATACGATTTTTTCACAACTTAAAAATTAATTTTGGTTAGTTTATTTTTCTTCGATAATAATTAGAGTGTCCAACAAAACTTACGCGCTTTTCGACTAATGTCTGGTGATGAATGCCGACGTTGAGTAAAAATATGCTTCTTGATCTACACATACGTGATTGGTGCGGTTTTCTATTTTAAAGTTTGTTTGAGAAAGATAACAAAATACATGAGAATTTACTGTTCAGAAGAGACTGAAAAATAACCACAAATACCCAGTAACCAGCTCAGGCACACGAATCAAGTGCTAAATATGTGAGCCTAATTTCTAATTTTAGCAAATAAAGCAAATATAAAAGGGATTATCCAGCAATCGTTTCAAGGCCCAAATTAATCCAAGTATAAATCTAGAAAATACTATGCATAAATAGCGAGTTGTTTTATTGTACGTGAATCCATCATCAAATATTCTTCCCCGGTTTTTCCAACACAAAAAAGCTTCCCCGTCGAACTAGATAATTCGTCGTTTTTTTTTATTGAGGTTTGCTTAAATTAATTTTTTCCCAATTCAATTTTTTTATTTGTGATCGTATTCATTTCTTTTCTTTGTGATGACAGAAAATTGGATTGCAAGTTACTGATTCTCAAATCAAGTTCATTAACATGTACACTGTTGTGATTTCAAGGTTTGTAAACATAAATTGGAAAGTCGGAGCTAAATTCGGAGGTCAATTTTGCAGAAACTTAGTTTAAACTTCAGGGATATTTGGTCACACGTTTGCAAAATATGTTTATTTGTTTTTCTTGATAAAATTCACAGTGTTTGGGATATGTTACGCGCAATTTACCAAATCTTGGTGGACCAATCCCACCGTTGTGTAGAAGTACGCATCTTGATCCACACACTTAACACACGTAATTGATGCGGTTTTCTATTTTAGTCAGAAGAGACAGCCAAAATACAGCGAAAAAAAAGGCTTGTGCCCGACTCCAAGTATAAATATAGAAAATCCAAGGTGTTTTATTCTACGTAAATCGAAAATCAAACATTTCATCAACCCTGTTTTCAATCCAAACAATTCATACACTTCCCCGGTTTTTTCAACACACAAAAGCTTCCCCGTCGAGCTAGATAATTCGTCGTTCTTGATTGAGGTATGTTTAGACTAGAATTTCCGCAACTCAAAGTTCGTTTTCATGATTTTCATTTCCATATCGTTGTGATTAATGACGTATTTGTTGCCGATCAAAAATATATATTTTGTTTTTCGTGATTTTGTTGTGATTTGATTGCAATTTATTGATTCTCAAATCAAGTTCATTGACAATTTCTTTTTCATTTTCAGGTTTCAAAACGTAAATTAGAAAGCCGAAGCTAAATTCGTGGTGGCAAATAACCACCCGTATATGTAAATTGAAGAGGATGGAGCTTTTTCAGAAAGCAATTGCGGTCAAATTAAATCACAATGACAAGTATTTGGTCGCAGAAGACAATCATGAATCTGTGTATTTAGACCGTGACGGCTCTTTGAAGAATGCGGTATGGGCTGTTGAATTTGTCGAAAACGGAACAAAATATTTGCGCTTCAAAAGTTGTTACGGAAAGTATCTTACGGCGTCTAACGAGCCGGTTCTTCTACCGGGTTCAACCGGAAAGAAAGTGCTTCAATCATTCTCAGAAAAACCTGATTCTTCCACTGAGTGGGAGCCGGTGAGGGATGGGTTCTCGGTGCGACTCAAGACCGTGAATGGTTCCTTTTTGCGACCGCATGGAGGGTTGCCGCCATGGAGGAACTCGGTAACACACGACATTCCTCATTGCCGGGCCACGCAAGAGAAGATTTTGTGGCACGTTGACATTGTGTGGGCAATTCCGAGAACCCCAGGATTGTGCCGAAACATGGTCGCGGGTCGTCGGGTAGGAATTTTTGTTCCAGAAGGACCTCACCTGCCCTTGGGCCTCCCAAATTGGCAAGATGAAGCTCCAGGATTGTGCCGAAACATGGTTGCCGGTCGTCGGGTAGGAATTTTTGTTCCAGAAGGACCTCACCTGCCCTTGGGCCTCCCAAATTGGCAAGATGAAGCTCCAGGATTGTGCCGAAACATGGTCGCCGGTCGTCGGGTAGGAATTTTTGTTCCAGAAGGACCTCACCTGCCCTTGGGCCTCCCAAATTGGCAAGATGAAGCATTGATTCCAGCGAAAAGATAGGCGTTTTCATGGAAGTTTTGACATAGATCAATGTTACAGACACACAGATGTCTGGAGATAGATATATCATATATTTACTGATTCACATGAATCCCAAAAGATACATATGAGACCCGTACATATTCGACGGCTCTGAATACAGTAGTGTCCATAATCTGTTTCTTTTTTCATTATTGTTATTTCTTTTTTTTATCTACAAAACTTGTTAGATTAGTTGCCTTTGATTGTCAAGGAAACGTGATTCGATGGGAGGTATGTACATGGTGGGTTCATGATTTATGTTTTGGTCAGGGATTCATGTGGCGAAGAAATTGTTGGATTATCTCAAATCAACATTTTGTCCATTCCGTTTTTGCTATGAATGATTGAGCCTTTTTCATCTCGTGGTCTATCTTTTTGGCTCTTGTGTATCTTCTCAACTGGACGAACTGCAACCATTAATAAAGAATTGGTGTAAACTCCATTATACATGTTTGTACCATGCCCAATCCACCTCACCTTTTCAAATCCCCTCGTGTCCACTGTGGTAAAATTTGTAAAGTTCCACTCCTTATTTTTATAAGACAAAAATGCCCCTAGGGACAAGTCCTTTATTTTATGGACTGAAACACAGGAGAGGGAGATCGAGTGAGAAGGAGAGAGAGAATAGTTTTCTCTCTCTCAATCGACTTGCTCTCTTTCAAACCCAGCCACCACTGTTCTCTCTCTCTCTCACTAAACAAAACCCAGCCAAACCTAGCCACCGCCGTTCGAGATGCTCTCCTCTTTGTCTCTCCCTTTCTTTCTGGAACTAACCAAACCCAGCCACCGCTGTTCGAGGTACATCTCTCTCCCTAAAAAAAATTAGGGGGTTTCTTTGTTTTTTTTCATAGAAATTAGGGCTTGTACTTGTTTGGATGTTGATGATAAAAAAATTAGGGGTTTTCTTTGTTTTTTCCCCTGAAATTAGGGCTTGTAATTGTTTGGTTGTTGATGAACATATTTAGTACAATGTTTATGGTGTTATATTCACAGATGCCTTCACGAATTCTTGACCTGAAGTTGTTGAGAAGGGAGGTGGCCCTAGGTTCTAGTTCTGTTTCGATTGATCTGTTGTTTATCGTCCTTGGGTAAGCACTCTCCATATAGAGATCTGCTTTCGGTCTCTCTTCCTCGTATTTTCACCCTTTTCATCTTCGGTTATGGTTAGGGCTTGTTGTCATTACTGTAGGGCTTGTATATAAATTAGGTTCAATTAGTACTTCTGATGTATAATACTAATTTTCATCTCCGTTGAGTGCTCTTTTAATTCTCTCTCTGCCAATTGGCAGCCTATAGCATGGAAAATCATAGGGTAGATAATGGGTTTGCAAGTCTTAAGTTTGATTATATAAATACACTTTGTTGCATTCTAAGTTAATTGGTGCTTTCGAGTTTCATATTTGCATTTTGCATTGAAGAATAGTTGCCCTAAAGTTCCAACTCTTGTGCTCTTTTTTTGGTTAAACGTTGCTGGCTTGTAGCAAATGTATTTTTCACTCTGTAGCAAATGCATTTTTCACTCTTCAAAATGGGGAATATTTTTGTAATGGTGAATTGTTGTTTCTTCATTGAAAGATTTTGGCTTTACACGTACAAGTTTTTGTAATGCCTTTTTTTCTTCATCGTATCATTGGCTTGTTCTATTTATCAAACACGTTAGATTGTGCATGTCAAGTACTTTTATCTAGATTTTGGTGGTCCATTGTTCGGATTAGTAGTAGTGTTAGATTATGGGACCCCAAGCCACACAAATAAGAACTCATAGAGCATTCCCCCCACTTCATAGGCTATGCTATTTGCAAACTCCAGCAGCTAGGGTCCTGTTTTCTGCACTTTAGGCACTTTACAGAGTTAATTCCAGCCGCTAAACTTTATTTGAGGAAGTGGGATTTTGTAACCAACATGTAGTGCCGGTTTCCAACATATAACACTTAATATTTTGCACCTAAATACACAATTTCAGCACTTGTACTGTATTTCCAGCAACCTTTTTTTTTTTTTTTTTCCCAATTTTAGCGACTCTAAGTTGCAGTTTTAGTCCCGAATTAACATTTGAAGCAGTTAAATTGAGTTCCATACTAAACAAGACTAGGTGTTCACAAAGAATTTATTTATTGTAATCCATACAAACAAGGTTTTCTCTTAATGTACTATAAATACTTATGTGCAGGCACGAGGGAAAGGACGTATAAAACCCAAAAAAGAAACTGTTGGAGAACTTCTCGGCAGTATGTTCTAACTCTCTAAACCTGGATGTTATCGTCAATTCATTAGTAGGCATATAATACTGATTTGAATTCTCTAATCCTTTTAGCCTATTCTATGTTCTATGCAGACCTTTGTGCTTTCATAGCTAGGTTCCAGTATCCCATTAACTATAAAAAGTGCTTCATGAGTGTAGATTTATATGGACTCTCAGTTGTTATTTTTCACTCTCTATACCAGCTGTGACATGTTTTTTGTATATCAAGTTATATGGGCATAACCGTTATGCATATAGAAAGGAAGCAAGCAACAAAAGTTTTGTAGCATTTCTTGCTTATTTGCTTATTGTCAACAATGTTATATGTCCATGTATGTATGTCTTTATGAGGACTTCGTATGTGTGGTAACATATATTAGGAAAAATGCTTGCTGCTATTACGATGATGGACAAAGATTGGGTGAACGGGAATAGGTAATAAAAATACACATTGGGTAGATATTTTCGCTCATTTTGTTTGGAGCTTCTGGGTAGAGCCTATTACATGGTTGATTGGAAATCGGCAATCTCTAAGAAATTTCCGTTGGCAGAAAATGTATTTGGTTTTTGATTGGCACCCGTCTTAAAGAATTCCAAGGTTTTTTGAAGTTATAGTCAGAATCAGCTCATCGATCTAATGTGCATTTTACTTCTGGCTCACATGCTTGTTAATATATATAGGTGTAATTTTAAATCTATGTGTGGAAAGTTGCCCTCTTTTTAAATTTGTATCGTGAAAATCTGTTCATCCTCTCCGCGTGACGCTTCAGCTGATCTTATACAAAAAATTTAGTTGCTATTGGTAATACATTTCTACAAAACAATTATTTAAATGGTTGTCAGCTATCTACCTACCTGCCTTAATAAGGCAATTTAGGATGGCTATCTATGAGGATTAATATCCGTGGACTTCTATTTTGATAATTTTTTTGACTAAATCCTCCTGTCTCAATTCTAAAAGTTGTTTGCTATGACTCCATGAAAAATGTATAGTAATCTGATTGCTTGTTGTCTTAGCCTTCATGATAGAGTCTTTCGTGTGCATTTGTGATTGCCCTTCATGAGGTTTTCAAAGGGTTCCCGGTTCCTAATTGTTTCTTTTTTGCAAGTAAAATCATCTACCTCATCTGTTTCCCTTGTTTGGAATTTTTGTTCTCAAATTTCAATTTCTTTTTGTCATTTTTGTAGTGTAGGCTGATGTGCATCTATATTTTCCGTTTTCTGGTTTTGTAGGGTAAATGGAATAACTTTTGAGGAGATCAAGCTGGACTTGGCTAGACGCCAACATCGGTCTTCTGAATATAAAGGTAACCATTTCAATTCCTGTTTACTCAAGGCTATTGTTTTAATGCTTTTATCCAAGTTTGAAGTTATTGTGTTATTGCATATGAGTAGTTAGTAGTAGAGTTTTTCAGTCTATCAAAGGAACCTAACATAGTGTATAGTTTGGCAAATTGTGCTCCCCTGACCTTTACCATGAACATCTTTCTCAGAATCTGATTTATTGGCGTGTGTTTGTGTTAAGATTTAAGGGAAAGGATAAAGTATACAACCTAAAAAGTGCGGCGTGTTGTACGCTTTTTGGTAATAATGCCAGAATAAATTGCAACTAAGAGCAAGTCCAATCGTTGGTACCAAGATTGCATTGTCATAGACTCATAGTCATTTCTTGGCTTGCTACAATGTTAGAAAGCCAATAAATAGAAATGTCGCTGCATCATATCATTCATATATTTCTTCTACCATACACTCTATTAATATTATTGGTGCCATGTTAGCCCAATCTCAGATCTAGATCATTGAATTAAACTCCTCTCATTTTTTGACGCAAATTAAATGGCTCGGATGATGTGGTAGCCAGGCAATTGCCAATTGGATGCCGAATTTGGTTCTAAGAATGGCATTGTAAAAAAATTTCGTTGGGTTTGGCACAGTGGTGGAGGGGGTTTTGCCATTCTTGATGCCAAATTATGGGTTTGGCATGAGATTTGGCACATTGGTGGACTTGCTCGAAGGGATATGAACATTTACGGCTATCAATTTAGAAACCTCCATTCCATCATAAATTTTCACAAAGCATCGTAAACATGAGAGAAAAGTATCACATCACTTTCTTCACCACAAAATCTTCCTCACCTAGACTTTTCTTAATGGCTCCCCTTCCTAACTATACAATGGCTTCTAGCATTTGGTAGAATATCTCAGAACTTTGCATATCTTATGTTTCTCCTAAATCAATTTTTATGTTGGGAGCCCCTAGTGAATAATATTCCTGTGTTTCAGTAAAATATATGTTGAAAATTCAAATAGATGTCAAGAACACATAACAAAGTACTTCTCACTAGATCTTGTATCTTAGTATATGCTTGGAAACTTCTAACAGTGTAATTTTTCCCGCTTCATGATAATTTCATGTTAGAAATAAACCCTTTGAGACTAGTGCCCGCAATTGTTGACGGAAGATTTCAGCTGTTTGAGAGGTTCTTGTGAATTTTCATTTGCTGCCTCATCCATTTTCTTTTACTGGTCACTTGGTATTTGTTTGGGAGGGTATCCGTGTTCTCTTGCTTTGTACCTTGTTTCCCATTTGCTTAAACGGGAATCCCATAAAATCAACCCATTTCCATTTGCTAAAATGAGTTGATTTTTGCAAATGGTTTCCTCTTTTGCTAAAATCACCCACTTGATTTTATGGATTCCCATTTTAGCAAATGGGAAACAAGGTAATTTGTATTTTTGGGCAGATATCATGGTGCGTAAAAATAGAGTTAGTTGAACAAGATTAGCATGTCATGAAACAATCCACTATAGGATCCTTTTCGACAGCACATAGAGTTAAATCTATGTTAAGAACTTAATGTGACTTAGTTCATACGCAAAAAGGAATACTAAGTACTAACAACATGAACGCGTTGATTCACCGACTAGAGAGCATATGGTTAAACTACAAATTCAGTAGAGACTGCAATTCTGGGGTTGGGATGTAATGTTAAAACAGATAACGGAATTACGCATCTGTTGAACAAAACCGTGGGATATCCAATAGTTAAAGGACGTGGTTTTGATAATCTCTTCACTCTTAGTCCAGTGGAATTCCACTAAAACTTATGATGCAAACTTGTAGCCACCCAGTTGAATCATGCGATTGTAAATGCTGCATGCTTCATCTAAGCAACCGTGACCTTGTGAACTAAGATAGGCAGTGATCAAAACATGAAAGGTGGACTCACTAGGCTCTCGTCCTTGATTGATTATGTCATCAAATATCTCCAATAGCATCTTTGACATATTCCATATCATTTGTTCGTTCCTTTGTTGATAAATTTAGTTTCGTAGAAATTTTTATGGCTCCATCATATTGAAATGTTTGTTTCTACCATATGTAGGTCGACTATCGGTTGATAGAGAGAAGTTCTTTCGTGACTTCTTTTGCTGAAGATATGGATATGATCAAGCCTTGTTCATATTTGGTGGCTGTAATACTCCAGGTTTGGAGGTAGATGGTGTTTAGTCCCACATTGGTTGTTTACATGAGTGGTCTTGGGTATATAACAAACCATGTGGGCTACTACTAGTACCTTGAGCTTAAGCATTTTGGGCCATGTAGTGTGGCTAGTGGATCAAATCAGGGTACTGGGCCAGTGGTCTACATGGGGCGTTACAAATGGTATCAGAGCCCTGCTCTGGTCCAAGTGGTGGGTATGATGCACTCTGTCACCACAGACACCAGGGGAGGTTGCTGGGATTATGCAATGAGGACGTTGCATCCCTAAGGGGGGAAGATTGTAATACCCCAGGTTTGGGGGTAGATGGTATTTAATCCCACATTGGTTGTTTACATGAGTGGTCTGGGGTATATAACAAACCATGTGGGCTACTACTAGTGGTCTACATGGGGCGAGTGGTAAAAACACGATGTGGCATCCCGACTTTTTCCGTTTAAAAATATATATATATATTTTATATAGATAATTAACTCTTCCATTTTATCTCTCAAAAATGCTATATAATAAAAAATATATATATAAATAATTGTGTACTACATTTATTTTGGGAACTCTTTCAAAATTGAATAACTTATATTTTGTTTTTATAAATATAATTGGGCTATAGTAAATATGTTTATTTGAGCGTAGATATGATGGGCCGCTTATTTTCATTACGGGTTAGACTTTAATCTAGATCTAAAATCTAAATTCTAAGATAGACTTTAGTTAGGAATTTCCTAGCAATATAGATATTTTGATAAAAATAGAGGACTGAGATGTTATTTATTTTTACATTGAGAGCACTAGGGTTTATATGTTAAATACTATACGAAAATATCATAGGCTGCTCCTTTTAGAAGAGCCAAACGAAACGGTTAGTCGTGGAGCTTTGCGGCAGTTTCCGATTTGATTTCATTGGGTTAGTCTATCCTCTACTCTAAATCATTATTTTCCGGTATTGATCATTTATGTATAGCTTCTATATAAGATTATTTAAACTGAGTTTGGTCAGGAATGTGCCGACTGCCGAGAGAGAGCCAGTGCTTGCATCTTGGATGAGGGTCGGTGTTTGCACCATGGATTTCATGAGTGATGTATTTAGCTTATGCATGTGTTAAAATGTTCTAAAATATTAGTATATCAGAGATCTACATGTGTGCATGTGGTTCAATACATAAAATATAGTAATTTTTCCTTAGCATATAATTTACGGTGGTGGTTTAATTAGTAGTGCATGTGAGGGTTATTGGTGGTGTATCATTATGGGTAATCAAGCTCCTAAGGTGTTAACCATAGGGCGGTGATAGAGTTATTAAACAAGAATTTATATTACCAGTATTATATAGTTGCTGGCTGTAGTGGTAACTTTAAGTAGTAGTTTATCATTACATTGAATTAAGTATATGCATTCTTTTTATTCAGACTAGCGCAGAGTTTTCGAGCATTGCATTTTGGGATCTATCATTTCGATCGAGGTGAGTGGTTACGCATGTGATCCCTTCTTTTGGAATCCTTTTGAGCCTATCAATTCTTGACAATCCATTATTTTGTTATGATTTTATGAATACGAATCTTGCTCGTTGAACTCAACTTATTTGACAATTGACGTACCCTTTGGCATACAAGGTTTATTGGTTAAATTTCTGATTGATTGATTGCTCTTATTTCGCTTATTGTCTAATCATTGAATTCATTATATTATTGAGATTCTGCAACGGCACAGGGAATATCTCTGTTGGTCACTCATGTTTGCTGTTGTTCTTATGTGATTGGGACCATGTATTATATTTGTGAAAGTCCAAGGAAAAGACCCGGGCGCCATCCTGTGGTGACTTTGGCCACTAGGGAAAAGACCTGTGAAATACCCTGTGACTCTAGCTAGTGCTTAACGGATAGGGAAAAGACTTGTGAAATACCTCGTGACCCTACTCCGGATCGGCTTAGGGAAAAGACTCAGGCGCCATCCTGAGGTGACTCTATGTTCGGTGTTGGATCCAACGGGCTAAGCCCTGAGAAAATAATTGGCATTTGGCAATTGATATTGTTAATATGGTTCCCACATAATTTGGTTGAGATTTCTATTTATTGTTGTTCATCGTTCTAGTATTCCTGACCTTTGTATAAATGCATATTCTTGTGAATCGATTATTTATTGAGCCATTGACCTTTGTTATTTGAAACCATTTCTTTGGAGCCCTCGCTATCGTTCTTTAAAATGTATGCCATGTTGTATCCTAAACCCATAGCATGCTTAACTACTCATTGAGCTGTGAGCTGACGGATTTATTCTACAATCTTTTCAGGTTAGTTCGGGGAGCATCATAGTGGACTCTGAGACAGTGTCGGGACCCACTGTTTGGACCTCTGGGGCATTTGCCTTTTTATTTATTTTAGTTATGTTAACAGCTTCCGCGCTTTTATTTATTTAGCTTTTATTAATAAATTTGAAGTTGGAATATTTGGGATGTTTGTACAAAATTTGCTAAAAAAAAAATGTAGGTTGGGTTCACATTTTGAATAATATAATTCAGATTTTAGTTTAATTAATTTGGGTTGTGAAAAATTATTATTTTTATTTTTATTTTGGCTTCGTGTTCCAAGAATTATCTCTTGGTTCACGGCCGGTCATGTGTCCAAATTTGGGGCGTGACAAAGGATTTGTAACGCCCCATGTAGACCACTGGCGCAGTACCTTGATTTGATCCACTAGCCACACCACATGGCCCAAAATGCTTAAGCTCAAGGTACTAGTAGTAGCCCACATGGTTTGTTATATACCCAAGACCACTCATGTAAACAACCAATGTGGGACTAAACACCATCTACCCCCAAACCTGGGGTATTACAATCTTTCCCCCTTAGGGATGCAACGTCCTCGTTGCATAGTCCCAGCAACCTCCCCTGGTGTCCGTGGTGGCAGAGCGCATCCTACCCACGACTTGGACCAGGGCGGGGCTCTGATACCATTTGTAATGCCCCATGCAGACCACCGGCCCAATACTCTGATTTGATCCACAAGCCACACCGCACCGCATGACCCAAAATGCTTAAGCCCAAGGTACTAGTAGTAGCCCACATGGTTTGTTATATACCCAAGATCACTCATGTAAACAACCAATGTGGGACTAAACACCATCTACCCCCAAACCTGGGGTATCACAGTGGCCAAAGCTTATTCTCCAATTTTGAGATAGATAAATGTTGATATTTAATTTGGTGGCAAGGCTTATTCTCCATTTTTGGGATAGATATATGTTTGGGAAGGACTTTAGTATATTCATACTGAGTGTTGAAAAGGCTTGTATGATGTTTGATGGCAATCACTTTGATGGTCAGAGATTGTTTGGTTTCAATGCAATTAATATTTAGATTATACTGCCAAGGAATGTTTAGTGTTTGGGTTATCTTGTATTTTTTGTTATTGTTATATGAGCTTCCTATGAAATCCGAAATGTATTCAGGTAATTGGGAAATAAGAACAGCACAGCCAACCAAAACCTTGTAGCATTTAAAGTAAATAGCAAGCTCGAAATGCTATCAAAAGTATCAGATAAATAGCAAACTGGAAATGCTATCAGAAGTATAAAACTAATAGCAGGCAAAGAATGCTATAGAAAGTAATTAGAACATAGCAGGCAAAGAATGCTATGAAAGCTCCAACACCTATTATAACGTCGCATAACCCAGCATTCCATAAAATGCTATCTATTACTTTTGGTAGCATTCTTCGCACGCTATAAAATGTGATTTTTCTTGTAGTGAAACTTCGCAAGCTCGCCCCGGCTTCGTCTGAACTCGAAATGATGCGATTCTTGGACCGTTGCGAAGCTTTTAAGTCTACTTTGCGTTCCATGCCTTATGTCAACTCCCATTAGCACTTTTCATCGTTCGGCACTCTCCAAAGCCTACAAACACAATTCAACCATTATAATTCATCAAGTAATTCTATGATTGGACTATTAAAGTGTTAATTAGAGGGTTAAATGGGTGCTTTTCGGCACCTATCAGAACAATGACGGAATTCTTCTTCTCAAGCATGGTATTTTGATAGTGGAGCTACCTACATTGTCACGCCCTCATTTTCTTAAAACTTAAATAAAAGAATTTCAATAACAAATAAGTCGAGTGATAAGATTTCTATAAAATGAAGTACATCATTAGCCCATTGGCTATCAAATGTTCAGGCACCCTTGCCCCAAAGGTGAAATCGAAGTAGTATCCCATAAGTTATTACAAATCCATAGTAAGAAAAAGATAGTGAAAAACTAGAGTTACATTATCATCTCCCCAAAAGAAAATTTAATGCATAGAAGATGAATAAAATAACTTCATGCCATGTATGCTCCTCATCCAAGTCATGCACTTCAAACCATGCACGATCAAAGCTAGGTACCTGAAAAGGGATAGGGTGAGCACACGCGCAAGATATATCCAAAGGATGTTCATGTGTGAGTCCAAGTACCCAAGTAAAAGAGAAGGGATTTTTGAAAGTTTCAAAGTACCCAAGTGACTACCAAGTATCCACCCACCATTTCATGTGCAAAGTAATATCAAGTGTCCCAAAAGATTTCAAGGTGTCCCAAAGTAGCCATTGATTCATTAGGTTTGTCAAAATCACCAATAAGTATAACATGTGTCCAAAATCATGTCCAAGTGTCCATTGTTACCAAAATACCATATGTACCTCAGAACACTTTCATTTCCAAGTACTCAACATCACCCAGGTTTCCATTTTTGTTTCACCAAAACTACCCAAGTTACTCACACAAATTCAAAACCAAGTCCACAAGTCGAGTTTCGACAAAACACCATAGATAGTCCAAAATCTCATTTCTTATTTCTTTCATTGAAGAAAACATCATTTCCATTAGTACTAGGGATTTAATCCCTCTGCCGGGTTCCGTAGGCCCCGCGTGCCTTTGCCGGGTATTTGAAGGCCCCGCTTGCCTCTGCGGTTAGTAGGCCCCGCGTGCCCCGGGTATTTGTAGGCCCACCTCACTACCGGGTTCCATAGGCCCCGCATGCCTTTTTGGGTACCACCCATTTCCATTCCATTTCTTTATCCAAAAAAGAATTTTACCAAATGATGGCATTGGTTTAAAAACCTCACTACCACAAACATTTCATTCCATTTCAATAACAAGTCCAACCTTTCCAAGTTCATTTCATTATTTCACATCTTTCGATACAAAGGGTTACGCACACACCCATACACGCTTTCCGAAAACCATTTAACTTCCATGTGACATAATAGTGACATATTTGTTTATAAAACCATAATCCTAGAGTCAAAACATGGGCGAAAATGATGCAAAATGTCGATTATATGAATGATTGAACAATCGGGGACCAAACGGACGTCAAAGGGTGGCCGAATGCCACCCAAATGACAGGGGCAGCAGCTGGAAAATACAGAGGCAGCAGCTATGAACAGTGAACAGTGCAGATTTTCACCCTTAAGGTGTGGAATTTCAACCCAATCACAAATGAGATGGTTTAGGCACAAACTAGAGATGCTAGGCAACAATTAAACGTGGAGGGAGGTCAATTTCACTCCCAATTTCACCAAACAACAAGCAATTTCATAGATCAAATAATCAAAGTGGGAAAACCCACACAATTTGGGGAAAATATGATTTTCAATGAAATTGAGGCCAAGAACAAGATATGTGCAATAAATCACAAGCATACAACTAGAGAGAGTAGAAATTGTTCCCCTACCTCAAGGATTTGCTTGAAAATGGAAGATGAATGAAACCCTCGGTGTAGAAACTTCAAAATCCCGAATGTGAAGCTCTCGGTGCGAATACACGGCAACCCAAGCTCCGTAGAGTGCGTAGAACTTGAAAATGGCCTAGGTTCTTGAAGTGGTTGAGTGAGAAGGGAGAAATTTGAGCTTGGAAGGTGTAACAATGGAGGAGAGAGAGGAGAGAGGGGCTGTCGGGTGGAGAGGGAGGAGAGGATGTTATGTTTTGAGCAAACTTCCTCCATACACTACACTTATATCCCTCTAATTACACTACACATCCAAATGTCACTTGTGTATATAATATGTGGCCACAATACTTATTTTCATAAACCAAACTTAAGTAAAGACCATAATTTTTCTTTACTTTAATTTATTTATGAAAATAAGGAAGTACCCCCCATTTGGAAACAATGACATTTCCAAGATTTTAAAATTTTAATCACCTCAAAATCTCATCCCCCAACTTTTAGTACAAAACTGAAAAACGACACATTTTTCTCCGAACAAATGGGTGAAAGATGACTTTGCTTTACAAAAAAATAACTTCCGATTATACCGTTGTGATTAGAAAAATCCAAGGAACAATTACCGGGACTTTTTATCGGCCAAATCAAAACTTCTCCAAAAAGTGATTTTTTTTATACGGGTCCTTACAAACATCACCAACAACATCTTCTTATGTATTGCATACAAATATAACTCATAATCTGCCGTCTGTTTATCAATTCTTTTAAGGACAACAATTGTATTCTTGTATTTGATTCATGTGGTACTGTCATAAAGGACAAGACAACCCATCACATTCTGTACCAGGGCTCATGTCTCAAGGGGCTCTATCCACTTCTGAATTGCTCTAAAGTTCTAGTTCTTTTTCCATCTCCTATAGCTTTTGTGAGTACAAATGAATCTGCTATGCTTTGGCATAACAAGTTAGGACACCCTAGCTCTAGTTTGTTTCACTCTTTAATAAAACAATTCAAATTACCTGTTTCTTTTACTGGTAATCTGAAATGTGCTTGTTGTCATATGGCTAAGAGCCACAAACTTCAATTTCCTTTATCAGAATCTAAAACTACTACTCCTTTCCAGTTAGTTCAAATGGATATACGGGGACCATCCCCATTTGTTTCTAATCTAGGTTTTAGGTACTACTTGTTATTTATGACTTTTCAAGATATTCTTGGCTTTTTCCTTTGTATTTCAATTCCAAAGTCAAAACTCCTATTTCTAATTTCAAAGCCTATGTCACTACACAATTTCGTACTTATATAGAAATAGTAAGAAGTGACTATGGTGGAGAGTTTGTGAATCATTATTTGCTTCATCTTTTTTTGTCTAATGGGGTCATTCACCAAACTCCTTGTCCTAATACCCCATAGCAAAAAGGAGTAGTTGAAAGAAAACATAGACATCTTATTGAGACCACAATTGCTCTTCTTTTACAAGCCAAGTTTCCTACTAAATTCTGGCTAGAGGCACTTAATTAGTACTGCAGTTTTCTTGGCTAATAGATTACCCCATTCATCTTTGAAGTACCAAGTTCCTTACATGTTGCTATTTAACAAATGTCCTGGCTATTCTATGCTTAAACCTTTTGGTTGCACATGCTACCCTTGGCTTAGACCTTATAACAAACATAAGCTTGAACCTAGATCTCAGCCTTGTGTATTTCTTGGTTACTGCCCTAGGGATATAAGTGTTTTGATGCAGCTACAACTAAGGTGTTTATTTCAAGACATGTTCAGTTTCTTGAACATGATTTTTCTTATCCGAACCTCTGTCAAGTTATTCATGATCCAAGTCCTGCTCCTAACAGATTTCAAGTTCCACTTACTGAATTTGGTGATATACCAGTGACTACTTTACTGTTACTGTTCCTGCTCCTACTCCTACTGTGTCTACTTCTCCGTGTGCATCTACTTTGAATCCTCAAGTTCTTCCTTCTAATGTATCTGTTAATGAGGAGGAAGTTTACATGAAACAACCCCTGGGGTATAAGGATGATCTTCATCCTCATCATGTGCGCAAGTTAAAAAAGGCTCTTTATAGTCGTCTTAATCAATGTAAGTAGTCCAATCATCACTCAAACAATTTTTTATCTACTTCAAAAATCGAGAGGCGGAGGTGTAGGTTAAGTTTATGTGAGTAGCTACATTAAAAGAGTCTTGTGCACTTTTTCAAGCTCTCTCTACGTACACTTTTCTTTTCTTACTGAATTGGTTTCATCTTTTCCTTTATAATAATGAAATTTTTTTCGCCAAGAAAATCATCTCTCAGTTCGATGAAATCGTTTGCAATCCACCTCATTGATCACCACATTACATACCGCCGAAAACAAATAAAACAAAGTATGATTAATCTTTCACGTTTATATATTAATTGATCATTACATCAGATTCCATAAATCTAGGCGAGCTCATCGAACAGCTCAACCTTTCGGCCGTTCAAGGGCTGCACAGGCCTGTTGTTCCTCTTGCTTGTCGGCAGCAGTGGAGCTTTCAATGCCTCAACTTGTGCTTTCGATATGGACCTCACCTGCATTGGATAATTCACCCATGATCAGAGCTGGTCCTGACTTTTCGAGAGCCTAAAAATCGAAAAGAAAAATGGAGTGTTTTTTTGTTGAATTACTCTAAATGGGACCAAAGAAGGAAGCACTCCGATCATTCATAAATTTTCAGTGGGTCAAAAGTGGCTGGACCTAGAGCTTTAGCTCGAGCTCGGTTCTGGCCATAATCAAACTCTTTGTGCATATGTATCATTATTAGTTTTTACTTTCCAACATAAAGTTTTAAATTGTAGGGGGGACGACAACCCCTATTGACTACCCCTGGCTCCATTCTTGAATAGACAGTATTCTTTTGTATTAAGTACTTACCTTAGGAAAGACGTTAAAAATGACATTCTCAGAGCATGGAGGTGTGGTGAGAGACCCAACATATCGGTAATACTTGCGCGTGTTTCGCCTCAACTTCCACGCATCGAAGGTCCCGACAGCGATTTGAGATTCTTCATCACTGCCACATTTCTCCTTGGCTAGCTCAGCCAGTTTGCTTTGTAGCTGAAGTATGAACCATATCGCGAAATCACTCGTTTGTTAAAGAATACACCATCAATCAATAATGAAATTGGATCCAAGGAGTTGTGTATGTATATATGTACAAACTTCACCTTGGCAAGAATTGGATCAGCATTACCAATTTTGTACAGGATGGCTATAACTGTGAGGCTACCATCACTAGCCTTATGGACTAGATGAAGCTCTGCGTCGAACCTGCACATATTTTTGATATTATGTATCGTTTGTATTTTATATCTGTTTTCTATGTTGATAACAAAATAAAAAAAGCATCCCTTAACAAATGTTTATTTTTTTATTTTTTTGAAATGCTTAAACAATGTTCTAAATTAAAATTTTTTTTTCTCAAAATTTTTTTATGTGGTGGTTGTATGTCCTAATATACAGGGATGGAGCCAGGATTTCAAATCGGAGGTGGATTATAAAAAGACGTGTAATTTTTTTGGTTAAAATTAAAATACTTTCATGCATTATTTTTAAAAGTTCTTAATACCAAATGAAAAGCCTGAGTTATTAGTTCTTTTATTTGATGTCAAGAAACATAAAAAAATTGTGCACGAAAGTGCTGAATTTTTTATCTGAAAATTACACACTTTTTTGGTAGTAGAATATCTTTATGAGACAGATGAAGTAATTAATTTAAAAAGTACAAGTTATTTATAATACCCAAAAAGATATACATTTTCATATTTTACTAAATACAAAAAATTACATGTTTTCATGGATTAATCATTCCTCAACATGTTTCCAAAAATAATAGTCATACACATTTTATAGAATAATTAATATTGTTTCTGGAATGCAAAAATAAATCATTTTTTGGGACCCTAGGTGGCACATGCCACCGCCCCCTTCTAGCCTCCGTCACTGGTACTATATTACTGTGTTTCTCTAATAAAACAAACCCACCACACAAATTTCTGTAGACTCTGAAAGCAACAGTATGCTTGATTGAGAAAAAATAATTTTTGAAGTTAAAATTAAGAGAGAGAGAGAGAGAACATACGAGACGCCGTCAATTGTGTGTTCAGAGGGAGTATGCCAGTGCAATTGAGCCAAGGTGTAGTTTTTACCATCCAGAATCAGCGATCCGGCATTTACAAATTTCATCTGCAAAAGAATACTTCCTCATTTACCTAAAAGCCTAACACGCTTTCAATGCAAACCCACAGATTAAACAACAAAATATGTAATCTTGGCCTTCAAAACTGACATTATAGATTGACATTCAAAACGTTACCGGATTTTAAAATTTTGCAGTTAACCTAACGTTTAGCATCGTAAAAACTCAAAAAATTTCTTTTCCAGAAATTACCCCTTCGTTGCTAGGCTCCAAAATGGTATTTTTTTTTTAATAATCTTGGTCAATTTTAGTGTTTGAATGTTTTTTTCAGAAATGGTTCTTTTCTACACAAATACATTGGAAACAATATTTCAAATCAGTGAATCACCCAACCATTCTGAAAGAGAAATGCTACGCGTATGTAGACTTATGTGCACAGATCTAGACAGAACCATCCTTTGCACGTGCATCTCAAATTTTTGTGGACACGGAAATTTTGATTACGAAATATAATTTGAAGAATGAACGAAAAACAAGAATTCTCATTGGAATTTTTCTAAAGCAAATGGAAGCTAGGTAGGGCAAAAACATGCATGCATACCGCAATACTGTGGCCGTTGTTGATCAAAGTAGCATTGGTAGGAGTATACCCTCTTTTCAGCGGTTTCAGCGTCTTATTCAGGACAGCCTTGGCCGTCACAATGTCTATCGGAGACTGCGCTTTCCCTGTCTTGCAAGTAGCGTAGTCGTTGCTCATGCTTCCCCACCATTGAGGGCCAGTTTGGTCCGAATAGCTGAACTTAGGCCCTGTGTGGAAAACAATATAATTTTCGACTCAAAAAAGATCAATTACAAAAAAGCAATAGAATTGAGAACTGCACGTTTTGTCAATTGCCTCTAAAAATAAACATATCCACGATGAATGTGCATGAGAGAGAGAGGGAAAGCAATATCGAGCATACCATCTGAGGAAGCTGCATCGGTGTGGATAAAAATTAACGCGATTCCGATGACAAAAAAGGCGACTCGAGAAGCCATAATTGAATCCTTTACGATTTTCTTTTCAAACAAACAGAGCATACAGATTTCTCTGTATGTTGTTTCCGTCTTAGAATGCAAGATTTATATGGAAAACATGCCGAAATAGGAGGGGTCCGTTGAGATTACTTCAATTTTTACTAAATTTGGAGGTCATTGCCAAAATTACCAGTGTTTTGTCGAAAATTTTGGTTCACCTCAAAATATTTTCCTCAAAATCTTTTCTCTCTCTCTCTCTCTCTCTCTCTCTCTCTCTCTCTCTCTGTGGTTAACACATGGAGATATGATTTCACAAATGGAAATTATTTTTTCAATATTCCTATCACCTTGGATGTTACAGGGACATTTTTATAGCCAAAGCTTAATTATGTGGCTTGCCATGTGCTTGTGTCATGATCATGGTGATGTTTAATATGACACGGTAGTGTGTTATTTTTATTTTATTTTATTTTTTGATCAGGAAAGAGAAACTTTTTATATATAAAAAAGGATATATACAAAGAAAGCCAAAAGTCAATTAGGAGAGGGTTGGAGAATCAGCAAGACCTCCTACACTAGACCAAGAGAGAGAAAGGCAGCAGGAAATACAATAATGAGATGGTAAGGAATCAACTCAAAGCAAAAGATAAAATAAATCATCTCCCAGTAGCCACCCATCACAGAGCTTCAATAAGGGATTTAAATCTGAAAACAATATCTCCATGGGATACATCTCCAAGCCCCGGCCCACTATGAGCTTTCACCCAACAAGCTACTCTAAATTTGATCAAATTAATCTCCCAATTCCTCCCATTTGGGAGTACACCTTGGGAAATTAGCTCATTTCTCATTTTCCACACCGACCAGAAAACAGCAAAACTAGATAACTCCCATAATACTCTTTTGACCTTTTCGAATTTTCGTCCCATCCACCAACAGAACAAACTTTTGACTAATGCTGGAACCACCCATACTATTTTCCACCAACTGAGTACCTCACACCAAACCTGCCAAACCTTCCCGCAATGGAGAAACAAATGATTTACAAATTCTGATACTTCCCCACAGAAATGATAAAAACTAATGTTGATGTCAGAGAGAATACCCAGATTGTAATAAGCAATGTTATATGGTGCTCATAATGAGCAATGTTTAACAGCCTTGACCACTGACCAAATAATTGTGTTAGGATGGGTATATGGTTATAATACTAGGGGCACATGGTCCGTAGTTAACCGAGTCTGTGGTTATCTAAACTATGTCAGATGTTTTGTTTTTTTCCAAATGCTAGATATCCAGCTTTTAATATTCTTGATTTCAATCCATTTTTTAAAATTACATATATTACATCATATATTTTTAAATTTTGTATCCAAGTTAATTATTTATGTAAGGTAAACATAATGGTAAGTATTAGGGAATTGTTTGTTTAATTGAAATTATTACATGCATTTAACATAAGACCCCTTTGTATATATACATATTGAGTTATACATGTGAGGTTAAGGATTTAACCAATGGGTGTAATCCAAAAGGTGTGGCTCATGAATTTAAACTAAATGGTGTAAACACTGGAGGCTAAACCAAGTAGCTAGTGCGGAGTTTGAAATAAAATGACAATTCATGATAATTCCAAGATTTGTGAAATAAATGGAACGTAGTTTCATTGGAGGAAATTTTTTTAGGTTAAGCTATCATTTGAAATCTCGTCAATGTGGCTTTACGCCACATGCTCTCCTATGTATATTAGGGGGTAACAAGATGTGGAATGGTGAATTCTTAGTATCTTGTATACATAGTCGATCTCGACTATTATGTCCCATAAATTATGTTCTACATTATTTTATTTAGCGGATTAGGGTTATATGCTTGAAATGAGTATTCATAAATTATAATGGATATAATTAAGAGCGCCTGAAACATTAAGCATAGAATCCCTCAAAAAGAGTAAGGTGTTGTTTGAGAAAGCTGAAAACTGAAAACTGAATGTTGAATTTGTTAAGTTGACAAGCTGTTTGATATGCACCAAATTTTAAGCATTGAAAAATAAGCTGTTTGATGTGTACAAAGAGCTGAAGTATTAAATTCACTGATTTTCCTACTTTGCCTTTTCTACATCCATACTAGAATGTAAAAATCAAATGAAAATAACTTATAATTATCCAAATAAAAAATGTACACAATATTGACAAGATGGCTCGAGGATGGAGTTGTTATTTATGGTCAACATGTATTTTGCGATAATAGCGATTCTCGACGATGGAGTTGTGGAGTGGTGCTTAAGGGGAGGTGGAGGTTGTGGTGGCGGTGGTGGTGGTGGTAGTGGTAGTGTTGGGGGTGGAATTCTGATGATGTGGCAGTTGCAGTGGCGGTAGAGTGATAGTGGGAGTGCTGGTGGTGTAATGGTGGTGGTAGTGGTTGTAGAGTGGTGGCATCTAGGGGTTGGAGTGTTGGAATGGTGGTGGCAGTGGACGAGGGAAGTGATGGCGAAGTGATGATGGGAGAAGTGATGGTGATGGTGGTGTATTGGCGGCAGTGGTGGTGGTAGTTGTGGTAGGAGTAGGATGGTGGTAGTTGTGGCGGTAGTGGCGAAATAGTGGTGTGAGTGGTGATGGAGTAGTAGTGGTGGTGGGGTGGTTGTGGTATAGTGGTGGTACCTATAGTACTGGTGGTAGTGGCGGCAGAGGTGGTATAGTTGTGGAGGCTTTGTAGTTGTAGGAGTAGCGGAGTAGTGGTGGTGGTGGTAGAGTGATTGTCACACCCTCAAATTTAATAAACCAAATACCAATAAAATCCACGTAGGATAAATCAAAAGTCATACATTTCACCGTTGAAAGGTCAAAGTCAAAGTACACCGGGTTTCTGCAAGAGGTACCCGTACCCATGCATAAGTAATGAATAGTTAAGAGTTATTACATAAACCAAATTTTGTCAAAAGATTGAAGGAATTAAAGTTACAAGATCATCTCCCAAAATATATTAACGATAGAGAGGATAAAATAACTTCATGTCAAATGAGCTTCATGATATGCGTCCACACGCCAAGCATTCCAATCACGTGTCTTGCCGAGTACCTGAAAATGATAGGTTGAGCTCACTAGCCCAGTAGGAAACTTTTCTACCAACGCTAAGGGTATAGAAGATGAAACATGCACATGGGGATGTGATACACACGAATGAATAAGCTAAAATAGACCAAAATAGATCGACTTGATGATAGAGTATCCAATAGATGCCCCAAAGATCGAATCAAACCCAAGTGTTCATAGATTTCCTCATAATCGTTACATTTCATGTCGTAGGTTCAATCCTTTCAAAACATTGTCATTTTCATAAAACATTTCATTTTTCACATCTTCACAAATAACCACTTATTTTAATAGGGAATGAATCCCTCTGCCGGATTTTGTGGGCTCCGCACACCCCCGCCGGATTTCGTGGGCTCCGAACACCCCTGCTAGGGACGCACCAAATGGTGGCCCTAGAAATAACAAATCATCCCTTTCAAAAGTTTATCAAACAATCAAGTGTCCAAAAACATCCACGTAATTCATTTAGTTCGAAAGCTCGTAGTGTGTCGGTTGTGGCAAAGTTAATATGTGTCCAAGAACGTGAGAGATCATGACAAAACATCATTCATACCACGATAGGCTACCAAAGCTTAGAAGTCGATTTGAGAAGCTTAGGAAAGACCAATAAAGGCCCGGCGCAAAGAAACGTGAAAATGGAGTTATGAACCTCGAGAAAACCCGACACCTTGATAGGAAAAAACACATTTCTCTCAAAATACAAAGGGTATGAATATGAGGCCAATTGGGTTTGAAAGTAGACTCATAGAGCTTTCTAACGGTTCAAGAATCGCATCAATCGGAGTTCGGACGAAGTCGGGGCGTGCCCGCGCAGTTGGGTCAAAATCTGCCTTACAAGCAGTTGGGTATCGATACCCATGAAAGTTGTATCGATACCGGGTAACCAAAATCTATACAGAACGCTGGGTATCGATACCCATGAAAGGGGTATCGATACAAAGGCCATCTCGAGCAAAATTTTCAGATTTTTCCAAAATGGAGGGGGTTTCAACCCAAGCCAAAAATTGTGGTTCCAAACAACAACTACTCATAGGAGAGGGATATATCAATAACTAATTCAAAACTTTACCAACTAAACATGTAAAACCCAAACTCAATCAAAAACCAAGCTCATTTCCATGGTGAAAACAAGTTTAACAAGAAGTTTGGGAACAAGAACACCAACAATGCATACATTCAACTAATATACACTTAGAGGAGGTAGAAGATTGTTCCCTACCTCAAGGGTTGAACTTGAAATGAGTAGAAAATTGAAAACTCTTGCCCTTGAAGCTCCTCAACTGAAAATGTTAGCTCCAAGCAAAACCACGGAGTTCCGGACTCCAAATCACGCGTAGAAGATGAATCTTTGGTTGGATGTTGAAGTATTTGAGTGTGGAGGGTGGATTTTGTGGAGGGTTTTGAAGAAACTTGAGAGGAGGAGAAGAGGAGAGAGAGAGAGAGAGAGAGAGAGAGAGGTGAGTTTGAGAGGAGAGAGGGGTGTGTTTTGAGCAAAAAAATCTGATCCAAATGTGTTTATACACACTCTCACACTAGCACTTACACCCCTCTTGTTCTTATGTGCTTCACAAACACCCAAATGCAATTACTAACTTCACATTGACCCCATATTGCATTTTAAAACATTTCTCACACTTCCCCAACATTATTTCCAGAAAATTATTTAAAAACACGAGTCCTTACAGTGATGTTGAGAGTAGTGGTGGTGGTTGTGTAGTGGCGACAATGGTGGTGGTAGTAGGCGGTGGTGAGAGTGGTGGTGGTAGTGGCGGCGTGGTGGTAGTGATCGAGCAGCGTGAGTGGTGCTTGAATGAAAGTACACACAAATTTAGCTAGAATTAAATAGCTCAAAACTACTTAATTTTTATCAACTTTTAAGTTTGCATTTTAAGAGACACTTAATTTTTTTAGTAATGAAAAATTGTAGTTATCAAATCTACTTATTTACTTAATTCATTCAGTTTTAAGTGCTAAATTTGTGTGTGATAGAAGCAACCCTGATATTCATACGTCTGCCCTTTTGAGTTTGGACAATTTACCTTATATTTGGAGTATATTATTGAGGTCAATACATGCGCAAATATTAGCTAGGATGTAGGCCTGTCAACGGATCGGATTTGATCCGGATCCGATCCGAAAAATCGGGATCCGAATTCAGATTTCAAATCCGATAATATGAACCGGAACCAAAAATTCTAATAAAATCCGGATCGGATCCAAGTTTATTGGATCCGGATCAAATCTGACCCGTAAGCAAGCAAACTGGAAAAGCCACAAGCAAGCTAGCTGGAAAGGATAAAAAAATTAAATTACCGGATCGGATTTTCGGATCGGATATCGGATCGGATCCGGATTATCATTTTCGGATTTGTGAATATCGGATCCGGATTCGGGTCCAAGCTTATCGGATCTGAATCCTCTTGGATCCGGATCGGATCCGACCCGTTGACAGGCCTATTAAGGATGTTGTGGGTTTGATCCACGAAGCAGGGTAATGCCTCGGGCTTTCGTTGAGGTCATCCGACATTCCCACCCATCATCTTGAACGACAAGGATTTTCTATAGTTTATTAGTTAGAGCGCACATTTTTTTCAGCGCATAATCTTTGAGATTCTATTTGGATTATGGAGATGCTGTAACACTCAGTCGTCGGAACAAATTTCACGACCAATAACGCAAACCACATCCCGTGAAGGCTCCATCCCTTCATTGACCAAAATAAAATAAAAACTTGAACAAAATATCTTACTCAATTCTAATCGAAATATCTTAGTGTTGCGTATCGCACCTTCTTGTTGACTAAGTTTGGTCCTCCCAAGTTGGAGTGCTGGCCAAGCACCCCAAACCCATCTAACTAACATTCTAACGCGTTTGTCCTTTTTGCCCACGTTTTGATCTTTCTTTTTGGTTGTATATATACACGTGTTTATGGAGAGGGGGAGAGTTTGCGAAGTCAGAGTTAACCAGAGAGGATTGTGGTAATCGAAGTTTTAATTCCTCCTCTTATTGTGCGTGTTTGACTCCCCAGAGCAAACTGGTTGTTGAACATCCTTACTTTTGTTGAGAATTTTCAAAATATTTGAGCGGCTGATTATGGATGACCACGGCGATGTACGAGAAAAAATCCTGTTCGGAAAGTATGAGTTACAAACACTCCTCGGGCAAGGAGCCTTCGCGAAGGTGTACCGCGCCAAGAACCTCAGGACGGGGCAGAGCGTGGCGATCAAGGCGATGAGCCTGCAGAACGTGCTGAAAGGAGGTCTAACAGAGCTTGTTAAGCGCGAGATCTCTATCATGCACCGGCTACACCACCCTCACATTGTTCGCATCTTTGAGGTCTTGGCAACCAAGAAAAAGATCTACTTCGTGCTTGAATTTGCCGAAGGAGGCGAGTTGTTTGCCAAAGTCAGGAAAGGACGGTTCAACGAACATCTCAGCCGCAGGTATTTCCAGCAGCTCATCTCTGCCCTCAGTTACTGCCACTCCCGAGGAGTTTTCCACCGAGATCTGAAACTGGAGAATCTCCTCCTAGATGAAAATTTAGATCTTAAAGTTACTGATTTCGGACTCAGCGCCTTGACAGATCAGATCCAACCAGACGGCCTCCTCCACACGCGTTGTGGGACCCCTGCCTACTTGGCGCCAGAGATCCTCGCGAATAAAGGATACGACGGAGCCAAGGTGGACATTTGGTCGTGTGGAATCATACTCTACGCTTTGAACGCCGGTTATTTACCATTCAATGATCGGAATATAATGGATATGTATCGGCAAATCTACAAAGGCAAGTTCCAGTGTCCCGAATGGACGTCTCCTGAGCTCAAACGGTTTCTTCATCGCCTACTCGACTCCAATCTAAACACTCGCATCACGGTCGAACAGATCATGGGCGACCCGTGGTTCAAAAAAGACTACAAACAAATCCATACCGATTCCAGCGATTCTTTTGGTCTGGAAGATTATGAAGATAACAACACACAGTACGACTTCTTAAACGCATTTGATATAATTTCGCTCGCGTCCGGTTTGGATCTGTCCAGTTTGATCGGATCACCCGATTGCTCCATCGTAGTGGAGAGATTTGTTTCGGCAGAGTCACCCGAGAGAATAATTGAGGAGGTGGCCGCAAAGGCGGAGGAGGGGAAGATGACGGTGGTGAGGAAGAAGGATTTGGGGGTTATGGTGGAAGGCCCGAATGGAGGCATCGTTTTTACAGTTGACATTCACCGGTTAACGGACAAACTGGTGATCATTGAAATGAGGAGGAGAGAGAATGAGGATGGGCATATTCTTCTTGCATTATGGAAAGATAAACTTAGACCGCAGCTCCATACTCTTGTTTATGAATCTGAACCGCAAGTCACCGGAAGTTAAAAAGTTAAAACACTTCCGGTGCCTTTGTTTAGAGGGTGTTTGGGAGGGATTCTAGACTTTGATTCTCGATTCTTGATTCTGAATTGTGTTACCGGAAAATAGAATGAATTCTGACAAAATGGATTCTCAAAACACGTACTTTTCTTTTTGTCATAAGATGTACATCAGCCGAGGTTAGTTCTTAATAGGAAAATTAGTAGGTTAACAATACATGAGGTTCAATGTCTCTCTATAGATTCAGTTCAAAAAAAAAATGTCTCTCCATAGATGAACTCCCGCTTGGAAAAGAAGGGATTCTCAAAACAAGTATAAGGTAGCCACATTCTCAAAAGTAGCTTGATTCTAGATTTTAAACATTTGATGAGGATTATATCCTTAATTTGGTTTAGAGAACTTTTTTTTTTCCCCTTTCTCGTTATGTAATGGAGATAAATGTGTTTTGGAGAGCGATTTTGTTATGCAATGGAGTGACATATATGGATGGTATGAAAATAATGGTCTGCAGTAATTCAATAACTTTTGTTAATGGTTTCAAAAAATAAAAAAGATAGTCATAAATGTTCATATATGTAGTCATAATAGCAAGGACAACGGTTGCACAATCTATTTTTCACACTTCTACCAGATACTTTCATAAATTCTGATTATGAGTTTTTCATAATCCAGAATTCTTCATTCACCAAACTAATTTGTCAATACACCCATGCTTTTTTTTTTTTTTTTGATAACAAGGTGTCCGGGCCAGCTTTCGCACACCTCGACTAATCCTGGGAGACCAATCCCACCGTCCACCAGCGGGGGCCCCATTTAAAGCCAGAGCAAAGTTCTGTATGGACTGGCCCCAAAGGAGTTGATAGCACCTAAAAGGTTTCGAACCTGAGTCCTTAGGGGGAGCAAACCCCCCTAAGTGTAATAACCCGAAATTTCGTAAATAAAAATTTCGATTTATTAATTCGAGTATTTAATTTTAATATCGTGAATTGCAATACTTTATTATTTAGTTTAAATAATTCAAATAAAAATTCGGTTATTCCGTTTTATTATTTTTCTGAACCGTAAATCAACACGTGCATGCATGCCGGGTACTACACCACTTCGCGTTCGGGAAACCCTACAAATTCCCCACCATACATCTTGCACCCTTAAAGTAGTACCTACCTATTTATTTTCCAAAATGGAATATGTACCATTATGGAAGTCTAAATTTAGCCTTTAATGGCAATTTTGACTAATTTTGACTTTCGTTTCCCAATTTTGACTTAAAGTTGATCACCTTTTCCTACTTTTTATTTTGGATTTTTGTGACTTAATGTAAGAGAGAGAGGGGCTGGTTGGGGGAAGGAAAAAGGAGAGGGAAATTATTACCCTTGTCGTGTAATTTTACGGGTGTGCTTCCGTCCACTTGTTTGCGCACATTTCCGCGCCATTTTTTTTGTATAATCCTAAGTTTTGTACTTTTCTAATTCTTCTAACTATTAGGAAGACTACCTAGGAATTTTCGAACACAACCATTTGTCTCCTTAAAGTTAGTAGCCCTATATTTATTTTTGTAGTACACTAGTTTGTATTTTTAGCACACAAAACCAACTTTAAGGGGTATTTCTTCTCTCATAAAGAGGAAATATATTCCCTAATAAATGGGAGGGACGCATTTTATCCTGTAGAAGCCTAGCTAAAACTAGCTATTTTATGGCTATAATTTTACTTATATATATATACACTACCCTTCCAATCCAAACTCCCGGAATTAAGTAAAATCCGGACTTCGAGTGTGAGCCGTTGGATCTGATCCAACGGCTGAGGGAATGAACGGGTAAAAAGGACACACGCGGGTCTAGGATCCGGGTTAAATGGTATCGGGTCTTATGAAACGGGTCACTATAATAACTCACTTCCCCTCTTTTCCCCCACATTTCACGTGTTTCCAGAGAGAGGAGAGACTGAGGCGATTGAGGCGATTCACACATTCGAGCAAAGAAGAAGAAGAACTCCCGGGAAAATCGATCTACAAGAAGCCATCGATCAAGGTCGGATGTCCATCTCTCTCTCCCTCCATCCGACTTCCTCTCTCTTTCGTTTTTCTCTACTTCGTTGTTTTTTAAAAAACCCTAACTTTTTTGTTACAAGTTGAAACCCTAGACGAACGACGAAGTTAGGGTTTGTGACAGGTCTCTCTCTCTCTCTCTCTCTCTCTCTCTCTCTCTCTCTCTCTCTCTCTCTCTCTCTCTCTCTCTCTCTCTGTGTGTGTAGAGCCCGTTTAAACCTAGATCTATGAAATTTTGAAAATTAAATTTTTTTGAAATTTTTGTTCGACATTTTGAAAAAAGATTCACAAAACACTATCCTAAGTTTTTTATGCTTCTTTAAAAATCAGTGACTGTTCTTCTTGTTTCTTTTTTTCTGTTGGGACAATATGTATGAATGGTTTATTTGCTTTGGATCTGTTGGGACAGTAGCTTTGGTTTTCGAATATGGTACATTATTTATATTTTGGTTAATTTGCATTCTGGATCTGAAATGCTCACTGGCTTAGTGTCGTTCGTTTATTGATCAGCTGTATCAGTTAGCATATTTGCATTTTGCATTCCTATTGCCACCACCTTACGTGTACTTATTGACACTATTAGCCAATATTGCATTCCTCTTGTAAGTGAAGCTTCTACTTTGAAAGAACCAAATGTTGCCAAGACAAAGGGTAGTGGTAAAAGACTAAACGGAGGCAAAGAGACGAGTGTGAACAAAAAGAAGAGGCGTTGTAATGGTTGCGGGGAAGTAGGAGCTTCGCATGACAAAAGAAATTGTCCCAAACTTCTAGCAATGTAAGTGTATCCAAGTAAATATCACATGCATTTAAATAATTGTTCAAATGTTAATTGTAGTAATTAATTTTCTCGTAGGTCTTCACAAGGTGTTAGCTTCAATGACGAGAAAGAGGATGTCGAAGACGAAGACGAAAGCATGGATTATGACGATGATTGTAAGTGCGAATTTGAAAATTAAATTAAGATGTCGATTTGTTGCTACTACTGGAGTAATTTATGTTTTGATTATGTTTAATCTGTAGAATCTTCTGTTGTTTCTGTTGCTTAAGTTGAATCAAAATACGATACAAAAATTTGTGCATTATTGAGTCAGATTTGATTTTTTGCATTATTTGCTTGCCTGGATTACAATTTTGGTCACTGGAATTCTGCTCATTGGCTACATTTGTTTTTAGAATGGTAATTTACTCAATGCTTGGTCACTGGAATTGTTACTGGATCGCTGCATTTGGTCACTGGAATTGTTGCTGGATCGCTGCATTTGGTCACTGGATTGCTACTGGAGTTGTTGCTGGATCACTGGATTTGGTCACTGGATTGCTACTGGATTTGATGCTGGATCACTGGATTTCGTCACTGGATTGCTACTGGAATTTGATGTTGAATCACTGGATTTCGTCACGTGCATTTTTTATGAATTTTTAACTTTCTGTTGGGACACATTTGTTGGGACAATATGTATGACTGGAGGGAACTGGAATTTGTTGTATTGGCCCGAACTTGTTGTATTGGCCATGCCGTTAATATGTTACCATCTTTGACTGATGTGGTTACTGGTTAGTCTAGTGAAAATGTGATGGTTTGGGAATCACATATTGTTGGTACAGAAGTCCACCTTTGAAGTGGCTCAGCCGTGGCATTACTATATCACCATTTGCATGTACTTTGATCTCATGTGTCCACCTTGCACAGAAGTAACATGTACGCTTCTGCCTCTTGAAGGACACAACATGAGATGAATTGTATTCGTTGATCCCAAATGAAATGGAAAGAGAAGGTTTCATATCTCATTTTCGACCAGTTACATAAAGTTAGATCTCTTTATGCTTTGCGAGCATGGCTTACTAAAATTGTGGTGAACTTTGGCTTACTAAAATTCTGGAATTTCCGTAGGTCTGAAAGAAATAAGTGGCATATTAAAATCCAAAGAAAAACTTTTAGTGTTTGACTTAAATTGATCTCAGCGTTAAAGAAAAAAACTGAAGAAAATTTTGAGTACTACCAATTTTGTTTTGAATCCTTAAATTCACATGATAAAGTGAAACTAAAAAACAAACACCCACAGTGTACATAATCTGCAAAAGTCTAACACTGAAATATCTAATTGTTAGTGGCAGATAGTTACAACTACAGTTACAACTACAGTTACAAGTTCATACAAACAGTACGAAGTCAAAATAAATTACAGTTACAACATCATGGCAGATAGTTGCCATATCCCACAATTACTGTTTTTCTTGTGAACCACAAGATGATGCATGCACAGAGAAGAATGAAGCTCTTGCATTTGTATGATACCACTTGACCTTCTACAACCATCAACTTCTTCTTGAGCTTCTTGTTCTCTTTCGCTAAGTTATGGACAAAGTTTTCCATTTCTTGACACTTCAAATGTAGAGCACGTTTTTCACTTTCCAAAACTTCTATTTTGTCCTCAATTTGTTTCACTTTAGGGTCCGGGTCAACCCAATAGAAGTATTCGCATTTTTTTTTCTCTTTCTGCCAAATTAATAAGTAAAATTTTTTAGGGGTTAATAAACAACAATTTCACTAAATTAGCATTGACAATTACATAGCAATTTTTTTTCACTTTATACCTCATAGTTGCCACATCCTAAGAATCTCCGTCCTGGATTCTCTTTAGTGTTTGACTTCCTCAGAGGGGAGGGCTTCCCACAATGGCAAATAGGGTATTCCATCTGGAAAGTTGAAGAGGCAGAGGACGAGGATGGCATGGCTTCCGACAACTGCAAATAGAGTATACAAAATCAAAATGCGTCAAGAATATCACACATTATACGGCCACATCCAAATTCTTGAAAACACAATTGATAAGAAAAAGCCAATAGAATATGAAAACAATACGGGCTTAGGTTTCCTAAAATATATTTCTGGAATGTTGATGCTCAATGATCATTATAAAAGATGTTGAACTATGGATTTCCTGCATTTTCTCCTTCTTCTGTTTATATTTGGATCACTGGATTGTGAGCATTGACAATTTTTACTGTCATGATTTGAATCTAGTGATATACTATTCTGCATTTTGTTTGCAGTTTAATCTAGTATTCCATGCATGGTATAGGAGCTGCAGAAATTCTTGAGAATTTTGTGATAATGACATGGTAGACTTTTGGAAAAATAGAAAATGAAATGGAACATGAAAATACCAGTTGTTGATTGAGGCCAGGGTGTCAAAATTTTGGAGGTCTGTCCCCTAGTATACATTGATCTCTTACTCAGAGAAGCAAACACTGCATTTGGCGTGCCTCGCAAACCAAGAGCAGTCTATGTACTTTCTCTGATGAATGACTCAAATTTATAGTATTGAAGGCGAATCGTACGATTCACAGTTCGATTCCCGATTCACGCAACAATTATTTGAATCTATAGGTGAATCAAGGTTTATTTAAAAGTAAGATTATAAGATAATTTACAAGTAAGTACGAAAAACCATATTCCTTATTCAATGGAGATGAATCTACATGGATACGTATCTTCACAAATTAATCTTTCTGGTTCTTACATATTGGCTAATAGTGTCAATAAGTACACGTAAGGTGGTGGCAATAGGAATGCAAAATGCAAATATGCTAACTGATACAACTGATCAATAAACAAACGACACTAAGCCAGTGAGCATTTCAGATCCAGAATGCAAATTAACCAAAATATAAATAATGTACCATATTCGAAAACCAAAGCTACTGTCCCAACAGATCCAAAGCAAATAAACCATTCATACATATTGTCCCAACAGAAAAAAAGAAACAAGAAGAACAGTCATTGATCTTTAAAGAAGCATAAAAAACTTAGGATAGTGTTTTGTGAATCTTTTTTCAAAATGTCGAACAAAAATTTCAAAAAAATTTAATTTTCAAACTTTCATAGATCTAGGTTTAAACGGGCTCTACACACACACACACACACACACACACACAGAGAGAGAGAGAGAGAGAGAGAGAGAGAGAGCTGTCACAAACCCTAACTTCGTCGTTCGTCGTTCGTCTAGGGTTTCAACCTGTAACAAAAAAGTTAGGGTTTTTTAAAAAACAACGAAGTAGAGAAAAACGAAAGAGAGAGGTAGTCGGATGGAGGGAGAGAGAGATGGACATCCGACCTTGATCGATGGCTTCTTGTAGATCGATTTTCCCGGCAGTTCTTCTTCTTCTTCTTCGCTCGAACGTGTGAATCGCCTCGATCGCCTCAGTCTCTCCTCTCTCTGGAAACACGTGAAATGTGGGGGAAAAGAGGGGAAGTGAGTTATTATAGTGACCCGTTTCATAAGACCCGATACCATTTAACCCGGATCCTAGACCCGCGTGTGTCCTTTTTACCCGTTCATTCCCTCAGCCGTTGGATCAGATCCAACGGCTCACACTCGAAGTCCGGATTTTACTTAATTCCGGGAGTTTGGATTGGAAGGGTAGTGTATATATATATATATATATATATATATATATATATATAGAGGAACTCTCTAGTCCGGGACCCTTGGGTCCGGAACTCATAGTTCCGGATCAAATTTTCATGATCCGAACCGTCCAATGTGTTCAAAAGGTGTTTTCCAAGGTCCACGCGGGAAATCTTCAAAAAAAAATACCGGGAAGGGCTTGATCCACGCAATTTTGTAAATATGCAGTTTTTGCGAAGAATTGTGTGGATCAAGCCCTTCCAGGTATTTTTTTTTAAGATTTCCCGCGTGGACCAGGGAAAACACCTTTTGAACACATTGGACGGCTCGGATCATGCAAAAACATCTTTTAAAGGCTTCAAAACGCTTCAATCCGGGATTTCCGGGATCCTTGACAGGATCCTCCCCGTATCTATATATATATATATATATATATATATAGAGAGAGAGAGAGAGAGAGAGAGAGAGAGAGAGGAACGTTCTAGTCCTGGATTCCCAGAGTCCGGGATCCACCTTTCCGATATTTTTTTCATGATCCGAACCGTCCAATGTGTTTAAAACGTGTTTTTAAGGGTCCCTGCAAGAATTCGTTAAAAAAAAAATTACTGGGAAGGGCTCAGTTTTTCATAAAACTATATATGTGCAGTTTTTGTGGAAAACTGTTCGGATGAAGCCCTTCCCGGTTTTTTTTATTTTTAAACGATTTCTCGCGGGGGTCTTGCAAAAACACATTGGACGGTCTGGATTTTGCAAAAACACATTTTAAAATCTTCAAAACACCAAAAAAAACCCAGTCCGGGATCCTTGACTGGAAAGTGGGCATATATATATATATATATATAACACCCCATGACTAGTTTCATGTCTATAACTAGTACCTAAAACTCTCCACAATAAGGTGGATATGCACAAACCAATGAACTTGGACACTTTAAGTCACATTTGTAAATCTACTATCCATTTCTTAGGGACAAAATCCATAAAAAGACCTAAGTTTTATCCTAAAATCCTACCTAAGATTCTTTATCTTTATGATAAAGTTTTTTTTGACACACGTATGGGAGGGGAGAGTCCGGCCATGAAGAGGGAGGGGGGTGCCCTTGGTTTTTGCCTATAAATAGTCATCATTTCCTTATTTGGAAAGGCACACCAAAATCCTCATAATTGCCACATTCGTAGTTTCATGCATTCTTGAGAAAAACCATGAGTTCTTCTTGAAACTCAACCTCCAACCACCACCCTCCACCACTTTGACCACCCTACGATCCTAAATTAGTAGTAAAGTTAGTAGGAAAGTAGTTCGAGCAAAAGGTCAAGTAGCCGTTATGCTGCCGGAATCAACCTAGCTAATCGGCTCCGACTAAACTCGGATTAAGATAGATACTATATTCTAACCTAGATTACTATTTCATACTTACTTTTAAATTATGTCATTATAATGCTTAAACGTGTTTAGAAATGACTATCTAGATTATGGTGGAAAATTAGCGATAAAATGAAAAGTTACTCTTGAAAAACGCACGTAGTCGTTATAATGCACGATTTGAGTTGGACTTTTGAAAATACGCAGTTATAATGCCCGAATGAAGATTGATTATCCAAAATACGCAGTTATAATGCCCGAATGAAAATCGACTTTTCTTTACTTGATGTCTTAACATCAAGTAAAGAAACCCGTCAATGGATATCCGATCGAAGCCCTTTTAGAAAATATCACATTTTATCTTCCTCCTTTTCCACTTGTTTCCCTGCATACCTTGACAACTCATCAAATTTTCGTTGACATTCAGCCACTGTCAAACTCCCTTGTTCCAAATTAAGAAACTCAATGCGCTTTTGATTCTTAACTGCTGGTGGAATGTATTTGTCTTCAAAATCCTTTTTGAAAGCACTCCAAATTAACTCATGCTCTTTTTCCTTATATTTCTACTTAGCCATACGCCACCAATGTTTTGCATCCCCTTCTAGCTTATATGTTGCCAAGGATACCTTTTGTGTCTCAGAACAACCCAAAATGTCAAATATTTTTTCCATTCTTAGCAACCAAGCTTCAGCTTCAGATGGTTTATTAGACTCGATGAATGATGGAGGGGTTGTCTTAAAAAATATATCCAAAACTGTACCCTTATCGAAAGTCATAGAATTTGTGGCATTTGCTGGTCTTGTTTGTGTTTGTTGTCTGGTGAACAATCACACTAAGGTCTGTATAGCCTGGTAAGCAGCTGTGGGGTAGGAGTCGTAGGTGGAACAGAATTGGCAACAGCTTCTACAATTGGATCAGGAGTAGTTTCTGGGTCAACTATGTCCTCATGATCAGCGGGGATTTCACTACCTCTGCCACGGCCAATTGGAATGGTACGACCACGGCCACGAGTTGCAGAAGTGGCTCGACCACGGCCACGATTTGAAAACCTCAAATTACGTCGTGTACGATCCATCACCCTAAACTGTTTGAAATATAATATGACAGACTATAAGCTAAATGCAAAACAAAACAAATAAATAGTAACTCACATGCCTATATGGCTCAAGACTAACAAGCCTATAGACTCAAGTGACATCGGACCTCATCTAAGACAAGATGCAATGCAAAATGCAAGTTGAAAATTTTCTAAGGGGGGAAGATTGTAATACCCCAGGTTTGTGGGTAGATGGTGTTTAGTCCCACATTGGTTGTTTACATGAGCTCTTGGACATATAACGAACCATGTAAGAGACTACTAGTACCTTCGGCTTAAGCATTTTGGGCCATGTGGTGTGGCTAGTGGATCAAATCAGGGTACTGGGCCAATGGTCTACATGGGGCGTTACATCATCCTCACCCCACAGACGTTCATCATGATGACTAGCCTCATCATTGGCCCGCTCGTTACGACCCCGACCTTGAGTCCTTCCTCGATTCGCGGCCCCACCCCGCCTAGTAACTCGTCTCGGCGGCATGATTCTATAAGAATATAGGAAAATGAGATCATTAATCGCAACATTATCTCAAATGAGGTCAAAGCGTCCAACACTATCCCAACACGGGTATACAACTCAACACCATGCTCGTTACTTGCCAACACGACGCTATATGATGCTTACATGCTCCATGAATGTCACACAAGCACACACAATGAATGAGAAAATGTGTTTTCAAGGGAAATCTTATGCAATAGTTTAAGCCCCGAGACTCTAAGTCTCCCCACGGTCCCTAAGTTTTCAAAACCTTTGCTCTGATACTAAGTTGTCACGCCCTCGAACTTCAAAGGATAATTGTAGCGGCCGGGGGTTCCGGTGACCACCTTCACCAAAGTAGCTCAAGAGGGGCCGGGACCTCCACTCCCGGCCGTAAGGTCTCTTGGGGAGGACAGCGAATATCGAAGATGGGGTCCCAATGGTAAGGGGCCCGGGTCCCGGAGAACTTGGGGATCTCGGTTGGGCCCCCCCTCGGGTCCTAGGGGCCTCGGCTGGTACCCCTCGGCAGCCTCCTTCGGGGAGTTCTAGATTGCCGCCCTCGGGGGCTATTCACGAACCCCGCCCGGGCTGAGTCGATTGACCGCGGTACCGGGGGGGTCGCGTCAGATGTCAGGGGCTCGATCGAGGCATTCCTGACAGTCTGAGTGGCTCATCAATGGGCTTAACTACCCCACCTACATCGCATTTATGGCGAGCCACCAACCCCGCAGGCTACGCCCATAGGGGGACTTGATTGATGGGAATATCAGTGACAGGTGACGACTCTGGGAAGGCAACGACCGAGGCACCGCTTGAGGGACATACGCCAATCCATGCATTCAATGCGATGGTAAGGACGGAGCACATGAGGCCCCCGAGGGGCGTGCGGGACACGCGCCCCCTCGCCTATAAATATGTCCCTCACCTTCTTCATGAAGGACGGCTTTCTCTCTCTCTCTCTCTCTCTCTCTCTCTCTCTTACATTAAACTCTCAACTGCACTCTCTCTCTAGAACTCCCCATTAAACTTCTCCCCCGTTGCTGACTTAGCCATCGGAGTGCCTTCTCGGACCACCACCGTCCGGGCTAGGCACTAACGTGGTCGCTCCCCTGTGCAAGTCCTCCTCCGGCGTACCCCAGGAGTTCCAGCCTTCCCTAGGGCTCCAGTGAGGTTCAACCCAGCTCCACCCTTTCCGTGTAGTACCAGAAGGCCAAAGAGGTCATTCCGGTGAAGCGCCCCCCACAATAATACATTAAGAAATTCCACGTGGACGATCATCAAGTTCACGGGCCACATCAAAGTCCAAGTTTAGTAGTCAAAGTCAACATCAAAGGGTACAATAGTCTATGGGTACCCATTCCCCAAATTGAAATACACGAGTCTTAAAGTTATTACGAATCGAAGTCGAAAGATTTAATTGAATAAGTTACAAAATCATCTCTTCAAAATTATAAACTTAAGATGATGAGGTAACTCCTCTTTAAGCTTTCAAAAGATGTACGCATTCACTTCATGCACATCCAAGTCATGCTCCGTACTGGGTACCTGAAAATGATAGGTTGAGCTCACTAGCCCAGTAGAGAAACGTCTACCAAAACTAAACACAATGAAATGTAGATGCGAGATTAGACATGAGGATGAAAGCTAAATAAGGTAACCAAGAGTTTATGGGAGTCCTATGAGATACACATAAGTTTATAAATCCCTTGTTGTCACCCAAGTGTGTCCAATGCGTACCCGACACATGTTCTCGCTCGTAAGTGTTCAATTCGTTTGATGTGCCATGTCAACCATTTGTTTAAATTAGATCTTTAGAATTTCTCGCGACACGTCCATAGGACAGCCCGAGTATCATTCCGGGCAATCTTTCGACCCCATATAATCCTCCCCTTGGCCAAGGCATAATTCCTCTCGACACGCCCATAGGACGGCCCGAATATCATTCCGGGCTACCTTTCTGCCCTGTATCACAAGTTTCAAGTTCTCATTTCAATTCACGTTCATTGGTTTTGCACAAGTGTCATCATGTCACTCACACTTCGGATCGTCACCCAAGTTTACGCATTTCGTCAAAATCATCAATTTCACACATATCAAGTGTATAACTATGTAGGTGTCGCATAAAAATCAAACCAAGTCACCAATTATACTAGGATAGATTAGGAATGAGTCATTCAATAAGTATTCAATAAGTTTTGAGGCCCAAAGAATGATTATGTCAAGTACAAGCACGAACAAGCAACCGAAATCGACGAAAATAAGTTTTGGTGAGGTGAAGGGGGTTTGGATCGATCCACTATGATGAGTGGATCAATCCACTTTGTGAAAAAATTTCATCAGAGTGATCTGGATCGATCCACTATGATGAGTGGATCAATCCACTTTGGTCCGAGACAAAACAAAAGGGAGTGGATCGATCCAAAGCAAGAGTGGATCGATCCACTATGGTTCAAAACACCAACAGGAGGTTGTGGATCTATCCAGAACAAGAGTGGATCGATCAAAAAGCTTTGCGGGCGAAATTTTGACAGCAAAACAAGGGAAATTCAGTGGCTTCCAAATCAAACCCAACTAAGGCCAACTATCAATTTCAAAGGTTACAAGAGAGCATTGCAACAACTAATTGTCATAGAACATCAACCACAAACACATATCAATCTCTAATCAATTCAATGAGATGAGAAACATAGATTTTCAATGGGTTTTCAAGAAATCATAGAGGATTGATCAAATGATGGGTATCATCTACACACCACACACTTCAAAACACTTAGTAATGGTATAAATCTCCGTACCTCAAGATATGGAAGCTTGTGATCAAGAGATGAGCAAGAACCCTAGTCTTCCCAAAGGAGCTCTACCGAAATAACACCTTCCGGAGTGAAACCAACGTATCTCAAGCTCTAGAACACATGTAGTTGATGAATTTAGGTGTGTATCTTGAAGGGTTTTGAGTGAAATTTGGGAGAAGATGAAGAAGATGGAAGAGGGAGTAGAGGGGGAGGGGATAACGTCTGATGAATGGGGGAGGGAGTGTGTTGCTCTCTCTCCTCTTATACACCACACACACACTTACATACAAATTACACCTCAAGTCCCTCAAGTGGCTTGTGTCATGCATTAAGGTCTCAAATCACCCATATCACCAATTAACTCAAAATTAAAACATTTCAAACAATTCCTCAAATTTTCCCCAACTTTATTTCTGAAAAATATTTAAAAACACGGGTCTTTACAGATTTCTTCACGCTTGATACTCCTTTCTAGGTCAAAACAAACTGTCAATCTACCTCTCTGTCAACTTTTAAAAACTCGTGGGTGACCATTTTTCCTTTCGCTCGCCGGTTTATTTGGCTGAAGAGGAATAATAAGCTTTTTGGCGCTCATACTATCAATCGGGATAGCACTATCAACCATATCATTTCAGCAGCTCAGGAATGGGTACTTATAATAAGCAAGAAGACCATTTGTAAGCCGAGGAAATGGATTTTCACGGGTTGGAGGTGTCCAAAACAAAATGGGTTCAAATTCAATACGGACGGAGGATCACAGAATAATAATACCGAGGCGGCGGCAGGTGGCATTATCTGGGACCATCATGGTAATTGGGTGGCTGGTTTTTGCGGGAAAATAGGGACAGGTACCCGCTTAGCAGCAGAATTGTGGGGAATGAGAGATGGGCTCAAATTGGCCTATGATTTAGGATTGATTGGATTGGAAGTTGAAACAGATTCAAGAATCATGCTTGATTTGCTTTCAACTACATCTACATTTACGGATACCCATCATTCGAGTGCATTGTTGAACGATTGCAGGTACCTTTTGTGGCTTCTGGAAGTGGCAGAAGTGATGCGTAGCTTTCGCGAAGGAAATGCATGTGCGGATCTTTTAGCAAATTTGGGTTACCAAATGGACTACGGCTTTTATGTATTTGATTTAATGCCTAATTGTATTTCCATTCAATTAAGGGCGGATGCCCAAAGGGTTTCATACCCTAGACTTGTATATTCCGACTTTGATATTTAATTTGATGCAACATTTTCTTCCTGAAACTAGAGCTGCTTGCTAATTTCCTTCACGGCATGCATCACCTCGGATCCGGGGGCGCTGCTGCGCAGCAATTGCACCGCACCGGTGCAATGCAATGAAACGACGCCGTTTCATTGCCTCCAAACGCAGAAAAAAATAAAAGGCAAAACGACGTCGTTTTGACTTTATCCCTCAACCCCAGATTTTGATCGATCATCCAAACCCCCAAAATCATTCTCGTCCAAATCCCCAAACCCTTTCTTCCCCAAATGGAAGATCTGATTATGGCGGAGGAGACCCCCATGGAAACTCTACCACCGACAGCCGTCGTAGCAACCGCTTTGCCACCTCCAGCACCGCCCACAACCGATGATGGCTTACCACCGACGCCCACAATCGGTGATGGCGCACCACCGACGCCCACAACCGGTGATGGCGCACCGAACTCGCCTAAACAGTAAGATCCTATCTTTGATTCGTACGAGCTCTATCATTCAACTTCTTAAGTTATGAACTAATTCAGATTAGCCCGGAACTGAGTTGAACTTGTTTCTTCTTGTATATTCTGGTCATTGTGTAGCCATATTTCTCATACCCCTATCTGGGATGACCTCACACTTGTTGAAGCAAACATAAATCTAGGGTAGATTTTGAGTACTGAGTGATGGTCACGTAGCTGACCTTGTTGAACATAGAAATGATCTCCGTTTGAGGCAATATTTTTAAGACTTAGGGATATAATAATCTGGCTACCCTCGATTTGGCTGCGTAGGGTTCTAATATGAATATATTAACCCATATTTTAATCTGTCATGGAGGATAATCATTGAGAAGATTTGTGTGATATATTATACTGAAACTTTACACTAGAAAGTATTGTTCTAAGATATTATACTGAAACTTTCATATTCTTTAGCATTAATGTGTATTGTTATATTGCTATATGATAGAATGGAAGATGGTGGACTTGAGGAGTGTATGAAAGAGTTGTCGAGTGGGTATGCTCTATCTCTTTGACGGGAGTTTGAATCAGAAGAGGATGCGTATAATTTCTACAATGACCATGGAAAATTTATGGGTTTTAGCATTAGAAAAGACTATTGTACAAAAAGCAGGAAAGATGGTTGTTTAATTGTTTCTTGCGTGCAATGGGAGGGAAAAAACCCGTGTCCATATTAACAGATCAAGATGCCGCAATAGCCAAGGCAATTTCAATTGTCTTGCCTGATGTTAAGCATGGATTATGCACTTTTCACCTCAATCAAAATGCTTTGAAGCATTTGGGGCACTTGTACAAGGTTGGGGACGACTTTGCGAAAGATTTAAACACTTGCATTTATGGGTACGAGGAGGAAAAAGAGTTAATTGAAGGTATTAATATTGCTCAAGTAGTGCATATTTCAAGTTCTTTTTTTTTTCCCCCTTTTTTGAAACTTTGCGTAACAATTTTTTGATGGTTCTCTTATGGGTTAGAACGAACCATTGGAAACCGCTCCATTGCCCTATGTCCCACAAATGTTGAATTGTGAATTTGATTTGTCTTCCCAAACTTCATACGAGGTGTGTACGAAACTTCGAATTATTTTTTCTATGGAACATGACTTGTAAATTTCCATTCTAGCTGTAAAAATTTTCATGTTCATGCTTTCTTTTTTTTTGCAGGTGACGGGAGATGAGACATATATGCAAGATGAGGTGTTCTTTGAGTTATTGCGTAATCCGAAACATTCTCAACAAAACTAAAAATGTAATGCGAGTTTACCTATTGGAAATTTTACATTTGGGCAGTAATGAATTTGCTTTAGTCCATTTCGGCAACATTTTGGTTTAGTCCATGTAGTAATGACTGGTCGATTGAAGTTGTATGAGAAATGTTTATATTGGTAGCTATGAGAAATCATATCTTTCTCGAGATCGATTGCGAAGCCAACATTTTCTTGGTTGCTATGATTTTGCTACTCTGGTGTATGAATATCTGTTGCAGCTTAGGATTGACACATTTACATTGTTCCTGTATCGTTGCAGCTTACTTGAGTGTGAATTGGAAGGACTTGTATTGTTCCTTTTCAACTCAATTGCTTAATTTTTTACTAGGTAAGAGAAATAACAAACTAGAGGATTTTAGTCTGTTATTTTGTGTCCGACTTTCTTTCCCACACTACCAACTTATGGTGTTTCAATACCTCTTGTTGGTCACAGATTGTGAACCTTCTTTTCTGGGATGAAGGCAAACAGTGGCCATCAAAGTTATTTCAAAGGCCTTTGATACTAAGAATCCTTAGTATGATTATCAGTTAACAAAATTTCCTGAGAGAATCCACTTGAATTTCCCTTCATGCCTGTCAAAATTTTAAAGCAAAACGACGTCGTTTGGCCTATTTTCGTATCAGCTTTAAAACCATGAAACGACGTCGTTTTGTTTAAGTTACATCCGCTTAAAAAATAATGAAACGACGCCGTTCCATTATACGCAAAACGACGTCGTTTTGCCTTTTATTTTTTCTGCGTTTGGAGGCAATGAAACGGCGTCCTTTCATTGCATTGCATCGGTGCGGTGCAGCTGGTGCGCAGCAGGGCCCCCGAGTCCGCATCACCTCTTGGGTAAGGTCATCATCAAGGCATCATCATCATTATGTCACATAGCTGAAGAGTATTTTCGTAGTATATTTTATAAGTTCACTCTGTTTGGTTGACAATTTTGAGAAGAATATTTTGAGAAATATTTTTGAGATAGTGTTTGGATGGGTTTTTGGAAAAAGTAATAATTAGAGAGAGGTGTAATAATAGGTGAAATGAGTATTTTCGTAGTAGAAATGTGATTAATGATTGGAGAGATGAGAGATAAGGAAAGAATCTTTTTGAAAATTTTTTTGGAAATGTGAAGTGAACAGAGTGAATACCTTTTAGCACATAATCTTTTTTTAAAAATTCCATTGGAGATGCTCTACAAACCGCCTTAGAGACCGTTCCAAGACCAATAACGCGGACTACACATTGCGTGAAAGCTCCCTCCATTTACTGGAAAAATATAAACAAAATTACTCACACGTTATTTCAATCCCTTCTTACAGAAACCACATTTTAATTGATCACAAGAAAAAACTTCATTTTGAACATAAGATTGCCGAAAATATACGAGCGGCTGATCATGGATTATTACGGCCATGTCTTGCAGGCCGGAGAAGAAAACCTGTTCGGAAAGTACGAGTTTGAAAAACTCCTCGGATACGGAGCCTTCGCGAAGGTTTACCGAGCGAAGAATTTGAGGACGGGGCAGAGCGTGGCAATCAAAGTGATCAGCAAGCAGAGAGTGCTGGAAAGAGGGCTCACGGAGCACGTCAAGCGTGAGATCTCTATCATGCGCCAGCTGCGCCACCACCCTCACATAGTGCGCCTCTACGAGGTCCTGGCGACCAAGGCCAAGATCTATTTGGTGCTGGAATTCGCCAAGGGAGGCGAGTTGTTGGCCGAAGTCAACAAAGCTGGACGGTTCAGCGAAGATCTCAGCCGGCGGTATTTCCAGCAACTGATCTCCGCCGTCGGTTACTGCCACTCCCGAGGCATTTTCCACCGTGATCTAAAACCGGAGAATATCCTTCTTGATGAGAATCGGGATCTGAAACTGACAGATTTTGGAATCAGTGCCGTGACGGATCAGATCCAATCCGACGGCCTTCTCCACACGTTCTGTGGGACCCCTGCTTACCTGGCACCAGAGATCATTGCGAAGTTGGGGTACGACGGCGGTAAGGTGGACATTTGGTCGTGTGGAATCATACTCTACGCTATGAACGCAGGTTATTTACCGTTTAACGATCCGAATTTGTATTGGAAAATCTACAAAGGCGAGTTTCGGTGTCCGGACTGGACGTCTCCTGAGCTCAAACGGTTTCTTTCTCGTCTGCTCGACTCGAGTCCAATCACTCGTGTCACCATCGATCAGATCATCAATGACCCTTGGTTCAGAAAAGGCTACAAAAATATCCCAACCAATTCCGATGATGATTTATTTGGTCTTGAACATTGTGACGACAACAGAAAACACTACTCCTTAAACGCTTTTGATATAATTTCATTCTCGTCCGGTTTGGATTTGTCCGGCTTGTTCAGTCCACCGAATTGCTCCATCGAACTGGAGAGATTTGTTTCAGCAGAGTCGCCCGAGAGAATAATCGAGGAGGTGGTGAAGGCGGAGGAGGGGAGGATGACGGTGGTTAGGAGAAAAGATTTGGGGGTGAAGGTGGAATGGCCAAATGGAGACATCGTTGTTACAGTTGACATTCACCGGTTAACGGAGGAACTGGTGATTGTTGAAATCAGGAGGAGAGGGTATGAGGATGGGCCTAGTTGTGAATTACGGGATGATAAACTGAGACCCCTGCTCCGTACTCTTATTCACAAACCGGAACTGCGAATTACCGGTAATTAAAACGTGGGACTTCCGTTGTCTTCATTTATCCCACTCAATTGTTGATTATTGCTTGCTACTATGCAAATTTTGGATAGGATAAATTGATCTTGCTTGGCTTGGGTTTAAGTTATGCTTTTGGGGTAGTGATCGGAGAAAGAAATGAGGATAATTCATAATTGGAAATAGGGTAGTGATTGAAAATGAATAGAGAGATAAATGAGAATAATAATTAAAAAAAATGGTTATGATTTGAGGGAGATAGAGAGAAAAATGAGAGTAATAATTGAAAAAATCGGTTGGGAAATCCAAAACAAAGAAGGTCTAAGGATTCTGCATGGATGTTTTGAAACCAAGAAATCATAGTGAACTACAAAAAGAGATTTGATCGACTAATCACTGATTCGACAGCGGGTCAACTGTAATTGAATTGGAATAGAATAGCGGTGAGATAATTAAATACTATAATAATGAGTATGGATTGTCAATGGCAAAAGAGAAATTACTTAAGTTATTTAGATTTGAAAAATGAAATAACTCAATTCAATGAGTTTTGAAAGAGGTTTTAAATGGAAAGACACAAAAAGAAAATTCTTGATAAAATTTGTAGCCACTCTGAACTCTTATTTATGAAACAGAAACGAAAATGGGTTTGATTGGTTACAATGTGAGTGAAATTCCTATTTTAATACCCAACCAATTAAAGCAAATAAATAGGAATTTGAAAAACAACAATGAACAAAAGGATATACGTGGATACCTTAAATAAGTAAAAAAAAAACACGGGAATGACTCAAAACACAAAAACATCATCGTGCAGTGACAAAGGGCATTAATAAAATAAGGTTCAATAAAGATCTGTGATTAAAAAATTAACACAAGAACTTTAGACACCCAAATTTAGCATGGGAAATGTTTTAAGCCCCTTCCTTGGGCAAATATTGATGATGCAACGATTCCATATGCTTTGACAAGGAATGATGTAAAGACCCAGATTTTTTTACAAAAAACTTTTCAAATTTAAGTTGGGAAATTTTATGAAATTGTATTAGTAAGTTGGAACGTGGGTTAATGTGTGAGATGGATTGAAATTGGGCTGTTTGGTAACACACTAGTAAATAGAGGGGTGTGTAGTGTGACAATTTGAATGTGTGGTATATAAGGGATGAGAGAGAAAAAAAAACACACTTTCACCCCCTCCCACCATAGCAGGCCCTTCTCCCTCCCCACTCTCTCTCTAAAAAACAAATCTCACCCACTCACTCACAAATTCACTTCCCTTACTCGACCAAAGTGTAGATCCATCCTCCTACATATTTTCCCACATCATTTGAAGTCTGGGTTTCGATTGTTCACGCTTGGAAGCTTGCAAAATAGTTGGGGTTTCAAGTTTGAGGTTAGGGCTTCATTTGGGGATTTATCTTCACAATTTGGAGCTAAATCTTTGAGGTAGGTGTAGACACCCCGATTTTGAACCCGGGATGCGCTCGAGCATTTCCGATGATGATGAAATGGACCAATTATGACTACCCGAAACTTGTGAGAATGACTTGAACTTGATTAAAATCAACCAAACACCACCCAAGCAATCAAAACAGCCCAAACCAACTCAAGCATTGTTGAACCAAACCAAACCATCAACCTGCCACCAAGAACCTTGAGCGCTCAATCTTGAGGCTTTGAGCGCTCAGCCCTGGGAAACACCTTGAGCGCTCAAGCCTACGGCTTTGAGTGCTCAACTCTGATCCAGTCAAGAATCTGCAGAGTATCTCATCATGAGATTTCATGCAGAGGGGAGCGTCTAACCGATTGTGTATGTCTTGTACACGTATAATACACCCTACATTGCCCTAATCTACACCTAAAACTACCCCTAACCCATTTCAAATACAAAACCCACTTCCTCTCTCTCCTCTCTTCCCTCCCATTCACTCTATAAAAACCACTCACCACCCCTGGTTTCCAGGTTACCTACTCTCATACTCCAGCTCTCAATTCCTCCAGAAAACATCCTTTCTCTCTCTCTCTACAAAAACCACTCATTCACCATCCAAACCACTCACAAAAACCACTCTTCAAACTCTAAATTCGATCTTTGATTACCAATCAACCACATACATTGTCTCACTCATCCATAATACCAACCAAAACGTCCAAAATCAACCATTACCAAGCCAAGAATCAAGTTCAAGTTACAATCATTTCCAAAAGGTAGTCAAACATGTGAAAATCTCATTGTTTTAGTCCTTCTGAGGAAGACCAGTAGGTCCAAACAAGTTTTCTATACTTGCATTGGGCTTACAGGGTCTAAAATAACAAAACAAAACACTTTAAAAATCCGCAGTTACCACAGGGGTTGAGCGCTCAAGCCTCAGGCCTTGAGCGCTCAAGCCCAGTTCTGAACAGTTTCTGTTTTGCTGACTTTTGTGCTTTCTCTTAGTTTTGATCATTATTTAATAGTTAACTATATTCATGTAACTCTCAAAACAGCTTATTTCTACCTCAAAGTCACATGCATGAGTATAGGTTAACTATTTTATGATGATCAAGCATAAAAATCTTTGCAAATCCGGGTGGCGACTCTAACAATCACAATCTTTTCGAATCTAAAAACCCGGACCATTTCCGCGGGCCGTCCACAAGCTGGCGACTCTGTTGGGGATATGGGATTAAAATATATTTTATTTAATTACACTTGTGCAATTTTTTTTATTTCACTTGTGTAATTTTATTGAAATATGTGTTAATCAAAGTGGGTTTAATTTGAAAGATGTTTTGTGGGATTTTTCAAATGTTTGAAATTTGGTTTTGCATTTCACCTGCATGGTTCTTAGCCCCGCTGGCGTGTTTTGGCAATCCTGCCCGGCTTGCCGGTGACAGGGAATCCCGAAATGCCCAGCAACCCTCGACCGTGATAAATCACATCGTCACTACCGTTTTTAACGGTAGGAGGCGGTTTTGATTTTGAGTCCGGGGTACCCTCAATGACCAAAACCAGCCTTTTGCATGTAATTAGCCATAGAACCCCACGTTTAGCAACCCACCTGTGCGTTAAGTTTACGTGCTCCATCATGTTAACATGCTATGTGTTACCGCTTTCCTCGCCATGCCATGTTGCATTCATGCATTTGCATTGTATATAGTCGTCGCGAGCGTCATTCCATGTAGATTTTCCGTTTAGTTTTAGTGCCTCTGCGGTTAGTAGGAGGTTGCCTTGACCTGATGATGAGTCGTGCGTCCCATATGCACGTTGTTCTTACTAGTTAGCCTTTAGGACGACCGGACGTGGGAAAATTTGGATCATCAAATTCCTAATACTGATCTAAACAGGTTTAAGGGACATTTGCCCGAGGAGGGTCAATCGCCCTTAGGCATCTGATCTTAGATCATTGTCGGAATTCGTGTGGATCAAAAATTTCCCAAATCCGATCATCCGATATCAAGGATTTATCACTTAAAAGAAAACTTGAGGATTGGGGCAATCTTTCAAAGCCGTCGAGTTAAGTCTAGGAGACTTTAAATCCATGGAGTTTGAGATACCTCCGGTGTTGGTCGTGCCCAAACGGCCACCCGTGTTTCGGACTAGCCTTGGAATCGATTGTAACTGGGTTGCGACACCTCATTGCTCTGTCTCGGATGGTCAGGAAAGGATAACGGTTGCGGTTTCAACACCTAGGAAATAGGTTGAAGCCGTAATTGCAGAGTAAAAGACTTACCCGTGGTGTTGATATAATCTGTTGTGCAAACGATTCCAAGTGAGATCCGAAACCGGTAGACTAATCTTAAGGCTAGAAATAGGACTAACTCCGTGAGTTGAGTCGCGGCGAGACGATAGTGAGCATTTGTAAATCATTCTTCTTGTGCATATTAGACACATCGAGTACACATCTGAGTCCGGCTTTTGCTTTATGTTCAGTTTTTGAACCATTGGGCCTGCAAAGAAGAAGAAGACCTTACCTGTTTGGACTCGACCTCCCGGACAGAGATTGTCTAGATCCTTATCACCGAAGGCTGAGTCAAGTATGGCAGCTGAACAGGAACAAGATCCCCTAAATGAGTTTGAACGACTGAGGAAGGAAATGCATGATGAGAGGGTCCGGAATGACACCCGAATAGCCCAACTTATGGCAATTATGGTGAACATACAAGGCCGACTCCCCCCACCTCAGCAGCGGATGCCCGACGGTGACGCTCGGGATCAAAAGGACCATAATGATGAACATCCGGAACAGCCCCCTCCCCCTGAGAATCCACAATTGGCTGAAATGCTAGCTAAGATACTCAAGCTAGAAGAATCTGTGGCCAAAAGTGAGAAGCGAGCCATTACCGGTTTTGACATGAACAAACTCTGTATCTTCCCAGGCGTTAAGCTCCCTAAAAAGTTCAAACATGTGGACTTTGAGAAGTTTGATGGGACTGGAGATCCGAGAGGACATATTCAGGCATACGTAAGCTCCCTCTCATTGCAAGAAGTCGATGAGCCTGCCATGGCTCAGATGTTTCATGAAACCCTTACAGGACCCGCACTCCAATGGCTTTTGTCCCTTGACATTTCAAAGAGACAAACTTGGGAAGAAATGGTGGCTGCTTTCATTAAGCAGTATGAATATAATGTGCAGCTCAAGGTCACCACCCGTGAACTTGAGAGTATCAAGATGAAAGAAAGGGAATCATTCGCAGATTTTGTGAAAAGGTGGAGAGCAAAGACTGCGCAAATGACCGATCGTCCCAGTGACAAAGATCAGATGCGCATCATAACCAAGAACCTTCAACCTGATTTGGCTCAGTACATGGTCATGGCCCAAGCACATAACTTCGAGACTTACTTTGAGATGGGTCTGTCAATTGAAGAAGCCATGCAAAGTGGGGTGTTGAAGAAAGGAGATCCAATCCCCAAACCCAAATGAAACTACATTGGCAACACCTCTTCCCTGTATGCAAACCCCAGCTACACAGTCGGTACCTCATCTAACTCCATGAATCACCAACCCCATAAAACTGAACCCATAAATGCCATCTTGTCTCAACCAACTCAATCAACTCAACCACCACAAAACCAAAGAGGACGGCGTATTTTCACCCCTCTTCCCCTACCCCTACCTGTTGTTTTCGAGCGACTCGTACAACAGGGGAAGATTAAACCACTCCAGCCAGCTCCACCTCCACAAAATCCCCCACCATCATATAACCCTAACACCTTCTGCATTTCCCACCAAACACCCGGCCATCCCACTGAAAGATGCCAACGCCTGCGTCATGAGATTCAAGATCTCATTGACAACAAACAAATCCGAGATCCTACCGAAAAGCCCAACATCCTCACAAATCCTTTGCCAACCCACAAAAGAAATAATGATATAGGTCAAATTATCCTAAGCTCCACTCAAAAAGACCTAAACCCCACTCCATTTAACCCAAGCCAGTACATCATACCCGAAACAGATCCAAAGCCCATTGTACCTATACCAGATGAATGCGAGGCATGCTTTCTTGATGCGCATTTGAACCCCACTATATGGCAAGAATGGGGTAATTTGATAATGGCTATGGAGGCTCGGGAGTATGAGCAGATGGTAGCCGATAATGTGGCAAATGAAGAAGCTTGGCCGCAAAATGAACAGCTTAATGAAGAACCCCCACTTGGCGCCATGATTAATCAACTTTGGGATCCGATGTTGGCAGATCCACTTGATGGATTTGCACTTCCTAATCTGTTCGAACCATTGCCTGTGATGCAACCAGTGGAAGAAGGACAAGGACAAAATTGGCAAGAGGAGGTTGTGGCATTCAACGGCACACAAGAAGATGAATGGGATCCCACACCAAATGAATGGCAGCTCATGGATCCTAACGATCCTTTGGATGGATCCACACTTCCCATGTTCTTTGATGAGACATATTTTCCAATGCCACCGTTGTGGGAGGGTCGTCCTGATTTCTCCATGATGAGTGAGCAAGCAATAAATCGAATGACAGAGGGGATAGAATTCACACCTTATGATTACATAGTTGATGAGAATCTTCCGACACCTCAAGTGCAAATCCCGGAGGATTGTAATGTCATGGTGTTGGACGGTGGCCTACCCAATGTTTGGGGACAGCAAATGGAAGAAAATGTTGTGGCAAATATGTGGGCCAATCAGAATGAAGGTATAGCACTCTCACCGATGTGGGTCGGAAACAACGAGGTCTGAGCCGTTAACGAGACAGCAATGGAAAATGGAGATGTATGGAGCGAAGCAACTGTGGAAGGGATTACCAAGGGTTTGGAAGAAGCCAGTATTGCAAAGGGAAAGAGAAAGGCAGAGGGGGATCTTGTTGATTTTTACACAGACTACACTGATTTGTGGGGGGATGACATTGACTCGGTTCTTCATCTTCTTTGAAGTGGTCGGTTTTACCAGCCTCCTCAGATGTTTACTGGAAATACCTCTAACCCACCACCAAATACTGTAAACCAGCCACCTTTCAACCCAGCTCCACAAAATAACCCAGCCATACCACACTATCCAAACAACCTTAATGACCCAATTGCTAATCCAATTGATTTCCAAAACCTTTTTAACCCAACAACCAACCAATCCCATGCTACCTCCGCAGCCAACAGTCGTGTGCCTCGTCCAAAACCCCCGCCAACCGCCGAAGAAAATCCCATCCAGAAACAACTTGAGAAAACCCCAGCCGCTCTTACCATTTGGGGATTGCTTATGAGCTCCAGCGAGCATCGTCAGAAACTTGCTCAAGCACTATCCTGTATGGAAATTGCGCCTGATATCACCCCTGAAGCCATGATGGCCGCCATTGTTACCAAACCTACCATTGCCACCAAACCAACCAAGCATGTTGTGACCTTTACCGAAGCTGACTTACCACTTGAGGGACTGACCACAACAAACCTTTGCATGTCACCATGAAGTGCATGGGGAAATGGATCCCAGTTGTGTTGATAGATAATGGGTCTGCGCTCAATGTATGTCCTCTCCGAACAGCTTTATGCTTGGGGCTTAAACCGAAGGATTTCACGCCGTCTAGTCTCACTGTTCGAGCTTACGATAACACCCGTCGCAATGTGCTTGGGACTGTTGAAATGGAGATTGATGCGGAAGGGTTTAAGTCGACAGTGGAGTTTCATGTGCTTGAGATTCCAGCTTCGTTCAATTTGTTGTTGGGACGTCCTTGGATGCATCGACCTGATATCATGGCAGTTCCGTCCACTTTGCATCAAAAGGTTTTGCTTGGTTTGGAAAGTGGGACGATTGCTCTCTACGGAGACACAGGCATTCGCCCTCATGCTGAAGATAATGCTCCATTGCTATAAATTATGCACGACGAGAATGATGTTCAACTTGGGGGTTTTGCTTTCGATACGTCCGGTGGTGTATTCACGCTTCGCATTGACGATGATTTTTCAATCAGCACCACAGTTCTCGAGATGATGAGAAAGATGTCATATCTCCGGGCACTGGCTTGGGTCGAACTCATCAGGGGGTGGCTCAGTTTCCAGAATTCCCTTCTCAGCGAGGCCGTTTTGGGTTGGGGTATGAACCTACACTGAAAGAGATGCAAAGGGGAAAAACCAATGTAGCAAGCAGCAGTGCAAACCGCCAGATTCGCTTTGTCAGGGAAGGGTCAAATGCACCATATCACGGCCAGCCTGAGCCGTTTGTAAATGAAATAAGTGGACAGGTGCACCCTGGGTTCGAAATCTTTGCTAACGATGCTTGGGATAGTGAAGATGAACATGAAAAGGTCGAGAAATTGGTGAAAGACCTTAAAGCAGATTGGATGGAGGCTTTGGATGGTGGGATCTTGATGTCAATGTTTGACGAGGTCAGTCTAACAGGTAAGGATAAAGAGGAGCCAGCGGTGATGATGCTCGGGCAGGAGGCCCTCGAAGATCCCAGCGTGCTGATAGTGGATGCAGTCGGAGAATACAAGAATTGCACTTTCACTCCTGTTGTAAAATTTACTAATGCATTCACTAAGTTAGAGTTCGAGTCTGAATCGGAGTATGAATTTGACCGTGAGTCGGAGTTTGTGCCTCATGGCCCTCCACGTCGTCATTTCTATTTTGAATTCGAGTCCGATGCCATGTACTGCGCCCCGGAGGGCTTTGTTAATGAAATGGATCGTGATTTCGCTTACTTTGTTGTTCCCGAAATAAATTGTGTTGACCCTGACGATGATGAGACTGAGCTCGAGGGAGAAATACCCAAAGAACTTAAGTCTCTAATCGAAAGGGAAAATGAAAGGCACGCTCAGCCAATAAAAGAAGAAGTTATTTCAATAAAATTGAAAGATGAGGAAAATCCTCGCATGGTTCAAATCGGTTTCGGGCTATCTTCGGAGGAACAAGAATTACTCGTCGATTTACTCAAAGAATTTGAGGATGTTTTCGCTTGGTCCCACGCAGATATGCCCGGAATCGATCCTGAAATCGTGCAACATCGAATTCCCTTGTACCCCGATGCAAAACCGGTGAAACAGAAACTGAGAAAAATCAGGCCAGATTGGGTTGAAAAAGTCAAAGAGGAAGTTACCAAGCAGTTCAATGCCGGCTTTCTGATGGTAACTGAATATCCGCAGTGGGTTGCAAATATCGTGCCGGTGCCTAAGAAGGACGGAAAAGTCAGGGTGTGTGTAGCTTTCAGAGATTTGAACAAGGCCAGCCCGAAAGACGATTTTCCCTTGCCTCACATTGATGTACTGGTGGATAACACGGCGGGGCATGCGCTGCTGTCATTTATGGATGGGTTTTCGGGATATAACCAGATTTTGATAGCGCCAGAAGATCGAGAGAAAACAAACTTCACCACTGAATGGGGAACGTTTTGTTACAGGGTCATGCCGTTTGGATTGAAGAACGCAGGGTCAACTTACCAACGAGCTGCAACAACCTTGTTACATGATATGATGCATAGAGAAGTTGAGGTATATGTGGATGACATGATTGTAAAAGCAAAGGAGAGAGAAGGACATCTCCCGGCATTGCGCAAGTTCTTTGAAAGGATACGGAAGTATAGGATGCGCCTCAATCCACAAAAGTGCACATTCGGAGTTACTGCTGGGAAGATTGTTGGATTCATGATTACCACCAGGGGGATTGAAGTTGATCCGTCAAAAATCAAAGCAATATTAGAAATGGAGCCACCAAAGACGGAAAAAGAGGTTCGGAGTTTCCTTGGAAAAATTCAGTTCATCAGTAGATTCATCGCCAAGTTGACTTCAACTTGCGAGCCGATGTTTCATTTGCTCAAGAAAGGAGTACTGTTCAAGTGGGATGACAAGTGCCAAAAAGCCTTCGAGTCGATTCGGCAGTATCTTCAAAGTCCCCCAGTATTGATGCCGCCGACACCCAGAAAGCCGATGATTCTGTATTTATCAGTAACGCAGTTTGCAATGGGTTGCATGTTGGTACAAGAAGGTGAAACAGGTATCGAGAAGGCGGTGTATTATTTAAGCAAGAAGATGGTCGGAGCTGAAGAAAGATACACACCTTTGGAGAAGACCTGTTTTTCTCTTGTGTGGGCCTCTAAAAAGCTAAGGCACTACATGTTAGCCTACTCGGTAGTGTTGATTTCTCGAATGGACCCTCTCAAATATCTGTTTGAGAAACCAACACTCACCGGAAAGCTGGCACGATGGTTGCTCCTGTTGGCCAAATTTGAACTCAAGTATGTAACGAGAAAATCAGTGAAAGGCAGGGCTGTGGCGGAATTCTTGGCAGATCATCCGATCGAGGGGCCAGAAGATACGGAGTTCCAATTTCCCGATGAAAATGTTATGACGGTATCAGAGGATGTCTGGAAGCTATACTTCGATGGAGCTGCAAATCAGAGAGGATTCGGGATCGGCATACTGTTGGTCTCACCAGAAGGGCCGCACATTCCCCTCTCTTTCAAGTTAAATTTCGAGGTTACCAATAACCAAGCAGAATATGAGGCATGTATTGTTGGAATGGAAGCTGCTTTTGAAATCGGGGTAAAGAAGTTGGAAGTGGTCGGAGATTCGAATTTAGTGGTCTCTCAAGCCAACGGTGATTGGAAAGTACAGGAAGAAAAGTTGAAGCCATACCACAAGGACCTCGACGACCTAATTCATCAGTTTGAGCAAGTTACTTTTACTCATATCCCGAGAAAGAAGAATCAGTTTGCCGACGCCCTTGCTACTTTGGCATCCATTTTAGAATTACCCGTAGGGGTGAGAATGAGACCAATCATGATCGAACAAAGGAATAGGCCAGCCTATGAATATGTGATGAATGTTGGCGAAATTGACTATGGTCTGCCTTGGTATCATGATATCTGGAATCTGGTTGAGAAGGGAGAATATCAGGAAGGAGCAAACAAGAAAGATCGGATAGCATTACAAAGGCTGGCGTCACAATACATCATGTGTGGTGGAAGGTTGTACAAAAGGTCATACTGTGGCATGCACAAATTGTGCATCCATGGTGATGACACGAAAAGGGTAACGGAGGAAATTCATGAAGGTGGTCCCCACATGAGCGGATTGATGATGGCAAAGAAGATTCTGAGGCAAGGGTATTTCTGGTTGACTTTGGAAACGGATTGCGTTAAGTATGTGCGGAGATGTCATAAGTGTCAAGTTCATGCTAATCTCATGCATGTTCCGCCGTTTGAACTTCATACAATGGCAACGCCTTGGCCTTTCTCAGTGTGGGGAATAGATGTAATTGGGAAAATCACGCCACCAGCATCAAATGGACACAAGTTCATACTGGTAGCGATTGATTATTTCACAAAGTGGGTAGAGTCAGCTTCTTACGCTACATTGACCGCAGTACAAGTAGCCCATTTTATTAAGCAAAACGTCACTTACCGATATGGGGTCCCCAATGCCTTTGTGTCAGACAATGGTGTGCATTTCAAAGGAAGGGCAGTAGAGGTGCTTGAAGAGTTCAATGTTCAGGTGCACAAGTCGACAGTGTACAGACCACAAACTAACGGAGCAGTGGAAGCGGCAAACAAGTCAATCAAGAACATCTTGGAGAAAACCATCGAATCATCTAGGGATTGGCATGAGAAGCTACCGCTAGCATTGTGGGGGTACCGCACTTTTATCCGAACTCCAACAGGGGCAACACCCTATTCTTTGGTCTATGGTATGGAGGCAGTACTTCCCATTGAGCTTGTAGTGCCATCTTTGAGGGTGATGATAGAAAGTGAAGTCGACGAGGCTGACTGGTTGAGCGACAGGTTCACAGAACTAATGTTGTTTGATGAAAGGAGGTTGCAGGCATTGTATCACATTCAGGGATATCAGAGAAGAATTACTCGCGCATTCAACAAGAAGGTGAAATCCAGGGATCTGATCGAAGGAGATATGGTGGTAAAAGAGATTCGGGTGCCGATATTTGATCCACGGGGAAAATTCAGGCCGAAATGGGCGGGACCATACATCATCAAGACTATCCTCGACGGCGGGGCAGCAGTGATTATTGACTTGGACGACAACGAGTTCAACAATCTTATCAATTTGGACCAACTCAAGCGATATTACCCCTAAGAGATGCTCGTTGGGCGGAAAATCGCAAGGGCGAACCGACCTAAGCAAAAATTAGAGCAAGCCTGCTAGGCCGAAAACCCACATTGGGCGGTCTAGGCAAAAATTCAAAAGGAAGCTCGCTGGACCGGAAACCTAAAAAGGCGGTACCAGGCAAAATTTAGAGCGCAAAAAGGAGAGTGTTAATACCCGAGTGAACCTTTGGTTGAACTACGCCATGACCTGATTCCTTGAAAAGGGATACGTAGGCAACCCTATCCTGGGGTTCGGTCTAAATCTGATGAGTTGACCCACATTTTCGCAATATCCGAAGGAGATAGCATATGGAATCAAATGAACCAAGAGGGGGAAACCCTTCATTGTTCAATTTTATTTAAATCACTTCTTCGATTACATAAGCTGAGCATAACAGCCTTAAAAAAAAAATATATGGATGCACCATTTATTTTGGGAAACAGCCTAGTGAGTCAAAAGAAAAATTGTGCTAATTTCTTCGGCGTCGTGTCCCCATTTTCTCCCTCATCCAATCTCTGTAATGTCCATTCAAGTGAATAGTTGGGTAGGGATCAAGAGCCCAAACGACTTTGTGCCTCCAAGAAGTACGATAGCGCTCGAAGACGGAATGTTTGAATGTGGGAAGGCTGAAAGTAGCGGGAACTGAATACTCCACTTCTTGACGAATGCAATATTGGCGAAGAATGCGTTGTGGAAAATAATACGCATACCCTTGTAATCCCGCCAAAATCACCCATGTGTTTCCCATATGATTAGACGTCATGTCTGACAAAGGCAACCAATGGCACCTCCAAACAATGTGATCCTCCTCCAATGACCTGAAGAAGTCAGTCCATTCATCTTCATCAGCCTCATCGTGCACAAATGGCCTACTCACCCAAGACCGAGGCTCGTAAACCCAATCACCTGCCGGCTCCCTCAAAAGCCCAACCTTGTCACACAACCACATCTACAAAACCAAAACATCCAAACCAAAGTCAAAACCAAGCCAACAACCAAAATTTCCAAAATCTACAAAACCAAAACATCCAAACCAAGCCAACAACCAAAATTCCCAAAATCTACAAAACCAAAACATCCAAACCAAATAAACCAAACCTGAAGCAAAAGCGGACTCCCAGCAAACGTGTTCGTTCTTCCAGCCTTAACCGCATCCAAGCCCATGATTGTCTCAGCCAAGACCAAAGGAACCACATCCCTCCGCTGTTCGATTTGAGCAGCAACACCGACAATGGCAGAGCTAGGATGGCCGTCATATGGGACTAACAAGTACAATGCCAAGAGACACATGCAAAGTGCAAACATGCGCCGGTTTTGAACAGTAAAATCTGAAAGGTCGCCTGTTGGGCCGTAATCCGCAAAGAGACGAAGGACGTTGAGGGTCTCATTGCGAATTAGGAAACTTGCAGCGCCGTTCCCTAGACCAAGCTTCCTACTGAGAATGTTGGCGTAGCCTTGACGAATGGGTGGTATGACGGGATCAGCGAAAGCACGACCGCCATGGTAAGCTTGAAATTCCTCAACAGTCGGGCAAAGTTCTTGCATGCCAAAACGGAACACATGGAGCTCCGAATCCCAACAACGAACGGCGGCACGCAAGATGTCTTGGCGGATAGGAAAAGTATGGAGGTGGCGAAGTGCATTAAGCTCGAGACCTCGAAAGTTGAGCCAATCGATGTTTTCAAGGCTAGCAACCCAAGTGTTGATAACGGAAGGGTCAAGAGCAGCCATATGGAAGCGATGGAAGATTGATAAAGAAGATGTGTGGGGTAAGGAATGAAAATTGATGTGGAAATGGTGTGTGGGAAAGGCTTGATTATGGATGGTATTTATAGGGGACTTGGGAGGAACCTTACAAATTTGCCATGCAACATTGGAAATCAAAGATTGTATTTTCAAGATGGTCAAATGCATGTTTTCAAAGTATTTTGTTGGAAAGTTTGAAAGTGTATTGGAAATGCATGGCATTTATGGGAAAAATGTGAAAAGACCTTGGGAAGATGATGTTCAAAGCTTGGGAGATGTTATAACAGAGCAACAAGACATTTGGGGCAGAGGAAACCATGCAAAAGGGTCCAAAAAAGCATTGGGAAGCAACACCATCTGCCTGCCCAGCACAGGCATTGAGCGCTCAAACCAGTGAAGTTGAGCGATCAAACCACCTTGAGCGCTCAAGGTGATGAGATTGAGCGCTCAAACCACATTGAGCGCTCAAGGCCTGCAGAAACACCAGCAGCAGCAGCAGCTGCATTTTGGCCCGTTTGATGTCCGAAACCTCTTCTAAGCTTCCTAACCCTCAACCAACACCCAAACCAAGTCTCAACAGGCATTTGTGACTTCACGGAGTGTCCCGTTCCCCGAGTTATCAAGCCAATACGTGTCCGAATACGGGATACACGAATGAGGAAGTTCGAAGCTTAGAAACGACCATTGGATGTTCAATACCATTTCCTAGCCTTGCAAACCATATCCAATCACCAAGACACGTGTCGGAAGGCATTTGTGACTTGTCGGAATGGTTCCCGGGACAATTCTTCAGAGATATAAGGTTTTGAGGTTTCGACGGCCAACTCAAGCAATGGAATGGCGGCCGTCACCATATCAAAAATGGTTCCGAGGGTTTCCTTGCTAAATGGTGACGATCACAGGGGCATTTATGTCATTTATGACTTGGTCAAGGTGATAACATGGCAGTTCATCACATCTAAAGAGGCTCGCGAAGCATTTTATTTTCAAATACGCCTTATGAACATCAAATTCCGTTCTAAGGTCATTTTGTATAGTTTGTTATTGATTGTTCATATACGAGAAGCGTGTCAAGTCGCGCGGCATGTAAATTCATCTTCCGGTTGTACATAAACTCAAATAATCATGTTTCGTCCAAATTCTTGAACATGTTAGCTTTTCTTTAAGGTTAAATTTTAAGCTTTGCTTTTGGATGTTTGGATTCAAAGTTTGGTGAATAAATTATGTACATTCTACAACAGATTTGTTCGTCTGTACATCAAAGACAGAGAATAACGCAATGAAACAATGAAAGTGCAGATCATGTATATAATCTGATCAAAATCCATAAAAATCAAAACATCAAGTCTGAGCATCAGTGCTATCTACCAGGGCACACAACGCCCAATAAGGAAATCCGCAACTGGGGCACGCAGGCCCAATCCACCTATCTACCGGGGCACGCAGGACCAATCAAAAGAAAAGACAGAAAGCAAAAGCAAGACTCTAAGCTACTCTATGTCTACTATGTACTACTCCGTCTCGTCCAGCGTCTCGTCCGAGCTCTCAGCATCGTCTCCGCGTCGCTGCTCCTGTCGCTCCTGCCGGGAAGAGGGGTAGTTAGCGTCATCAACGCTGTCGTCACTCGAGCTCGTAGTCTCTACTATCCCCTCAGGAACTACCTCCACCCTCCGGTGGGACGATCTCCGCGGTCTCTCCTCCTCGAGTCTCGCCGCCGCTGGCTTCGAACGCCCAAGCCGCTCGGTCGTGTCTCCAGGACCACCGACTTCAGCATAGGGCCTCTTCCTAATCACGGGCGACTGCATCATCAAGCAAACAGGAAAAGGAATTAGTTCACGGCATAATCGAGGAATTAGTGCAAGAAATGTGAATCACATACCGGTGAACTCTCGGCCGAGAAGGGCCAGGGGCAGCGAGAGGTGCTGGCTCGCCCTCCAGGCAGATGGTGACCTCCTGTCCCGCTATGAGGCGGCGTATCAGGACACGTAGTCCTCGGTTCTGCTCGTACAAAGTCTGTGCCGCCTCCTGTGAAACCTGCAAGCAAGTCAAAGATTCGAGTCATTAGTACATTTGGGCATTCATAATCAAGGCATGCGAAATTGAATAAATGAAATGATTCTTACCGGTGCCGATAGCGGCGGAAAGTCAGCCGGTGGCCTCGGGATATCTATATCCCCTGCCTCTCCACCAGCGGAGTTGACGTGCACCCACCACCTAGCCGCCACCGTCTCCTGGGTCGTCGCCCTCACCTCCTGCCACCCCTCCAGCAGAGGCACGCGCCTTCGCGGCCTACGGCTTTGAGCGCTCAACTCTGATCCAGTCAAGAATTTGCAGAGTATCTCATCATGAGATTTCATGCAGAAGGGAGCGTCTAACCGATTGTGTACGTCTTGTACACGTATAATACACCCTACATTGCCCTAATCTACACCTAAAACTACCCCTAACCCATTTCAAATACAAAACCCACTTCCTCTCTCTCCTCTCTTCCCTCCCACTCACTCTATAAAAACCACTCACCACCCCTGGTTTCCAGGTTACCTACTCTCATACTCCAGCTCTCAATTCCTCCAGAAAACATCCTTTCTCTCTCTCTCTACAAAAACCACTCATTCACCATCCAAACCAATCACAAAAACCACTCTTCAAACTCTAAATTCGATCTTTGATTACCAATCAACCACATACATTGTCTCACTCATCCATAATACCAACCAAAACGTCCAAAATCAACCACTACCAAACCAAGAATCAAGTTCAAGTTACAATCATTTCCAAAAGGTAGTCAAACATGTGAAAATCTCATTGTTTTAGTCCTTCTGAGGAAGACCAGTAGGTCCAAACAAGTTTTCTATACTTGCATTGGGCTTACAGGGTCTAAAATAACAAAACAAAACACTTTAAAAATCCGCAGTTACCACAGGGGTTGAGCGCTCAAGCCTCGGGCCTTGCCTTGAGCGCTCAAGCGGTCAGCTGATTTTTTTCTTTGACTTTTGTGCTTTCTCTTAGTTTTGATCATTATTTAATAGTTAACTATATTCATGTAACTCTCAAAACAGCTTATTTCTACCTCAAAGTCACATGCATGAGTATAGGTTAACTATTTTATGATGATCAAGCATAAAAATCTTTGCAAATCTCATAGTAAAGAGTAAACCAGTGACTGTTCAACTTCAAATATCTTTTATCTGTATATTTATGGTCCTGAGGATCACCCCAAAATCTATTTTGAAGGACAAAAATCAGAAAGCCATATTATGGCTTGAGCGCTCAAAGTCATATCTTTGAGCGCTCAAGTTGTTCTTGGTTCATTTGTATGTTGACAGTTGTTTCGATGATGGATCATGGATTAACTTCTTTCTGGTGTGTGTGTGTGTGTGTGTTGTTATATTTGTGCTTGTTGTAAAGACCCGTGTTTTTAAATCTTTTTACGAAAATAATGTTGGGGTAATGTGAGGAAATGTGATATATGCATAAGTGATGAGGTGAAGTGTAATATAAGTGGAATGGGGTTAAATTGGTTTACACAAGCCACTTTTGGACTTGAGGTGTATTTATCCCTATGTATTTATGTGTGTGTGTCTCTAGAGAGAGATATATCATCTCCCTCTTCTCCCAAAAATCAGCCCCTCCTCTTCTCTCCTCCATTTTTGCTCCTTTGAGCTCAAATTACTCCCTCCTCATCAAACTTCTTCACAAATTGACCAAAGATTCATCATCTACGCGTGTTTGGGAGCTCGGAGTACCATCTTTTCGCACCGGGAGGGCCAAAAACGGGATTGCTCAAATTGGGGATCTAGGAATACGTTTTTTTGGTTGATTTGGAGAAAAATCTTGAGGTAGGGGAACAAATTCTACTCTCTATAGTTGTATCTATGTGATTTGTTGTATATATCTTGCCCTTGTTCATTTGATCGCTCCAAAATTCATGATTTGCTCTCATAAGTGGGTTTTGTTCCATTGATTTTGTGATCTATGATTGAGATTATTGTTGATGAAATTGTTGGTTGTTTTACCCTCCCTTGATGACCATTGGTTGCTTGACATTTCCAATTTTTGGCATAAAACATCAAAATATGACTTGGGATGAAGTTTCTTGCTTTGGGAAAAATTCGCAGAAAATCTGGGTTTCCCCAACCAGTCGTGCAAAAACCTCCAACCGGTTGGGCGCTTCTGAAAATTTCACACGAATCTGTCTCTGCCCAACCAGTTGGGCAAAAACTACCAACCGGTTGGGTTATTCTGAAAAATTGTGCTTGTCTCTGTTTTGGTCCGACCAGTTGGGCAAAAACATCCAACCGGTTGGGAAATGCTAAAATGCTGTATTTTTATTCTTCATTCTTTCCATGATCATTGGACGTCCTGTTCTTCCCTCCGATACTTCTTTTCGTCATTCGCGTTGTCATGCGAGGTTGTGGGTGAGACTCGTGGAGGTGGTTAACGAATTTAAATAAGGACTCTTGGTTGTTTATACGTGTGAAATGAACTTGGACTTAAGGTGTGATACTAGGGTCACCAATCGGCGTATGTTATCAGAAGTATAAATTAAAGGACTCTGAAGAGGACTACGAAATTTACTATTAAATGAGTTGTGATAAATTAAAGGAAATGGACCGGGATTTGATAAGTGAACTAATATGAGTACTTATGAGATACATGGGCATTGGTGGAATATTTGAGAGACAAGTGGGTATTTGAGAGACACGAGCTACTCATTGGTACTTGCGGGATACGTGAGAGCAACTTGTTGAGTACACGTGGGACACGAGAATGTTTGTAGGATCCGATAAGGCACTTGTTAAATAGTTAGTTGACACGTGGGTACCTATGGAATACGGGGACACACTAGTTGTATGTTGTGTGACATGTGGGAAGTAATTGACCACCGGGATGGTGTCAAGTATATCAAGTGTACGACCTCACGCACACATATATAAATGAGATGTGATAGGTTGATTATTAATGTGCTGAGTGGACACGTGGGTAAACCGTTGACGCGGTGTGGTATTGTGGTACTTATGTGAACTTGTAGTATGCCTTGGCACGTATGGGACACGTTGAGACGTATGTGAGTATTAGTGAGACACGTTGGTGCTTGTGGAATATGTTGATAAGTGTGTAGGCTAGGCGGGGTACGTGGACTCGCGGAAATATTTAGATTAGCTTATGATGGGTGAGTATATATATGTATAAGTAAGTGCGAGTGAAATGTTTGGGGACGCGATGAATAGTATGTTATAACTAGTAGTTGCATGTATGGTTTGTTGTGTGGCTAGAAGGATATCCATTGGTTAATTATTTGAAGTTTGGATTGTGGGAGTGTCCTCGGGTGATATGAGAAGTACTTTTACTTCAAATGGTAAGTGTAGAAACCTACTTGTAAATGTTGGTTTTGCTTTATGCTCTTATTGGATACATGTTATTTATGCATATATTTTCTTTAGAGTCTGAAACCCAAAGGGGACACCTACTGGCGAAGTGTATGCTCACCCCTTTGCTGTTTCAGGTTTCGCTTGAAGGACAAAGCATGGAGTGCTTGGCTTTGGCGTGCATGACATGAAGCATCATTGTTTTAAATATTTGATTATCATAGTCGTGTAAAACTTTTGAGAAATGATGATGTAACTCATGAGAGTATTTCATGTTGATTTTTCGGAAATGTAAACAATCATGTGAATTGGTACTTATCATTTTGGGGTTCGAGCATAGAAAATCAGATTTTGAATTTGTAATGCTCAATTGACCGGGATATTTTTTTTTAAAAGGAAATGCATTTGACTCTGATGACGTGGATTTTAATTAGGTTTCGATTTATTAAATTTGAGGGCGTGACACTTGTAGTCTGGATCTCCCCCTCATGTACTCTTTTGGGTATTTTCCTTTGTTAATTTGAGGTGGTTTTCTTCTTTCATCATTCTTTGAAAGATCAAAACTTTATGTTTTAGTCTATTTCTTCATCAAAAGGGTTTATTAGCGATTGATCTTACAAAGAATGAGAAGAGAAGCCCTAAAAAAAAGGGTTAAACTCACAGGAGTCAGAAACTGGTTTGAGTGCTCAATCCATGAGCTTTGAGCGCTCAAACTAGTTTGGGAAGGTTGAGCGCTCAAGCCATCACCTTTGAGCGCTCAACCCTCATTCTGGGGTCCAGATTGCAAGTTAGTTCATTAAGTCTCATGTTCATAACTTTTTGTGTTGTTGTATAGTTTTTGTTATTATCACCTTCTGTAAATATTTGTTGTAATTTTTCTTTATTATTATCATCATTTCCCATGTAAATTATCATGCACAAGCATCCACTTTAGATTAGCATTTTATATTTTCTCACTATTTACGTGATTCCCATCCCCGATTCCCTATTTTCGTGAATAAATCGAATTTCAAATATTTCCAAAATCCCACAAAACATTGAGTAGAGACCGGTTCACAGACCGGGCGAGAGGGGTGCCGTAAAACCCTTCCCTTCTCGTAACCAAACCCCCGAATCCGAGAAATCTTTGGTTCCGCCATGATCAGTGAAATCTTTTTTAGATGGGCAAACGAGTCATATTTTTATCGGTTTCTCGGGTTCGGACCTTAAATCCGGGTGGCGACTCTAACAATCACAATCTTTTCGAATCTAAAAACCCGGACCATTTCCGCGGGCCGTCCACAGTAGGGGTTGATCTATACTTTCTCTAAGTGTTTGTGACATATTTTGATGCATTTCTTTCACAAATTTCGTGTTCTAAGTGCTTGGGTTGAGATCACCCACCATATGTGAAAATCTGCTAAAGAAGAGGATTGGGTATCGATACCACCTTTGTCAGGTATTGATACCCATTGTTCTTTTCATCAAAATTTTGCTGAAAGGGGCTCGGTATCGATACCTCTTGTTCCTAGCTATCGATACCCATGTGCTTAACTTCCAAAATTTTGACGAAAAGAACAATGGGTATCCTTTGTCTGCGCTTCATATCTTGCTGAGATAATTGTTTTTTATTCGATATTCATTGTCGTTCCATTACCCTGTAACTTGCTATTTTCATTTTAATCCAATGATCTAAATGTCTATCCTCGTGAACATGACACGTGCATGTATTCGACAATGCACTTGGTTTTGAACGAAAAGGATGATGTTTGATATGGATACATGTTGGACACTTGAGGGACTAAAAATTCTTAAAATGGATAATGTTGGATTTGAAATTGGTTTGTGAATACTCAGGCCACCGTTTGGTGAGTCCCGTGGCATGGGTTGCGAGGCTCGTGAATCTTGGCAGGGGTTATGAGGTTCATGAATCTCAGCAGAGGGCTACGAGGTCCTACAGAGCCATCGATCACTAATGAAGTGAGTAAAGAACAGGTTGTGGAAGAATGGCAGGAAAAACTGATAAAGCAGCTAGCTACCGGGCAAGGCAATGCGCCCTTGTCCGAATTGGCATAGTTTACAATGATCGGGAAGAAGTTATATTACCGCGGCCCTTAGGGGTGGCTCGTGCATTGCATTGGGCTTCAAGAAGCCAAGGCCCGGTTGTGTCAAATCCATGATGCAACTTGCGGAGAAAAAGACATCTCCCTTTACCGGAGGGTCTAGAGACAGGGCTATTATTGGCCTAGCATGAAAAATGGATGCCGCGATGGTACTAAGGAATTGCGAGAGGTGCGCGCTAGCCATCCCAACGCAGGAATGATGTTTCCCAATGGAGCAGGATTGGAGACAGAAATATATTGATTTCCTACAGGAGGGTGCGCTACCTATTGAGAAGGAATACAGAAGGCAAGTTAAGATGTTTCATTGGTCGTTTCTTCATTAAAGATGGAAGTCTATACAGGAGAGCCTTGGACCACATCCCATTACGGTGTTTGTCCAATGAAGAGGCTGAGGAAGTGTCGTACAAAGCTCACGAACTAGAGCATCTGGGCGGACGGAGGCTGATGCCAAAGCCCATGTGCACCGGTGTCACGCATGCAAAAAATTTGGAAATCAAGTCTACGCGCCAGCAGTAGAGCTTCATGCAATCCGCGCGCCATACCCCTTCCATACTTGGGCAATGGACCTTGTTGGGCCCATCTCGTCGCACTCGCACAGGCATCAGTGGATTCTAGCAGCCACTGAAGTCAGCACTAAGTGGGTGGAGGCAGTGCCATTGAAGAACGCGCATGGCGCAACGATTGCCCAGTTCATCAAAGAGAACGTCACATGCAGATTTGGCATACCTAAGGTGCTCCTGTCAGATAACGGGACCCTGTTTATTAACAAAGATGTGGGTGAGCTGCTCCAATCCTATTCCGGGGAACACTAGACTTCAACACCTTATTACCCCCAGGGGCATGGCCAAGCTGAAGCCACAAATAAGTCTTTGGTGTGGATCCTGAGCAAACTGTTGGACGAGAAAGGTGGAACATGGTCAGACCACTTGATCACGGCGCTCTGGGCATACCGCACAGCTAAGAGAAAAGCAACGCGGACTAGCCCTTTTAACTTGGTCTATGGAGCAGAAACTGTGCTCCCAGTTGAGTTGAGTGTACCCTCCGTGCAGTTGGCTTTATCAATAGAAGTCACAGCCGCAAAACGGCGTGCAAATCTGGAAGCCCTGGAGGAAAGGAGAGAACTCGCCGCGGAGCATCAGGCCAAGTATTGGGAGTCAATATCAAAATTCTACAACAAGAGTGTGGTTCCACGAGAATTCAAGGTTGGAGATTTGGTCTGGAAGTCAAGCACAGACGTGATGAGGAATGTAAAGCTCCCTAAATTCAACCGAGATGGGAAAGACTGTATTAGGTCATTAACGCTAGGATGAGTGGTCACTACAGGCTTTCCAGAGTCTCTGATGGATTTCTAACAGGACCCATCAATATCAAATTCTTGAAGAAATACTACCCTTGAATCAAAGGATGTTTTGTTCGAATCCTTAGTTGACGTTCACTTTGTAATCCCCTTTCTCTTATTATGGAAAGTTGAAAGCATGGTTATTAATGAGAAGTTATGAATAAAACTCCATTTCGTGTAATGGCAGATAAATCATAATGAGTGAATTATTCAGGGAAATTTTGTGAACCACAAAAGCATAAGTAAGAAACACAAGCAGGGAAGAACAAATCGTAAACAAAAACCCCTCTTTATTCATGATATGGTGTGCAAGGAAAAGAAATACAATCACTGCGGGGGGTCATGGAACAAGCCCTTGGAGACTGGGTCGTTCTTCTCAAACACTATCCCGCCCGCGGCTTCAAATTCGGCCTTCTCGCGCAAGATAGCCTCCAATTTGGTCTGCCTCTCTCTCAAGTCTATTTCCCTTTGAGCAAGCGCTGTGCGCGCAAGGTCAACTCTCTCTTGGGCCCGCTAAACCTCTCTCTGTTTTTGCTTCAACATGAAGCGGAAGCTTGAAACCCCTACGCGATGCATACATGCGGTCCATATGAGAGATGAGCCAAGCTCACTCCAGTCCCGCGCAGCTCTGAAGGTCCATGACAGCTCCTTTTCCATCTCGCAAGGACACTTCGACAAATTGCTTAAGGGGGATGGCTTTCATAGAATTGAGCACCGAGGCCAGATTGTCAAAAAACATCCCACCACCCAAGGGACTTGTTACCTGGAAATTGGCGAATGTCTCCGGATATGTCTGTTGGATGGCCTCCAGGGCAGGCAAGCTCTCCTTAGAAATACGAAAGGACAAGAAGCTTGCTTGAGAAGCTGGGACTACGGCGGGCATCTCCACTTGACACTAAGAATCGATGTACTCTGAAGAAGGCGGCGGTGCTGAATCCTCTGAATCCTCCGAGTTGTCATCAATGTCTATGGTCTCCTTCTCATGATAAACGACCATCTGCCATGCACCCGCCTGCGGAGCGTGAATTCTGCCTCGCTCTTATCTTCTCCATCTGGTGCGTCCCCCTCAATAATAGCAGCCAAGCGCTCTTGCTGAGTTTCACCTTGCTGCTCGGCTAGAGGCTCTTGCTGTTCTGAGACAGACTGATGTAGCGCGGCTTGCATCTCTTCCACCCTTCCTTGGGGGTCCTTAGCAGCCTCCAATTCTGAAAAATCATCTTTGAATAATTCGTGAATAATTGGATCAATGGAAGTGGGCACAAAGTCTCCTATACTATGAGTGGTGCGCGGCTTAAAGTTTAGCCCCACATGAATATCACCCCCTATGTTCTAGAAAGTGCTGGAGGAATCAGGATGGTTACCTTTCTCTACAGATGACGCAGGGGTGGACTCAATAGGAATATGGGAGCGAACTGATGGCTGGCCTGTTTCAACAACGGTGTGAGGGCTCTGCTCATCCTCGCTGTCGACATATGGGTGCATGAACTGGTGCTCATAACCCCTGCCAAAGCCCTCAGCAGTGTCCTCCAAACTTTTCTCTGACTGCTATTCCGGAGCACAGTGCCCCCCCAGAATGTAACCCTCTTATTTTGTCCCCTCTAGAGCCACCCACATCGCGCGGGGCAAATATCTCACCAATTGAAGGCTAACTTGCTCCTCCATTCACATCATTTCCAAGAAAGCATGCCTCTCTGTCGCCTGCGGATGCGGAGTGGATTCCTCATCAAATTTTGTGGGCTGGGCAGTTGGGGAAGGTGTAGAAGTGGCCCCTGCATCCTTTCTGGCCTCCTGTTCTCCGGCCATGGCCCCTTCACCCTCCTTGGATGCTCTGCCTCTGCTAAGGAGAGTGCTTATTGGGCTCTGGTCATCATCACTATCACTCTCATCTACGCACTGTTAAGCAAGGACAGAAGGGCCTCCAGCTTGACCCTGAGTTAGCGCCTCGGCTAGCAAATTGGCAGCGCGGACCCTCAATGGCATGTTTTCTGTGTCAGAATCCGGGTCTGAGCCACCGGGTTGCGGAGAAGTTGTGCGCTCTGGTGACTCTCTAACATGCTCGCCAATCACAGCCTGAAACAATAAAAAAAGAAGAGAGAACCATAAGTAAAAAAGACAGCATCGCAATTAACAATGGGGACAAAATAGACAAGAATATATTACATACTCTGCGTAGCCTTCGTCGAGCAGGTGGCCGCAAGGCCTCTTCCTCATCTGCAGAAGATATTTGGGCCCTTGCCCGGGACCTGGTAACGTGCACAGTAGATAGCGGTGCCACAACCCTAGCCTCTGGGGCGGCAACAGTAGTACTCTCCTTCAAAGCCCAACGGCTCCATACACCGCGCCAATCGTTAGATTGGGGCTTGGGCGCATGAAGTGTGGAGTCTGACTTGTACACAACACGCGGGGTGGCTCTGACGGCTTCGCCTTGCACAAAAGCGAAAAAGGAGTCCAAATTCCGTCCAAAAGTCCAAAAGTATGTCTATAGGAGGACGAATGGATTTTGGAGTCCGTTTCGCCTTGCACAAGAGGAGTCCGCTTTGCCTTGCACAAGAGGAGGGCGAATGGATTTTGGAAAGCGCCATTGCCCAACTCCGTCCAAAAGTATGTATGTATAGGAGACAAGAATTTGGTTGAAGGCAGCTTGAAAATCCACGGGCTCCGGCTCCGGCCCGGCCGCAGGTACCACCAGATCATACCCCAACTAGCGCGCCACCTTGTCTGGCCAGTATACCGTGGACTGCCAAGTCTCAACTTTAAGTGCGGGAAGGTAAGCCGGGCGGCTCATGCAATATATGCTGGCAAAAAGGTTTCACCTGGGGAGGTTGTTATCGGAAAATAAACCTCATCGGAAGTGCTGTGGTTGTAGTTGCAAACTCCGTCCAGGGTCTGGGTATAAGGGCGCGGGTAAAAGTGGGACTCATCGTTCATATGCTCCTCCCAGAGCTTCGTCGTGGCCGTATTATTCCAACGAAGGATAATGGGCCATATTGGGCCCTCAAGAGTGTACCTCTGGCGACCGTCGTCCTCCCTGACTGGGCGACCCCTGCGGTCAAGGACTGGTTTAGATACTTGCGTAGGGAACTTTATGGGCTTTGGGGCAAATATTGGAAATTGGAAAGTGTTCATATATCAGCGCCGTCAGGAACTGAGTATGCACCATGGAAATAATGTCGTAGCGGCCCACAGAATGCTAAAAGTCTGCGGAGGGACGGTCCAGCTGCTGAAGTAAGTGTCCGAGAAATAGAGGACCCAACGGGAACCTGTCTCCTTGCGCGATCCTCACTGCGAGATAAAAAAACGAACTCGCTAGGCGCATCAATAGGAAAATTCGGAAATAGGAAGAACGAAAGGAAGAAAGCAATAAAGGCGGGCAGGAATAAGTCACCTTTGTATTCTGGGCCATCAATGGCCTGACGTTTCGCGCTCCTAGATTGCGCGGGCTGAATGTCATTGAAGAAACACCTTATCCAAGAATCCCAAGAAGTCTTCTTTGGGTCTGTCATAGCCCTCCGGTTTTCGCTCATGTCCCATTGCGAGCCCCGGTGGCCCGCAACGCTGTAAGCCAACTTGAGTCTTCCCGTCAGTTCCTGATCTGTGTAAACTGCCTTGGCGGGCTCAAACTCCTTTTTACCGCGTGAGGAGAGGTGCAGGAGTGCGATGGTATCCTGAAGAGTGGGACCAAACTCTCCCCACAAAAATACGAAGGTATGAGTGTCAGTGCTCCACTGTGACACTAGGAATTCGATGTTGTCATTCCTCCTATTTAACATCAAAATCTGAGAAATCTTGATGGGTTCCAGTATGTGAGAGCGCTCCAAAATCTTCTTGTGATCATCGTCGCCAATCACATCGTTCACCCACTCGCTCCAGCTGGTAGGGGGTGCAAAGAGAGAAGAATACTAAACCGAAGAAAATGGAAAGTCTCCCCTCTCTAGACGAAGACGGAGAACGGAGGAGGGTGGCACCATATGTCCCTCCTCAAGCGACGCCTCTGGACGAATACATAAGACATCGTCCAATTCGCTGCCACCAAATTGTATAGCTCCACCTTCTTCAAGAACGGGTCACTCTTACCCTTGAGGTAAAGAGCCCTACACCATTGGTCTAAGGGAGGCACTGGACCACCGTGAACAGTGGGCCTACCTCCTACCACTTGCCCACCACGAGTCATGATAAGCCCCAAATGTTGTATATATTCGGGCTTATCTCGCTCGTTGTGATCACACACACACGTGCAATTTGTGCCTTTATACGATTGATTTTGCGTGAGTTGTGTTTTTGATGAGTTCCAGAAAATCGGAGCTAAAAAGGTGTCCAAAGCCTCAAATAATCCCCGGTTGTATCCGGAAGTACCTAAGGTCATGGAGGACAATCGTCGAAGCTTAGAAGTCGATTCAAGAAGCTTTGGAAGGTTCAAGGAAGGCCCGGAACAAAAGAACAAGAAATTTGGAGTTATGAGCTTTGAGAAAATCTGACCAACTGATAGAAAGAGGCTCATTAATTTCAAGATACAAAAGCTATGAATAAGAGGTCAATTGGGTTGGAAAGTAGGCTCATAGAGCTTTCCAATGGTTTAAGAATCGCCTCATTCCGAGTTCGGATGAAGCCGGGGCGTGCCCGCGAAGTTGGGTCAAAAATCTGCCTGGATAGACCAATCTGAATCGATCCACTCTTAAAAGTGGATCGATCCACCTCATCCCAAAAGCTCAGCAGACACTTCTGGATCAATCCACCTCAAGTTTGGATCGATGCAGACTCATTCTTGTTAAGCTTGTTAAGCTTTATCTCTCTAGATTAATCAAGTAAGTCTTCATTTTCCTTTAATTTCTTGTTGTTTAATGTTGTAGTTACTCGTTGGATCTCTATATAAATCAAGTTTGTTTTCGTTTTTATCTGTTAAATTGTATTCTCCGTTTTCTAGTCATTTCCTTTTAAACCTTAGCTCTTGCTTGTTGTTTGTGATTTTCTTAAGGTTTAAAGTTGTAGGTAGGCTTATAATCTTCTTTAAAAATCAGTTTTCAAGTTTATTAAGCATGTTTTTGGTTTTTTACAAATTCCTAGGCTTTATTTCTAGCATAATGAGTGAGTAGTTTAATAGGCTTAGTCATGGGGTGATTAACACTCCATGACTTGGGATTAATCCATCCATCTCATGTTAAGGCATACATTGCTTGTTTATCAAATATTAGGGGGTTGCATTTTTATGTGCCAAAGAGTGGGTTTGTTAATCCCTTTGATCACCCGTATCCAAGAGCTTGGCTACTTGGCACGTGTGATGCTTTGGGCGATGTCAACTCAACCGTTTGCCAAATGAACCGAAAACCCCTAATCTTTGATAAACACATTTTTCTTGTAAATGGTTTTAAAATCTAGATCTTCCATTCGGGGGCATTTAACGATGCCCCGAGTCGGTTATCAAGAGAGGATGGATTAACCCGAGTCATGGTAGTTAAATACCCCTAGACTTTGCCTTAGTTTAATTTGTCGTTTTTAAATCTTCGAGTCGTTCTCGAAGTCAAGAGAATTCCACTAAACAAATCACAAACTAAGTTTGCCGCTTCAAGGCCAAAAACCTACACTTGCAAGACAACTCTCATGCCGGGTGCGTTCAGTCCCTATGGATTCGACCCGGTCTTACCGGTTATTATGCTACCGCCGACCTAGCCCTACGCTTGGGGCGACACCATCTACGATACAATCTAAGGTCGCAAGCATTTTTGGCGCCATTGCCGGGGACCCAATGGTCCATCTAGCGTGAGTTTTTCCTTGCTCCACTGTAAGTATCCCACTCTTTTGTATAGTTTTTCTTATTTTCTGTACATTACTTGTTTTATTAATGAGGCGGCGGATTAGCCCCTCGGAATTGTTCTTGTGGTGAGGCGGTTGCATAACCCCTCCGTTCTGCTAGTCCTAAAAATCCTATAAAAAAATATGGCTGATTTTGGAAGTTGTTATGAAGGGCTTTTTCTAGACATCACAAATTTCTATCAACAAGATGATGAGTCTTTTCTGCAGTATTGGGGGCGATTTAAATGTTCCATATTCTCTTGGGCAATTTATATATATGAGCTTGGGGATCTTCTAGCTATCTTTTGCCGAGGTTTAAATTCTATGACATGTCAATTTGATTTGTTGTCCGATGAAGAATTCTTGAGTAAAAATGCCGAAGAGGGTTGGGACTACCTTGATGAATTAGCCCAAAAGCCCCAATTTGGCGAGTTGACTGAAATTGAAATAGAACCTCTGTTCTTTAATGAAGGGGTTATGTTAGCTTTGACAAAAATCTCAGAGGTTAAATGGGATGATGAGCTAGATTTTGATTATGCTCCCCAAGAGGATTCCGATTGTACCCTTGATATGCCTTTTCATGAGAAAACTTTTGAGGTTAATGGCACTAGCACTTCCATTGAGTCTCCTCCACCACAAGAACTTGAAAGAGTCGAATTAATTGATTTTCTAGGTGTTGATAATTATGATTGTGTTTACAATCCATTTCTAGTAAATCTTGTCAACACCTTGTACATAAATTTGGTTCAAAATATGCACTTGGTGGAACTACATTTTCTAAAGCGACTACTGCTATCACTTTACTCTAAGTATCTTATTTTATGGCATGGTGGTGTACAATTTTTAACGGAGGGGGTGAAATGGGATGTTATGCTTGTACTAATAACTCTTCATAGTACGAAGGATGTTTGGATTCCACATGAAGGATGTTGTGTATTCTGATGGTCCGGTATAGCCACCCGAACTTGAGCTACGTATGGCCTACCCACAGTATCTAGTTCCGGGAAGAAAAGTAGTACCCGTGCAATCGCGTGAAGATTCTTCGGTTGTGTTATTTTTGTACATATTGTTATTTGTGAAGCCCAGATAACACAAGTTGGGCGGTTCAAATATCGCTTTCTCTTAGTAGGAGTGATGAAAAAGCCTCTCATTTGGTCGAGGTATAAGGTGGTCGACATTGCACCCCGTCGGTTCATTTTTATCCCTCCTAGTTCTTCATTTTCATACTGTCTTCGTGCTATGAAGACATAGCACATTTTAAGTTGGGGGGGAGGGTTTACTTCGTGCTTTGTTGCATTGTTTATATTAAGAGTCTTGAAAGAAAGAAAAAAAGAGAAAATTGAAAAAAATTAAAAAAAAATGGTGAATCAAGGAATTAGAATACGTGTGTGTGCTTACTCTTAATTGATGGCTTCTAATTAGTGCTATGATGTTTGTTGTGTGAGACGAAGTCTTGATACGATTTCATGGATAGACTTAAGCTTGTGAACATGACGTTAAAGGGAAACACTAGGTTAAGCCGTATTACCTATAGTTGGATAGCGTATGCTCACTTGAATTCATGTTGTTGCACGCGCACTGTCCCACTTGAGCATTCACTGGCTTCGAAATTGGTTCTCGTGTCATTGATCCCTCGATGTGAATTAACTTGTCTGTGAAATATTTGGAGCCCCTTTCCTTGTAAAAAAAAAAAAAAAAAAAGATGATGCATGCTATATTGTTAATGTTTATCCGGGCGTTCATTGAGTAACCGGGCAATCGGGGTTTGCTCCCACCGTATTGTTCGCGTCAAAAGATGGATAGACCTTGTGAAGGCATTGTCGAATGTGGTTAGCTTGGACCTCACCATAAAGCCTTTTTCACTCGAGCAATTAAGTCTGAAGGGTCTCTCAAAACCTGTCGCCCTAAGGCCATTTGGCTGGGCATTGCACAACAACATAAAAAAAAAAATCATTAGAATAAAGAGAAGGGGTGTGCTTAAAGAAATACCGAGCTATCAATGGTGTGAGAACTGTTTTCAAAATTGGTGAATTTCTTTGTGAGGTTTCTTTTCACACGCATGCCACGTGAGAATTCTCTATCCGACCGTAGGTGAGAGGATTGATTTTTGTGCTAAGTTTGGATATGAAGTTCACTTGCTTAACTCTTTCTATGAATGAAATATCTTGCCATTGACTTGCGTGGCAGACTTTGTGGTACTACTTGTGGTTGTCGATTGGGTATGAGTCACACTTAAAGTATTCGATTCTTTTGTGTTTTGTGGGTGTTCACTGCTGAAAACCCTCACGAGACTTCACTCGTCCTTCCGGGGCCGCCCAGGGGGTTTAAAAGACATATCCATTTTAGTTTGTTTCTGTTAGTTGCATTTGTTTAGTTTGCTCGGGGCAAGCAAAGTTCAAGTTGGGTGGTGTGATAAGCCCCAAATGTTGTATATATGCGCTTATCTCGCTCGTTGTGATCACACACACGTGCAATTTGTGCCTTTATACGATTGATTTTGCACGAGTTGTGTTTTTGATGAGTTTCAGAAAATCAGAGCTAAAAGGTGTGTCCAAAGCTCCAAATAATCCCCGGTTGTATCCGGAAGTACCTAAGGTCCCGCAAAGCCATGGAGGACAATCGTCGAAGCTTAGAAGTCGATTCAAGAAGCTTTGGAAGGTTCAAGGAAGGCCCGGAACAAAAGAACAAGAAATTTGGAGTTATGAGCTTCGAGAAAATCTGACCAACTGATAGAAAGAGGCTCATTACTTTCAAGATACAAAAGCTATGAATATGAGGTCAATTGGGTTGGAAAGTAGACTCATAGAGCTTTCCAACGGTTCAAGAATCGCCTCATTCTGAGTTTGGATGAAGCCGAAGCGTGCCCGCGAAGTTAGGTCAAAAATCTGCCTGGACAGACCAATCTGGATCGATCCACTCTTAAAAGTGGATCGATCCACCTCATCCCAAAAGCTCAGCAGACACTTCTGGATCAATCCACCTCAAGTTTGGATCGATCCAGACTAATTCTTGGCGATTTTTGACAGATTTTTGGTTGATTTAATATCTTCCATTTATGGAAACTTTCCACTTATAGTATGTTTTTGGGATAATTAGCCAATGTAAAGGGCATTTAGTATGAATACCCTCGTCCCTCCTCTCTCCTACCTCTCCTCCTTAGTTAGTTTTTCTAGTAAAAACTCCATAGCTTGTTAAGCTTTATCTCTCTAGATTAATCAAGTAAGTCTTCATTTTCCTAATTTCTTGTTGTTTAATGTTGTAGTTACTCGTTGGATCTCTATATAAATCAAGTTTGTTTTCGTTTTTATCGGTTAAATTGTATTCTCCGTTTTCTAGTCATTTCCTTCTTAAACCTTAGCTCTTACTTGTTGTTTGTGATTTTCTTAAGGTTTAAAGTTGTAGATAGACTTATAATCTTCATTAAAAATCAGTTTTCAAGTTTATTAAGCATGTTTTTGGTTTTTTACAAATTCCTAGGCTTTATTTCTAGCATAATGAGTGAGTAGTTTAATAGGCTTAGTCATGGGGTGATTAACACTCCATGACTTGGGATTAATCCATCCATCTCATGTTAAGGCATACATTGCTTGTTTATCAAATATTAGGGGGTTGCACTTTTATGTACCAAAGAGTGGGTTTGTTAATCCCTTTGATCACCCGTAGCCAAGAGCTTGGCTACTTGGCACGTGTGATGCTTTGGGCGATGTCAACTCAACCGTTTGCCAAATGAACCGAAAACCCATAATCTTTGGTAAACACATTTTTCTTGTAAATGGTTTTAAAATCTAGATCTTCCGTTCGGGGGCATTTAACGATGCCCCGAGCCGGTTATCAAGAGAGGATGGATTAACCCGAGTCATGGTAGTTAAATACCCCTAGACTTTGCCTTAGTTTAATTTGTCGTTTTAAAATCTTCGAGTCGTTCTCGAAGTCAAGAGAATTCCACTAAACAAATCACAAACTAAGTTTGTCGCTTCAAGGCCGAAAACCTACACTTGCAAGACAACTCTCATGCCGGGTGCGTTCGGTCCCTGTGGATTCGACCCGGTCTTACCGGTTATTATGCTACCGCCGACCTAGCCCTACGCTTGGGGCGACACCATCTACGATACAATCTAAGGTCGCAAGCAAGTCATCTCGATACAGAGAGGGAGTTTGGAAGAAAAGGTAGAGAGGGAGAAGTTGCAGAAGGTGCAGAGAGAGAGAACTTGTAGAAGACAGAAGAAATTCTAGAGAAGGGCTCTGAGTTCGAATGGGAGAAGTAAAAAGAAGAAATGAGGGAGAGTGGAGTATTTATAAAGAAAAGATGTCCAGAACGGTCGCAAACAACTATCACATCGGAACAAAAATGTCATCATAATGATGACCTTGAACGGCCGAAAAGACACCCCCAAAAGGTCGCATCAATCAGCCGAAAAGGTGTCAAAAAATGGATGACGCGCTGACGTCACGCCACGCGCCTACGTGTTCCACACGCGCATGGGGGCCATTGTAGGAGAGGTCAGCGCGCGACCCCCACGTTGACTAGAGTCAACGTTGACCATCCAATGGAGTGATGACAAGTGTCACCTAGGTGGCACAATCTCCCCGCGACACGTGGCATGCTCCGCGCAAACCTCTGCGCAGGGGGGCCATTGGCGCGGGCGCAAGTCTCCGCGCAGGGGGAGGGGCCACTGATGCGAGACCCTCTTGCGCAAGGTGCCTCAGCGGCACGCACCCCGAGCCCATACAAGGGCGGTGCTTGGACAACCAGGGGCCGTCTGAACAGGAGAAGAGCCTATGTCCCAGATGGCTAGCGTGGCCCAGAACATGGGCGAGAAGCTAGTCCAACTTAGCCCAGGTAATTATACCTGCTGCGGTCTAAAGGTAGGACCCCGGGGGCCCCCTGAGGCTTGGCTGTGGTATAGGTGCGGCCGAACAAGTCACGACCTTGCCCTAACGGGAATAAGGGAGATCCAATGGCTTGGTGGCTATAAAGAACAAGAGGATCGCTGCGCGGGGGAATGGCTTGTCACTCGCGGGTGAGCTGCGCGGTGATGACGTCGCCCATACGGCCATGTTGTACAGAAAGGACACGTGTCATCATATTATAGGGTGACAGCCTGACACCTAATCATTGGTCCAAGGTGCCTATAAATATGGGATGTTCCCTTTCAGTGCTCAAAGGTTGGTGAAATTCTGGCAGAGCATATGCCATCTTAGAGAGAGAAAAGGGCAATCACTGAATAAGAGAATAACATTCTCTCCAGTGAATTCATTCCCCATTTCCTAGGTCACCAAGGGTACCACGGATTAGACCAAGAGCAATCCACTGCCTTAGTTCTTTCTGTGCACACCTGCTCTGTTCTTCACCCTTCTCCTAGACCACCCTATTCTCCTCCTTACTGTGTCTTTACTGTTGACTATCCATACCTTTCCAACTCATCATATTTGGCTAAAACAAGAACCATCTCCTACAAAGCTCAACCTAAATACTGCCAGACATCAAAATCATGAAAAAAGTAACATCTCTAAAGAATTACTCCATTTTTTGGTTAAAGAAATCGTTCCAAAATAAAAAATAAAAAATTACCCATGTTCAATTTGCTATTTGGTAAAGAAGAAAGATGTTTTTTGTTACTATTTGGTTACAATTACTTTATACTATCATGTCAAATATGTACTAGGACGAGGAGTACTAGGCATGTACATTTGCAGCCTGTATCACGTTTGCAGCTTGTGTCCCAAAATTCAATGGCAAATGTAGTGCATTGTGGACCACCTAATGGGTGGTAAGTAGCAAAACCCTTTGGAAAAGGACAAAAAAACCAGAAAAACCAAGGACTTCTGACAATCCGGTCCCCTTTTGTTCTCATCTACCCAGGGCCGGCCCTAGGCATAGGCTCACCAAGCCGCCACTTAGGGCCCCCCGTTTTTGGCCCAATTAGAGGGCCCCCAAATCGTAGAAGATGTTATATATTTAGTAGGCCAATGATTTTACACCTAAGGTTGCTGTGGTGCAGTGGTAAGTCCATGAGGTTCTGTCCGTGAGGTCCATTGTTCGAATCCTCCCGCCTCCATTTTTTAACACCAGTAGTATATGTTGAAAATTTTGAAAAAAAAAACAATGCAATTGTTGGCGACAAAACACTCTCAACCTAAAGGTACTCTACATTATTCCACGCTTAAAACTACTACTACTCAAATTATTTCATAACCATGTTTGGGAAAACTAATATATATACAATTGCGTAAGAGACCCCATTACTAAATCACGCTTAGGGCCCCGAAAGTCTCAGGGTCGGGCCTGCATCTACCCATCTGGCCCCACCCAATATCAGATCTCACCTGTACATCCCCGTTTTCCCCCAAATTCCCCCAAAATACTAGTGATGCTTCTCCTGGCAATGCTTCTTTACTACTTCACCGCAGCTGCTGCCGCTGCAGCTTCCCCTTCTGCCCTTCTCCATACTCAAACCTCTACACACCCAACGTCGCCAGCCGCCGCCTCCTCTTCAAGCCGATTAAACACTGCCAAGGTGCGTAATCACATGCATGTGACTCTCTCTCTCTCTCTCTCTCTCTCTCTCTATAATCGTATGGTTTTGCGGAGAAAATTTAAGATTAATTGAGACTTTTTTTCCTCCTAGAAATAGATTTCATTGGTTTGGCCGCTGATCTTGAAGCACTGTCTGAAAAATTAAGTGGTGCGTTTACCTAAATTTGTAAGGAAAAAAAATTGAATGGAAAATTTGTCCTACGCAATCCAATTGCCGCTTCTGTAGTTACAACATAGATTGAGTTCATCCTTCCAAAAAAACGGCAAGGCTAACAAGTTGTTTGCCCCTTTAAGCTTGTGTAGTTGAAATGAAGTCGAGATTTGAGGAATTGGAATGTTGAACGCCGTTACGCGGACACAACGTGCACAGATAAATTGCCAAAATAATAATAATAATAATAATAATAATAATAATAATAATAATAATAATAATACATTGATGGCAACACTATCTGATCAAGTTTTTACCGTCAAGAAGTTTAATTGCAAAAATGAAAAAATAAAATTGTGGGCATAATTAATGGATGATCAAGTTTCTTTTTCTTTTTTTCTTTTTCATGTGATTTGGGGGTGAGAATTGTGTATATAGGCATGAATTATGGATTTAGAGGTGTGATTCATGTGAATCGTGTAATTTGGGGGTCTGAATTGTGCAGATGAGATGTGAATTCTCCATTTAGATGTGAATTGCGTAATTTGGGGCGGATTTTTTTTTTTTTGTAATTTGGAGGGTGTGAATTATGCAGATGGGGTCTGAATTCTACACTTAGGTGTGTGAATTCTGCGAATAGGTGTGAATTCTTCGGGTGTGAATTGTACATTTGAGGGCAAAATAGTCAAAGCATCTTTAAAAAGGGTTTGGAAGGTATAACATTACAAAAGAGGGTTTGGATGGAAGTCCCACCAAAAAATAGGGTTGGCTTGTAATTTCCCGAAAAACGAAAAGGCAAATAGAGTGTTCTCTCTCTCCGTTGGGTCCGATCTCTCTCCCTCCTTTCTCTAATATCTGTAACTCACTGTCCCCAACCTCTCTCTCTCTCTCTCTCTCCAGCTCCTACTCGCGGTTTCAAACTCATTGCAACCAAAACATGAATTCCTAATTTTACTCCCTGTGATTATTCAGGACTGGGTTTGCATGCAAGTTTCCCAGCATCAAGAACCGCGACAATTCACTAATCCACGTGGTAAAGAGCTTTCTATCTCCTCGGTTTCCTTCCCAATTTTATTCTAACTTTTTTCCTCCTATTTTTAGTTTGTTTCACTGATTTGGAGATGCTTAAATAGTTTCTTGAAGTGTTTTGTTCGTTTCTTAATGTTTAAAAGTGAGAATATTCATGGAGGATTCTTTGATTTAATTTGTTTTTTTTGGTGCGTAAATTGGTGGGAATTTGGATTTGTACGTTGGGTGTCCATACACATTTTTCTTTTCTGGGAGATTTTCAGTTCAAAAGAAATTTTCCAATGATGTTATGTTAAAGTTAGGCTTCGATTTGGTGTTTGGACATAGAGCCGGTAGTCGCATCTCAATCATCCATCTAGACAATCAATGGTCAGGATTTGTGGAAGATTTTTACGGGAAGATAGTTTTCTTACCAGTAGGAATCTGTCAACAAATCCAAACAGCTAAGAACACTTTTGAGCGGTTGCGTTTGCAAGGACTGCCGAACTGCAGAAAAGCTAAATTCTTTGTGCATCTAAGGCATGGGTCGTTTAACATGTTTGTTTTGTATCTTGGTTGAGGAGGGCATGCTGAATGAGGATTTGATAGTGTTGTTCTGCATGATAAATGATCCAAGTCAAAACCAAACAAACCTATGTTCCTTGTTTCTATTCGTGATCTTTATTATATTCAGTGTGCTTGATTTTTCTGAATGCAAGATATTACTAAAGATCAATAGTTATTTACTTGGCCAAATTTTGAATAGGGGTATTTCTTTGTGCTTTCTGGGTGTTAAAGGTTGAGACTTCTGCAACTTTCAGTTTAGCAGGACCCGCTTGGCAAGCATTTACTTAGAGAGTGCATGTCAATGTTTAAAAGGCAGTTTACAATCTGTACAATCACTATGTTTAAGCTTTTGCGTCATCAAGTTGCAAGTCCACTCATTTACTGTATTTTCTCAGAAGCAGCTACCCACCCTCGATGTAGTGGAAAGAAAAACAACTACTGGAATGGTAGTCAGTGAGTCAGTGTCAACAAGAGGATTATAACCTGAATTCTTCATCTCCTTCAAACCGTGATAGAACTATCATCTGAAACTTCTCCGATGTGATAAAAGAAAGAAGAACTGATCTCCTTTTTCTTTTAATTACTATCCTCACAGGTATATAGGGCCAAATCCATCTGATTTCTAGAAAACAATTACAAAACTGTAACTTTTTTAGGAACTCCTCCATAGTATCCATTGTGGATCCAACACACCGACAAAAACATCTGAGTTGTTTAGTCCTAAATTTTGTACTTGGTGTAGTTCTGTGTATCTAGATTATTTTTAGTTCTAATGCTCCTAAAAATGTGATTTACCTGAATAATTTGAAGTTAACTATAACATGTTATTTGGTTGGAAGTTTATCATTTGAAGGAAGTACATTTGAATACTGTTGTACTAGAATAGTAGAATCCTACCCCTACCGTACCACGATCTAGGGCATGTGGCATACCACATTCCCATTTTGTTCCTCGTACCGAAACTGTTTGCCTCCCAGGTAACCTTGGATTACTGAACCCTTCTTACATCCTCTAAGTCTCCAAATTCTACCACTTGGAGATCGTGCAAATTCACAAGGATGAATACCTGGGGTATGTAAGACGAGAAGACCACATGAACCCCAGGGATTATTCAAGTCGAAGAGCCAAAAAATAAGAAAAAGACAAAAACGATCACATTGAAGTGTAATGACTCCAAATTTAGAGTGAATCCAAACCTAGAACTGATCCAATCCTTTGCTTCACATCAATTGAATCTGAATGGACCAGAGAGTTCTCTTAATTTTCTCATCCTGTCTCCTCTCCTTGAGTTAGCCACGTCAATAACACACTGGTAGTCTTTGGTGCCACAGAGGGCAATTGTATTGCCTAGGTATGAGGAGTATCGAATGAACATGTTGTGTACATATACATGAAGTGTGAAGGTATCAGTCACCAGAGAATCAGTGGGTAGTTGTTGTTCTGTCCTTCCCATATATTGCAGTTTCAATGGGATGTGATACCAGTTAAAATTCAACATTAACCTCTTTATTGTGTTTATGCAGATTGAACTGGTTGATCATGAAGTGATACACCTAGTATCAAAGTTTCTTACATTCTTTCGGAAGGGAGCATCTCAGACTCTCAGCTGCTAAAAGTTCCTCATCAGTAATCTTCTCAGCCCTAACCAGGAGAATGGGAAAGAAAAGTGCGTAATCCAATGAACTCGTGTGTGCATGTTGATTCAAGATCTGCTAAATCCCATTTATCTTGTGCCAAAATCGGTCCGGAATCCAAATTTTTTATTTTTATTTTTATTTATGTGTTTATTGGTGCTTTGTGCAATTTATCAAGCTGGGGAGGCTTTATAGATAGGATCAAGCTATACGGGGTTTTGTGGACGTAGTCCAAAGTATTTTGATGAACATTTTCGGTGAGTCAGTGCGATACATAGTAGTCATATTGTGCTGCAAACCCCATGGTTGTGCAAATTACATGTATTTTCGTGATACCGACAAATTACAATAGGAGCCACAACATCAAACTCATTTCTTAGATAAATACCTAAATAGGCTTGGTAACTGTTTGGAAGTTACTCGCTTCCGCCAAATCATTGTGTGGCTTAACATGTGCAGAGAGTTTGTAAATGCAACACTGAAAGGATTTTATATGATTGTATATCTAAGATATCCTCAATTCTCAGAATATGAACTGACCCGTAATTGGTAGCTGTTTAAAATTCTAGGGCTCTGCCAACGCTACCGGGAACTCTTAGACAAGATTGTAATCTCTCTCTCTCTCTCTCTCTCTCTCTCTCTCTCTCTCTCTCTTCTCGGGTGGTTTGTGTGTCATCGTCGTCATAGACCTAGTGTTCACACTCCACAATTCACAATATCATTTCGAGTATGAAAACATCCAATATGCTCCTTCATTGCTCATCAGTGCACCCATAATCCTCAACTAAAGCATCAATGAAGACGGCTCATTTGTAAATTTAGTCCTGTTGCAACCTTGTGTACGTCAGCTCGTTTTCGTAGGTAAAATATGTTTGGCGCATAGATATGCCTGTTTAAAATACAAACGCCAATTCATGTAGGGTTCCTTGGCCTTTGGCTGAGACAAATTGGTATTTTTCTTGCCAGTGTTGCACGATTCTGGGATTAACATAACTTGGGGAAAGAAAGGAAAGGAAAACTTTGAGGAATGGATGGAGGAAACTTTTATGTGTTTAATCCTTTATTTTTTTATTCTCTTCTCTCTTTCCGCTCAAACCAAACAAGGGAAACTAATTTTCTCTTCCTTTCTTTTCTTTTTTCCCCCCTCGTGTTAAGTTGTAACTGGGAAAACTTAACAAAGATTGTTAGAATATGGGTACTCTCTATTCGAGCTACAGGCTTATTTTATTTGTGAACTTCTTTTTTGAACAAAGTTTAATGTTCAAAGAGAGCTTCTGATTTTTTACTTCAGGCGTACTCAAGAAAGCAAAGAAGCGTGAACTGAAGGGAACACAGAAGAACAAAATCAACTCTGACAATATACCTGCACTCGAGGATATCCTTAAAGATGTCTATGCAATTTGTCATCCAAAACCAGTTGACTATTTCAATCGCAAAGATTTGGTTCGAGTCTTTAATGCAATAGCAAAGGAAATCTATGGTAAGTATGCTGAGCTCGTGTCCAAATGTGTGTTGTCCAGAATTTATAGATGTACATATATGCATGCTATTTGCACTGGTCTCTGTAGGACTATCTCTGGGTCACCTTCTACATTGCACCATAAATCGTTGTTTGTGCTTTACTGAACTAATTCATGTTGTGATTTTCTATTTTAAATGTTACTCGTTGATTTAGGAAATTACCTTGTGGAGAGCGATGATGTCTCTTCTTTACTATATACTTATGAAGGTCTTTTATTTCCTTTGATGTGTCACATTCTGTATTTTTACCCTTTAATACGCCTCCCATTGCCAATGTGAGTCCGGATATGTGTGCTATTTAATCACAGTTTTAGCTTTTGTTTCAGAAAATTCTGATGACATTCCAGTCGTGGAGGAATTTGGCTCCTTCTTAATGGATATCTTCAGTCCCAAAAGTGATCTGGATTTGTCTGTCAATTTTAGTATCAAGGAAGGCGATTTCAGCAAAGAGAAGAAGAAACAAAGTCTTCGGAAGTTTGCCAAAAAGTTATATGCACTTCGAAGTAATTAATATCTTCTCTCTCATTTTCTTCCTTTGGATGTTGATTTGTTATTGGAAATGTTTTTAAGCACTTGATGAATGTTAAATTTTTTGTATGCTTAGTATTGAGCATGTGATTGGATGTTAACTACTTGTAGTTTAGTTTCTCATATATGAAAAGATTTCTGTTTGAGTGGTTTTTTGGGGGTAACTGTTTGAGTGTTTTTTTATGGCTTGCCAATTTTGGATGGTTGTAGAAAATAATGCTAAGATTGTAGAAAATTAGTGACGTTTTCTGTTGTAACAAACTGAATCCTCATTTCAGCTATTTTGGATGGTTGGAAAGGAGTCATGGCTGATTTATGCCTCATTAATTTGGTTTAGTTATTATTCTTTTCACGTACAGAAGTCTATTTTCCAGTTTCCTGACTTCACTTAAATTAGTCTAGAACTATTCGTTTTATTATCTTTCTTCACTAATCAGGAGCAAGATTGTTTCCCTCAGAGCTGGGTATACGATATTTTAAAGATTTTTTTAGTTTAATTCATTTCTTAAACAAAGGGAACTTTTTTTTTTTGAGAAGTAATTAGGACAGTAATAAGTTGCTGGATATTTTGTAATTCAAAATGAAAAATGACTACTTTGGCCATGTGTTAATCTAGTTGAGTAACTACGTAAAGGGCTGGAAGCACTACGATATTCCTGTGAACGAAAATTGAAACTCTATTGATTCAAGGAAGAATTGTTGTCGACGGTGATGAAAGTATGATAGAAAACTATGTAGCATGGACACTTCGCCAGAGGTGACGTACCGGTCTCAGACAACACTCTCCAGACACGTTTCCGGCACTAAATTCAAAATGTCCGATTTTTTCTTGACACTGGTTTTTGGACACTCCAAAATTGCATGGACACTCTTGGCACACTCGCAAATCAAGTCAGAGGTGTTAAACAAAATAGTAGAATCTAATTAAAACTTAGGGCATGCAGTTCAAAAAAAAAAAAAAAAAAAATTAACATAGGGAGGTCTTGTTTTGGTGTGGCAAATGATGATGTATTGATTATAAAGACAAGTATATGATAGTTGAAATACGTATCACAATAGTTGTAATGATAAATACTCCCTCAGTCCCATTTTAAGTGTAATTCTTTCTATTTTGGGATGTCCCAAAATCAATGTCTCCTTTCTAAAAACTACCATCAAAAGTAATCTTTCCATCCTAATTGGTTTGTCCACTATTGATATTCGTGTCATTTTTAAATTGTCCATCTTTCTATTTACAATGTTTTCTCTTAATTTTGAAAACTCCATACGATAAAATTAATTGAGATGTATCAAGTAAGATTCATATTGCATATTTTTTGAGATCCATATTGAAAGAAATAAGTAAATTTAAGTACATTTAATTAACTTCACAATTTGAAACGGTAATTTTGGAAATCTAAAGCAATAATTTTGACTTCTTAAAAAGTTAGAATTCCCGTAGGGAACACTTATAATGGGACGGAGGGAGTACGGTTTAAGGGATATGTTATGTTACGTATTTGCAATTAGAGCCTTATTTTCTCAAGTCTTTATTCATATAATAGTAGGACAGTTTTCAAAACGTGTCCCCGACGTGTCGTGTCCTCCAAATATTTTTTTTTAATTTAAGTGTCCTTGTCGTGTCGTGTGTGTGTGACGATGCTACATAAATAGACAAGGACAAAAAAAAAAACCCAACATATCACCAATATTTTGTATAATAAAAGAGAGAGATGGCTGAATTGATGGCTTGCCAATTTTGGCATGATTTTTCCGATTTTCCTCAATTGGAAGGGCTATATGTTTAGTTTTATGGGTGATTTGGTCTATGACTCTTGACATTATCTACGAAAGGTATCCCAATTCCCAGCCACATGCTTTTTTTTTTTTTTTTTTCGCTCTTCGAGGTCTCACACAAATAATCTGACCCATCTAATAATTGTAAGATAATTATTTGGGTGTTCTTGTAAAAAATATTTGAATTAGATAATTGTAAAAAATCGATCCAACCTTCAAATCTTTCATTCAGAATTTAGGATCCTGAATATTGTGTGACTTTTGAAAAAAGAGTTAAAACGACCTTGTACTTGGTATTCCCGTGAAATATTATAAGACTTACACCCAACTACCTGCAAAAACTCGATTCATATTCAAAGCAACGGGCACGACACTTGTGCATAGCACGAGCCATACCACCTAGTATCACTCGAGTAGTGAACGTACATTGACTAGACCTTTATGGTTTAATTTTGAGCTCTTTTTAGTACGTACATTAAAGTATGACTTCATGCCACAAGTGAGATAATCTAATTTTAAACTTTTAGTACTTGCATTGAAGTAAGACTCTATGCCACAAGTGAGGTATGCATGTATGATTGGTAATATGCTGGTGGTTCCCATTTTTAGCCATATTTGCTTTTGTTTCCCAAAAAAGTGCCAAAAGTTGATGTATGTGAGGTGAGTGACATATCTTGAAATCCATCAAATAGGAGACTTTAGGACTTTTAGCTACTTTTAGCAAATGGGAAACAGGGCCTTAGCCTAGGCTTAATGAATACTAGCAAGGTCTGGCAGATACAGTAGGCAAGTAGCCTTATTACTATGTCTTTTTGAAGAGGTCGATTCCGTGACCCAATCGGCGCCAGATTGTTGGGCTCTCTCGGTGGATCATGGTGAATAACATACCAGAATATTGTACAAAACCCGTGTTTCTCAGGAAAAGGTCTCTAAAGTCTTGAGCCAAAAATACTCTTTGATTTAGCCCAAGTAGTCTTTTCCCTTTGGGTGTCGAAGGATGAGTACTCGAGGTCGTTCTTATTGTCGTTTGATGTAGTAATCTAACTTTCTAACATACGCACACATCCTACCAATGGCAACAACAACAACAAAAAAGTCTCCGGCCAAAAACTAAATAAACTTATATTTATCTCAATTTTTGAGGTTAGGGTAGTTGAGACCAGGCCTATTTGCTAGTTTCTACCTCGATAGGGTTCTTGCCTGATCTCTCTCTCTCTCTCTCTCTCTCTCTCTCTCTCTCTCTCTCTCTCTCTCTCTCTCTCTCTCTCTGTGTGTGTGTGTGTGTGTGTGTGTGTGTGTGCGCACGCGCACGCGTGTTCATGATTCTATACCTTCCTTTATAATGGTTTTCAGATTCTCCATACGCAATATTTAGTTTTTGCATGAACCAACACTGTATTAACGTTTGTCAGTAAATTCTAAAATATCTTTCTTGACTTGTGCATGTTCTGAGTTTTTAGTGAATGAATACAATCTTGTCGTCTGAGGGCTTATGTAACTCATGATGGGGTTAGTGTTTGTGTATCACAAGTAGAGACACTTCTAATCCAGTCTCTTCTAGTCTTAGTACACATCCATCTCAGCATTCTCATTTCAGCAAGATAGGTGCTGCTAAGATGGATGTGTGGTAAGTCTAGAAAAGACATTATTAGAAATGAAATGGTTTGTGAGATGGTAAGTGTAGTACCTAACTAACTATAGAGGAGAAGTTGAGAGAAAATAGACTAACGTGGTTTGTTCATATCTACCGTAGACCTGTAGATGGAGTAGTTAAGAGAGTTGATAGGATAGTTTTTGGTAGTAATGCTATGGGGAGGGGAAGACCCAAATTGACACTGGATGTTGTTGTGCACAAAGATACAAGTCTACTGGGTTCAAATGAACAATGAGCCCTTAACAGAGTTCAATGGAAAATAAAGGATTCATGTAGCTGACCACAATTGATTGGGAGGCTTTGGTTTGGTTTGGTATAGCGACACTTCTAATCGACGTTTCTATGCCACAGGGAGGGGGCATGTTTCTAGCGTGCAGCCAATTTTGACAGCAAATGTGCCTATTCTGAAAATTGTTGATCGAGGAACTGGAATTGAATGTGACATTTCGATTGAGAACAGAGACGGAATCCTGAAATCCCAGATTGTCCGCATGATTTCCTCGATTGATGGAAGATTTCAGATGCTATGTTTTTTGGTAATTTAATATCTCTCTGTTGTTCTCAAGATTCTCAACCTTATTTAGATTGTTGCCTTCATGTTCCTTCAATATGGCCTGCATATGTACACAATACACAACCTACTTCGCGATGTCACTTCACCTTACCAATTCACTATATCATCTTGTGGGCATATAACTTCTGAATATCAGCATTTGGTTATTACAGATGAAAACTTGGGCAAAAGCACATGGCATCAACAGCTCAAGAGATCGAACTCTGAACTCTTTATCAATAATATCATTAGTTACTTTCCATCTGCAGGTATGAGTATTTTATTGTATCTCAAGGGTGTGTCGTAAACTATATCTTACTTTCCCGTTGATGTTATGTCAACTGGGCAGTAGTGAAAAGATCAAAAGTTGCATCAAAGTGCCTTGAATTGGAATAAGCGGTAAAGGAACATAGATTGGGTAACCTCAATGGTTTAGGTTCTTAGAGCGAAACAGTCATTCTGCTTCAGTGGACTATCTTCCTCTACTGGGATCAAGCTTGGGTTGCAGAGGAATCCACTTACCCTCAACATGTTATGATGCTTTTAGCGCTTACCGAGAGATTAGGTTTAGGTTTTTTTCCATATGTTTTTGCAGATTTTTCAGATTATTGCAGATAAAACAGGATGATACATTATCTCATCTATTTTTGAGAAGACAGAAGTTAGAGATCGTACACCACACAGTTCCTCAAAAACCTTTGTCCCATATCGTGATGATGTTGAGTGTTGCCATGTTAGGCTACCATCCCATATATTTTCGTTGGTATATGGTGAAATGATACCAATGTTGCCAAGGTTCCCTTATATGGTGAACATCATCTCGGCTCTAGTTTCTTAAATAACCCAAAAACTGCGTTCATTATTTATCTTAATCATTCTGGTAATTTTTACCCTCCAAACAATGTAATTCCTGAAATAACCAGAATTATCCTCTTGTGGTGTGTCTAGCTTTGTGCTTTTCTTCTATATTTACTTTTGGTTTCCTCTTTTCTTTTCTTTTTTCTCCTTTTTGGTCTAATGTCCATTTTTGCGTTGCAGACTCGTGATCCTCCTATATTACCTCCATTCTCTGCAATATTCAAAGGTAATACCATCCCCACTGGATATAGGATACATGTTGTTTTTCATGTAGTGTCATTGAAAGAAAGGTACTCCGCAACTTTAGGCAAGCACCTTATGTCTTATCATTTGAGGGGACGATGTTTTTAATAATTATTTGAGTGTGATACAATCCTAAAAAATTCTTGACAGTAAATGATGCCATTTTTCTTAACCTTGATTCTCGATGATTTACGTAGTCCTTTTCCTATTCATTATTACTTGAGTTTACGGACCTCAGCATGTATTGCCCAAGTCGTTCTTGATTTTTAGGTCGTGTATCAGCCGCTGCCCGATGGAAACTATCACCTTACTTTCTTAAATCACTTGTTCATAACATATAAATGATGTTGTCACCCTGTTTGATTTTAGATGGGATTGATCTATAAATGATCTTGACGCTGCCCGATTGAAACTATCTACTTACTTTCTTAAATCACTTGTTCATAACATATAAATGATCTTGTCACCCTGTTTGATTGTAGATGGGATTGATTTAACAGCTGTGGGCAAGATGATCAATAACTTTTTGGACTTCGGAAAAATGAATAAAGAATCCCTGGGTGAGCTCTTTTTTACCCTACTTGTCAAGGTAACGGCTATTCCTCCTGTTACATATGGAGTTAGTTAATAACACGTGCAATATTTGGAGGTATTCTCATCATACATAATTTCGGTTCCATACAAGGTTCTTTTTAGAGTGAAGTATATGACTTCCTTGGACGGTATGTATATTGCAGCTAGCATCAGTGGAAAAACTTTGGCCCAAAGGCCTGTGTGCCAGCATATATGAAGGATCTTGGATATTCAAAAAATGGGAGTCAACATCAAAAAAGAAAGTGGATTCTAAATTCGGCTGCATAAGTGTAACTTTACTTTCTTGGTTTGGAACATTCTAAGTTTCGTCTGTGTTTTTTAAGGCCTCTCAACGTATGACAATTCTGGTCTTCACAGGTTGAGGATTTCACTGATCGATCTCTAAATGTTGCACGAGTAGTAGGGAAAAAGCAAGTAGAAAAGATCTATAAGTTCATCAATCGTTCCATATATTATATTTCTGCATTCATGGATGGCCAGATCCAAGGAAGCAAGTTAAGGGCACTTCTATTTGGAAGGGAATGTATACCCGTAGAAAACTGGAGTACTACTAATGGTGACAGAAAAACGGTTGATTCTCATATTTCTATTGATCCTACCATGACAAAAAAGATGCGAACTACAGGAGGTTTTGGGGAACCAGAGAGTCCTATCCCTTTTACCCGGACAAAAATTGTGCGTTGGGGAGGACCACCCATGAAAGGTTGGGATGGAACGATTATTGAAAGTTGGGGAGGAGAAGATGTGTCCATTCACCTCGACCAAATTCAACCAAAAGTGGTGCAATCAACCATAGTTTGGAGAGGACCACCTGTGGAAGGTTGGGGAGGAGAACATGAGTCTATTCGGGTCGACCAAATATCTACAGTAGTTTCGGGGAGACGACCTGTGAAAGGTTGGGGAGAACATCATTCTATGCACCTCGACCAAATTCAACGGAAACCAATGCAATCTAAAGTAATTTGGAGAGGACCACCTGTGGAAGGTTGGGGAGGAGAGCATGAGTCTATCCACCTTGACCAAATTCAACCAAAACCTGTGGAAAGTTGGGGAGAAAAACACGTGTCTATTCACCTTGGCCGAGTTAAACCGAAAGGAGTGCAATCTATTGTAGTTTGGGGAGGAGCACCTGTGGAAGGTTGGGTATCAAAACATGTGTCTATTCAACTCGACCAAATTCAACCAGAAGGGTTGCAAACTACAGAAGGTTGTGGAGGAATACAGGAGGTTACTCTTGCAGAACCCATCCCATCAAAAGGAACACAATGTGCGGATGGCTGGGGACAATGGGCAGGTGCATATAAACCAAATAGTGAGACTGAGCTGCATTAACTTTCTTCTTCCTGATTACGTTAACCAAGTTCGTATCAAACTCTTCATTTCGCTATCTTTTTCAGGTGACAACGCATCTTGTGCTTCTACGAAAAATCTATGTGTTCCAGCTCAGAAGCCAATTGGTATTCGCATATCATCTCAACGAGGCCACCAGCCAAACACCTGGCGTCGTCTGCGTCGGACTGGGTATAGAAATTTGTAGCTGTTACTGCCATTTGTATGCATCTCAATCAACCATGCACGAAATCATTCGCCTCTAATTTCAGAGCAATCGCAGTCTTACCTCATTGCGTTTTAATGAAACATTTCATGAGATCGATACCCAATTATGGTTTGACATTTTTCCCCCCGGACTCTTTAGTTAAAATTACTAAAACTGATTCATTACTCTTTTCTAGTCCATCACGAGGAACAATCATGAGGAATAGCCATTTTAGAATAATAATTTGGTTTGGTTCATTCTTTGACTGCCCTGCACCCCCACAAAAAAGGAGGGAGACTTGTTCTTGCTCTCCTAATCAAGAAGACGAGAAAATCGCCGTTTAGGTTTATCAATTCTCCATCTTGGGAGTCAGACTTGCGCAGCACAATTGCACACTATCCGGAACAGAAAGAGAGAGAACTTTTGAAAGTACCAAAAACTCCTCTTCAGAGGCTTCGTCGGTGGTGTACTCTGGGATCTTCTCATCTGAGAGGGATTCTCAACGCTCTCCTCCTCTTCATCTCCTTGCACATGCGCGCTACAGTGCTTGATTTGTGCGACATAGGTCTTTGTTGGTCGGTCTTCATCAGTTGCTCTCCTCTTGCGATTGAACGAGATTGGTGTTTGTTACTCAATCATTTTTCCTAGCCTATATCGACTTTCTGACTTTCTTTTACAACCATACCTCTCCACACGGGAGATGCTTGAAACTACAAAAGTTGATACTGGGAAAACATCGAGAGAATCGATATTCCACTCCACTCTTTTCTTGGACGGCTGTAGGTCACTAAATCAACATCATCGGCAGACTGAGGTGCTGTAATGAAAAAGCTAAAGGACTAGTTGAACGAATGAGGTTCGGGGTTGGTGTGTTGACTGGCCAAAAATGCTTAATCTAAAGTCCTATCAATCAACCAAAGAATTGGGGATTCTAGATAGAGAAAAGGTGGGTTCTTCCTAGTTCCTAGACTTGTTTTAAGACATTTTATGGCTAGTTCACTCTTAAGGGGGACCAATTCATGAAATGCCTGAAAGTAGAAATTTCGTTACAAAGGGCAAATAATAAAATTCTTGAAAGCCACAGCTCAAAGTTGACAATTCCAAATCAGCTCATCTCCAACACATGTATATCACCACTATTCGAGTATATACACTAACAGCTCCTTTGGATTGTAAGATTTGGAGAGAAAAGAAAAGAGAAGAAAGGAAAACCCTTTCTCTCCTTTGTTTGGATGAGCAAAAGGGTGGGAGAGGAGGAGAAATGGTGAGAAACCGGAGTCCCGTAACGCCCCCCCCCAAAATTTTCCCCCCCGTTTCTCACCAAAAGTGGCGAGATTTGGTGAGAAACGGGACGCCGGTGGCGAGTGCGGGCCACCCCGTCGTCGGATCGTCGTCAAACTTCCACCATTGTCTTCAACTCGTCGAGGAGGAGCCGGATCTGTGCTTAAAACTCCGTTTCGAGGTCGCCGAGGTCGCCGGAGACGAGGAAGATGACCGGAATGGGAAGGAGAGAAACCCGTTTCTCACGCTTGTTTGGTTAACACAGGGGAAACTCTTCCCCTCTCATTTCTTTTCTCATCATTAAGAGACACCACTTTCATTTCTTTTCTCATCCCTCCAGCCAAAGGGGGCTGTAAATTTGTACTGTACTTATTTAATAGCGAAACTAGGAGTTGGATTAATTTTGGGATTTGGTAATTCAGAAACCACAGCTCCTATCAAGGAAAAAAGAAAGGGAAAATAAGAAACGTGTCCATTTTGAATGCAACTTTACTGACTAGTCCCTCAATCACATATACTGGATAATTAGAGGAATCAACCTAAGAGAGAAAATGAATTAATTAAGAATTACTCCTACTATGTTTGTTTATTTCTTGCTTTTACAAAAAAAAAAAAAAGAGTTTTTCTTTTTCTTTTTTCTTTTTGTTTTTCTGGCCTAGCGTTTACATCTGGAGTATTTGAGCTACAACTTTACCAATTCATTGGTGTTAATTAGCATGATGAAAGAAATCTCTGACATCCCACTAGGCTGTCAAGAGGAGTGCTTAATTGGGGCTAGCTCAGTTGGCCTGGGCTCTTGCATCTCACTAAGAGGTGAAGAGTTCGAATCTTCTCCACCTGCGTGCAGGGGTTTTTCCTTTATTTGTTTCTACCATGTAATTGGCTTATTTCTTGTATTGGTTAAGTTGTTGCGGGCTTTATTGTCTCGCGGACTCTCACAATTGATGTAGGTTTGTACTTTCTACTTCATATGTGATGTAATTGAACTATTCTATCGATTGACCAAAAAAAAAAAAGGAGCGCTTGAAGTACAAGAGAAGCAATGGGGCTCGTCGAAGATAACCTTAAAAAATAATTCTCAAAATCAGGTTCAAAAGCTTTTCACTAGGTTTATGTTCGAATTAAAATTCAATAAAAACCGGACTATTGTTTCTTCTCATTTCAGCTCAGCTCACTCACTCGCCTTATTCTCATATTGTTTCTTAGTAGTACAAGACGATCTCATGCCGGATACATGCCAGGCCTCATAGCACAGAACTAATTTCCTCTTCAACTTTGCAATTAATATAGCTTGGGGCTTGCATGTTATTTGTATGGCTTCAGAGTTACATGAATAAGAGCCTCACCGAATAGCAACAATTACAATATGACACAAATTTATAACGCATCTTCGCACAAAGTATAGTCTTCCCATTTATTTCTCTGTTTTTTTTAATAGCTAGCTGGGAGACTAATTTTACCGTCCATTAGTAGGGGCGTCTTCCCATTCATCTAAGCACCTCAGTTAGGGTTAGAGAACAAATTAGAACGGTCACGCCCTCAATTTTAATGACCAAGATATAAGCAATATCCACGTAGGATAGATCGCAGTCAAACATATCCCATTGAAATTGTCAAAGTCAAAAGTACACTTCCAAATTACAAGCCCACGACTCTCTCATCAAAGGTACCCAAACCCAAGTACTTTAGTTCCAACAATAAATAAAGTTACTACATAAATTGAAATTTTCAAAAGATTGAGGAATTAAAGTTACAAAATCAATTTCCAAAAATATACGAAATATGAAGATGAGAAAACAACTTCATGATCAAATAATCTTCATGACATGCATCCACACTTCAAGCATCCATCTCATGTGCCTTTCCGGGTACCTGAAAATGATAGGGTGAGCTCACTAGCTCGTAGGGAAACCATACTACAACCGCTAGGTGTACAAATATGATAAGTGCACCTGATATGGGTTGACATGAAAAGAAATGATCAAAGGAATATAACGAACGCTGAAACAAAAGATATGTGTCCAAGAAGTACCCACGTGTCCAAGGTAACATCCAAGTGTCCAAAAATGATTTCAAGGTGTCCCAAGATTCCCAAAATTTCATTAAGTTTGTTAAAATCACCAACAAGTTTAGCACATGTCCAAAAGCGTATCCAAGTATCCATAGTTCACCAAAATACTATAAGTACCTCAAAACATTTTAATTTCCAACTTTGTCATAAAATCAACCATTAAATTTAATAGGGAATAAATCCCTCTGCCGGATTTCGTGGGCTCCGTGCACCCCTGCCGGATTTTATGGGCTCCGTGCACCCCTGCCGGCTTTCGTGGGCTTCCGTACACACATGGCTAGGGACACCAAACGGGTGATCCCTAGAATCATTATACCATTTTTATAATCTCCAAACATTTAGTTCGTCAAAACATTTCCATGTATCCCATTTCTTTCAAAATATCACACTTTTCGCCAAATGTGTCAACCGACTCAAAAGGATACGTGTCTGATACATATAACGAATTGTTCGACATAATCACGTGTCAAATCACGTAGTTTAATGATTTTCAAAATGATTTTGGGGTTACTACATTGCTATATATCAAGTATGCAAAGTTCCGGACGATTGGAGGCCAAACTAACGTCAAAGGGTGGCCGGAAACCACCCAAAAAATCTGGGGAAGCTGCTGGAAAACAGGGGCAGCGGCTAAAAACAGGGGCAGCAGTGCAGATTTTCACCTCTAAGGTGTGGAATTTCAACCCAATCACAAATGTGATAGTTTAGGTTCAAACTAGAGATGCTAGGCAACAATTAAACATGGAGGGAGGTCAATTTCACTCCCAATTTCATCAATCAACAACTAATTTCGTAGATCAAAGAATCAAAGTGATGAAAACCCACATAAAGAGGGAAAACATGATTCATAAGGAATTTGAAGCCAAGATTGAAGAGGTAGTAATTGTTTCCCTACCTCAAGATTGAAGCTTCAAATATGATGAGAAAGCAAAACCCTAGAGCTTGAGCTTTCAAACCCGAAATGCCCCCTTCCAAGCTAAAACCAACACAACCCAAGCTTGAAATCACGTAGAGGAGAAGATTTTATGGTAGAACCTTGAAGGAATTTGGTTTTGGTGGAGCTTTGAGGTGTAACAATGGAGGAAAAATGAGATAGGGAGAGAGAGAGAGAGAGAGGGCCGGCTGTAGAAGATGGGGAGAGGGGTTGATTTTTGTTATATTTTGTATACACACATGTATATATACACCTCCCACTAATTAACACTTACACCCCTCATGTTTCAAATGTGTTTTAAAGACACCCATGTGCAATGTAATGACTCCACATTGGCCCACTTAACATAGTGTTTATTTCCTCACATTTACCTAACATTATTTCCGAAAAATTATAAAAATTACGAGTCCTTACACACTGTGTCAGCTAGGCATGTCACAGTACAACATTTATGAAAATAAGGAAGTAACCCCCATTTGGAAACAATGACATTTCCAAAAGTTTGAAATTCTAATCACATCAAAATCTCATCCCCCACTTTTACTACAAAACCGAAAAATGACACATTTTTGTTCGAAGAAAATGGGCAAAAGATGATTTTGTCTTACTCAAAAATAACTTCCAATTATACCATTGTGATTAGAAAAATCCAAGGAACAATTACTGGGACTTTTTATCGGCCAAATCGAAACTTCTCCAAAAAGTGATTTTTCATACGGGTCCTTACAAGAACACTTAACCATAATTAGAAGACATGACCAACATGGTACATAGCCATTAAAAAAAGTCTCCAGAATCTCAAATTTGTATATAAATGTGACTACATAGCTGTTAAGTACTATTTTTCTACTAACCCTAGACTGGTTTTCAAAAAGGATCGCGCAGGAGAACTCATAATTTTACGTGCCATGTTTTACGAGAAAATTGCATTATCACGAGGCACGTTTTACGAGAAAAGTTATATATTCACGAAATGAGTTTCACGAGACATGTTGCATATTCACAAGACACGTTTTACGAGAAACGACACGGTTTTTGAGAAAATGAAAAGTTGTTTACGAGATGAGAATGAAAATGGATTGATTGAATAGTAGGAAATTGAATTGGATACGGTAGTGTTGCTTGAGCACTACCCCCTTCATGGAGAGAACTTGGTGGTTAAGGTTAAGCGTGCACAACATCATGGTGAACAAACCTTGTATCATGTTAGTGTGTGCCGTGATACAAGACATACGGGACCATGTTCGTGTGAGCGCGATCGGAAAGTTTGGCGACCGTCAGTTGAAAGGACATGTAAACGAACCAATACTTTCGTGTGATGGACTGTAGGCCCCCGATGGTCGGAAGCAGTGTCATAGAGTAGAGTGACTGGATTGTAGGCCCGGTAGTCGAAAGCAGTCCCACACCTGGTTAATATTTGAAGAACTCTAACACTAATAGATAATACGAGACAATGTTCTATAAATGCGATACACCAATATGTGTTGACACGAACATCCCAACATATTTTACTAATGAACTGTTAAACTGTTGTTATTAATTTCTATCGAAATCTTTTATAACTGTTAGTGTTAGGATATGGGGTAGTGGTTTCTGCTGAGCGTCATCGCTCACGGTGTTGCACTTGTGTGACCCTGACATAATACCATGATGTTGCTCTTCAACTCTGACGCATTATGCTAGGCTTTAGAGATGAACAGGAAGAATACTACAGCCTAGGAGCTTATGGAGCTGATCTGAACACCGTCGGGGCTGACGGCTATGCAATAGAGTAGAGAAAACGTAGTAAACCCTGTAGTGAATAAATGTATTTGGAAAGGAGAATAATGTAATTTCATATTTGAGAATTATTGTTGTAAACTTTTATTATTGTTTAATAAATTTAAATTTCCCAAAATTAGGGGCGTTACAATACGTTTTCAAAGAAAAAAAAATCTTGCATTCCACACCACCCCTGCCCCTACGGACTCCAGATTGGTAGTTTCCACCGCTTGTCCAGGGTTGCCAATAGATTTATGTTACCCCTGAAATAAACCTGCATCGAGATCCTCATTATGACAAGGCATGCTAAATTACTTCTTAACCTAGCTATGTTAGGCTCTCATGTATGATTTTACATAATCTGGAATGCTATTCGTTCCCATAAGTAGACCAAAAAGGGAAATTCAAACATATTAAAAAAATGTAGAAAATGAATCATTTTTGTAGGCCGGAATGATCCAACTTCAACACCAGACATGAGTTCAGATACGCGTTTCATGTTGCTTTACGATCGTGTTGTAGATCATCTATATGCTTCTTGTTTAAGCAAGTCTTTTTTTCCAATGGAGTTAATAGCATGAATTAAGGTCATTCCAATTTATCGCACCCGGCTTTTTCCCAAGCGGCCTCGTAAGGTGCCCAAGCCTTAAAAGGATTCCACCAGTAGTTGAAAGCACATTTCTTATCATGTAGTTTAAGTTCTGCGCAACATCGCTGATTTACGCCTTCTTCGCACTCTCCGTAGTATTTCTCCCAGTTATGTTCACATCGAAACCATTTCCTGTCGTCGTCACCCAAAGTAGATGAAGGGAAGAGGACCGAAACGACAAGAAGAATACAAGCTAGATGTTGCTTCCACATTTCTTAATGTCAATCAGAGGAAAGGGTGAAAATATAGCTTGGAAGGTTTTTGAGTACAAGTAGAAGATAAAAAGAAAAAAGAAAATAAGAACCATCGGAAGAAGCTATCTTTCTTCGGTTTCAATTTTATAAATACTTAAAATAACTATATCTAGGGTGTGTAATGCTTATGTTACTGAAGCATAAATGCTTATGTTTTGCTTTAAGGAAAATTTGTAACAACAGTCCTTGTAATTTGTGGTTTGTCTCAACCTTAACATTACAATGAATGTCAAGTTAGTGCAATCCATACCAGGTTGCGACAAAGTCACTTGTGTGATGGGTGAGTGGATCGCATACTGAGCAAGTGACTCGCGGCTTTGGTCGAGGGGTGTCAGTGACTTGCATTAAAAGCCTTCAACTTGCCTTTTCGAAGAGAATTAAAAGCCTAGATTTCATAGATTTGCACCCCTTCTTTTGTAGAGGAAGGATTTACACCCTTCTACACCAAGAAAGAGACAAATCGAAGATAAAATCCCCATCTAACGACGTGATATTTGAAGTGCCAATAATTGAAGACACGTCATCTAAGCGTTGGAATTTATCAAAATAAAATGGGTTTTTAGTTTGGGGCTTTATCAAAATATTCATTTTGCTTTGAGAAAGCTTCTAAAAGAGTTTCGCGGTATCCCATATTTGCTATTACATGAAAGGGTGCAACCTTAGTCAATGGGTGCAACCCTTCATGAAAGGGTGAGACCCTTGGTGAAACCTCATGCGAAAAAAGTGTGATTGGGTCTATAAATAGGGCCAGTGCCGGCCCCGACATTTGAGTTGCCCAAGCCCGACCTTAGATTGGTTGCCCACTTAGTATTAAATTATAAAAAAATTAAAAGACATAATCAAACAACAAAACAATAGTAACAAAAACAAGGTTACATTATGCTTTTAGCTTGAATTACATCAAAATCCAAAATCAAAATGCAACCTTGGTAATAGTGTTTCATGATTAGCACGATCCGATTCAAAGAAAACAACTTCTTCGGGGGTGTTTGGGAGCCTACTTTTCTGCTTTTCATTTTTAACTTTTTTACTTTTTGGCTTTTTGGATTATTGCCAGAATGAGTTTTGAATATGAGAAGAGTGTTTGGGAGAAATGTGCAGAATGTATTTTGCAAAAGTATAGTATTTGGGAGAAAAATGATGAAAATGAGTTATGAATTGATGTTTTACCATTTTGCCCTTGTTTATTTATTAAGGTATTTAAAATGTGTACAAATTATTTCCAGCAAGTTTTTTAAAGACAATTTGAAAAATATTCTTGCCACGTCCAATTATTTATTTATATATATATTTTGGAAGAAACCCATTTGCTTTTGTCTACAGAAACCCATTTGTGGCTTTGGTACCCAACCATTTGGGCAGAAAAGATAAGTAAAATCCCTAGACTCTCAAAATTGGATCGCTCAGAAAAGAAAATCTCTTTGTTCCTCTCCCTAGAAGCTTTCGTCTACGGCTGCTGTAGATCCACCGCCACCGCCATACTGCTTCTCTTCCCGTGATCCGGTCTTCACAGGTGCTCTCTCTCTATTCTCTAACCATGAAACTCTGATCATTCTCTCTCCCACCGAAACCCTCTTCTTCGAAATAATCCTTCACACACTTTCAACACCAACGATTTGTACAATTTCTGAGGAAGAATAGAGCAGCTACAAACCGGTGTGGAAGATCGCATGCATCTTCCTTCTGGCTTCCCCTTTCTGGTTTGTGTGTTGGGTGATGGATTTTAATGTAAACAAGGGGTAGGATGGTCTGAGAGAAATTAAGGGGAAAGGGAAAACGAGAAGTAGAATTGAAAAGGAGCTTCCAAGCTCTTTTTGGCTTTTGGCCTCTAACATCAAAAATGGAGAATGCATTCTCCTAGAATGAGTTTTGAAGAATGTCGGCCAAACAGGAAAAAGGTGAAAAAGAGAATGCAAAAATGTAAAAATCCGGCGCCCAAACACCCTCTTCTTGCATTTTTTGAAGCAAAATCTTCAATTAAACCATCGTAGTTTAACTGATCCAAATACTCATTTTCAATTGAAATCATAGTCAATCCATTTAACCTCTCCTGTGACATGGTAGTCCGAAGGTAAGTTTTTATCAATTTCAACTTTGAAAAGCTCCTCTCCACCGAAGCAACTGTGACCGGAATAGTCAACAAAATTCGATAAACAACCCAAACCATTTGAAAACCCCCATCTTTCCAATAAGACCTTATAAAATCAAGGATGTCGATCGATTTTGTTACTTCTCTCGGCAATATTGTTTTCAAATGTCTAAGTTCTTGGAATAACTCCTCCCCATGAATATCACAATGTTGTTTGAATTCCAAGAAACTCTCTAGTTTAGTGCAATGCTCCATCAATTGCACTTCACTAACACTCCGGAATTTTGTTTGTGAAACCTCACTCTGTCCTTGTCATTCTCATTCTTCGTCATAGTACCTATATTAGTATATCTCACTAATCAAAAACCCAAGACAAGTAATCCTACCAAAAAATGAATATGCTTGGTCCACTAATTTATTATGCTCGGTCCACTATGAATTTGATAATTCATATATTATGCATTTATGCCTATGCCTAACTACCAGACAACTACCAGACAGGCAGACACCAATACCCTATTAATTTATTATGCTCATTGCTCAACAAGATACAACATTTACTAGCTAATAAATCAAATAAACAATAAATATATACATTATACACTTACCGAGGCAACAAGATAGTGGGTATTTGTATAATTGTATTTGGATCTGCTTCTTTAGTTTACCTAGACAACCTCCACTCCACTATTAATTTATTTGTTTTTGAATCTTGAATGTTGAAACTTGTCGGTGGGTATAGGTTAGAACTCGAAAACCCAGAGGCAAAGACTAAATGCTTCTTCCTTCCTCTTCTTTGTGCCCTCCTAATTTTTTCCCTCCTAATTTTTGCCCTCCCAATTTTCTTTTTATTTGCTATTTACCCCATGCATTGAAAACCTTCTATTTGCCCTCCTATTCTCCTAATTTTCTAGGTACCATAAAATTATGAATGTGGGTGAAAACTATACATATCCCTTTTTTTTTTTTTAATTCGTAAATTTTTCCAAAGGGAACTATAAATATGCCCCCCTCCTTTTTTTCGATGGATTTCTATTTTTTTTCTATATATACAAAAAAAAAAAAAATTTGTTGCCCCATGCCGGGGGGTTGCCCGCGGGCTTGCGGGGCTTACCCCCTGGCCGGCCCTGAATAGGGCCCTAGGCACAAACATTTTACACAGATTTTTAATGCCGTTACTTTCCCAAAATACTTTCTAGTTGCTTTCTTGTTTTATTACACCGTTAGTACTCTACAGAAACGGTGTTAACAAATCCTTGGTTCATTTGATTACAAAATCGACTCGGTATTCTGTCATTCGTTTGTACGAACGTAGGCAGAAGATCATTTGATCGGGCTTCGTTGATCTTCGTTGTACCTCGAACAGATTCGCTATCAACCCGGTGCATACCAAATGGTGGGGGCGAATACTGTTTTCGGAAAGCGATATCGTAACTTGCCTCGAAGCAAGTTCCACCGTCAAGGCATTCAATATTCTGAAGACTCCCGAATTTTGCACCAACATCTGGTTGTAAGATTTGGGCATCATATTACTATTACATCTAATCAGGTCTGATATTATGAGACATGAGTATGGGCGCGCATGCTGGAAATGTTTTTTGAGTGTGTTGGTGTATGTAGGTGGTTTGTGGGTGGTGCATAGGCGGCTCCACATTGATTTAATGGTGTTCAAGTGAACACCCTAAACAAATTTGTTTGTTTAGAATACGTGTAATTTTTTTATTTTTATTTAAGATTTATCATTTTTGAACGCCCAAGCTAAAAAAATTTGAACACTCTCGTGTAAATATTTGAACACCTAACCCCCAAAAAATTGAACTAGCCTCCAAAAATCAGTCAACAAACCAATCCAATGTAAATAACCTAATTAAAAGCAATAAGAGGGTCCATAGCTTACCATAGATGGTCAATTAAACAACCTAAACTATTTTACATTTTATATTGCATGTAAAAATTTCATCTCGATTTTGTTTGAACACTTATTCTTATATTGTGAATGGATATCAATCGAGGAAATTCACAATTGAATACCTATTATATTAGCTCAAACAAAGTACATACTCTTAATAACAAAAATTTTAAAAACAAACCAAAAAGTACTCCTATCTATTGGTAACGATATCGTGTTCTGCCTTTTCTCTAAACAACAATCAACCATCTATATCTCCAAAAATAAAAGTATACGTAAAAAAAAAAATTGTGTGAACTTATTCGTCAGGCAATTTTCTACAATAAAGTAATATACTTATGTGCCGATTTAATTTTGATTAGCCTAAAAAATAGAATTTGCCGAGAACATTCAATTGTGACATATATTTTACGTATTTTCGTATTATTTGGTCTCATTATTAAAACTAATATATATATCCGGAAACATATACGGAAAATTTCTAGTCCACTCCTCCCAGAAACAAGAAAATTTTGATTTTTTTTTTGTTGCAAATTATTTTTGGAAAATCCGAGCCGTCCAATGTGTTCAGAAGGTGTTTTCAAGGGTTCACGCGGGAAATCTTCAAAACAAAATACCGGGAAAGACTTGATCCAAACAGTTTTCGCAAAAACTGTAAATGTTCCGAACACATTGGACGGATCGGATCGTCAAAAAAATGTTTGGATCATGGAGTCCGGAAACGGGAATCCCGTTTTAGAAGCGGAACGGTATTTTTTTTTTGAAGATTTTTTTTGTTGCAAATTATTTTGAAAACACCTTTCAAACACACGGACGGATCGGATCGTCGAAAAAAAAATGTTTGGATCAAATATAAAGTTTTTGGAAACGGGAATCCCGTTTTAGAAGCGGAACATATATATATATATATAGCCTTGACCCCATGAAACTTTGTCCACAATTATATGCACAAAATTTCCATGTAGCCTTCAAGAAAATCCTAGTTGGCCATTAAAAAATTTCCATGTGTGCCCCACGTGATCATTTTACGTAGAAAATTGAACTCTGGATATCAATTGTCCTTACGTGGCACAATGGACAAAATTAACAGTTGAGTGTTGCAATAGAAACAAAAAGCCCCAATCGAAATGTGAAAGTGTCACAATAAAAACAAGAGGACCCAACTGAAACAAGAGAAAAACTTCAACGGCCACCAGCGTAATTTGCCGAAGAAAATTTCATTTGTGGCCCAATATAGGGTATGACCTTCTGTCTAATTGCAAATTATATTACTCGTGTCTCTCGGAGGTCTAGCTAAAGTGGTAAAGAGCGCTAATGGCTTCGGAGTTCAAATCCTTCTCCACCATGCATCAACATACATTGTGATGGCCCAATGCATTTCACAATCTATGGGACGGATACATTGAAACGCAAAGCTGCAACTAGGGCATCGTAGAAATAGAGCATCCATCTCAACAGCCACCTCCCCTCCTTGGCGTAAAAGGGCCACAAATTTTTCAATTAGAGTGATCTGAGTTTACAAACAAGTGACATTGTGATCTGGGTTTACAAACAAGTGACATTGTGAGCATTGTTCAATTAGAGTGACAATACACAAACTATGCTAGTAGCTTCTCCACATCCCTAACTTCAGATGCTCTCCAATTCACAAAAATTGCATTTTGATCGCGGGACTGGTATATCCAATAACAAAGCCGGTAAGGGAGACAAATCCTTCCTTTTACCGATCAAGAACACTCGTGGTTTTCCCAAAGAGGCTGGGAAATCAACTGTCCTAGTAACTTGTCCATTTCCCTATCTTCAGATTCTGGCCAGATGTTTTTTTCTTGGATATAATTGCATTCTGATTGTGTTCTTGAATGAGTAAAAACGAAATAAGTAAAGGTAGACAAATCCTTCTTTTTTTCGCCGAATCATCATATTTGATCGCACCCCCAGTCTTCCCAAAGAGGTTGGTGGCGGCTCCAATTGGCAAACCAGCCCCACCATTTGCGCTCTTCACGGAAAGTTTTGACGTACGCTGACACACAATGTTGATCGTGTAGTTTAAGGGTCTCACAACAAGAAGGGCCTATACCCTCCATGCAACCTCCGTATCTGCGCCATTCCTTGCTGGGTAAGCAGTTAAATCCTGCAATCAAAGTAGGCGACAGGATGAGAACAAAGCATGCCAATGGAATAACTCGAGCCAACGAAAACCCATCTCCACCTCCTCCTTCCCTCATCTCTCTTGCTAGCAAATTAGCCAAGGGCTAGAATTAAGATGATGACAGTATTAAAAACTCATTTAATTACGCTAGTTTCACAAAGTTTCCTTTAATGGCGAGTTAATAAGTGAGTAATATTTATACTTCTTCGTGTTTAACTGTTAACCATCAGGGTTTCGCAAGTTACTAAAGTGCAAATACCTCATTAATATTATGTTTCTTTTATTAAGTACAAGATGGTGATCACATGCGATAAGCGTACATCGATCAGTAGAAATCGTTCATTAACATTGACTCTTTAGTCTTCAACTACTTCTCCGGAGTGCGGGCTGCGGCAAGGTTTTCTTTTTTGTATGTTCCGCTCGATGACTGGATTTGAAATGAAGGGATTTGGGGCTTAACACTGTCAAGTCATAGGAAAGGTATCTGTTGGAGATGGATAATTTTGAACTTGATGCATAAAAAAAGAGAGATGTTAAAGATGTATTTTGTTAAAGAATCATGTACAAGAAGAATCCTATATGCAGTTCAAAAAAAAAAAATCCTATATGCATGGATTTTAAAACCTAGTCTCAATCATCCCAAATCCATCAATACAAAGCTCTCGAGACCGTACTTGTAATGCAGCCCTAAATTAGGGAGTAGAATTATCAGCACTCTACATGGAATTTCGAATTTGAAAATCAATGGCCCAGATTCACTTGGAGTGAATCTGGGCCTTTGATTTACACTTTCGGGATCAATTGGGGTAACATTACCGGGTCTATAGCATTATTGGTAGAATTACATGTACCTTTTCAGTAACCAAAACCAAAATAAAAGCATCTCAATCAATAAATCCAAAAGCAAGCTAAGAATAACTTAAAATTTACCCAAAAAAAAAAAAAAGAATAACTTACATGTTGTACGAAAATACAAGCAGCCGACAGATTTGGTCGTGTAACACCATGCACACCATAAAAAAGTTGAGGACTTCGCCTATTATTCTGCAAGTTTGACGGTGATTGAGACATTTATATGGGATTAGCTCTCCTAAACTTTTAGTTTCGGGGATTTGCCAAAAGAAAAAAAAAATTTGAGGACTTTGCCTATAATTCTATAAGTTTGATTGTCCTTGCAACATTTAATATGGGATTAGCGCTCCTAAACTTTTTCATTTTAATTTTAACCTGTAGGTACTTGTATTACCCCTAATCGACTAAACATGTCTATCTTTAGTCACCGATCCAAGAAGATTTTGCAGAAACGATGTCACTTTCTAACTTTAGAGGGGCCAAGTGCTACTTTATACAAGTACCCAAGAAATTAGATAAGCCCTAAATGAAATTTTCAGAGAGTATCGGAGAGGCTATGGCTACACTTTGTTTCCAAATTCAAAAATATCTCAAAATCACAAATGTATCTTGACATTTTAAACTACAGAGACAGGCTTGCATTTTTTAATTTTTATTTTTTTTTTTATTTTTTATTTTTTATTTTTTACGATTTTTTATTTTTTATTTTTTATTTTTTATTTTTTATTTTTTATTTTTTTGAACCATAAACTTATCCATTCATTAAACATTAATAAAATTACAAAAGCGACTCCGAACAAAATTATGAGCATCTCTCACATCTTGATGGGTGGCCTTAACAATATTAACATAACAAAAAGACGACGAAACAACATCTAGAAAATCACGGACAATATTCCAAACTAATACATTAGCCTTTGAAACATTACTTAACGCAGTTACAACTTCTACACTATTCGTCAAAATGCGCAAGCTTGTAATCCCAACCAACTTCGCCCATTTGATAGCATCCAAAACTGCTAAAGCTTCCGCACTTGTAGACGATAGCGGATAAACTGGAGAGAATCCTTGAGCATACTGCCCATAGCACCAAGCAGCCACTCCTTTGCAAAATCTTTCTTCCAGGCCCATCAACAGCAATTTCCTCCACACAACCGCCCTCCTCCGGGCTGCCCCTGCAAAAGGAATAACTCCTCTCCAAGTGCCCATTTCCCCTTGCTGCATCTTTATCCAGTGCTCTTCTAGGCTACAATAACATACACATTATGCTCAATATTAGCAACACAAAAATCAGTTATAGGAATAGCGAAGTCACAGAGAGCACGGTTACGAGATCACCAAACTTCCCAAATGCCCCACACAGTTTTACAGAACCATTCACCATCACCCACATCCTTAAGATGCCTAAAACCCCAATTAGGAAAACTAACCCCTATACCCTCTAAAAAATCAGTCCCCACATTCAAAGCGCCCCAAAGTCTTTTCACTCGCACTGAAGGAACAAGTGATCTACCGTCTCCTCAGCAGAGCCACAGAAAACACATGAACTCTCTTCTATAATCCTTCTCCTTCTTAAGCCATCCTTAGCAGCTATTATCCTATGAAGAACTTTCCAAATAAACATCCCATACTTAGGATGTAAATTCAAAGCCCAAAGGACTTCCCATAGGTCCAAAGGCATTTCCCCACCCCTGCCGGATACTTACTGTAAGCTGCAAAAAAATACGCTGACTTAACCGAAAAATTTCCATTCCTTGAACACGTCCAATACTTTGGTCCCTTCTACACCCTTCCGGAATATAAGTAGCCAAAATCCTTTTCTCTACATCCGAAGGAAAAAATGCCTCTACCAACAGTACATGCCACTCACGAGATCTCCAGTCAATTAAAGAGCCCACTTTCATATCACAAAGAGAACTCATGACTTCCTGCCCCACAAACGGGTTATCAATCCCACTAACCCATTCATCCTGAAAAACTTTTATCTCTTGTCCGCTGCCAACTTCCCACTTTAGGCCCTTAACCAACAAATCCCTTCCCCGTAATATGCTCCGCCAACCCCACGAAAACCCGGACCCAACCTTAACCGACAGCAGCCCCTCCTTAGTACAATATTTGCCCAACAACACCTTAGCCAATAAACTGTCCGCATCTTCATACAACCTCCAAGCCACCTTTGCCAACAAAGCTTGATTAAAACAACCAAGATCGCGAGTACCCAGCCCCCCTTGGCTCAAAGGCTTACACAAACTAGCCCACTTCATCCACGGAATCCCACCCCCATCACCTTTTCCCCATAAGAATCAGATGATTATACTCTTAACCTTGGATATGAAGTAATCCGGGGCACGGAACACAGAAAATAAGAAAATAGGAAAAGCGGAAAGCGTGTGCTTCACCAACATGACCCTACCCTAAATGGTTTACATCTAGTAACGTCCAGTTCCACACCCAAATAAATACCAGGTTTGTCCACTACTCTAACCCTTAAAACCTCACACAACAAACTTCTCAATTCCCGCTTCAAGTTGGGACTCACAAAAACCTCCGACTTATCCAAGTTAACCTTCTGGCCTACTAAACGGCAGTAGTCGTCCAAAAGCCGCTTAAAATACACCACATGAGATTCTTCCAACTCCATAAAAGAAACTATCGTCTGCAAAAAATAAGTGTGACACCCTAGGAGATCTAGGGCTCTCACCGCCACCCCTCTACAGATCTGCTGCGAGTTAAGAAACGAAAGCGAAGAGGAAAGGACTTGGCTCACTAAAATAAACAAATAAGGGGATAAATGGTCGCCTTGTCTTAAGCCACAACTTGGTCTAAACACCTCCGATCTACTCCCGTTTACCAATACTACAAAAGATACAGTTGAAATACAACTGGAAAATAATGTTGTACCCACTTAGGGCTAAAGCCCATTTTCCTCAGCACCTCCACCAAAAAGGACCAATTTACTCTATCGTACGCCTTACTCATTGTTAAAGCATCCAACTCAAAACCAATTGCCAATGAGTGGAGAGGCCGCCCAGGCTCATATACTAGCTTTCGAGGTGATAATTAACCGATATGGGATAAATTCCAACACTCCCCCGCACGTGCGACCCCTGACTCGCACGTGGAGAGGTCAACAAAGGATCCGGAACATACGGATCACAACAAAACAAAGTGCAACTATGGCACAAACAAAGGGAAAAAGCCTCCGAAAATCTAGCTCTGATACCATGTTAAAGCATCCAACTCAAAACCAATTGACAATGAGTGGAGAGGCCGCCCAGGCTCATATACTAGCTTTCGAGGTGATAATTAACCGATGTGGGATAAATTCCAACACTCATATCCAACTTAAGAGCAAACATGGCCTTCTTTCCACTTTTCTTATGCCTCATGAATTCAAAAAGCTCATGGGCCAAGAGGATATTATCGTTAATCTGCCTTCCCGGCACAAACGCATTTTGAAACTTAGAAATCAAACCTCCCAACACCCCGCAATCGATTCACAAGCACCCACGCAATGATTTTATAAATTACATTACATAAACTAATTGGCCTGAAATCGTTAACCGAGACAGGATTATTATTTTTAGGTATGAGGGTAATATAAGTATGATTAATCTCCTTGAGCATCACCCCTGAATGTAAAAAAGAAAGGACAACTTGTGACACCTCCTTCTAGGGGTGTCAACGGTCCGGTTTGGTGCGGATTGGTATGAATCCGAGGACCGAACCAAAAGTCTACGGTCCAATGTAAGGCAATCCGTGTCCAAACCAAAAGTCTACGGTCCGGTTCCGAAACAATCAAAAAAATCACGGTTCGGTTCACAGTTTATCCACGGATTATAACATTCCACAAAATAAAAAAAATAAAAACATATTTCACATTCACATTCTCAATGTAACTTTTGGAGCAAATTCATTAGTAGCTTTTAAGTTTTAAAAAACAACACCAAGTCACCAACAACATTGCTTCAAAATGATTCAAAGAGATTCACATTCAAGAGAGTACCACTAGCAGCAGTAAAAGGATGCAGAAACAGCATAATATAAAGCGAGTAAACAAAAGTCTTCACCACAACCAGTCCCGAGTCCGGGAGTAGCTAATATACGTGCAAACAAAATTACAATTGTTAATTACAGTTTGCACCTTTACTTTTCAGTTATATTCACCTATTTAGAGTATAAAATTAAGAATAATATGTTTAATTATAATTCTTTTATGAAAATCCATGGACCGAACCGCGAATCACGGTTTTCTAATTTTTCAATCCGTGTCCGGACCATTAATCCACGGACCCAATCCAAAACCTACGGTTCGGTTCGGTCCGGTCCGGTTCGGATTCACGGTTCGCGGGTTTTTTTTTTACAGCCCTACCTCCTTCCCACTACATCCCAATTCTTTTGGTAGAAAGCGGCAATAAACCCATCTGGCCCAGGTGCCTTCAAACCACCCATCTGAAAGACAGCCATTTCCACCTCCTTTACTGTGAATGGTCTGTCCAACTCAGCCCTATCAAGATCAGAGAGACGGACCTCCAGGGAGGAGAGCAAGTCAAAACCCACCACATTCTCCCTCGCACCCACACCAATCCTATGATTAGAACACCGAGACCCTTCATTCATACCACCAAAGATTTTACAAAAATGTCTAACAAATAAAACCCTTATTTCATGTGTATCCGTCACAAACTGACGCTCCTCATTTTTATGACAAATTATACGATTTCTATGACTTCGAATGGTAGCAAATTTATGAAAACACCTAGAGTTGCGATTCCCCAAGTCTAGCCACCTCTGCTTCGCCCTTTGAGCCCAATAGACTTCTTCTTCAGCCATCAGATCATCCAGCTCCTCCTTCAACACTCTGTCCTTCCTCACCAAATCTCTAGCTCCGTCATAGCTTTCCCTTGCCTGACTCACCAACTCACAATCCTGTCTTGACCTCGACATGCTGCCTTGCCTAGCTATCTCACACTGAAGCACACCCAATTTATCACGTATATCAGCCATCCTTCTTCTCAAAGATTTGTACGATAAATTACCCCAGTTCCTCAAATGCCGCATCAACACATTCTGTTTCTGTACCAATTGAAAACCCAGAGACCCATTGAAAGGCAAGCACCAAACCCGAGCAATAATTTGACGAACCTCGTCACTCCTTAACCACATTTCTTGAAAACGCTTTGGCCTATACATTGGCTTATCCTCCCAGCGAGTGTCCACCACTAATGGGCTATGATCAGACCGTTGGATAGGTAAAACTAGCACAGCCGCCTTAGGAAAAAGCATCCTCCACTCCTTATTCCCCATAACTCTATCCAACTTTTCAAACGTTACCTCCTCGTCTGCCCTATTATTAGTCCATGTGTAAAAAAACCCAAGCGTCCTCACATCAGTAAGATACAATCTATGGTTAAAACCACGCAGCCACTCCATTCCCCCAGAATTTCTGCAATTCCTGTAGAACTTCTCATCCAAATCCAAAATGCGATTATAATCCCCCGCCACTAATAAAGGACAATTTAAAGAAGCCAATTGACACCCCAGCGCCTCCCAGACTCGTTTCCTTTCTCCAAGCCTTGGGTGCCCATACACCAGACATAACACCCACTCTAAGCCCCTCTCCTCCACAACTGAGAAAATCAGATACCCCAGCTGATACTTTCATAGGAAACGATAAATACTTTAGTACCTCAGCAAAAGCTAGCAACCAAATCCCTAATATACCCCTCTTTTTAAGTTTTCATTCTCCAGTTAAGGGTCAATATGACAGTTGGGGCATTAAACGTCAAATTACTCTATACATCTACTTTCTACTTAGAAGACTTTTACCAACTCATCCTCCTGTTCTTATTTGTAACAATCCAACAGCTTTCTTAAACAGTATACTAGGGAAACTAAGGATAACTCACCGGCAAGGTAAGCTCCATTCCACAAGCACATGCAGCCAGTTGCAAAAATGGCCATCCAATGGGTCACCGTTGCAGCCATCCAGTGGGTCACCGTTGCGCCCATCCATGACGTATAGGTTTTCGAGCCCTGCTTCTTCCCAAGCCCAAGGCACAGCCATATCGATCTAACAATATATTTGCCTGCATCCAAAACAAAAATTGCCAGCGAAATAATTCAATTAGAAATTCAAACTAAAAACTACTTGCAATCTCCAAATCCTATATTAAGAAGGGTTCAAACTCCTCGTATACTCTCAAAAATCAAACCAATAAAAACTTTTGAGTACACTTTCGAGGATCCATATTTTGATGTTACTAAACCAAAGACGACATATTGAATGTAAAACATCTAAAATACCAAATGAAATGTGGGAATCTCAAGGAAACAAATAAGAAATTTACACATCTGAAGTCAATGACTTGAAAGAATTACTAACCAAATGGTAATAAATCCAACGGCATGATGCTTAAAAGGGGGGGAAAAACAAATAAGAAGATGTCACTGGGATAGAGACAGCTTTGTTTCGTCTTTCAACTTCAAAATTGAACGAAATGCATATTGTCTTCAAAAGAATAAAGAAAGACATTCTTTTTGTATACGGATGGCCACAACGTTGTGATCTTCATGCCTGAGGTACTATAAAAGGGTAAAAGTTTCTTAACTACACAAAGAACGGATCCAATGTCAAATAATCCATTTTGTGATGCCATTGCAACAACCATAGAACTAGTCCCACTTTCAGAATATTGATGAAACATTCAATCCAAAATTGAACAACCGTTAGCATGCTACCTCGCAGAAAGATGAATTTGGTTTCTCTCCTGTGTGGGCGGGAATCTACGCTCCTTGTAAACAGCTCCAATATACCAATTCTCAACTAACCTCGAAGTGTGGTAGCTGAGAAGCTAATTTAAACTCATCAACTCCTTCACTCTCTCTTTCCCACTGCAAATGTGGACACATAAGCCAGTCAATGCTTTGGTACCAAAAAAAGTATAATTCCTTTTAACCAGTTTTTTCTATGCATACGTTGTCTTTTCCTGATGTATGAATATGTCAAGTTTATCGTGTATCTCATCGATTGCTTTAATCGGTCGGGCTACATATCATCTTATAAGATGCCATAAAATATGCACAAGGAAAACATGACTAAAATTGACCTCGTTAACAAGTGTCCATTCAAGCCGATTAAAAACAAAAAAAAAAAAAAAACACAGGTGTCCATTCGTTTTGGACAGTCCCTGAATCAGATTAAAATGTACAATCGGCAATTTGGATGCCTTATGATGCTTTGTAAATTGTCTTCGATGAACCAGAAATCAAAAAGAGTAGCTAGGTGATCATTAAAGCTTGTCCCATACCAGTTAGTTATACTTATGAAAATAGTGTATTAGCCAACTGACACAATCAACTTTGATTGGAAGCTTTTACATGGTATTAGAACTAGGCTTTGGGAGTTTCTTAGGCTAGAATCTTATGAAATATAATTTTAGGGTTTATTTTAGGGTTTCAGTTTATTGTTATTTATCTTTTATGTTCGGGGTAGTTTAGTCCTTTTGTGTTATGTTTCGCTAAGGTTATCGTTATTTATCTTTTATGTTTAGGATAGTTTAGTCTTTTTTATATTATTAGGGTTTCTTAGGTTTTTCTATTTAAGCATTGCTCTCTCTCATTGTAAAATACACAACCGAAATATGCAATAGACTTCATATATGCAATAATGGTTTTGGTTCTCTCTCCTTTGATTTGTATCATGGTATCAGAGCCTTAGTTCTAGGTCTGTTGGAATTCATTCTCCGGCGGGCGGCTTAAGCCTCTCCACCGTCAGTCGGGCACTATGAATCTGTAGCAAAAATATGCACTCCCTTTCTGCCTCTCTTCCTTATGTCTACTCTAAAATCTACAATGGCCATCAATTTTTTTATTTTTTTTTTTTGGTACTCCGGTGTAACTAAAATTTGTAGCCGAAATCTATGCAACATCGGTTTTTCCTCCTATTTGCATCTGTTCGGCATCAGTTCTTCGTATTCGCATGTTCTAGATTTGCACCGCTTTGCATTGTTCAACACCTCTGCAGTTGTTGATTTGCAGCAGTTGATCGTAGAAGTTGATTCGCAGCAGCTGTTTTGCATAAGTTGATTCACAGTAGTTGATTGTAGTTGTTATCTCCTTTTGTGTTATTAGGGTTTCGCTAAGGTTATCGTTATTTATCTTTTATGTTCAAGATAGTTTAGTCTTTTATATTATTAGGGTTTCTTAGGTTTTTCTATTTAAGCATTGCTCTCTCTCATTGTAAAATAAACAACTGATATATGCAATAGACTTCACATATACAATAATGGTCTTGGTTTTCTCTCTCCTTTGATTTGTATCAAATCTAGTTCTTTATTGATTGATTTCCTTAATTTGTGCCGAATAGCGCAACTCGTTCCATTGTGATACAGACGATATTGATTCAATTGTGCTACACAGTAATACATCTCCGCAGGACATCAGTTAATTATCATCACCAAGCTTGTATATGAGGATTTGAGCCTCACCACTCATTGCCAATCACATTTGAATTTGATGCTACAATTATCTCTTGTAGCAGTGTATCATGGCTTGGGATTTAATGGGAGTTTGTTCTTCATCTTTTGTCCTTCGGGTCAGGTTATTTCGGACTCGGTTTGCAACTTGATGAGCCGGTTAGATGCTAAACAAAGAGGATGACGAAAGCTTGGAAGTGGCTCCAGTATGTGTAATATTGTTATCTACAGAAAGCAGAACCGATGTACCTTTGAGGTCTGATACACGTAGACATATATCAAACCTTTCTAAATTTTGTTTTTTGTTGAGAGGAGGTACATTTTTGCAACTCTTTTCTTCCTTATATAGGAAACTTTAAAGTTTGTTGACAACTTTTGGATACTTACTACACTCCCTGCGTACAGAAGTTCCACCTCTCTGGTTGATCTTAGAGAACTTCATTCACTTCCTCCATTAAAACAAAAATTATTAGTTACCATGATTCCACTTTCATATTATTGAAAAGCTACGTGTGGTGGGAACTGAATATACAGTCCGATGTGTTTAAAATTTGACCAACAATGCAAAAGGGAATTAAGTTGAATATAGTCAAAAGCAGCTACTTGAATATAGCCAAAAGCAGCTAGTTGAAGAAAGGAAAGTACCTTTCAGGAAATGAAGGTAATAGCTCTTCAAGAGCTTGAATAATAATTGAACCTGGAACCTCTCCCTCATAGGCAACCTGATCTTCTTTTGCAACTGTGCATGATTTGGAAAATATAAACATCCGTCGCACTCCACATAACGAGAAAAACAAGAAAAGGAATGAAAGGCAACAAAAAGTGACTGAGACCAAATTCATAAGCCATAAGTTATAGCTACGAGGATTAATAAGGGAAACGTGCTTATTCCAATTACTTAACACAAGAAGCATCTAAGATAATACTAAAGGTAGCGAGGTACAAAGAGATATGCAAGGCAATCAGAAAACACTGCAGGGTCAAACAGGTCAATAGCTCTTCAGATAATTAGAAGTTCACTCAAACTGGTGATTAATTTGACATAAGATTTTTGGATAGATAAAAACATGAAATATCATTTCTCCATTACATCCGCAAGTCCAATCAACAGTAGAAGACTAGGCAACCTGAATTGTGAAAGAACTTAACATGTCAGAAGTGGATCACTACAAATTCATTAGTGTTGAAGTAACATACAATCAGCATCATCTTTTCATCACTCAAAAGTAATGCCTTTATGCTTTAATGAAGTTTGCGGTTTTAGTGTACTTCCTTTCTTTTCCTTCTAAATTAATGGGCTTCAAACTCTCATCTCCTTTTTAACATTAGAGGAGAAAATTACGCACTAGCACAAGATGAAAAACAAAACCTTGGTGGTTCTATGGTGCAGTTAACAAAGCAATCTTTAGGTTTTCTTGAATATTCCAGTGATGTGTCATAATTTGTAATTGAACTGCTCATTAGGCAATTTCCACTCAATATATTCACCTCAAATGAGATGGAAATCAAGAACTACTTCACAACATAGGAGACCCATGCCTGTCAATTGCCACCCATGAACTGTGAGGCCATGGAACTACTATCATGGCTTTGGGCACATGATTCCTCACATTCTATACATGCAAAAATTGGAATCAATAATTATAATGGGACACCTTAGTACAATTTGAACAGTGTAGCTTTTCTCAAACGTAGAAATTATCATGGTCCATTCAACAGGAATACAACAGTAATCTGAGAACTGCACACGTTTCAATAACTGTTTCCCGTAGTAAGCAACTGTAATAAATGCTATTACATACATGAACAAGAGGAATAACAGGAACAATAAACAGTTGCAATGTCAGTTATGTAAAAGCAATATCTACTACTACATTTATTTCAGCAGATGAGAGACAACTATAGTACTTTAGAGAGCATTTACGTACCTTTGGAATCTTTTTGAATTGAACTATCACCTCTAAGATATGTTACATCACCCCCATCTAATTTAAAATCTTCTATTTGTGCAAACTCATCCAATACATGACCAATGAGACGATAGGCCACAATACTTGTCTTGTCACATGCTTCTTGAACAGCAACGTACTGGTTTCTACTCATGCTGTGCCTATAATGCATAAAGTTTGCCCTAGAAGAGAAGTTAGAAGAAACAAAATCAGGGGATTTTCCTTGGTCAACATTAGGTTCTCGTCCCTCAACATGGCTCTGATCAAACTCTGTAATTGGTGATATATGGGGAGAAAAGCCACTTGGTGTAGTTTTCAATGCAAGTGAATGGGGATCACTCAGTTCCAAATCCCCTGCACTTCCTATATCGAAAGAATTTCCTTTGAAGTCCTCTGCACCATCAAGTTCAAAAGATGAAGAGGAAGAAGCAGAAGAATCAACTAAATCCATTGTAACATGCTCAGGCTCACTTATCTGCAAAGAATCACAGCTTAACCTTCTGTTGGGACTAAAAGCCGGGGAAGACTCGTTCTTTTCAATCTGGGAGTCGGGTGACTCAGAATTAGCAGGATCTGTCTCCCCAATAATCTCTATTTGGTCATATGGATCATGAGAATGACATGAGTCATTTTGTGGGAGCACCACTTCTTGTTGATCAACACTTAAATTGATATCATAACCATTACCATCGTCGATTTCTTCTAAATCCTCCATGTATGCATCTGCAAAATCTAAGTCAAACTCATATTCTGGAAGCAAGTCCCACGAAACCTGTTTTATCTGAGCACTGACACTCAGTATACATTCTACCTCTTCTTCTAACTCCTCCTTTGATAAAAATCCATACGGAGCACTTCTACAGGTTTTATTGATAAAAGAAAGTGCTTCCAACAAATATTCCGGTACTCTGTCCATATCACTGCATTCAAGTAGATACTCGGTCAACAACTTCTTTACTGCAAATCGTAATTTCCTACTCGGTAATTCCATGTTTGGGTCAAGCAACAGTTGCAATTTTTTCAGCTCTGGAAATGGAAATTTTGATTTCCCTTCGAGCAGCCATATGGCCTTTGCAAGCCCATTTTGCAAGGCTTCAATTTCTGGAGAGAATTTCAAAAACTCTGGCATTATAAAGGGACAATCCTTTAGATGCTTTAATGATAAGCTTCCAACAGCAATTGCTTTAGCTAGTGGTTCCTGTAGTTCATCTTCTTCATCAAGTTCTGATAGCATTGCCATACAACTTTTTCTCACTTGACCAATTAAAATGCGTCCACATTCAGATATTTTTGAGTGCTGTAATTGGGGCACATATCCATGGACACCTCTTAGTTTCCTATGCATTGCAGTCAAGGTTTGGATAGGCATATTCTCAAGTCGGTCCAGTACTTTAGTAACAGAAGCACGATACAATTTGGGTGAAGGAGTAAAAAGTGTTGAACGACTTCTAAAATTTCCAGGGTCTTTGAGAAGCTGACATATATCATCAGCTAGTTGGTTTTTGTCCTTATCTTTCCAGTTTTCAAGCACTTCTGGAAGAAGTTCTCTGATTATCTTTTTCATTTTCCAACGAGTTTTCTCAAACTCAACTATGCCACCTGTCAGTACCTCCGCAAAGAGTTCAAGTCCTTTGTTGGTCATATCATCAAGCATGGACAAAAGATTTCTCAAGTCAACAAACAACTTAGAGATTTTTGTATTATCTTGACCTGCACAGTGATCTCTTCCATAATTGCATGCCCCAAATCCCTTTTCTACAAAAGCTTTAATGGTTTCGAAGTATACCTGAAAATAACATTGAGATAATCAGCAGGTGTTAAGCATTTAGAAGAAAGTAGGGAATCATTTCCTTCCAGCAAGAAAAACTACACACCCCAGAACCTAAGACATGTATGAGAGCTTTGTTTTATGACACATTTGAGTTCATCATTTTCGGAGAACATACACTATCACTGTTAATATTCACATTCACCGCCTTAAATGTATCTTTCTCTATGTAGGCACAATACTGAATCAAAAATAGAAAATCTGAAACTTATGGTACCAGAAAGCAACCAGGAGAATGCACTGTTATATCCTGGTGCATAAGCATCAAGTCAAACATTCCATCTATAATGAATTCGAGGAGAAATTTCTCACGAAAAAAGCCAAGTAGCGTTAACACAACTGCACCAGGATAATGAATTCGAATTCATTATTGTCTGATGATAATGGTTCAGACATATAATTTTGTGATAGTTTATCAACACTAAATTATTGCATCCTGAATTCGATTTACCTAAACAACGAGTCCATGACAAAATGGGAAACTAAGATAATGAAGAAGTCACATTTTTATACAGACATATCCTACCTTTCTACTTTCAGAAGTATTCCAGAAATACAATCTTAGAAGCCACCAATCTCGTAATCATTCATCGGCACCACATTATCGCATCTCAGATTTGAATTAAGTAAGCCATGACCAGATAAAATAAAAAATAAAAACAAAGGAAAGAGGAGATATTGAGGAAGCCACAGTATATTGAGGTTGATTGTCATCTAGTGCATGAGAAGTTGACTGGTAGTGTGATAGCTACTCCATATGTGTTTACTGGTGCTCAGTTGGCTAGTTGGCTGACATGTTTACCAAATCATTGTTCAAGCCACGGTTAGAATTGTTGTGTAACAAGCTGGGACTTTTAGATATTTATTCTCTAGCTTGAGGAGGAGGAGTGTTAGAATAAGTTTATATTAGTAGTTTTATGTTCGCCCCACGTCGCCTATCTTAGTCATGTAATGTGGTACACAATAATATAAATAACAGTAAATTGTGTTAGGGTGGGTTGGTTAACACCATATACACTTATTTTCTCTCTCTCTCTCTCAAATAACACTAACCTTGCGATGTAATATGGTGGTTCCATTCTGAGGTTGGTTCTCAAGAAGTGCCTACCAAGTCATGTATATTTATAGTGGTGGTCCTCTTTCTGGGGATTTATTTGCATGGATTGGCTCAGGTAACATGTTGCCACACTTGGCACTCCACACCCAATCCAAATTTCAAGCCAGATAATGCTATTTTAGTTCCTCACATAAATGTGTTCTAACAGGGGGTTCCAATGGATTTAAGTTGCTGGAATGATTCATGAGGGAGTTAACACTATTCAAAATAATACATTTTAAACATTTTCTCTCCTCTTATGTGCAATGAAGCCTACTACTAAGTACAAGAGAATTTACTAATAGGTAACGAGACGCTTTATCTTGCCGCATGGCAAGGGGTTTCAAATGCTAAGTCTTTCATAACATAAAATTAGGCTGCCTCGTCACTCCCAGCAAGTAGACGAAGCTATGCTTAGACTGGGCTTGACAGCCTTACCTATCACATTAGCAGATGTTATCCGCCGTTACACAAATTTAGGCCCACAGACAAAGCTAACTTGGCTGAAATAGCAACCAGAGAAAAAACTCTGAAGCCGCTGACAAGGATAACAAGAGTTGAGAAACTCTTCATAAGATGAACTTTTCCTGCTAGTCCCCTAGGATCGGCCACCAATACTTGTAATCACACGCTCTATGACAGTTATACGGTTAAAATCTTAGATGCTTGAAAGAGAACTCATTTTTCTCGATTTAAATGGTAGGTATTAAGGTACGCCAAATCAAAGTGGAGGTTGTATATCATGCATGAAAACAACAAAAAGTGCAAAATGGTTAACTCTTTGGATATGAAAACAGTTACGGTTCGATAAAATGCATCAAAGCACTTCCTCGTGCTGGTGTTTATGGAAGATATTGCGCATTGTGTTTCATCACTGTAACAATAACACAGACAAAGCAACAGAGAAATCGAGGATTCACGGGTGGGAGGATTCAAGGGATGGAAGGGCAGAGGCCTTTCATGTCTTGATGCCTCAGCATATGCACTTATGCAGTCATAATGAACTTCAGGATTCCTCGTGATATTGCACTATAAGATAATTTTTAGCAATATCCTTTCAGGTTAATGGGAATACTTACATCGTCCTCCCTAAGAAATGATTCCGGTAAAGTCCTGCAGATAAAAAACCATAAAAATCATACATTAGCAAGCATAATACCATAGCATAAGCGAGAATGAAAATAAAGATCCGAGTTAACTCAAAACTATAAACAAAAGCCTAGTAAAGAACTTACTGAACAGAGGAATCAAAACATAAAAAAGAACAGCTTTGTAGGTGGTCATCATTGTCTTTCTATGATTATGTCGCTGCCTAAGTCTTCAAGTGCCTCTTAGGCTCTTAGTTGTTTCATTCTGTAGGCATTGCCTATCTAGCAAGAGTCTAAATACGTTCTATGATTCTATCCATTTGTGGAAGAAAAAAATCTCTTTCTGGGTCCTTAGCCTAGTCAACTTCTCACCAATTTTGCTTTAACGCGATCCAATCCAAAAAGAGTTGATGGCAAAGCAGATTCATCACCCGTTCACATTTAAGAGTGATTCAGAAGCGGTATTCTATATTTTCCCATACATTGAACCGAATTCAATGGTCCGCCCATTAGTCAACAGCTTCAGATAGCTGTTGACTAATGGGCGGACTCTGAAGCTGTTGACTAATGGGCGGACCATTGAATTCAGTTCAATGTATGCGAATTTTAATTGCAAAATGAAAGTCAGCATAAATTCCAATTGAAGGCGGACCAGGACCATTAGTTAATGTGATCCATGTTGCGTACAACTGGATTTTTTTCCAAATGGATAATCTTATCACTCAATGACACTATCACGTATAGAAATTAAATCTCAGAAACTCTTAAGCAAAAAGCTCAGAATAGTCATCAGGTAGCATACAAGCGGGCTCATATGCTTTCACTCTCCTCACGCTAGTCTAAAAGCCTCTCCACAATGAAAAACTCTGCCACTTAACACCCAAGTTGCTACATATATAATAATGGCTTCACAAGAATCACACCTCCCGTACCATTCTACAACGACCACACCAGATGTAAATCGAAATAGAAAAAACAAGAAACTAATCAACCAGGGTCAAACTCGAATTTTAGAAACTGGATTCACACAGCAAAGTCCATTCATGGTCAACAAACTTGAATATTAGACTTTCGTGTAGGACATGGAAGAATTGTTCCCTTACTTGTTTTCCTGAAGCTTCATTTTGATTAATTTCTGTTGCTCAGAATCAGATAAAGTAAGTCCCATCAACCACCTGCAGAGAACCGAACTGATTACCACAAGCTCCAAGCCAAAATGTCCATTAAATGTCATAAAACATCAGATGGATTATACCAAATTACAAAGAAAATATTGGAATGAACTCTAAAAACACATGTTGTTCATACAAATGGAATTATCCCACTGGAAATTCAGCATTTCACAAAGTGGATATGCTGTTATCATAATTCTTTATACTTCCACAAAACCTTGAACCACCTTTTTGCACAAGTGTAACTACAAATTCACAGGTATGGAAGATACGGCATAAGAAGTTGATTAAAATAAGACATGAATTAAGAGCTTAAGATTTTACAGCACCCATTTCAACAATTCATATATTTATGATATGGGCAAAAAGTTACTCAAATCTATAACTGTGCTTCTTGAGCTTTCCTATGGTAAAATGCTCCTTAATTAAAAGAATCCTAATGATAACTATGCCACTAGAAGCAGTCCAAGATGCAGCCCAAATGATCAACTGTTTCAATAGCTATCTCTTCGCAAAATTAAGAGTCATCTAGTCCCAAGTATTTTTTGAGATTTTGGGCAGGTTTGAAATACATAATAACTTCTAGTGGATATATGTTGGACTCAAGTGCGATAAACACATTTCACTATTCTTCACACTTTTGACAATATACGGTGGGAAAAAAAAACAAGCATTTAATCTTCTTTGTCATCTGGGAACTCTTTTAGGATGTAATAGCCAAGGATTTTTGCAAATCAAATTTATGGGAGCACTTTTTAGACTGATTGAGAAATTAGTAAATTACAATACACGCTGGAGTTACCCCATTCCTTGTTCAGTTCAGATTCTGCTTAAGTTTGGTAGCAGAGCCATTTGATCGATTAAATGAGGCTTAGACACTGCTAGGGGTGTCGACAAAGCCTCTGTTTTAAAATATATATATATATATATATATATATATATATATATATATGAGTCCGGTTCTAGTCCGGGAGTCCCGGATCCGGGACTCCACTTCCCGATATTTTTTTGGCGATCCGATCCGTCCAATGTTTGAAGGTGTTTTCCAAGGCACGCGGAAAATCTTCAAAAATTTGATCAGCGCAAAAACTTTAAAAGTTTTTGCAAAAAAACTTGGATCAAGCCCTTCCCTATTTTTTTTTGAAGATTTCCCCGTGGACCTTGGAAAACACCTTTGAAAATTACCTCTCCCAAAAACAATTTTTAAAAGCATCAAAACACCAAAAACCCTTTCCGGAAATCCGGGATCCTTGACAGATCGCCGGTGTATATATATATATATATATATATATATATATATCTGTATGCTTTTTGTTTACTTTTTCAGCGTCTAGTCAAAAAACAAAAAGGTCAAACTTTTACTACCTCTCTCCAAAAAAATTCGTCCCAAAAAAAGATCGTCTGGTGCGCAAAATGAGAAATTAAATACAATAGAATCTAACAAAACAATCCAAGTTTTTTCCACAGTATATTAGATATCAATGGTTCTTTTAATTTATGAGAACAAGTTCATAACTTTTTAACAACGCAAACCCAACAATATTCGGGACAGAGGAAGTGCTTATCTAGTTTGTCAGACTACTAGGAGAAGTAAAACAAAATACAACCCAATTTTTCAAACAAAATGTCCACTAAAAAACAAAAACAGACTATGCAAAAAATGCTTATATTTCCCAGTTTCAACAAATATGGAGAGTCGCAAAAAATTCATGCACAAAGTAAAAAGAAATTAAGCTATTAAGCTATCCTAAACAGGGTTATTGCTGGAATGGCAATATAACAAAGGGGTAGACAAGAGTGAAGAATTCTCTCACTTGATGGCAAACAACACATGAATTTTTATCAGCAGTTCAATCAATTCAAACGAAATAAACACAATAACTAAACATAAGAAAAAAACAAAGCTTGTATTTTGAGAGCATATAATTTTACGTGTTGAAGAAAGAAATTTGCACAGACCTTCTCTTGAGTTTGAGGTGCTTTTGTTGATACTGGAGTTTAGCATATAGAGATTCGGTATCCGTCCATAAAAACTCCTCCATCTCTGTTTCTGATCTCAGTTCACCTAAGCAAAGCCAAGATTTTGATGGTATATTAGGTTTGATTTGCAGTTCAATGGAACTAAGAAAACGGGAGATGGTTTATGTGATATGAATGAAAGTAGTACACCGTCATTTTTGTCTAGGGTTTAAGAAGAGAGAGAAAAGCCGGATGACAGAAACTGCTCATAGCAACAAAAGAAACGGTGATTTGAATAGACTAGTCCCGGGCACGTGCGATGCACGTGCTTTGACAAAAAATTAACACACACAAACATCTATTGCCTTAAACAATAAAGCGAGTTTATGAAATGTTGGATACAAATAAGTTTACAAGGCGAAGCAGTTAGTGTAGTGAATACTTACTACTAGTTACATAACTCTATGTGAAAAAGTTTCGCTTTCTTGTGTGTTCTAATCATTACCTTGATTTTAACTTTCCTGATACCTCAATACAGCTTTTGCCCATGCATAAATTAGTGCATCAAGTTGCATCTCCTGTAAACGGAAGAAGTAAATCAAATTTACGAGTAGAATTAGTTGTTTACTAAGGCAAGTGGAATCCACATAATATCGCGCAAACTACTTACAAATAATTCTACTTTTGTATCAAGATTCAGCAACGGTTTTGCAAAGCAATCCCAAACTTCTTTTTCATGATTCTTATAGGTAACATTGGGCTTATCTGCATTGACCACATCGACCTAAACTCGGTTATTTCTTATGGTAAATACTTATACAAGTATCGAACAACCTTGAATGTGAGATGCATTGTCCTGGCCATGTAACACTTGTGCTTAGCTTAGAGAAAATGACAGCATAATTGGGTATTATTCATGTTACGGAAGAGCAAATAGTACGATATAACGTCCATGATAGGCTCTGTAGTGGACAAACACATATTCTTCGAGATCCTAGAAGATTTTAAGGATCTATCATGGCCGCATTAGAGCAAATCATAAGCAGGCATTAAAAAAATGAAAGATTAGCACTTGAATAGGAATGCATCTACCAAAATAGTAAAAAAACAATAGAGTGAATACTAAAAAAATTTGATTGGTCTTGTGAACCATTTGCACTTCATTCAACATTTACAGTATTTGTCATCTATGTCTAGATTACCTTATCATCTCCTGAGGAGATATGTAAGCACCATCTCATCAAATACCAATTGAAAAATGAAATTTGCATGCATTCCATTAGTAACTATTACTTCCTTTTTTTTCGCATACTAAGACAACCTCATACATCATATATGATCGCCTAATTCTTGAGGATTCCTGTGGTTAGCTATGATGTCTAAGTTCGAATTGTCTCGCTATGAATTAGAACATTACATTTCCGTATCCCACACCAATTCAACTAAGGAAAAGAAGCAACACTATTTCCAACTTGGACATTTGATCAAACACCTTGCCTCCCACATGATGCTTTTAAGTACAAAAGCAAGCCAGATATTCACTTCGACCACTTAAACAAACACCTACCACAATATGGTTTGGACAACGAAGTATTCAAATCAAAGGAAAGGAAACAATTTCAGCAGAGAAAGGGGAAGAAATTTGGTTACGTTTAGTCAAACGCCTTCCCCACCACCTAATGGTTTTCAAGAATCAAATGGGTGAAGGTATCTAATAGTTAAACGGTGTAATACCTTGTTTTTTCCGAACGATTCCGGACTTTTCGATGCGCCGCAAACAAATAGTTGCGCCCAATTGTGGGAGCTATAATTTGGGCCTTAAGACTCATGCGTTTAGGAGTACGTATTGTATTTCAGCGGCGGCAGCTCTGCATTCTTGTGATGAGGCGGTAGTAGGAAGCAGACGACGACAAAACAGCAAAACTGTTGAGGCGGTGAAGGTTACATGCGTATTGGGTTCCTTTGGTTTTAAGGGTGTATGTGTCATAAGTTAGAAAGGGAAGGGTATACTCGTAATTTAAAGTTAACGAAACAAACCTCACAACTCCCATTTTTTTTATAATAGGTAGTAAGAACATCTCCAAAACTACCAGGTAAAATAACTTGCTGAAAGTACAATAAAAGTACATATTCTATTCTGCCTATTCACTTTTTTACATCACCATTTCAACACTACTCTTCATTCTTGCTATTCATTCAAACTAACAAAACTGATTTTTCATATCAAACACTAAACAAACATCAAGTGGTAACAATAATTTCTCCCGTCCCAAAAAAAAAAAATTCATCAAGAACAAAATTAGATAGATATCTAGCTCCACAAATTGAACCCATATATCGAAAATGAGAAAATCACAGTTGGTGATGACGAAATTTTACATTGTGGGAGGCTGGGAGCAGTAGGAAATTGGGGCTTAAAAGGAAAAAAATAGAGGGAACAAATATTGGGGGAAGAGTTCAAGGCCTTGGGATTGGGAAAAAAAAGGAGGGAAGCCATTTCTGTACGGGTAGCTAGCTCCTCCGCCTGGCTACATTTAGCGAGTGAAAATAGGAAAATGCAAAATAGCTAGTTGAATAAAGAGCCTGTTGGAGTGATGAAAATTGCTCTTGACTAGCTATTAAAGCTAACAGGCCTCATTTGTTGAGCCTCTTGGAGATGCTCTAATCGGTAGTAGAAACTACATTATTTGGAGTGCTACAACTTTTCTGAGGGAAAAAAATCTCGGAATTTGAGGATGGATTTTATTTAACTAGAAACAAGGTCTCTAGACCGAACATCATCAAGGGCAAGATTAGTAAGCCATTGAGGAACAGGACCTCTAAGCGTTCCAATCGAGCACCTAATAGGGATTTCTTAGCCAACGAATGGGCTACCCTATTGCAAGAACGTTTAGCATGTAGAAAAATACAAGAGAAAAAGAGAGGCAAAAGATCTAAACAGGTAAGATAATAGAGCTATAATCAGAAAAATTCTTCCCCTCCTGTGTAAGTGCTTGAACAATTTGGGTTGAGTCACCTTCCACGATGATATACAAAATTTTCTTGTTAGCAGCAGAGACTAGAGCTTCCCGAAAACCCAAGGCTTCAGTAGACCTCAGGGTGTAGAAACAAGTAAATGGGATAGAGATCGTCCCCAAAATTTTGCCGAGATGGTCTCATGCTACGATACCCACACCGACAATATTTTTTTGCCTATTGACGGCACCATCAACATTAAGCTTGACAACACCATGTGGAGAGGCAGCCACATAGGAGACGGGACGACAATAGTAGGTTTCAGGGGTTCATTTCGGAACAAATGGAAATGGCCTTTTCTAGGATAGTAGTACTTGTCCATTGTTGGAGTTCAAAAAGGAATTTATTTCTCCCCTTCCATAAATACCAGCAGATTGAAGCCAAGAAAGCAGCCATATCAAAGTCAATATCCTTGTCATGAATGTCTTGAGAAGTAGATTCCCACCAATCAAGAAAAGAAAGGGAGTTCCAAAAAGTGGACATTGTTAGCAATTTTCTGTAGGTGAGCCTACATAGATCATATAATTAAATATTGTATATTGTCGAATAAGATTTGAGTGGTGTCAGTATTACCCATTGAGTTGTGATCGTCTAATAAATATGACCGGGTAATTGACAAATCTCTGTTAGCACGTATTTGGATTATATCACGAGCGTTAAGTGGTGCGGGCTTATTATTGAGTGTAGAGACCATTCAAGATCCATTAGGGTTTTCATCTATTATGATGGGCCATGATAGAACCAAGGCCTATAAATATGGGGTTAAGTCCCCACTTCAAACTCTAATCTCTTTTCTAATACCATCTCATTGTGTGTGAGACTAAGATCAAGATCAAGAGAAGGATTCTAGAGGTAGAAGACAAACAACTACCAAGAGGTTTTCATCACCCATGGCAATAGGTACGCTAACGACAGTGTTTTAAAAAGCGCGCTTAAGCGCAAGGCGAGGCTAGGTACACCTCTAGCGCTTCATAAGGTTACGATTAAGCGCATAACCATTAAGCGCATCTTAAGCGCTTAAGCGCGAAGTGCACGAGGCACACGCTTTTTTTTTTTTTGCCTAGATTACATCCTAGCCCTTCATCTTGATAAAAACACCATGTGCCAAGTTCACCAGATAAAATTTCGATAAAGCTACATATTGTCAACATAACAACATCCAGCAGTCTAATCGACAAACCCTAAAATCATTCCAAGCAGTTCGAAGGGGTGAAGAGTTCCAACAGTCTAATCGATCTACCTTCTTTACCTGGTAACAACTACTACTACTTCTTCTTCTTCTTCTTCTTCTTCTTCTTCTTCTTCTTCTTCTTCCTTCTCTTTCTCCCTTCTTCTTCTTCTTCATCAAAGTCTGACTCTGAGCAGATTTTTTTTTTTTTACATATCAGGAAAAAAAAAAAAAAAGAGAAAATTTTGTTACTGAAATTATAGACTACTTTTTCTACATAAATGTATGATCTGTATTTTGAGAACATATCAGGAACAAAAAGATTTCCTCTTACTCTTTTTTTTACACTCAGGTCTGATTTTTTTTCTTCCTCTTCTTTCTTCTTCTTACTCTGTTTTTGTTTCTGTTTTTTTTTTTTTTTGAATCAGACATCATTTTAATTTTTCTCCTCATGCTATGTTTTTCCAGCTTTGAAATTATTGTCCAATTACTGAATTCATTTTTTCAATTTGATCATAGTAGTAAAAGGTTGGACCTGAGGTTAAAGAGGAGATTAAGTTGTACATGTTAATACCAGATTTTGATGATGTAATGAACGAGGAAGACTATGACCTTTACGATTTAGATGAGAATGTCCAATCCAATCAACAAGGTACGAAGCCTTCTTCTACTCTTGGAAGCTCCTCCACATCTATTCTGTCTAAGCCTAAGAAACCAAGGAACATAGGGCCTCTTGACTATTACTTCACTCCTGAACCAGAGGTTGTGTTGGAAAATAGAAAAGCTAAGGGCAGACAGACAAAGATTGATGAGAATGAACCCTATAAGAAACAATTTAGAGATCGGGCTCATCAATGTATTGCAAGGTGGTTATATGATGCCGGGATACGTCTTGAATGCAATGAACTATGATAGTTTTGGGCCAATGATAGAAGCTATTGGGCAATATGGTCCGGGTTTAACCCCACCGAATTATCATCATGTGCGAGTTCCTCTTCTTAAAAAAGAGGTGAACCATGTTAACAAGTTGATGGAGGACCACAAACAAGAACGGGAAAAACATGGGTGTACGCTAATGTGCGATGGGTGGACTGATAAGAAAAATAAGACATTCATTAATATTTTGGTGAATTGTTCGAGAGGGACCATGTTTATTGAATCTGTTGATGCATCTAGTGAGTCTAAGGATGCAACTATGTTGTTTCAATTACTGGATAAGTATGTGGAAATGATTGGAGAAGCTAACGTGGTTCAAGTTGTTACGGATAGTGTCGCTGCAAATGTGTTGGCAGGTGAGATAAAATTTCAATTTGCTATTTGAAATAACTTATTATTTTATTTGATTTTGAACTAGTTAAAATCACTTGTTATTCTATTTTTTACAATTAACAGGGAAGTTTTTGGAGCAAAAGCTACCTCACTTGTTTTGGACTCCGTGTGATGCCCATTGCTTAGACTTGATGTTAGAAGACATTGTCAAGTTACCAAACTTCAAGAAGACTTGGAAGAGGGCAATAGCGATACATGGTTATATTTATAATCGACCCTCTTTGTTGAATATGATGAGACATTTTACTCAAAGGAAGGAGCTTGTTAAGCCGGCAAAGAGTCTGTTTGCAACCGCTTTTTTGACTTTACAAAGGGTTCATGAACCAAAGGGAAACTTAAGGAAGATGTTTACTTCAGAGAGGTGGACCAAGAGCAAATGGGCAAAAGAGCCACAAGGAAAACAAGTAGAAAAAGTCACGTTGATGCCTTCATTTTGGAGGGATGTGCACCTTTCTCTCAAGTTCGCATGTCCACTCATTCATGTACTTAGATTGATTGATGGAGAAGTCAAGCCTCCAATGAGATACATTTATGAGGCTATGGATCGAGCTAAAGAAACTATTGCAAAGTCCTTCCAAGGAAATGAGGAGAAGTATCATCAAGTCTTTAAGATAATTGACCACAGGTGGGATGTCCAATTGCATAGGCCTTTACATGCAACTGGTTTTTACTTAAATCTTGATTTATTTTACAAAGATCCAGATGCTTGCAAAGTTGCTGATAGGCGCGTGGAAAACTTGCGTTTGAGCGCCTAAGTAGGGTGGTTTAGCGCGTTAGACGTGCGGATTAATGTTTACCCCAGTTAATGCGTGCAAGACGTGACGGTATTTTGGCTTTTGGCAACTTGTGTGAAGTATGAGCGCGGGAATTGATGGCTTGGGAGATGGATTTTGAAACCATAGGCCAATGGCAATAAGAGGTATCAAAGAATTGGTTATGAAGGGACTCGTTTTGATCCACCATCGATACCCTTAAAAGGGGTATCGATACCGAGAGGTTCACTTCAAGAAGTCAAAGAATGTTTTCCAATATCTATGGCTACGCACGACTTAACTACGTCGTTTTGATGTATTTCGGAGTGACTACTATATAAACCCTAATTAGATCATTAATTAGGGTTGAAACTATCATAATTTTTGCACCTTAGAGTTTGCCGTTTTTCAAGATTTTTTCATTCATCGTTCCGGATTCAATTTTATTCTTCGGAGTTGCATAGCGTTTGGATTGATTGTGCATTCATTGATTTTCCATTGCAACTTTTGTTTTTATATTTAATTCTTGCATGTTTAGATCAGTGTTAATTTAAGTCCTTTTAATCAATTGTTAAGTGCTTGCGGGGCGAAAGCGTCCACGCCTAGCCTCATCTATGTTTCACCTCGTGGCCGAATTCACAATTTTCAAAAAGAACTAGAAACTTTTCTAAAACTTCCCGGGCATTGACAAATTTGTATTTGCGCATTTGTTAGGAAATCTTCCTCGTTTTCTAAAATAAAAAAAAGGTAAATTTGAGTAAATTTCGGTGAAATTAGGTGTGGATGCTAGGTTCCCATCAAACTCTTTTGTTTATTTGCATTCGGTCAATTTAGCTTAATATTCTAGTTAATCAAATCTCATCAAATTGAAGAAGATTAAAACTGACTTGCACACTTTTGAGTCAATGAATGGCTATTTGGGTTCGATGGAGGAAGCTATTGTGTTTGAAGAGATGATTTCTTATTTTTAGTCACAGTTGGTCAAGCATTTTTGTTGCTTTAGTTGTTTTAAAAGTGTAGAGTCGTAGATCTTATCTTTTAGTCGAGTCACCAAGGCAAGACAACTAGATCGGTTAGTGAGAAAGAGTCAAGTCATCTGTTGTCGAGTTCTTTATTTTGAAGGAAAAGACCAAGGGTCGAGTTTTTCCCATTAGTGATCTTTACATAGAATTACCTTTTGAGTCGGTAAGTGTTAGTAATCCACTTTACCGGTCAGTCGAGTCATTGATAAGTGAGCGGGTTGTGCAAATGACCATCTTTATGCAACATCTTTGAGAGTCCATGAGGATTGTGTTCCCGCGGGAGAATGGGAAGAATGAGAATGTGGAGAAACATGTGGATCGAGGGAGTCCGCAATGAGGTCCAAAGAATAAGATGTGGAATGATATAAAATCAAAGTCTCAATGATAGTGAAGATTTCTCCGAGGCTAAGTTAGTTTTGGTGTTGCGGGAAAGATGATGATTAATGTCTATGCGATAAGTTGATCCTATAACACACCATGGTTTTGAGAGGATTCAATCGTGGATTTAATTGTTAATCATTTTTTGTTGAGGGGGTGGGATTTCTTGGATAACTATAGGCGAGAGGGCTTTAGAGCCATCGATTTTGACATGTTATGTTTTATGCTTTTGAGAAAATGGCATTTGAATGTTTTTTAGTAGTGTTTGTTGCGAATGTTGAAACCCCGCCCGGGTTTACCTATATTTGAATTCTAGGACTTGATCCATTTTCAAATAAAAATGATGGAGGGATCACCCTAACTTTGGGTGGCGATTCCAAGCGGAGGTGGAGGTCAAGCGCAACCCCCTTGCGTTGCCTCGCAAAGACATCCCCACAGTCCCTTGCGCCCTTGCGTTTAAAGTCATTCCATACCACCATAGCGCCTCGTGGCCCACCCCGGGTGCGCCGCACGTGACCATAAGCTAGAGGATAATTCAAAACACACAGATGTCATTGGTATTATTTTCTTCCATGGTTTGACATGGGTTCTTGGATTTAGGGTTTCATTATTTGAATTCTTAGTCCTAAATAGACATGGTATGTCACCAGCAAAAGGGAAGAGATCGACAAGACCATCCCACATCTCTAGACTTTTTACATTGGAAAACAAGTGTTCAAGGTAGTGATTACATTTACACCCCCACGGCAAATGGGGATATAACATTTTAAATTAAGGAGCATGAACCATAAAATGTTAGAACAAGAGGGTGCATTATTACTTTGATGGAGCTCAGAGTCTTTTCCCAAAAGCAAAAACGCCATAAAAAACATTCTAACGTTGCTCGGAATTGGTAGAGCTCAAATGGATTTCCAGAAAGCGTCGCGAGGAGTGCTAGAGCTAGATTCGCCTCGTTCTCTAGATTGGGGAAGATTACTAAGCCTTGCCAAATAGTAAGCTGAGTGAATAGATAGTATCCCATTGTCCGTATAGTGCCATATACCTTTGTCCCAAACTCTTTGGGAACTAATGGGAATCGAGAGAATAGAGTCAGCATCAATTTCAGAGAAGAGCTCTTTAATAAGAGGAATCCTCCAGTTATGGTCTTTGTAGAAATAAGATAGGAGACGTAGGAGACGTACTGGATATGTTGGTGGGGGGAGCTCGTTGGGGGTTGCGGACAAAGAATTTTGAAGGAGAGAGGGCGGGGCAACCATGAGTCCTGCCATATATTGATAGAAGTGCCATTTCCCAAACACCATCTCCATCCTTTTTGTAGCATTGCTATGCCCGCGTGAATGCTATGCCAAGCCCAAGAAGACAAAATACAACAACTTGCTTCCCAAAAAGAATTATTGTGGAAGTATTTGCCCTTAAAAAGTTGTTGGAAGAGGGAACTAGGCTCGTGGATGAGTCTCCAACCTTGCTTTGCGAGGAAGGCAAGGTTGAAATCATGAAGACCGCGAAAGCCCATGCCACCTTGAGCTTTACTATCACAGAGTTTATTCCAGTTGATCCAGCTGATTTTGTTCTCACCCTCCTTGCTTCCCCACCAAAATTTTCTGATAACACTATATAGATCTTTGCATACACTTTTGGGCGAGAGAAAACATTGCATAACATAATTGGGCATGGCCAGTAACACTGATTTCAACATAACTTCTCTCTCAGCAAGATTCAGGGTGTAATCCTTCTAGCTTTTCCATTTTGCAAGAACCCGGTCTTTCACAAACTTAAAAACTTTTGTCTTTGATCTCCCAATAATGGATGGTAACCCTAGATATATTCCGCCCCGGCTCCCAAATCATATATTAAGAGATTCAGAGACATCTTTCTTGACATCAATAGGGTTTTCGGACTAAATCATAGTGTGGATTTATCTCTGTCAACCATTTCCCAAAAGCTTATTCATATTTCCACAAAATCTCGTTGATAACTTGACAACTAGACGATGTGGTTCCCCAGAAAAAGACTGAATCGTCAGCAAAAAACAAAAGAGGGTTTTGTTCACCCTCGCCAAAAGAGGGTAGAGAGCCCGCTTGAAATGATACTTGAAAATACCTACCGAGCCAACTTAGGGTGTCTAAAAATATTACTATCCAAAGACTAAAACTGCTGATCTGCCCATCAAACATCACAATCTCGAACTTAGCCGCCATAATCACAATCGGAAATGAAAACCCTAGTTTTTCAACTAGAAGCTCTCATACAGTTTATTGTAACGAATGTTATGAATGCAACAAAGAACTAGAAAGAGAAAACAAACAAGCAATCACACAAGACACAAGATATACGTAGTTTCCCAAGATGGGTACGTCCACAGGCAAGGAAAGAGAGAGATTCACTATCAAACATGGAGAAGAAGTAAAAAAAAGCCGGCTATGATTCGTAACTCTAGAGAGGGAGGCCACAATAGAAGTTTAGCAAAAGGATGAAACCCCCAAAACTGCTTTATTTAAGAAAGTACAACAAAATTAGGCCAAAAGACCTCAAAAAGGGAGCCAGGCGTCAAATACTGTTCCTGACCATCCTTCGGATGTGACTCCCGTCCCGATGGGAAATCCAGAGAGCAACACGAGATGAGAAACTGCAACATGCGCACGACAACACTGTACCCTTTTTCGAAAAGCCAAATTCAAGGCACTCCAACAAATTGGACTTCCTATAACAAATGAATGATGAAAACATGATTAGGAAATGCCAATTGAGTGTAAACATACCTAAGATAATGTCCTAGAGGTGTGCGAAATTGAATACAAAGTGTGGGATAAAATCTAGAAATGGCACAGTCCCTACTAGTAGAAACATAAACTCCTACAACAAACCCATTAGGCTACCCAAAACTATCCCATACTGTTTGAGCTATTTCTTCTACTGGTAGTGCATGGGAAATCCAAAAAGTGCAGGTTTGATCCTCCTCCTCAATTCACACTTCAAACTCTATTCAAACACCATCAAATCAATCTAAAACTTCGGTTAAAATGTATTCAACCGTATAGACATAACATATTATTCCTAGAAATAACTAGTCATGCTCCGACACAACTTCTACGAAATCAAATCCCATACTTTTGAGTTCAACACCACCCAACTCAAGACCCAACCAATACTTTCATGCATGTATGTAAAGCATAGAATTTAACAATTAAACCATAAAAGTAACCTTGAAAAGGCACGTGTTTACCTAATTAGACCTCAATTCAACTCAATAGGATCTCATGTTGATTATTCCATTAAACATAACTTGCTTCTCCTCAAATAAAATAAAAATATGATTTCGTCAACATTAGTTGCTTTTCCTCAAGTAAAATAAAAAAAAAACTCTTTCGCGTGGAAACAAGAATTAGCTAGAGACACACGTGGCAACAAATGTGGAGCTTTGTAATTGGGTTATCAGGGTATGTACAACACTCTCCTCTCTCTCTAAAATACATAACCCTATTCCAGCCGCCACTCTCCTCTCTCTCTCTCTCTCTCTCTCTCTCCCCCTCCCCCTAGGGTTTTGACCCTCTTTTGGCAGTGGGAGGGGTGGGCTTCTCCCAGATTTGGCGTGGGGTTGTTGCGATGGTTCGGTGGACGACGACGTTGGTGTTTTGCTCTACGGGTCTTGCTCTTTTTTGGGAGCCGGATTGGCGGCTTCACGATGGCGCAGCGGCGTGGTTGCTCCTCCTGGGTTGGTGGTGATGTTGGTAGCACTTTTGAATCTTGATCTGATTTCCCCTTCTCCTCCTTCATTGCTGATGCTTCCCCCTTGTTCGGCTTCCTCTTGTGACGTTCGCTGGATTCATTGCTGGGTGATTCCAATCTCTTGGCCTAACGGCGTTTGAACGTGTTTGTTGTTGTTGCTTGTCTCCGGCTGCCTTCACTTTCTACTTGGTGCTGCTCGGCTTCATTCCCCGGCCATGTTGTTGGATGCGGCAGGTCCTTGGGGCCTAACGACTTGGAATGTTTCTTGTCTTTTCTGGGTAGTTGGTGGTGGTGGTGGTGGTGGTGGAGCATGGGCAGTGGTGGCGGCAGAGGTTAGATCTGATTAGGGTTTTTTGGTGACTGTTTTTGGGCTTGGCCCTTTTGGTCTGGGCTATTTTGGATTTGGGCTTTTTTGTTTGGGTTTGTCCCATTTATCTGGGCTTTGTTAGGCCTTTAGGTGTGTGCTGATTGTTTCCATTTGGGTATCTTTAGACCCTTTGAGGAGTTGGGCTTCGGCCTATTTAGGTCTTGGTTGGTTTCTTGCCAATCGGATTTGGGTCTCGGATTTTTCCTTGGTTTAATCTTGTGTTCTTTTAAAGATTAATGAAGTTTTCGTTTTCAAAAAAAAAAAAAAAAAAAAGGGCTGATTTTTCCTATTAATAAATATTGTGTTCTTTTTAAAGATTAATGAACTTTTAAATTCACTTTTTCTTGAAAAAAAAAAAAAAGGTATTACAAAAGAATCTCTTTAAGGGCAAAAAAACTCCCTCTTTTCCTTTTTAAATTTGGGTCATTAAAAAAGTACATTACTCTTTTCATTTACTATTTTGAAGAGCATAAACTTTTAAATTCACTTCCCACTATTACCCTTGATCAGACATCATCATTAAAGATCTTATCCATTTTTACAAAAAGAATCAATTTACTTTTAAGGGCAAAATAAGAAATATAAACCAATTTTCGACTTTTTAACATCACACTTATTTAAAAATAAAAAATGAAATACATTACTCTTTTTAAGGAAAGGAGAGAGTAATTTTTAACTATTTTGAAGAGCATAAAGTTAATTATTGAATGGTCTTGGAACATGGCCAAACGGCAGTCTAGGGCCCCTGATCACCACACAATCATTTGAGATCTTAACATAATTTTTTAGGGTGATTTAAACCCTTCTCAGACTTTATGCCCAAACCTAACCATTCTACTCCATACAACCCCTGATACACCTAAATACACAATGTCAGATCTTGTCGAAATGAAATTTTTTTTATGTTGGGGGAAGTAAGAGTGCCACTTGACCATTCTCCAGGGCACCCAGTATTTTTTTGTCAACCTCGGTGTTCATCTGTTCAAGGGAAGTAACTTCCGTTTGTGGGAAAAAAGTTACGCGGTGTATGAGAAATGATTAAAGTACAGGGGTGTAATTGAAAAATCCACGTCCTGTAATAAGCTCTTCTTGGGTTTGAAAGGGAACAAGCAAGCTACAGTCGTTGCCCTGAAACCATGAACAACAGCAATAGTAACAGCAGAGAAGAAGATCGAAGGAAAGATAGCAGTAATACTACTCTCACAAGTCTCAACCAAACGCTCAAGAACGTACAAGGGTATGTGTTTTTCCCAATTTCCGACTAGTTAGTGTGGATCCTTACGACTTTGCACTACCAAACCCAGATTATTAAATCACAAGAACTCGTATGGCTTTCACCAGATTGGGATACCCATTTGGGAGAATAGTTATAGGATCGGAAATTTAGAGTTAACGGTGAGATATGTATCTGATTGAATTTGATGTGTTTTGATAGTATGTTCTCTGGATCTGTTTTTGGATTTGGTCATTTGTTTTGGGATAAGTTGGGATTCATTTGTACTAGATTTGGTTAGTGAAATGGTAATGTGGTTGGTCTGGTGTTCTGATTTTTAACTTTTTTGAGGATATTTTGCCTGTTGTTTTCAATGCTTGTAAACCTATTTTCTCTTCATGACTGCGTATATTCTATATGAGAAAGATAAAATCTTTTCTTTATCTATTTCTGTCTTGCTCTCTTTAGCTGCGTATGCGCTGTATTTGTGCATGAGTCCGTATATACAAATCTCCAATTGCGTTATGAGAATCAAACCCAAAAAGGTTTGTTGCTTTTGTGGTGTGTGCATGTTGTTCATGGGTATTATCACTTATCAGTTTCAAGAGCCAGATGAATTGGTTTTCTGCATGTTCTTGTATTTAATTCATCTATTCCATTTAGTGGCTAAAAAATTGACTTTGTTGCATTGAATGCAAGTTCCTTATTCTTAGTAGTTTCCAGATCACCAGTTCACATCAAAGGGAGACATTATACTATTTTGTCTCGAACTAAACAGTTTACTGCATATTGCTTTTATTGCTTAAAACCTTATGATTTCATTAGTATATGGTGGACGCATAACTGTCATTGTCAACTTTCGGAATATGTTACATAAATTGGTTCTGTATATTCACCACATTTTTTTTGCATATCTGATTCGACTCCTTTCATCACTATTTAGGCTGCTTAAAGGTCGCAGTTTCCCTGGAAAGGTTTTGTTAACACGTAGATCAGACCCGCCAAGTGACTCAAGTTTTCGCTCTTCAGATATTGACAGGAGTTTCTCAAACAAAGATGCTGGAACAAGCGAATGGCTGGATGACTTCGTTGAGGTAATGACAGTTACCAATAACAACATACCTATACTTTTGTTCATATACAGAGAGTGAAAGGCTAACAACCGCCCCTTAATGTGCAAAAAGTGCATTGATATCCGCAAGTATTGTTACAAATTATTTAAACGTGCATTGCATTATGTGAAATGTGTTTCAATCTTTTGTGCCAATTTGTTTATTATGTATCGCCCATTGGGTGGTTGTTAGCAAGATCATTACACTTTACCAAACTTATGACTTGGACATTGGTGATTTCGTTAATGTTAAGCCTTTTATTTGTTCATCAATTTAGGATGACATCCAAAGTAAAAGCACTCCAAGTACTAATTCAACTGGTAACAAGTCAAGATCATCAACCTCAAGCGGTGAGGATATTCCAAGAGAGTCTCAGAAGTCGACAATGGGTGCTAGAGCTACTGATTCTGCGAGGCTTATGAAGTTCACAAAAGCATTATCAGGTCCAACCGTTATCTTAGGTACACTAATACTTTTCTACCCTTTCTCTTTGCGGTTTGGTTCTTCTGTTCATGGCAAGGATTAGGGCTGTAACCGGTTCGGTCCGGTTCAGAGGGGATTTTGAGTGAACCGAGTAAAACCGGTTCGGAGAGAACAAGGAACCGAAACCGATTTTAGAGTGGTCGGTTCGGTTCCGGTTTAGTTCTATCCAGTTCGGATCGGTTCCATGTTCGGTTCGGTTCTCGTGAGAGAGAGAGAGAGAGAGAGAGAGAGAGAGAGAGAGACTTGAAAACCGTACACACTACACACCAGATCTACAAAACGGAAGAGATCTACATATATATACACACACATATATATGTAGAACCGGTTCGGAGAGAACAAGGAACCGAAACCGATTTTAGAGTGGTCGGTTCGGTTCCGGTTTAGTTCTATCCGGTTCGGATCGGTTCCATGTTCGGTTCGGTTCGGTTCTCCAGAGAGAGAGAGAGAGAGAGAGAGAGAGAGAGAGAGAGAGAGAGAGAGAGAGAGAGAGAGTTGAAAACCGTACACACTACACACCAAATCTACAAAACGGAAGAGATCTACATATATACACACACACATAAACACACATAAATACATATACATGCTTATAATACACACACATATACCCGTATATACACTAGATCTACAAAATAAACAGATATACACAGTTTTTTTGTACCCTTTACAATCGCCGGCGACCGGACTTTCACAAACCCGAGAAATATACATATTCGAACAGCCAAGACCATGGGAGCTCCGATCTCGAACACGGACATCATCATTGAGCATACATACACGAACATCTTCGTCGTCTAACACCAGGGCATCATAGTCGTCCAACACCACGGCATCATCGTCGAGATATACACACTCGATATACACACACGAATTTCATTGGTGTTGGAGAGAGAGAGAGAGAGAGAGGAGAGATGAGAGAGGACTGGGGCACCCTAAAATTTGAAAAATGTGTTTGTGGCTGTGGGTGTTATAATAGAGTGTATATATATAAACGAATTAATAATAAGTATATTTATTTCCTACCTTGGTAATGAAGGCTTGAACAGGCAAGTTGGTAAGTGTGTTCACTCCCCCACGGATGGGCGGGGGTTCGATTCGCACGCCTCTTGTTTTTAAGTAGTAATAGTGTATATTATATATATATAGAGACAAATTTTCTAGTAAGGACCTCCCGTAAATAAGAAAAAATGTAATTTTTTCATGTTAAAAATTGTTTTTGAAAAATCCGAACCGTCCAATGTGTTCAAAAGGTGTTTTTAAGGGTCCACGCGGAAATCTTCAAAAAAAATACCGGGAAGGGCTTGAATTTACAGTTTTTGCAAAAAACTGCTTGGATCAAGCCCTTCCCGGTATTTTTTTGAAGAGCGGTTTTTGGTTCAAAAAATGCTCGGATCACGGAGGTTTTTGACGCTCGGATCACGGAGGTCCGGAAGTCCGGATAGGAAGTGGAACCTATATATATATATATATAACCGGTTTGGTTCGGCTCGAACCGGGTTTAAAATTTCAAGAACCGGGAACCGAACCGGTTCCTAAATTTTATAAGTCTTCAAAACCAAACCGAACTGGCTAAGTTTAAAAACCGAAAATAAAAACCGGTTCGGTTCTTGGTTTTTTTTTTGTTCAGCCCTAGCAAGGATGATAATCTCGAAAGGAGATGTTCTAGGGTGAAACATATTTGTGGAGGGAAGGCTTTGTCTAGAGGCAGAAATGCTAGTGATCTAAGTTGGGATACAATATTAATCCAGCTTTCAATGGCAGTCAAAAATTTCAAAAATACATGATATTGTTGAAACAACTCACTTCTCCACATGTTTCATAGAACTTCAGTATGTTCCGTTATGTTTGGTTGAAGCATTTGGAATTTCGGGATTCCTTTATGTTTCATTTTGGCCTCCTGGGAATTATGAACATTTCAGCCCCTTAAAAGCATCCAAGTCAAAACCTATTGACAATTAGTGGAGAGGCTGCCTAGGTTGGGGTTATAATTAACCAATGTGACACATGCTCTAGCAATTGACCTCCGTTGAATCCGTTTGGGGTTGGCTACATGTTTCTCCATTGAGCTCCGTTGAGGGCATCTTGTTTTGTGATATCCAAGTGACCTTGGTCTTTTCGAACTAACGTCTTTAAAGTCAATTTTTGTCTACCTCTCCCCATATAGCTACCATCTACCTTATCCATATTGCTCCTCCTAACTACCACATCGGCTGATCTCCGACAGACATGTCCAAACCACCTTGATTTTTTGTGTGCCATCTTATCTTATATTGTTGCTACCATTATCATCCCGCGAAGGTTTTCGTTTTTAATTCTATCTAGCAAAGTCTTACCACACATTTATCTCAACATTCTCGTTTTATGAGCCGCAGTCATTATTAACTAAGAATTTCCTAAATTGCAGACAAATTGCGTGAGCTATCTTGGAGTGGTGTCCCGCCATATCTACGGCCAACTGTGTGGAGGCTTCTTTTGGTAAGCTTGACTTGTAACATACAAGGTGCTAACTTTAATAGGCATTATGACTGGTAGTGTTTGTCCCCTGCATCCAGCAATCAGAACGTGTAAACTAGATATTGCTTTTTGTCTACTGGGTTGGCAGATAATGCCTTCATTATGAAATAAAGGGCTTGGCATGAGTAGTGCAGTATATGCATTCAGTATATTCAATTGCCTTCTGTCTTTCAGGTATTGTACAAAAGGATAAGTCTACATTTTTCAATTTCATTTCACCTTGATTTTCTAAAGTTAGGACTTATTTTGCACTTTCCAAATGGACCAGCAAAAAGGATAAGTCTACATCCAGATGGCCCTTTTCCATTTCATTTCACCAATTGATTTATTTTAATCTCCAAACCAAACTCCTTTCACAAAATAAAAAATAACTGATGGATTGGGACTAGGTTTGGACTTGAGACTTTTAAAATATGCATTTAGTCTTTTTCACCAAGATTACAGGCAAGAACTATGAAGAGAAGGTTTCAAACCAAACTCCTCTCACACAAAATAAAAAATTTGCATTATCTAGACTTCCTAAAGCATTTAGTTTTTAACCAAGATTACAGGCAAGAGAATCTACCGTTGCTTTTGCATTATATAGTCCTAAGTTTTTTAACCATGTGCATATTTTGTCATCCGCACCTAGTTCAGTGTTCTAAAAGAAGGTTTGGAAGGCCGAGTACTCGCCGCCTAGGCGCAAGAAGGCCCCTCGCCGACTGGCCCGACTAACCCAACTAGACCGACTATCTCGACTAATTGCCCGACTAGGGGCCGAGTACTCGGCCCTGGAAGCTAGAAGGTGCTGGCCGCTCTGGGAGCGCCTAGCGAGTTTTAGAACCTTGACCTGGTTTCTCAAGTATTATGTTGTGGTTCTTTTAGGAGGTTATAATATGGCCGTCATAAGGATCAAGATAAAGACAAATGAGCCGAATTGATATTTTTGTATCATCGCCACAATAAAAGCTTTTGGGTTATTCTGAATCTGTGTATTACACTTGTGTATTACTCTAGCTCCTTGTCTGCTAATTCAGAAGCATTCTATTACATTAAGTTCAGTTTGTGAAACCCACAAGGGCATATTCATATAATGCTTAGTTAACCAAAGTTCTATTGTTTTGTTGCATTTATTAAAGAATTTGCGCTGACAACAGGGATATGCACCGATTAATTCAGATAGAAGAGAGGGAGTTCTGAGAAGAAAGCGTCTTGAGTATCTCGATTGTGTTGCTCAGTATTATGACATTCCAGATATTGAGCGTACAGATGAGGAGATTACCATGCTTCGCCAGGTATTGAGGATGATGACTGAACGCCATTCCAATTATCATTTCACTTAAGGCCCTTAACTGTTCTGTGGTCTCTACTCCATTTTCTAACCTCTTACAGGATTTACTTTCTTTGTCCTGCTTAGATTTCCGTTGATTGTCCTAGAACCGTTCCTGATGTCACCTTCTTTCAGCAAGCAGTGGTTCAGAAGTCCTTGGAGCGCATCCTGTATACATGGTTAGATTCTCTTATCTCCTTTGATTTTTACTTATTTGGTATTGAGTAGCTGTGTGATAACCAACCACATGTATGGAAGACAAACAAGAAAAACAAGTAATTTCTATGGCCTTGTCGAATGTGTACTGAACTAAACTGGGATAGTGGCTGTTCCATGGTCCGTATTTTGAAGGGAGAGTCAAATAATTCTTTACTTGAGAATACTGAGGTCAAATAGGAACATAACAACCATTTGTTGCGATATGCCCCATCTTTCTCTAAGCGTGTGGTAATTGGTTTTGCCGTTAAAGTGGATATTCTACTTTTTGTTGAATCCCTTTGGGAAGCCTTTTCCATGGAAATCCAATAGTGCGCCTTCCTGTGATTCTGGAGTGACTGGCTGGACAAAATCCCAAGTCCTCCACTTTGCTTACCTTATGCGTGTGAGTGATTGCTCAATTTCTCGGTCTCTTTTACCAAGTTTTTGATTGCCTGAGCAGAATCCAAGTTTGATCTCAATAGTATTTCAAAGTTATCAATCCTCACGCTTTTTTGATGTGAAAACCTCAAGGAGCGATCCCCCAAGGATAAAAACTATGATCCATGATCCTCAAAAAGCTTTTTTTTTTTTTTTTTTTTTTTTTTTTTTGGAAATGGAAAAATTATCATAGAAGAAACTTCCCAGTACCGACCAATCTGTACTCTTGACCGACCAAGCATCCAAACACCTCAAGCGGACAGCCACCCATAGGACTTGGCCTCATCGCCTCCATCGGTTAGGTAGAGAACCACGCCATGCCACCACCACTGCCCACCACCTTCATCAGTTAGGGAGAGATCATGCCACCGCCGCAAACCCCCAGAATGAGGCCGACACCGAGACAGATACTGCAGTCAACAATGGCACACCCACCATTGCTCCCTTTCAAACTCCGGCAGTGACCACAAGGTTACTGGACCATCAAAGATCAGTTCTGAGATTGGCATTTATAGTTTGTGGTTTGGGCTATGATTCCTCCACAACCTCATTAAATCCACCACCGAAACAGAAATTACAGGAATCGAGAAGCTGGAAAGTACAGGCCATAAATGGAACACCCAACTCTGAAATCTTTTGTTCAATGCCCCACGAGATAGATTACCACCTGTTTGTGGTTTGGGTTGAGTGATTCCTCAACAACCTCATTAAATCCACTACCGAAACAGAAGTTACAGGAATAAGCTGGAAAGTACAGGCCATTTAAGGAACTCCCTACTCTGAAGTCTTTTGTTCAAATGCTCCGCGAGATAGATTACCACTTGCTCTTACCTTCTCAGCTCTTTTGATCAAATCACTCCACGCTTCGATCTCCATTTTGGAGGGCTCAGTTAAAAAAGGGCTAAAGATAGAAGGCCATTGCCATTGCTAATTTGCAATGCAATTTGTGGTTTTAATGTAAAGCAACTCAATCTAAAACATGTGGGGACCTTGAATGAGAATAAAGAGCTCAAGAACGCTCAAAGTACTCTCATAAGGCTACTAATCTTGTGGTTGACCCTAATAAAGGAGAACCAATGTAATATGAAACCAGAATCAGGTACTGAATGAAATTCTTCTTTTGGTCAAATCTTCATATGCACGATTGACACATGGTTGTGTGCGATTGAGCAAGTCACAGTGGAGTACTGAAGTAAAACTCTCAAGTCTCAACACCAAGCTAGTCTACCAAAGCCATTACAGTGTGACCAAATACAGGATTTAACATGTTTCATAACCAAACCTACATCTATACTTTTGTTTACCTTTTTTTTGGTCTCTCTCTCTCTCTCTCTCCACCCCCGCGAGTGTTTATTGCCCGTGCGACCGTGTTTTGTCCTCCACTAGTATATTTGGTTTAAGTTTGCATCTCCTGGAAGATGATGATAGTTGTATATCTGGAAGCACAAGATAAAGTCCAGTATGAACTTACAGGATATATATTTCCATATGGAAATTGATGCTGCTGTCGATGATTGGCCTGCTGCATTATGTCATCTATTACCTATTGTTGGTAGTGGTTACTGGTGTTTGCAGCATATATGTACCTGGTGCATTCTTTCCTTTTACTCTTGTTTTTCTTTTATTGTGGGGATCGGCAAGCTGTTCATTATGAGTGAAATGGTGAGTGTTGGACATGGTATTCAATTCTGAAAAGCTGACTCCACCAGACTCTTCCACTGGAACCAAATTTTTCTGTTGCCATTGCTGAACACCTGGTTTTTATGCAAACAGCACTTGTCACCGTGCACATGATCCGATACTTTCTAGGTTATGCAAGCCTGTCTTGTTACATATTGACAAGCCTTAATTTTTACTTACAGATTCTGTAATGCAGTAGCTCACATTTTAAACATTAATCCGTGTTGGACTCACGATCCTGACATTTGGGAGTGACCCATTCCGGATAAAAGATCGCACATCAGAATCCCGAAATAGAAGACCGACCCCCGGCGGGATCAATCTGATTCGCGTTTGAGTACAAGAAGCTCAAAAGATAATGCCAAGGAAAGAGGCGAAACTCCACTATAAAGGGGAAGAGTGGCCACATTGCTTGCCTTACCACACCAACCACCTTAGCACTGGAAGTTCTAGTAATGGGCAGCTAGGCAAAGGAAGAAACTATAGCAAATTCATATTCATGACTTAATTCAAGCTGCTACCACAATGAGACTCGGAACTTAAAATTTCAGGAAAAATGTGACTCCCAAAGTTCCCATTGATTGTATGCCACTTCTACAATGTCTACAATGATTTGCGACTCGGTCATGTCACATAAAGCCAATTTGTCATTGTTTCAGATAAAGTTCCTTGCCTGATCTCAATGTAAGTCTCAAAGCGCAACTGCCACCAGCTACATGTAACCCATCCCTTTTGTTCGATTTACCTGTAGGCGTTAACTATTACTTCTTCATCAGATTATCTTTGACTGGTGTTTAGATCTTTAATTACTTATCTAGTATTTAACTATAAAAAACCTGTTTAAGACATGGTGTGCAGGTGTGGCCATAAAGATCTTTATTCACTCTGCTAATGTTTCTTATTTTCTCATTCAAGTTTTCTGTATCTTTTATCACTGTTCCCCAGGTCCATCCGACACCCTGCAAGTGGATATGTTCAAGGAATAAATGATCTTGTTACGCCTTTTTTAGTAGTTTTCTTATCAGAATTCTTGGAGGGCAGTGTGGAAGATTGGACAACTTTGGATCTGCCTCCAGAGAAAATATCTAATATCGAAGCTGATTGCTATTGGTGCCTATCAAAGTTGCTCGATGGCATGCAAGACCATTACACCTTTGCTCAACCAGGAATTCAGAGGCTTGTATTTAGGCTGAAGGAATTGGTTAGGCGGATTGATGGTATGTCTGCCCATAGCTAAATTTCTTATTGCTTGTCCCTCTTTCAACTGATGTTTCTTACCTGATTTTAAAATGCAAATTTCATCCACCACCATTTCTCTTCTGCTTGTGTTTCAGATTTTTCTAAGTATCGAACCCACTAATGAAACCCATGTATCCCGTAAAGAAAAATGTACACATTTTCCAAGTAAAACATCCATAAAAATGGTGCAAAAGTAGTTTAACCATCTATAGAATTGGAACTCGACATCTTTAGCCCTCGATGCTTGAAAGCCTTGAATCATGCCGGGTTGTAGAGAATACAGAGGACTGATTTACTTGGGCGTGGAGATGGAATAAGAGGAAATGGTGAGAGTCGGGAGAGTTATTGAATGAGGTTATTTTGTTTTCTTTTTTTCCATCTACTTTTTGATTTTTCATGTGTTGAGTTACTTAAGGATCCAGTTTTTATAGTACTCATTTATTGTTGTCCCTGAGCTCTCGGATGAGAATGTCGACTAATGTCCTAATTTTTTATTTTCCAGAACCTGTTTCAAGACACATTGAGGAGCAAGGGCTTGAATTCCTTCAGTTTGCTTTCCGGTGGTTCAATTGTCTTCTCATACGAGAGGTTTGCTTTTACCTTGAGCAAAATTGTGATTCTTGTTGTTCCCTTTATTTTGTTTTTTCATCCATTGTTGTTCCAAGGAGGCCAAACCTTGGGTCTTGAGGTATAATGGATATCCACCTGATTATGATGGGTTTAGACGTGTGCATGTTTCCATTTATTGAAAACTTTGCTAATGCATTTGTATGTTCTCTTAGATACCTTTCCATCTCATTACCCGGTTGTGGGACACATACCTTGCTGAAGGAGATGCATTGCCAGATTTCCTTGTGTACATATTTGCCAGTTTCCTTTTAACGGTAAGAAATTCTGTCAATTGACCTGCTGGAACTTTTTGTTGAATAAGTTGACATGTATATCTATACAAAATTTCCTTTAAGTTGAATACCAGGATATGGGCCAGTGGCATGCATCTTTTGATAACTTATATGAATAAAAACACATGGTTGAAGACGTATTTTAAAGCGTGCATGTTTCAGGCTTTTCTATTGTGATGAGTTTACAATTGTATTAACTGTACAATTTCGTACAACATTGTTTTAGCTTGTACACTTACATACGGCTTTGTTGTTCTCTTGAAAGGCTGTTATGGTTCAAAACATGTTTTGCAAAAAATATCTTCCAATGTTGCGAACTGGTAAAATGGCTTGCATTATCTCAGTGCCATGGTAGGGGTCTCTTATAATGTGGACGTTTTGGAAAGTATGTTTAATTTTTAAGCTAAGAACTGTGGATGATGCATTTATCCTCCCACCCCAACCGTCAACAATACCAAGTAAAATGAAGGGCTCAGCAGTTAATATGTTTATGATCTCCCATGGTAATTTCTGCCTAAGCCATCACCTATTGTTATGCATATGTCTGCATGGTGTATGCCAACGTTGTTTCATTTTTAAAATTCAGACATTCTCCAACTTGAAATGTGGTTTCGAACTTCTTGCGGTTAATGGGTTTGAATTCTGAAAGAACAGATTTTAGGCTTGGAACATGGAGGTGTTAGGGAGATTGGAGGGTTGGAGATCTAGGGTGTTAGATTTTATTTCACATTATGGTGTCAAATTTTATTTCTTAATTTTCTTTCATTTATAAGGAGGCTTTGGGTGGAGTCCCGGAAGAGGACCATGGGTGTGTCGATAAGGTGAGTTGGGGGGAGAAATCTATACCTTTGTGGCTAAAAGATGGGAACTTTGGTACTAGCTTCATCCGTAGAATCGCCTATGCTCGTTGGGTAGAGAATCAAATTGGGTGCATTTCTGTAAATGGGGACTTTGTGAGATGAGTGGATAAGAGATTGCATATCTTGAAATCTGCTCCATGGAGAGGGGGTTGGCGATTGTGAGTTCTTTGGAGAGGCCTTTTTTCAGAAGAGGTGATCGGTGCTTTGAAAGAGTTGAATTGTTAGAAGACCTCTAGCATGGATGGCATGTCGGTGGTGTTCATTCAGAAGTGCTGGGATATAGTTAAAGAGCATGTTAGGGCCATGTGGCACTACTTTCATGAGCACGCTAGCTCTAGAGGAGCCTCAATGTTTCTTGTGGCCTTGATTCCTTAGGATGACTGGGTAGAAGAAGACATTACGGATTCCAGAGCTATTAGCCTCATTGGGGGAGCATACAACTTGTTGCTTAAATTTTGGGTAAACGAGGGAAAGGAGTGTGGCATGTTGTGATTTTGGAGCCCTGAAATGCTATGTCACCAGATACTTGATGCTGTTTGGATGCGGTCTGTGATATGTATTTACATGACTTGGAAGTCGAAAATTAGTGGTCATTTGTAACTTGAAGTTGAGAAGGTATATGAACAAGTGCATTGGGTTTTTTGTTTGTTGATAAAGAGCTATTGTTTGTCTAAAGGTTAATACTTCCCCCTTTTGAGTGTTTACTTCTCCTATGTGTAAAATTTACTGAACCTCCTTTCGTTGGTAATCTAAAGACACGTGTTGCTTTGTTTCTACTTCTTTCATTTACGGGAAATTCAAAATACTTAATCATATTATGCTTCGTTTTTTAGTGGTCAGATAAGCTCCAGAAACTTGATTTCCAAGAGATGGTGATGTTCCTCCAACACCTTCCAACTGAGAATTGGAACCATGTAGAGTTGGAGATGGTGCTTTCTAGAGCATATATGTGGCACACCATGTTCAAGAGTTCCCCAAGCCACTTCTCTAATTGATAAGGGAAATATTTACTTCCTTCATGATAAGGGAAATCTTAGTATGTTCAATGAGTTCCATGTACTTGTACCATTTCACAAACAGCAGGAAACCTTTCATTGTAACACTAATAGAAATTCACTTTTTGTGACAGATATCGATTATATTAATGAAGAAATAACTTCGAATGCTTGCACTTGTTTACGGACACTATTTAGGGCTCCTTGAGCATTGCTATTTCCTTTTGACAATGATGTGTGGGCCGGGGTGAAGCAATATTTCTTGCGTTTTCTGCAATTTTTACATTCTTTAATTAATGTCTTGTCCAGGGAAAATAGACGTCATTTTGGGCCAATGACTGCCTAATTGGCTCCAAGACATCGTATTAGGATTTTGGGTCGAACTTTCTGAATTCATGCTAGGTACTGTACTTGCTTTAATTACATTTTAAGAAAAAGTTCTTCCATTCTTTACCAATGCTGAATTCTTTGAACCAAAACAAGCTGTCATTACTTCTTAAATTTCGTTTGGTATAATTGACAAGTGCTGGAAGGCGGAATGTTTGCATGAAGACCCCTTAATTTATAGTTGTTAAGTTCGTAAGACCTGTTACTTTGCTTATTTTGTGATTATAGGTCATCGGAGCCGTTTGCTTGACTTAGGCATTAATTTAGAAGGTTAAGGAAACAGCCGTTTGCATGACTTTGGCATTACCAAAGAGTCATATATGCTAAGTAGAATTTTATCCAAATTTCCTTTTGTGGTTTGGAGTTTCCTAGTTTGCTTGGACTTGTTAGAAGTACTTAAAGGTGCTTTCACATCAGAATTAGGGGTGAAGGAATAGAGGGAGAGTATTCAAAGACTCATTCCATTAACCACTTTAGGGTATAGATGAAGCTATAATTCAAGTAACTGTTTTTGTATAAACTCAAAGTTTTTATTCAAGTCTTGATTGCATGATAAGGATCCTTTTCAATATATGAATTGGTTTGAATATTTCCTACCCATCTTTATATTTATATTCGCTATATTAAACATAGTCATGCAATCATTGCAATGGTTTTCTTAATTTGTGATTTGGATGATTGAGCTAGGTTATGCCCGTAAGTTGAGCGTGCTATTAGAACATCCGTGCTTTTAAGACGGATTGTATTAGTAAGACGGTTCATGCAATTTTATACTCTATACCAATTGACAAACCATGAATATTTTTTTGGCAAATATTGGTAGGGATTGCAAGCTCTAGCAATAATCATATACTGTAGTTGATTTGAATAGTAAACTAGGTTTTATATATAACTTGTTATGTGGTGTTGGTGGATTCGAACCCTAGAAAAATTATCCTTTTTAAATTGTCATTACTTTTATTATTATCTATAATTTAGTCATAGTTTTAACTAACAAAGCTTTTTTCATTAATTTAGACATTAATCGAATTAATATAGCTCACCATCCAGTACTTGAAGAACGATATTCAGTCTTAACCACTGTTCTATGGAGTAGTTGTCAACTCCAATATTTTATGATTATATTTTGGTCTGAAAACAACACGATCAATAATCATTTATATGTTCTCCACGAATCGAATGCAGTTATAACGCAACCTACTATGTAGTTCACTGGCCCTAGCAAAATATAACCACAATATAGTTTGAGCAGAAATGAGTTTTCTTGTTGTAGAACTAGCGAATTGCCTGTGCTTGAAGGCACGGCTTGAACAATTAGCACGCAAATCAACAGTGAACTCACGTACTCCCAACCCCTGTTCAACGATTCTAACTTTGCAGAAAACACTAACCCAAAAACGGAGAGAAAGAGAGAATGTTGTAGTTTAAGTGTATAAGAATAGTGAATTGTCTGTGCCTGAAGGCATTTGACTACAAAGTGTAAAAGAACTAAAGGCTCTTTCAAAAACGTCCGAAATTCGTTATTTATTATTCCTTCGACTATGTTTATGAAGCTATGAGTGCAAAACAAAAACTTTCCTTCTGACCAAAAAAAATATGCATAAACATAATTAAAGTATGTCAAGGCAGAACACCAAAGATATGCGTAGATTTAGTTGTAGATATCCTAGTAAGCAATAATCCAAAAGGTATCAATTTACATGATTTCCCAATAGCTATCTTCCAAAGAAACATACACGAATCAACTCTTTCTCCTACAGGCGCACATTCTTCGTTGGATGTCCATAAGTTCAATTCAACCCATTCTTTGAAACCTTGTGTGTCAAAACAAACAACAATGTAACAATCAATTATCCCCATGACAAAACTGCATTATCTCGGCATGAAGATACCTACAGTCAAAATATACATCGTAAACAAAAGCAAGCAATAAACCGAGACACCAAAAATACCCATCATCTTCACACTTCATAGGTGTTTACTCAAAGACCCATACTTTTCATATGCATATGCCCTTCTTCTAGTAGTAAATCGAAATCAAAACATCACAAAATGAAATGATCAGCAAATCGAAAACTCCTTGCTAGAGTTGTATTTTTTTTTTTTTGATCAACAATACCTTCATTCATTTCATCAGATTTCAAACACAATACATGAATAAACCCTAACTACCAAATACAAGACATGAGCATAAACCACTGAGGGCGAATGTATGCTCTGGGTAATCATACTGCACGAAGCAGAATAGCCTAGTGTCGGCTTAGAGTCCGTCTATGATCCAGAAGAAGAGCATCCAAGGGATAACCCAGTTCACCCCATTGATACAGTTAACTCAGATGAAACCAATCAACCGAAACAGCCGGAACACTGGACAATCCAGTCCGAAAAACTAGAAACAAAAACAACAAAGAAAACAAGACTAACAAAACTCAAAACAAAAAATCCCAACCCAAAAGAAACATGGCTGTCGGAACCCCACTGAGTTGAGCCTAGTCAACCGAGTCGAGCCGGGTCACCGAGTCGCACTGAGTTAAGCTGAGTTGCTTATTGCCCACCTCCAACCAAACCAGATCTGGGGAAACCAGATCGGTAACAAACCGGATTGAAAACTCAACCGGTGAAATAAAGCAAGAACAAAACCTGACTCTCCATCCTCTGCGTTATTGCCGCTGCCGACCACCACAACCACATCTGATGTGACCAGGAAGGAGACGGTCCAAACCCACCTGCCGCCCACGGAACCTGGATGCTAGGTCGACGGAGACTGAGATATGATCCATCACCGCCTAAGCACACACACATCTGGTAGAGGATACACCAGCAAACGGTCGAGAGAGGAGGAGGAAGAAAACCCGAGGGGGGGGGGAAGGAGGAGGCGCCGCCCCTCCCCGGAAAAAACCCTAGAACCGGGGAGCAAGAGGAGAGGAGGTTAGAGAGAAGTCCTAGGAGGGAACCTTGCTAGAACCTTGTTTGTTTGTTTGTTCTTGTCGGACTTGAGCTTCTTAACGGGAGCTTGGACCCGTAGTTGGACCCTAATCATACACGCATAATATATCTACATAAGATAATGGTAGCATGTGAATATTAAAATTTAAACACACTTTATAGTTTCCTGGTGTTAATAACAGTAACTAAATTGCCGATCGGGGAAAAAAACAAAAAGTAAATTGAGACCTAAATATGAGCAATAAATTTGGGGGAAAAAAATATTCATGGCAGGGTGGCGTTTTTTGTGGGTCAGCAGAGAATTGCAACACAAACTATTGAATAACATAACTTTAAGAGGAAAACAAAACGTATTGATATGTAAATGTAATTTATATAGGAACTAACCATTGCGCACTGGATGAGGAGTGTAGAAACCAAATGTTGTAGTAAATTGAATAAAAACACAGCCTCTTACGTACTTTAATCAAAATCTAGAGAACAAAAAAATGGAAACACCATTAGCAATATTTGAATTACACAAAACAAACAGAAAATCATCTTCGAACCTATTTCAGTGTAGTGGATATTGATAGACTAACGTTGTACCCGTTCGATGCACGGGACAACAGGAAAAAAAGTTTGTATTGTAATTGTTTCTCTACATCCAACAGGCACAACACTTGTAAAGAAAGAAGTGCAAAAGGGATACAAACCTCAAAGTGAAATACCTGGTAGATGGCTCATTTTTTTACCCGATGCTATGCCATTTTTGGAGGGTAAAAGGACTGCAATCCGTCTATCCGTATGCATGCACGCATTTTAATTGTTCATTTCAGTAAATCAATGCTTTGGGTCTTAATTACTCTTTGACCGATCAAAGAGCTTTCGTCCTAGTCAAAGAATAAATAAAATCCAGACCGTCGAAAATGCTTTTGTACGGTTAATAAGCACCGTCCGTGCATCGTAAGTACACAGACTCTTGCATAACTTTATTTGCCGTTGCAAATAAGGTTATGCAAGAGTGAACGTATCAAAGGGGTAAATTGATCAAGAAAAAGTAGAGACAAAACACTTACTAAATCAAAAGAATAAGACTAAATTGATCAGGGAAAAGTGGAGTAAAACACTTACTAAATCAAAAGAATAAGACAAATACTTCCACTAAAAACTAAGAAGGAAATTGGACTCATGGGAAAAATGAGACGAAGAGCAAGAGGAAGAGAGACCTAATTGAAAAGTGGTAGACGTGTACTTAGTGGCAATGGCAGTTACGGATGGTGTGAAGTCATGGTGTATGATCAACATAGTTTAACATTGTAAATGAAGGGAAGAGAACGTGGGGAGGTTGGGTAGCAGTTTTCAGTCACGTTTTCCCCTAAATTAACTGTTGTTCACCTTTTGTGGGATGACCTTGCAATCTGAGCCCTTGATTCAGATCCAACGGTTCAAAATATAGGAAATTCAAAAATTGAGTTTCCTTATTATATAGATTTTTCTCCGCCCTTATCGATTAGCATGCCATGCCAGAAAAGTACTTAAATAGTATTTTTTTTAAAGCCCCTTCGTTGAATTTCTATTCTTAATGCTATAATTAACATGGTCTTAGCTAATTATAAACAGAGTACAGTTGTGTACAAACGAATCATCTATCTTTAGATTTTGTTTCCACCCATGTCGTTGAATTTCTTCCTGCAATGACAACCCAGACATGCTATATTAAAAATGTAGTACAGTTGTACATCAATGGATCATCTATTCTTAAAACTACTTGAATCTCTATATATTGGCTTTCTCATCTTCTTCACCTCAAACATTCCTTGTGCATATCTCCCTGCTCTCATATACATTCATCCTCCCTACCAAGGATTGTTTTAACATGGGCTTCGATGATCAGAAGATCCAAAACCAATCTGAAGGTATGTATGTGACTCGCCCTATATCTGAACTTGTTTTCGGTCTGCTTTGCAGTATGTGCCATTTGAGCCTGCGATGTGCATGTGCTCGTCTCTAGATGATCGGTAGTGGTGGTTCATTCCTGTAATGCCTTTGGCTTTGAATGACTTTTGCCATGTTAAAAACAATGTAATAATTTCTTGAATTTGTATTTGCAGACGCTTCTAGTAAGGGTCTTTATGGCTCAATGCCAACAGGCTATACTGTTCGGCCACAAGGCTATGGTGCAATGCCATCAGGCTATACTATTCCACCACGCTATACTATTCCACCACCAGGCTATGGCGCTCCACCACCAGGGTATGGTGCTCCGGTTAAGGGCCCTTATTCAGCTCCACCACAAGCCTATGGCGCTCCTCTTCAAGGTCCTTACGTTGCTCCACGGCCAATCTATGTTGCTCCACCTCCGACCTGCCCTTGCATGAAAAATGGTCATTGTCACACTCAAAACCCACATCCTAAGAAAACTGAGTCTGGTTGCGAACAATTTTTCACGGCATGGTGAGTTCTCTGCACGGTAGTGTTTTCAAATCGGATACGTATCTTGTATTGTTGTTTTCATTTTACGAATCGTGATACGTGTCACGTACCGTACGATACTTAAACAAAAGCATGATGGCATTAAAAATTAAAAGTTAGTTACAACTTCTACCTAATTTCAACCTACAAATCTGCTAAACATAAGAAAAATGAGCGTTTTGTATATGAAAGATAAGTTTTTAGGATGAGAAAATCTGAGTCTCCCATTCAGCGTCTTATCACATTGAGGCTTTTCTGTATCTTGGTCAAGCAAAAAGAAAAAGAGCCCTTATCTAATTCATGTAAAACATGATCTATATATGTTCTTTCTTCTATTTGAGCCTTAATGAATTGAGTTTTGGTATCTTTTATGGACTGAATGTCACTCTAATAAGATCAAATGATTTAGAATGCATGGGGTTCTAGTTCTTAATATAAGGTATGAATTCTTTTCAATAAGTAATCGTAGAATATGTCCCAAAATTATCGTAGGATATGTCATCCTATCGTAAGATTTCTACACAAAAAGGATACAAAGAACGTTGTTTGGGCTGTATCGGCGAAGGCTGTGTTGTAGGCCTCAGTACACATACATGGGCTGATCTTCTTGTGGCTTTTGCTTTTCAGGAGTTTGTTTTGGCTGCTATTTTGTAGCATTTTGTTTCGGATGTTTCTTTTTCCTCTCTTTTTCTTTCATTCAACCTTGGTTGGATCTTACCTCCCCTCTTCTCGATGTACCCTTATCGAGTTTCTTTAATAAAATTTCTTTTGTCGATCAAAAAAAAAAAAAAAAAAAACGTAGGTTTTTAACAACTATGCTGCAGTGTCAAAAGTACCTACATGCACTCACATAAAAGTTACATGCATCCGTAGATATAAGTTCATCTCTAATTTGTGCTTTATTACCCAGTTGTGGTGCCCTGTTGTTCTGCTGCGTCATGGATGCTATTTTCTGAAGATTGGAAGCTACTTTTGAAGATTGAAAGTTATTTTCTATGATTGATGATGAAAGTTATTACCTGAGGATTTCGAGTTCCGCGAAAGTTATTTTCTGTGATTGTTGTTCCCGCATTTTACCTTCTTTGGATGCATTTTTAATTTGGATTGTAATAGTCGGATAAAAAGGATGGAATTATTTATTCGATGACGGGATAAAAAGGATGGAATTATTTATTCGATGACATGAATGATGTTCTCTAGCTTAAAGATTCTGGTTTTTTGCATGTTGCGCATTTGTCAAAAGAAGAAAACATAAAAGTATTGATGCATGATTTAATCATCTAAAGCTACAACAGAACAAAGAGAAAGCTTCGACAACCCAAAAGCAAAAAGCCAAAAAAAAACAACGAAAATACCAAAAGAGAGAAACCCCCAAAAGTTTTCTGGGAAAAAAAATAGTATGATACAAATGACAAAACCTTCTAACAAAAAAGACAGATTAATTAACCAAGCATGAAATGAATTCAAAGAGTTGGATGTTTTCCAAAACACCATTTAATATTACCAAAGAAAAAGAATTTGTGTTTTTGGTTGCAGCATTTGTAAAAGAAGAAAACATAATCAGTATTGATGCATGATTTAATCATCTAAATCATCTTCTCCAAACCATTTGATACAAATGTAAAATTAAGCAAAAGGTTTGAAAGGAAATGAACAACTTTTTTTTTTTTTTACTTTTTTTTGTATGGTTGTAGGTTCTATTCCCCCTCTCTCTCTTTCTCTATCAACCAGGGAGGGCAAAAGGTTTGAAAGGTGAACCTTTTTACTTTTTTCTGCTCTCTGGGAAAATGCTAGAGATTTGATGGAAAATGCTAGAGATTTGATGGAAAATCATGAGAATTGAGGAAACAAGAGTCGCAATATTTAGACGATATTACGAGAGATGGAAGTCAATCAATGTACTCGGAAAATGACGAGTACTTCAACGCGTTAACGAGTGGGTTAAGCAAATTTTCTTTTGAGGTTGTCATTCATTTGGCGCACACACCAGTTTTGGAACCAAAAACATCCCAGTGGCATAATCTGGGCATTCTTTTGCCATGGGTTTTGGCCGGCATACATTTCGGCCATGTGATTTTTAGTCGCAAAACAATTGCATATCTACATAATTGTATGAGAAAATCAAAATTATTTGTCTGTGGTAATTTACATTCAGGCTTGATCTATGTGGTAAAAACGAGTTTAGGATGATGGCGTCACAAAATATGAATTTGGTGTGATTTGCCAGAAACTTGCTTTTATTCATAGTTTCACTTTCATTTTTCTAGGCGTCATTTAATTCATTCCACAAGGAGATAGACCCCCGTGAAACGGAGACCCCTTTATAAGTTTTTTCAAGTCCAACCATGTTGTCAAATATTTGAAAATGTTGTTGGAACATCTCCCAAGTACTCCTCTGTTTATACATGAAAATCTGTAACAGTGGAGTGGGGATCTTCAGTCACTCTTACACGCAACGAAGAAATTAAGAGTTATATGGTTAAAAAGCTTAGTCTCATTTAACAAGACGATTCGGCGATTCTCGTAGGACACTAACGGTCTGATACTTCTCTCCTCTCTTTCGATAGTTTTGGCTTGTTCTTTCTTATTGTGCGTAATGGATCCTAGGGTTTTTCCTCCATTGGGTTATGGGTCTGGTTTGATTTCGAATCCTAAGGGTAGTTTAATATCTTCGAAGGGGCTTATGCCTTTTGGTGTCTCAGGGGGCTCAGGGTGGCTCTATTAGCCCTAGATCTGTGTTGAATGTTGATGCATGTGATGAATCATTTGCCTGGTGTTACGAATGTGATAGATTTTCTGGACCAAATTAGAACCAAAAAGGTTTCAAACACTAATTCTTCATTTTCTAAGTTTGATGATCATACTAGTGCTCTTCGTTTCAAACACTAATTCTTGAGCTTATCTACTCTCTCTCCACGTTCTCTCTCTCTCTCTCTCTCTCTCTCTCTCTCTCTCTCTCTCTTCATATACAAGTGAAATCTCACTCTTGTAGCTCGTTATTTGCTTGGTTTGGACTTTGGATCTTGTTTCCAAACTTGGAGGGGTGATTTGAGGCCGGGTCTCGGGTTGTGCTAGGGTTTTGCTCAAAACCCTCTTCGGTAGGGGTTCTTTCTACTCTCTCTAAGTGTTGTGTAGTAATTTGACGCATTCCTTTAGCTTGATTTATGCCATTTCCTTGTTTGGGTTGAAATCCTCATTTCAAGTTGAATATATGTTTACTTAGTCGTTTCGCTAATGCAATGACATTTATGCATTTTCATGTATGTTGGACACATGATGATATAGTTCAAAAGTATAGGAGACATGTTCTGAACGTAACGAACTATGTTTTGATGGACACCAAATGGACACTTGTAACTTTGTGAAAGGGAGAAAGACTTGATTTAAAGTTGGTTTGTTGATTACTAGGGCCACCATTCGGTGAGACCCTAGGCATGGATTACGAGGCTCGTGAATCTTGGCAGGGCTTACGAGGCATAAGAATCTCGGCAAAGGGCTACAAGGTCCTAGGGAGACGTCCGGAATGCTTGGTAGGGGCAACGAGACCCAAAATACTCGGTAGGGGCTACAAGACCCAAAATTCCCAGTTTAAAAATATATAATAACGATTTGGAATGAAAGATGAAAATGGATGAAAGGTGCGTGTGTGGACACTTGGGACTTTACAAAGAGGATTTCCTTGACGAAACGATGTTTTATGAGCGCGTGGACACTTACTTTCGCAAACTTCTCGTACATTGATCGACTTGTACCATATTATCTACTTCGTGCTCATATCATCTCATATGCATTTTGCATTTGTAGAGAATAGTGTAGGTCACCCTATTATTTTTAGGTACAAACCACATGACATGATTTGACGTGCTTGGAGTGCATGGTTTGGATGTAAAGCATACATTGAAGAGTTAACTTATCATCTCATGAACTTTATTTTTGGAACATGGTTTTGTAACTCTATTTATTCAATCTTTTGACATTTGGGAAATGTAATAACTTAACACTTTTACTTATATTTCACTTATAGGGTATGGGTACCCGGCTTAGATGATATTACTCTTATGAACTTAAATCCTTGTGAGAGGACTTTTTTTGGAAACTTTATGAATGGATTATATCTATTTAACCTTTTAGAAATGGTTTATTTATTATGTTGAAAATCGAGGGCGTGACAGCTATCACAACCACCATCATCTCTCCAATGCCGCCACCACCACCACCACCACCACCACCACCATTCCAACCCTTACTATCTCTTTATCTGTCCATAATATTCCACCACTAGATTCACCACCACAACTATACCACTGCTAGCTACCGTCATCACTTGCACCGATTATCAAAGTGCTTTGAGATAAACCAAGAAACCAAAGACTGAACCCATCAAGTTTTTTCCCCTAGAGAATCCAGTGAGAGTGAAAATTGAGGAGCTTATGATTTTGTAATATTCCCACTTTTCTTCTTCCTCTATTCCCCTTGACTCCTGTCCTACTTCCCTTCCTTTTAGTCCTCCCTAATGCTCTAGACGTTCTCTCTCCTCGCCTCCTTTACTTCCATGGTTATAGATGGTTGAGACTCTTTCTTTAGAGAAGGAAGATCTCCCACTCTTCCTTCTATTTTTGCTCTAGACGTTCTCTCTCCTCATCTCTTACTTCCATGGTTGTGAGATGATTGAGACTCTCTCCTTAGATAAGTAAGATCTCCTACTTTTCCCATTATTTTGGACGGGTGGCCTAGATCTAGGGATCCAGAGCTAGATTTTTGGCTCATGGATCTCATCAGCCTTGGCAGTGACAAATCAATGATATCCACCAATAGTAGTGGTGGCGGCGTCTATCAGCTGCGATGGGATGAAGGGATGTTAAGTTCCAAAAAGCGGATTTATTTCCTAATTTTCTATGAGCAGATCGGTGATTTCAACACTATAACTATTTTTTCCCCATTTTGTTTTCTTATCTTTTTGTTTAGACCTATTTGGGTCATTTGTTGTAACCGTTTAGATCTAGAGCTATGTAACTTGTATGTGATTTAATCAATATAAGCTGTATTTGCTCGTTTCTAAAAAAAAAAAACAAAAAACAAAATGTCCAACCTATTCAAGTTTGCTCAGTGCTCTCTCTCTCTCTCTCTCTCTCTCTCTCTCTCTCTCTCTCTCTCTCTCTCTCACATATCGATTCTCTGCAAAATTCCTATGCCACCTCTGTTCCAAATATTTGTAGATTTTGGGTACCTGTAATCAGGGACGGAGACAGAAATTTCACTACGTAGGGGCGAATTTTTTTCCTATATAATACTAGAGTTTTTGTCCTCGCAGGGGCGTTCACCCCTATGGCCCCCCTCTGACTCCATCCTTGCCCGTAATGACCCAAGTTACTACAGCCCGTAGTGACTTCAATTGTGAGCCCTCGATATTCTATATTTGGGATCAAAACTGTACAATTTGTCAGGATGTTGAGTACATCCTTCATGTAAAAATCAAATTAATTGGATATTGATAGCCATATGGTCAGATACCATTTATGTAACAATCCTAATTTTTGTAAAATTAAAATTTCGAATTTCGAATTCGATAATTCTTTTTTAATTTATAAAATTTGGATTATTTTCTTTTAAATTATTTGAATTCCTTTTTAATTATTTTATTGGTACTACAAGCCATGCATGCAAGTGTACAACCACACCCATTACACACCAAAACCTACCCATATTTTTTCACACCAACTTTGCTCCCCATTTTCCAACAAAATCTATTTTCTCCTCTTCTCCAAGTAAACATCTAACCCTAGGATATTAGACTTGTGTCTAATTTAGTGTACATTTGTGTGTATAACTAGCACCCAAAACTCTATTAGTAGGGTTTTTCTTCCCTTTTAATTAGGAGACTATATCCCCTCATTAATTAAGGAATATATTCTTATTCCCTATTAATTAATTAGAAAGAATATATTCTTATTCTTTTTATTTAATGCCTAGATTGCCCTAAGATTTAGTAGCCCTAAATTAGGCTTGTGACTAAGTAAACTTCTAGTACCCAAAACTCCCTAAAACAAAGGTGGCCATGCAAAATTATACATTACTTAGAGCCAAGGAAATTGTCTAGAAATTTCCTACCATTAAAACCCCTAGATTTCCTAATTAAAACCTAGGATTTTGCCCAGGATTCTTAGTACAAAACCTAAGATTTTTATTCTTTGAAATCCCACAAATCCATGGATTTTGTTCTCTCCATTATTGTTGGAGATTTGCTAGCACATGGGGGGAGAGGGGGCCGGCCGTAAGAGAGAGGGATGGGGGTCACACTTTGCCTATAATTAGCAAGGCCCTCACTTGTTTTTCCTCACACCAAGAAGCTCTCCAACTTCCTTTATTGTGTTCTTGAGTTCTAAAGCTTGTTCTTCTTCCTCCACCACCAAAAAAACCACCACTCTCCTCCACCAAAAACCCGCCCTCCAATCCAAAACAAGTAGGAAAGTTGGTAGTTTAGTGGTTCGTATTCAAACCCCGAGTCCAACCTAGCTTGTCAGCTTCCGGTTAACACCCGAAAATTGAGGTAGCTTTCCTAACCAAACTTTGAGTAGACTTTTTCTTTTCTACTTTTGATTAGTAAATTTTTATACCGTTATAATGCTTGCATTACTTCTAAATCCTTCCTTAAAGTTGTTTAATTAACACTTTTTCCGGAAAGTTAGTTTCTAATCAGAAAGCTTATGGTAAAAAGTTAGTAACTCTTAAAGTAACTTGTTCTTAATCATACGTAGTCATTATAATGCCCAAATGGGATTTGACTTGTAAAAATACGCAGTTATAATGCCCGAGTGAAAATCAACTTTTCAAAATTACGTCGTTATAATGCCCAATTGATTTTCGAAAATGAGATCGACTAACTTTTTCTTAAAGCAACTTCAAAATATTTTGACCGTATTTGGACTATGAGATAACCCAAGGCTAACACCCTTGAGGGTCTGTCAAAAGGACAAGCTTCGCGTTGTCTAAGAAAGGAATGGTAATTCTAACTGGACTCGTCCGACCATTCGGCTTGAGACTCTCCTGGTTATCTCATTTGTCTAGAGAAAGTCACCAAAGAAAATAGATTTTTAGAATGACTTCGTAATCAATCAGTAACGATTTTCGGCTAAACCTAGACTGGTTTAAAAAGGATAGCGCGTAGGAAAGCCGTTATTTTCTGTTACATGTTTTTCAAGAAGCGCTTAAAAAAGATGTTATTTTATGTGACACGGTTATCGAGGAATGATGCATTGACACGGAATGAGTTTGAAAATCATACTGCATGATCACGTCACGATACGTTTTTGACACGACATGATTTACGAGAAAATGATAGCGATGACGAGAAATAGAGATGAGAATGAAAATTAAATGAAATGGATTGGAATGAATACGGTAGTGCAGTGAGAGCGCCACCCCAACTTCGCAAGAGAACTTGGTGGATTGGGCTAAGCATGCACAACACATAATGAACGGACCTTATAAACAGACTGGTTAAGTTCAGTGATATAAGACGGCCGAGACTATGTCGTGTGAGTCATGGGGTGGACGAACCTTGCAAACAGGCCGTTAAGTTCGATGATGCAAGATGGTCGGGACCTCGAGCAAAAAGGTTGGTGCCGTCAGTTTAAAAGGAGCGGAAACAGACCAATAACTTTTGAGTGATGGGAGATATTGACATGGATGAAATTTGAAGAAGAATGTCGACACTAAAAAAATAGTACGAGACACTGATTTACTGCGCATGATGTACTCTGATCCGCATTGACACTGACATATTTGCACTCATGAGACATTCTGTTGTGTTATAAAACCTGCTTTACTTTACTTGTCATTATCATATTGTTCTAGAATTGCTAGTTAAGGTTTGGGTAGAATTGTCTACTGGGCCTTGTCGTTCACGGTGTTGCACTTGTGTAACCCTGACATAATACCATGATGTTGCTTCGCGACTCTGACGTACTATGTTAGTTTACCGTGATGAACATGAGGAATTCTACGGACAGGAAGCTTTCGGAGTCGGAGGTGCTGCTGACTTGGGGAACAACCAGACACAGGGATAGACAGAGCCATAGATCCGACCTAGTTGTAATAAATATAGTTTATGGAGACAGACTTTACAACTTTTATTTATATTTTGTATTATTATTAACGTGCCCAAATTTTGGGGGCATTACAATTTATATGGATGACCAATATCATTTGGAGAATACACTATAAGAGAAATTTGTTTCATTTGTGTGTCTACCAATGTCCGATGATCTTAATTTTTCATACCCATAAGGTGCTCAACATTCTTAAAAAAATAAACGGTTCGGTCCCAAATGAAAATTTCAGAGGACTCACAATTTTTGGGCACCGTGGGAACCCAAGTTGAAAATTTGTTAGGGCATCCTTATTGGCCTCAAAAAAAAAAAAAAAACACCAAATTTAACTTCGAAAACACCTTTTATAATTTAGCAAGTCATTTATCAAAAAATTCACAAAATCAGACTCTTTATCAAAAACACCAAATTTAACCTAAAAAACTTTTTCCTACAAAACTATTCTCCCAAGAGGGGAGTTGTTGTCTCCCTCTCTACTTTATCCCTTTTTTTATTGGGTGCAACTCTACTTTACCATATGAAACCGACACTTTCCCAGATGGAAACCCTCTCTCTGTGTGTGTCTGTCCTCGATGAAACCCACACTTTCCTACATGGAAAAAATAATATAAAACGGAGAGGTTATTGAACAGTAACTACTCAAATTTGAGTAGTCAATGTAGCAAAAATAATTTGGTGAGGGGAGATAGGTAGCATGATTTTTTTGAGCTTTTTTGTGTGTGTGTGACCCCTATATTTGCTTAAAAACTATTTTAGGTAACCAAATAAAGATGCTCTAACTAGATAACTTGAAAAGTTCATCTCACTATTACCAAATTATTTTTGCTACGGTGACTATTTTCAGTAAAAAAGTTCATTTAATCAAATTAGGTAAAAAAGGGTACTGAGAGGTCCGACAAGTGGGATTTTAGGGATGGTCTCAATCCCCTTTTCTGGTGCATACACCCCGAGATCCACTGAAGCTTTGGGGTTTCGTGAAGCCTTAGTCTTCGCTGCTAATAACAGGTTTCCAAAGATCATCGTGGAAGGTGGCTGTGCCCAAGTTGTTCAGGCACTCTCTCAAGAGGGAGAATCTTTTTCTGATTGTAGCTCTATTATCTCAGATTGTTTAGAGCTTATTCCTCTCTTTTCCTCTTGTATTTTTTCTCATGTCAAACGTTCTTGCAATAGGGTAGCCCATTCGCCGGCTAAGCAATCCCTATTAGGTGCTCGATTGGAGAATTGGGGGGTCATGTCCCTCAGTGGCTATCCAATCTTTCCCTTAATGATGTTCGGTCTTCGGACCGTATTATTACTTAAATAAAATCTATTATCCTTTCCGTGAAAAAAAAGAAGAAGAAAGGTCCGAAAGGTATATGCGTGATAATGTTTAGAGTTTAGGGTTAGTTCGGTAATTTGATCTGTTACACCTCCTATTTAAAATCCGCAGCTTGATTTCGTTATCCACATCCGAGACCCAAACCACCACTGTGAACTCGAGGAAAAACAATGGCTTCATCATCTCTTCTGCTTCCTCTTGGTAAAATAAAAACCACCCAATCCTTCTTTTGCTTCCCACTTGTTTTCGTACGTCTTACCATGTTAATTGTTCAATTTTTCTTTATGCAATTTCTAGTTCTTTTGCATTTCTTGTTTGCTGCACGTAGGTCCCATCCAATGCTTCACAAACATAACCAGACTTTGCATTATCATGGTTTGGTTGACCAACATATGTGGAGAGATTATTCAGTTTCCCTGCGGCGGGCACCGCCACGTGGTGCTGTAGGTCCTTTTTCCACGACATATGGTGGTGTGTCGATACACTTTGTTTTAGGTCCGCCACAATTTGCCGTGGAAAAGGGTCTGGGCATCACGTGGCGATGACCCATGGCACTGAATTTCATGAACGTAGTATCTGATCACCTATTTCAACTGATTGAGTTTTATGTGTATTTCTGCAATTTTAAGCAGTGGATTAATTTAGTTCCCCATCAAGAAAATAACAGAGTTTATTAAATTAGTACCCAGTTTTAGAAAATACCAATTAAGCATGGATACTGGTATGGTCAGGCTATGTCGTCACAAAAGTACCGGAACAAGTTGGATACGGGTACGGTTAGACATGTTCATCACAAAATCATTTTTTGTAGTTTTGTGTTACACAAACTCGAGAATGCTGGGGAATTACTGGTTTTTTTTGATGCAAAATATCAATCTTTTGGAACTAGGTATCAGTTTTTTCCTTTGTTTTCGAAGATAACTAGGTATCAGTTTAAGAGCCTTTTTACTTCAAAGTAAGGTATCACTTTAGGAGCCTTAATTTTCTTTTTAGGTCAACGTAGGACATGTAGAAGTAACCTTTTGATGCGGGTCGCATGTTGTTTATGTCAGATAAATGAAGTATGGATACGAGTGTGGAAAACTGAGACACAATAACAATACATGCCAACTATTAATCTCACTTTTTTCTACTTATGTAATATGACAATTGATCGACTGCTATGTGTATTTTTGAAAAGGTCTTGTGGTGGTGGTTGCATGTGGACCGCATGTCTTCTGTCCAAATCAGTGGATTGATTCAATACCATAATGAAACAAACTCCCCTCTTATACACAGGAAGGAATGTTTCTCCTATGGCCAGGCACAATAGGGCATCATTGCACAAATTGCCACCCAAGCTCAAACCAGGATTTTCAAGCGTCTAAGTCTGACCTTTTAGCAATTTAAAGTCGGGGTTTCAAAACTTAGTTGCAGGAACCTTCTAAAATGGGTGCGCTCCCAAGACGGGAGCTCGAATCGGCGCTCCCAAGATGGGAGCTTGACGGAAGCTCGCTCCCCTTGAGATGGGAGCTCGCTCCTAACTAGGATGGGAGCTTATCGGGCCATTAGAGCAATTATTCTCATATGTTTAAGGGTGTGGAAATAAGAATATGAAAATCATATGAGTCCAGAAGTTTGCAAATTGAAATATCTGACTTTCAAAAAAATTACCCTTTAAGATAGGGAAAATTCTCAATAAGTATCACTTTTCCTTCAATCGTTAAGTATTTAAAGATATTTTATGTACATATTTAAATATGATCTATACACACTCCTTAAGCGCTCCCAACCTTGGGAACTTCTAGGTGCCTCCACTCCCCCGCACCCGCTCCCGCTCCCGCTCCCGTCCCCGCATCCGCTCCCGCTTCGTGCAACTAAGTTTCAAAATATAAAAATGCTGGGTGCTGAGATTAACTAAAGCATACTGAATTGCTTATTTTACATTTTTTGTTTGGTAATTTTACATTGCTGTCATGTGCTGCTCGGGACTTGTACCCAAGTTGAGATTTGACACAGCAAGCTACTCCACCAAGGCACCAAGCAATGGTCCGTAGATATTCTGGTTGAACTCATAAAGAGAATTGGTTTATGTTTCAGTTTGCTTGTTTTCCGTGAACTAGTTTAGTTTGATTCATTACTTATTAGATTCAAAGTAGTAGATAGATCATACTAGTAGCTATTCCGGTCAAGTTGAAAATTCCTCAATATTTTGTTACACAAGGATGTGTTTCATTGATTTAGGTTCTGCGTTTTCTAAATATTTGGCTACCAATCATCATACCATTGCTGGAGGCAAAATTCGATGTGCAATTTTGAGATGCTCAGGTTCAGAATTGGGAATAGAAGCTTCCAAGGCTATTGAAAATAGGGATGAATGTCCCTTAATTAAGCGCAGGGATATCATTGGCATGGTAGTGGGTGTTTCAAGCCTCTTGCTTTCCTCACTTGATGCCGACGGAGCTGGCTTGCCCCCGGAGGAAAAACCTAGACTATGTGATGCTAATTGTGAGAAAGAGCTTGAAAATGTATGGTGAGGTTACATAACTCCCTTATTTGTAGTTTTTCCTTCATTCTTTCAAGTTTGCGCCTCGCACCACTAGACCATACTATGATATGTCCCCCTCAAGCTGGGTAAATATGATGTAGGACAATGAGGGAGGTTTAGGATTTTTTAACTAATGGAAGGATTAGGGTTAGGGCGTGGATAAATAGGAGAAACGGGATCAAAACAAGGCTGTTTTAGGTGCCAGGAACAGTACCGTGAACAGTGATACCTCTGTTTCATGCAGAAAATTAAAGAAGAAGAAGAAAAGAAGAGAAGAAGAAGACAAGTCTAGGAATCACTCCTAGAATTAGGCATCACACCTAGATTCCCTATAGCAGTTCGAGAATGTGTGTAAGTTTCTGTTTGGAAATCCTTTGTTCTGTGGTTGTTTAAAAAACTGCTTTAAACACAGCCTTAGGCTGATATTTCCAGAGTTCTTTTCCTAGGCTGCAATCCAGCCTACAGCCTTGTATTTGTTTAAAACTTGCTATTCTTTTGCATTTGAGCCTTGAAGGTTCTCTGTCTTTTGGCTGACTTCTAAAATGCGTAAAGGTCCCCTAGCTACAATCCTATTGAAGTTGAATAATATTTTTCTCTCGGTTACAAATGACGCTTCAAATCGTCCATGTATTAGAGAGTTCAATCAAGATCTTGCACAATAGGTTATTGTCCATTGGTCTGTTTTTTGTTCCTTCCATTCTACTCTCTTTATTTGTTGAAATCCTGCTAGAAAACGCGACCACCAGCAACTTCAACTCCTGAGCATCTATTTATTTGAAAACGCTGTACTTACTACTTTGTTTTCATACCAAAAGCCACCACTTCTTCCCTCTGACATAACCCCATCACACAATAATACTGTTTTGTCCTCCATCACCAAAACTTGCATTTACCTGAACTTGGCAACATAAACTTTAGTGACCCATTGCTTTTCTGCATTTCTACAAAAGGCGCAGCACTTTTGTGGAAATCTCAAATCATATATTCTGCTTATGCGGACACTTAGGCTCCCTTTTTTGGCCATCACTGAAATTTGTTGTTTAATCATTAGGATAGTGAATAGTCCAATTTGATCAGCTTTACCTTCTGTGTGTTTCCTGACAACAATGGTCAGTTGAATTAGGCAGTTGTGCTTTTATGCACCTCCTTTGATGTTTTAAAATGCAATTAAGATATTTTACCCAAAAAAAGGTGAAATTAAGATATGCTTCTTGGATGGGGCATGGGTTGGCTATTTGCTTATATAAATCAGCTACCAACAATCATGTACTCTTGTTGGAATGTAGTTTGATTGCTACTGATGGCATCTGTGGATGGGTTTCTGAATGGTGAAGGTACCTATGGTAACTACCGAGTCTGGTTTGCAGTATAAAGATATTAAAGTTGGTCAAGGCCCTAGTCCCCCAGTTGGTTTTCAGGTAATGTTTTCTTGTGTCTGCAATTTAGTCCAATATGCAACCATGAACAAATATAGAAAAGAGAAGGTGTCTCCTTGTTTCTCTTTGCTTGAGAAAGTGCTCTATCTTGTTCATGCAAGCTCCGATCTTTAGTTGTTTTTATTTCCCAGCTTATTCTGTCCCTTTTTGTTTTCCATACTGAGCTCCATTGTGAGTGTCACATTTTGTTCTTCTAGATTTTATGGCCCTCCTTTATATCTGAATGAGCATCCATATCCTGTGCTTCCTTGATCAACACTCAGTGGTTTTTGATTAACTAACCCCAGAACTTGATTGAGGTAGAATCACTCAAGTGTCTGGTTCGCCTAGTTGATAATTTTAATACTTGCGCCTGTTTGGCCCACTTATGAGGAGCTTAGTCACACATGAGGAAGAGTGTTGACAGTAATTATTGTCCCCCTCTTAAACAACCTAAGATTGTAGACGAGTTGGTAGTCAACACTAAATCAATCACATGCGTTTTGACTCTTGTTTTTCCGAGGCTTTCATACCACATGCCTACTCTTGTAAATGCACACGTTTTCATTTCGAGATTCAAATCTATTGCAATTTTTGTTCACACTCAAACAAATGTTCAGATGGGCAAAGCTATAAGCACCTGGCCTACTGTGCTGTCTTCCAAACTGTGCTATGCAGTTCTGGATATCGAACTTTTTGTTCTGAATATATATTGTGAGAGTAAATGTGCAAGTGACAACCATCATACCCGCTGCTTTGCATTTTTGCAATTATTCAGTAGTCATGATAAGTAGATGTGGCCAGATGTACTCCAATGTTAGTTTTCATCAATCTATTACTCATCTCATATGTTATACATTCTCACAGGTGGCTGCAAATTATGTTGCCATGGTTCCATCTGGACAGATATTTGACAGGTAACTAACTACGTTGATTAACTGCATTACATTCGTTGTCTGTAGGCAATAAGTAGTTAATACTGATTCAGCTGCTAATGTGTGCATCTAAGAATGACGAATGATGGTAGTTTTCATACTTCCTGGCATACTTCCTGGCCCAACTGTAAAGGTCTTGAAATTGGATACTCGACTCATATAATCGCTCCCAATTGACATCTCCATCCCAACTTTATGGCAATGTAATTGATCTCAATGGCACTTATATACAAGGTTAATTCTTAACCTGTAATCAGGTATATGAAAAACAAATATAAAAAGGCTAGAATAGTTGTCAAAGTTCTATATGATGAGCCAATTTTATAACTCAATGGAGAAAACAGATACATGTAGCCGACTCCAATTGATTGGGACTTAAGGTTCTTTTCGATTTGGTTTGGTTTGGTTTTGGTATCTCACAAGCTGGTAATGATCTACTTTGTCTCACATCTTGTCACGGGCCCTGCACAACCAAAGGTGCTTACACATTGACAGTTGTACACTTACGAGAGAAACATCTTCGAGGTCTCAACAAAGAGCAATTTGTTACATTTAAATCCAAAACTCAATTGCCTTTGGATTCTTATCCAATTTATTTCGTTTTGTCTCTTATTCCATTGCTTTGTCTGAACTTCACAGTTCACTGGAGAAGGGCGTGCCTTACATCTTTCGTGTTGGGTCCGGTCAGGTAACCTCAAAAGTGGCTCTTAATCAAGTTATTCTATAATATTCAATCCTATTTGTTGCTCTTTCAGCAATGGCGAAAATTGTATGCTACTTAATCAATCAGTACACAGGATGTATATTTGCATCCCACTTCCTCTTACTTAAGGAAAACCAATGAGTCTGATAATCTATGATGCACGGACACGGAAACGGACACGGGGACACGGCAATTCTAAAAAAATGGGGACACGGACACGGCGGTGGACACACCACGTGTATATTTATTTATTTATTTAATTATATATTTATTTACATATATATATTGAATTTTTTAAAAACTTTCAGGGGTAAAATTGAAATTTTAAAAAACTTTCAGGGGTAAAATTGAATTTTTTAAAAACTTTCAGGGGTAAAATTGAATTTTTTAAAAACTTTCAGGGGTAAAATTGAATTTTTGTTAAAACTTTAATGGGTAAATTTATAATTACTCAAAAACTTAGGGTAAAAACTATAATTTATCATATATATAAACCCACTTCTTCCCCATCATCCGACGTTACCAATTTGAACCCTAAAAAACCAGATCTGAGCATGAGCAAGTATGTCGTCTGATCGTCTCTCTCTCTCTCGGCTTCTTCTTCTTCTTCATCTAGCAGCAGCAGCAGCATCAGATTCTCTCTCTCTCTCTCTCCCTCTCCCTGTGTCCCTAGCCGTGTCGCCATCCAAAAAAGTTGCTTATCCGTGTCCTATGCCACGTGGCGTGTCGGGACACGTTTCCCGCCGTGTCCCCGTGTTGGGACACTGTGGTACGGGGTCCCGGAGAGGTGTCGGTGCTTCATAGCTGATAATTAAAATACAAAGAAAATTTTATTAATTTTGTAAGATGGAAAGAATTTGAGTCCATCTACCATACTGACTACCAGATAAAATGACTAGAATAGGTAATCAAGGGACTTGATGAAGGGATCCTGAGCATGAAATTAGGAGGCAAACGGCGACTGTACATTCCCGGACCAGTAAGTTCTCCTCTGCCTGATATCTGCTTTTAATTGCCGAGTTTCTGTGTCTGTTTTCATGGTAAAGTAAATGAGGATCTTGGTTTGAGGAGTTCTTGTTCTTGTGTATGCTATAATGCATTGTTTTTGGACTTCCAAAATCTGTTCACTTCTACAGCTGATTCGTAACTTGTGATTTCCTGATTTTTGGTTGCCCTTTTTATGCTCTTTTTGGTCAGCTGACAATTAGTTTGATTCTGCGTACAAAATAGTGCCTTTACATTGTACTTTTAGCTTAAATTACATAAAAAAAACCACAATCAAGATCCGATTCAAATAAACTTCTCATTGCATTTTTAGGCAAATTCTTCAATTGAGTCATCGTAGTAGCTTATCAAGGACTCATTTTCAATTGAGATCATAGCCAATAGACTTAATCTCTTTTGTGACATGGTACTAAAAAAATAAGTTTTTATCACCTTCAATTTAAAAAAAACTCCTTTCTGCCAAAACAACTGTAACCGGCAGTGCTGACCCTAATATTTTAGGGGTCCAAAGCAAAATTCCAATATTGGGCCCTCTATATCTTCAAGAGTTCTTTTAAAAAAATGATAAAAAACAAATATTCAAACTAAAAGGGTACAACTATTAAAGATTAACAAAAAAAACATGATTGTAAGAGTTTGGTGCGAGGAAAATAAGAAATTTTGCTTCATATTTTAACTATGATGTGTGTGAAAAAAATAATGAACCATGTTAGCTCGCTCTTTTTTTTTTTGTTTTTGTTTTTGTTAATTTTCCACCACTGGGATTTTAAAAAAAAAAATCAAATGTAAGAACATATCACTTTTACATCACTGTGGTGTTTGTTAATGCAAAATTTCTAACAAAGCAATTGAGTAGTGTGATTTTTGATGGATTGGGAGGGAAAAAAAGGTATCATAAATAACAAATATAGAGAAATAAAGGGAAAGAAAGGCCTGAAAGAGGCCAAAGTGATAAAAAGGTGCCTGGGAGTTGAACTCCACTCATGCGGATGCTTGGCAGTAACCTGTGACCAAGAAAATGCTTTGCATTATTTACAGAAACTTTATAACATTTAGATATAACATGAGATTTTTTGTTTGTTGCCCTGGCCCCAGGGGTTGCCCAAGCCTGGGGGCTTGTTGGGCTTATTCCTGTACCGGTGTTGAGAACATATCCTTGTAAAGTAACCATTCCACAAGTTTAAGATGTTTGAAATGAACCCAACAATGTAAATCAAGTTTTCAACACCCACCCTCACGTGCAACTCCATCTTTGCATGTGGGGATGCACATATTCATAGGTGGAACGAAACAAAATACAAAGGAAAGAAGCATAATGAAAACTTTTAGGAATATTTCCTATTTACTTACCGATTATCCGAAAAGCTTAAGTAGTTAGGAAATGAAACCAACAATGTATATCAAGGTTTTAAGAATACCATTAGAGGGATGACAACAATCTCTCTACGTATTCCCATAGTTTTCCAACTTATAGGTTATGCATACGTTAAATTATTTTGATGCATATTTGGATACATAGAACTTTTGTACAATGACCTGACTGGTATTTGAACAATTTCAAACCAAATCTATGGACATGTTGATTTCGAGCCAATGATGTACTAAGTGTAGTTTTATGGCAATATATGTTTTGTATATGTTAGTCTCTTTTGTCACACACCTTGTCCGTCCCCACCTCACGTTTATAGATTGCTTTTCACTTTCTTTAGCAAAATACTAGAGACGCAGCAAATTACATACACCTGCATGCACACACAAAGGCCAAGGGGCCAAGTGTGTAGGCCCCTTGCCTTCGTGAGTGTGTGTCCCTAGCACCTGTCTTCTCTTTAGATATCCCTACATTTGTAATGCTGTTTGCCTTGTTTAAAGAATTCGTTGTTATGTTTCTCTTTTTCCCTTGCATTTGCCATATGTAATGGGATCTTATCGGAGTTGGGATTGTACAATTTTCCTAACATTGGGTGTGTTCTGCTTTTGCATTTCTTGAATTTAATAGTTGGCATTCCCCAAAGGTCTCACCTCGGCTCCAGGAAGGCCAAGAGTGGCTGCTAGTAGTCCAGTTATCTTTGATGTGAGTTTGGAGTACATTCCAGGTCTCGAAGCTGACGAAGAGTAGAATACATTACATCCTCATTTGTATTCTCTGTTTTTCCACTATGTGTGGACATTGCTTTGTTACAATCTAACATAAACTTCCATTTATTCATTCATTATAAAATTTGGCTAGGGTGCCAGGGCACTCGCCGTTTTTTCTAACAAGCGGCAATTCCATGCTATTCACCTTCTATTGCTGGGAACCCATCTCAGTCCAGCCACCAAATGAAACCTTCGCCTTAGTGTATCTTGTTGATTCGAAGAGATTGGGAAAATTCTCAATGTATCTTGTTGGTGGTAGATTGTAGTAATGAGAATATTCTCTGTGATGATCATATGTTTTGTTATGAGAGTAATCTATGGTACTACGTAACGTAAATGGAGTTTTCGATCTCTCAAGAAACAATTGATGTTAATTTGTGAAATTATAAAATCACAAACAAACAAAAAAAAAAATTTGTGCTAGAACATCCTTTTCATGAATTGGGCATCAACTGGTCAGCATCTTTTGTAGATATATCATATCGTCTGATGGATTTTTTTGGAGAAAACTTGTTTTAAGTATGCATGTGGAGGTTCTGAAATGGTCTTCTGTGGTTATTGGAATTCCGAAGTGGTCAACTCCCCACTTTTATGCTTTTGTACCTTCCATTTGTGGACGAAAGAAGCCCTGAATTAGCTTCATATAATTGGGCCAGAGAATGAGCATATTAATAGTATTGAATTTGTCAAGATTGCTTTGTTCACTCTTTGTTAAAATGTCAAACTAGACTGATGACTAATGGATTTGGTTAATCATATAATTCTGTAGTTGAAACTCATTAAGTGTTCCTTGCTTGGGGGTTGTTTGGAAGATTCATTTTCAATTTTTCATTTTTAACTTTTTGATTTTTTGCTTTTTGGATTGCGGTCATAATGTATTTTGAATATGGTAGAATGTTTGAGGGAAATATGCAAAATGTATTTTGGAACAAGAGTAGTATTTGGGAGATATGTATAGAATACATTCTGTACATCTTTTGGTTAACCAAAATGGGAAAAATAAAAAAACGAGAAATCAAAAAGTTCCTCCCACCCTACTTTTAGTTTCTCCTCTCTAATGTAAAAAAAACAACACATTCTCACAGAATGCATTTTGCAATTTTCAGCCGAACACCCAGACAAGGCATGGATGCTGGTAGAGAAATTTCTCAATAATACAGTTATTGCCATGGAATACGATGATATATGCTTGAGAATACGCTCAAAATAAATTTGCTCGCATACCGGAAATTTTCAGCCGCAGAAAATTTGTCAAACCATACACCGGTTAATCACACTTCAATTTGCGCTGAACTTAAGAGTTATTAGTATGATCATACAGAAACTCAAAATATCAAACACACATGAAACAAAACTCGAGACCAAACCACGTCTTTCACACAATATGCATAAACACATACGATCAAAAGCTGAAATTGCACGGAAATAGAATTCTGCACTGAAACAGAGTACGTAAATCTTTTGGTACCAGTGACCCGATCAAAAGCTTGAACAACGGGTTTAGGTACCAAGCACTGCAACGTAACGTACCAGAATTTACCCAGAATTTAAAATTACACCGTCCAGATTGACATCTACCCGAAACTGACACAACTGTTGGTAATTTTTCCTATCCAGCAAATAAACTGAGATAAACAGAGGCAGCAACACCAATTGAATAAACCCCAATCACAGTCCCTACGACATCCTTCCCAGCCCTAACCCCCGCCCCAACCCCAACAATCCCAACCACCCCAATCGGCACTCGCCTCATCACCGCCGCCCTGGCGCTATCCACAACATCCCCAGTAAAAACCTCAACCGCAAATTCCTCAAACTCGGCCGGCCCGAGGCACGGTTCCTCCTCCTCCTCGTCCGAAACGGTTCTTGACCGGCTGCGGCGGCGAGTGATTACGGTTCGGTAGGTGCGGTCGACTCGGGACCGGGTGGGAGGGGTGGGGGCCCAGCGTTTGAGGAGAGGGTGGGTGGAGGAGAGAGAGTGGTGGAGGAGAGAGGCGGCGTGGGAGAGCTGGTGGGGGAGGACCCCTGGGAAGGCGTGTTGGGTTAGGGTTAGGCATTCCTGGTAGACTGAGTTGCAGGATGAGTTGAAGTCTGGTGAATTGGTGAAGGTTTGGGAGACTCGTTTTGAGGGGGATAGACCCATCGCTCTTGTGACCCCTTTTCTGTTGCTCTCTCTCGCTCGATCAGAATTGGATTATGTTTTGATGACAGTGTGACTGTGCGGGGTCTGATTGGGAAACTATTGGGGCTCTGTTTGGATTTGGTGGGATATTCTATTCCCACCCCCTTTTTTTGTTGGTTAAATTACCCCATTTTTTCTCTTGTACCAATGGGCGCGAACTCACCTGCCGATGCTTGTTTACCATACGAAACTAAAAGTCGCAGAGCCAATCTTTGTACGTGTTCGATCTCGACTCGTTTACTATACGAGATTAAAACTCGAGCAGCTCGGTTAAACTGAGCCTAAAACTAGAATTTGGCTTGATTATTAGATGAGTTAAACTGAGCTAAGCCTCGAGCAGTTCGGATCGTTGTAACCTTACTAGAACCCATTCATAGCATATATTTTTTTGGGTGAACATGCAAGAAATGTTAGTTGTTAATATGTTGTCAGTGGGACTTGACTCTTGATTTTGTACACGGGATTAACTTGACTACCACCCCACTTGCCATCCATAGCATGTTGATTTACCATTTTGTCCTCATTTTTCTTAGTACCCACACCATCAACTTCTTGTCTGCCATGTTAGGATCCTCTGAGGTGTGATGATCTGAGATCTCTCTTGCAGATGTATATATTTTGTCTGTCAAATGACACACCTTCAGCTTCTTTTTATCAATCATGTGATTTACCCCTAGTTTAACAATCCTCTCACGTGTGACTCTTGGATTAAATATGCTTCATTCATATGTATGTATGTTGCTCTTCGATCAACTTAAATTTTTGCATAGACGACAAACACATTGAGATATGCAATGTGAACTGCTTGAATCATCAAACGAGTCCTTACTAAGTCTTATTTATCGTCACACATGAGTTTAGAGTTGAGAGTAGTATGGGCAAGCTCAGTCAACTCCATTTCTTCCAGTTATACTCCTCACAACCCTTTCCCTCATCGTCCCTCCAAAACAAAAAATGCGAACTCACCACATTTTATAAAAGCAAATCAGACGTTCACAACTCTACTATGAAAATCCATTTGAAATCAAATCACCAAGATCCTAACATGAGGAATTTAAAGTAAAACTGGAATATTCGGGACTTCGCTTTCGTTCTTTTGTATAGACGAAAATATACACAACCTTCTAACTGCAGACCACAACCATAACTCCAATTGCAATTCTGAAAATATATCATGGATTACAAGATTCACTGGATAATCAGGTTCACCAAATATACTGTGAACTAGCAAGTACACCATTAACTAGTTTCTATCATTCTTCCGATATGTTGGATGTAACGGCCTAAATTTTATTTTCATAATTATAATTGGTCATCTAAATATTTAGCTTTTATGATCGTGTCCTATTTAATTATTTTTGCGCTTGGTTCGGGTGTAATTGACATTATTATAGTTTTAGGATATAAGCCTAATTTTAGTAGATCATGTTTATCAGGCCATTTTTATTATAGATGTGTCAATTATTTTGAATACTTTAAAATAATTAGTTAGCTAAAATTCAGGGACATTATGGGTTAGTGGAGAGTTTTATTAAGTTATTCTTATAGGGAGTTATATTCTTACGGGCTAGGGTTATAAATTTGGAGAGAATACTAAAGAAGCATTGGGATAAAACAGTAGCAGTCAAAAGGCGTGGAGTTTTGAGGTGGTTTCGGTGCTTCGGTTCTTGGTTTCGATCGGTATGTTCATGTTAATTTTGTCTATTTCCTTACCTCATAGTTGTAACAATTGAGAGAGATGATTCGGTTATAATTTAATGGGTTGCTTTTGATGGTGCGGTCAAGAGAGAGGGAGCAGCATTGGATTTCATCAAGTATGAAGTTATTTTCCCATCTTTGTCTCATATTTTTGAAAGATGGCTTTGTAACTTCTATTTGTTAATCTTTTGACTATTTGACTGATGTAATAACTCTTTAAACTTGATACTTATGCTTTTGGGTTATGAGTTCTCGTTATTAGAACTCGTTGAATTATTTATGGTGAGAATGTACTATTTTGACTTTCACTATTCAAAGGGTAAATGTTAGACTTTTGACTTGTCCCACGTGGATTTAATTTATATTTGGATTATTAAATTTGTGGGCGTGACAAACATTATGGTACATTCCAACAAATAACAATGAACTTCGATTCACTCATCAAATCGAAGATATTGCTGTCTTTTTGCATGTTCCGATTGGCAAATCCACACTAATCTTCAAAGAAAAACGATATGGGGTTAGATAGAGCCACTTAAGTAGTTGAGCTACATCCAAATTGTCTTTTTCTTCTTCACCGGTCGAAACACCATGAAGGATGGGTGTGGGTTGAAGAAACAAGAAACTAATCTAAGAACACGAGAGAGAGAGAGAGAGAGAGAGAGAGAGAGAGAGAGAGAGAGAGAACAATTCACATTTCTCATTCCTCAAATCTTTTATTTGCTCAATTGATTGCAAAATATAGATTAAAATTGATCCTAATTACAACAACTATAACACCCCACATTTTGGGAAACGTTAATTATTATTACAATCGAATTTCTTAAACAGAAATAATAATAATATAAAGTTTAATATAAATAATCTCTCTCTCCTACAAAAGGCTCCATGTTCTCGATTCCGTAAATTCCTCCTTTGGTTGATCTCCATCGGCTCCTGCTCCATGTTCTCCGTAGAAGTCCTGTTCATTGTGATAATCTAGTATAATATGTCGGAGTCGCGAAACAACATCATGGTATTATGTCAGGGTCGCACAAATGCAACACCGTGAGCGTGAACGCTCAATAGATACCCTACCCCAACCTTAAACTAGCAATTCTAGAACAATATTGTAGGTGGTAGGTAAATAGTAAAATCATGCATTTTCAAATATCAGAGTTAAATCAAATCAAAGTGCAACTTCACAAAATCAGTGTCCGTATCATTTCCAGAATTAGAGTGCAGTGTCAATATCTCGTATCAATTTCTCATAACGGTATTCTTCTTCAAATTTCAACCGTGTCAACATCTCACGTCTCTCGAAAGTTATTGGCCCGTTCAACCACCCCTTTCTAACGGTCACCAACCTTTCCGTTCGAAGTCTCGGCTACCCATAACACTAACTACCCGCAGGTTATGAAGTCCGTTCACCCCGACTCACACATGACGTAGTCCCGGCTACCCATATCACTGGATTCAACAGCCTGTTTATGAAGTCCGTTCACTACGTGTTGTACTGAGTGAGCTTTGACCGCCAAATTCACCCCGCGGAATTTGAGGTGCGACTCCAAACAGTACTACCGTATAGTTCCATTGAGTTTTGACCACCAGTTTTCCCTGGGGAACTGAGGTGGGACTCCAACAACATTATCGTCTCAATTATCATCACATCATCATTTTCATTCTCATCTCTTTCTCTTCTTGTGAAAACAATCGTTCATTTCCTCGAAAAACGTGTCGTGTCGTACCGTCTCGGAAAATGTGCAATGCCATAATTTCATAAAAATCCTCTGTTTAAAACATTTCCGATAAACGTGTTACTCAAAGACAAAAATTCTTTCTTTCGAGAATTTAAAACAAAACATTAGGAGTTATGCTCGCTTTTGGATTTGTTGGCATGTTCGAAGACTTGTTCGTCGAGTCGCCATTTGGTTTGGGCTAAACCAAGAAAGAGCCTTACTAGAAACTCTAGTAGTTTGAATCCGTTGGCGTGTTTTAAGATCCGTTCTTCGAATTGCCACTTGGTTTGTGTTAAACCATGAATGAGCCTGACTAGACATTCTAGTAATGGATTCTATTTGTTAGCCTAAATAAATTTAAAATATTTATTTAGTAATTCCGGGAAATCTCTTTTCATTTGAAAAGCTCTTTTGTTCAGAAAATCAGTTGGGCATTATAACTTCGTAAATTTGAAAAGTCGATTTTCATTCGGGCATTATAACGGTGCATTTTGATAAGTCAATCTCAAATCGTGCATATTAACGACTAAGTGTGTTTTTCAAAGTCAAATATTTCATTAAACCGCTAATCATCCAACATAATCTCGTTTAAACATAATTAAGCACTTTTAAGCATAATAACAACATATTGAAAATGAACTAGAAATTACTAATCTAGGGTTAAGATAAAGTATCTACCTTAATTTCCGATGATTAGTCGGAAGCCGATAAGCTAGTTGGATTCCGGCGGAGTAACGGCTACTCGAACGCTTTCTAGCTAAGGATTCCGGCGGAGTAACGGCTACTCGAACGCTTTCTAGCTAACTTGTTCTACCTTTTAAGATCTAGGGGTGGTCGAGGGTGGTGGTCCGGTGGAGTGTGGTGGTGGAAGGTTGAGTTTTAAGAAGAACTTGAAGAACTCATGGTTTTTCTTCTTGAAAAACTAGTTTACTACAAAGGTGGTGAGGAGAGTTTTTGGTGTGGGAAATGAAGCAACATGTGGAAGCTATTTATAGTGAAAGCATGAAGCTCCTCGCCCTCCCTCTTAGGCCGCCCCCCTCTCTCTCCCATATAGTCCAAAAATGCTTTATGAAATAGTGCTTGGTAGCCTTTTAAGGCAAAATGATAGGATAGGATATGTTTCCATTTAGGGTAAAGCTTGTGGACCAAGTAAGGGTTTCTAGATACGTAGGAAATGACGTAATATGTCTAGGTTCGTTAGGTTTTTTTGGATAACTTAGGTTCGTTAGGTTGAGGCGTAAATGGGTAGTTTTGGGTACTAGTTATACACACGAAACTAGCCACGGGGTATAATATATATATATAGGGAGAGCTTCTAAAACGGGATTCCCGTTACCGGACCTCCATGATCCAAAATTTTTTTTGACGATCCGATCCGTCCAATGTGTTCAGAAGGTGTTTTCAAGGGTCCACGCGGAAAATCATCAAAAAAAAATACCGGGAAGGGCTTGATCCAAGCAGTTTTCGCAAAAAATATATATTTACAAAGTGTCATGTTTTTGCAACACAAAAAATATATATTTGCAACACAAAAGATGTCATGTTTTTCTTATTAACGGGAGGTGTGGACTAGAAGTTTTGTGTATATATATATATATATATATACACATAACTACTTTATAGTAAAAGTAACTCTATAAATAATAGCCTTATAAGGCTAGCAATAATAGGATAAAAAGTGTTCCCCCACTCATTGGGAGATAGGTTCCCCATCGTTGGGACGAAAATGCTCCGTAAGGTTGGTTTTGTGCGCGAAAAATACAAACTAGTGCACCGCAAATAATAATTAAAGAACTATTGATTTTAAGAAAATAAATAAGTATGATAGGAAATTCCTAGATAGCCTTAAGAGAATCCAAAAATATAATGCTTCGGAATTTAGAAGAAAAACGGTGCCGAAATGTGCGCGAACGCGCCTACGGATACACGCCCGTAAAATTATACGGCGAGGGAAGCAATTTCTCTCCCATTTCCTCCCCCCAAACCGCCCCCTCTCTCTTGCTCTCATTAATTCACAAAACTCCAAATTAGGGTTACTAAAAGTGAAGTCAAAATTGGAAGAAAAGTCAAAATTGGGCACATGCCTAATTAGGGGTTTTTTTTTCTTTCCAAAAATAGAAATAGGCCTAATTTAGGTATTAAATAGGATGATGCTAGTCATTAGGAGACAAAATAGGAGTTGGGGAATTAGTAGGGCTTCTAGACACGATGTGGTGTAATACCCGGTGTGAACGCGTTGATTTACGGCGAAGAAAATATAAATAAAAGGAAATAAACAAACTAAATCTAATTTATTCAAATTAATTAAACTAAATAATAAATTATATTATTTAACGATATTAAAATTAAATATTCGAATTAATAAATCAAAATTTTTATTTACGAAATTTCGGGTTATTACAACAACAGTACCTCAAGAGACCTCTTATACTACTAATGCACTTTACTAATACCCCCTTCAAACTCCTGGGTGTATGTACAACTCATGATTGTATCTACAACCATGAGTTTGTTCTTCAAGAACAAAATTCTGGCCACAGAGAGGGACTTGGTAAATATGTCTACCAGTTGATCAGAGGAGCCATCATGTTGAACCTGTAACGCCCCGAAAATTGGGTACGTTAATAAATAAATTGCAAAATTATTATTTAAATAAAATACCAACTTCATTAAAAAATCCAAAGAATACTTAATAAATTTTTTTTGCGAAAATTATAAGTAAACTAACTTATTACAACTGAAATAAATTGAATTCGAACACTATCTGAAAAACTTAAACATTTATTCAAAAAAATCCAACGGAAATAAAATGACAGAGCCATCTAGCTAATTCTATTGATAAAGCTAGGGTCCGCCACTTGATTCCCATCTAGCTGCTCCATCTCCTCATAATCAGCAGACGGCTCCTCATCTCCTTCTGTACCTGGCGTTGGGGACGCCAGGTGTCACGCCCTCATTTTTCATAATCCAATTACAATTTTAATCCACGTGGGATTTATCAAAAGTCTCACATATTACCATTGAAAAGTCAAGTCAATGTTACATATCCAAAACAAATTCCACTTCTCTCACCACGGTACCCACATCCAGTTACATAAGCTCCAAAAGAGTTAAAATATTTACATATTTTGAATATTGTCAAAAGATTAAAGAAAACAAATGTTACATGATTATTTTTCCCAAATTACACAAGTATATAAAAGATAAAATTGACTTCATGATCAAACAAGCTTCATGCAATGCATCCACACTCCAAGCATCCAACCCATGTCTCTTTAGCATGTACCTGAAAATGTTAGGTTGAGCTACACTAGCCCAGTAGGAAACCATTCTACAAACGCTAGGTGTATAAAGTATGAGAGGTGCACATGAGGTCAAGATATGTCAAATGGATGTACATAAGTGAGTAAAAGTAACAAATCACTAGAGAAAGAACTAAGAAGTATTGAAGTACCCAAATTGATTGTCAAGTATCCACAAACATCCCAAGTGTTCAAAATCATTTCTAAGCACTCAAACACCACCCAAGTTTCCATTGTTGTTTTACCAAAACTACCCAAGTAATTCACACAAGTCTAAATCCAAGTTCACACGTCAAGTTTCGACAAAACACAAAGATGGTTTATAATCTCATTTCTCTTAATCATTTCATTATTTTCCGGGCATGCCATATAGGCCCCGTGCCATTCCGGGCATACCCTTTTCGGGCCCCGTGCCATTCATCATACAATCATATCATCACTTATCAAGATATAAGTTCATCATAGTCTCATAGATAACTCACATGCCGCATTATCCATTTACATGTATCTCGGAACCCCCACTCAACCCGAATCCACGTCAAGTGTTAATAAATGCACCAAAACCTCACCAAATCCATTAAATAGCCAGTAACGAGTGACACCAAGCTATCCCCATTATCATTTGATTCCAAAGTGCTACCAAGGTGGAAAATGTCCTAATATAAGTGGATTATGCATTTTGTGACCAAACAAGCACATAGTCAAATTACCCGACCGGAGGTCAAAGGATAGCCAAGCAAACAATCCGATCAACTAAGTGGTTGGTAATAAGTAATATTTTGAGTGAACGAAACATTTAAAGATGTTCCAAGACGTCCAAGAGTCAAGGAAAGGCCTAAACAAAAAATAGGGTTTGAAGCTGTCTGGTATCAATACCCCAGAATGGGGTATCAATATCAGTCGACCAGAATGAAAATAGAACGCGCTGGTATTGATACGAGATTGCAGGGGTATTGATACCAGCGGCCTTCGCACAGCTTTTTCACAGATTTTCAAGCTTCAATGGGGGTTTCAACCCAAGCAAGAACCACTTGAAATTCATCAAAATATGGATCAAAACACTACCCAAACACATAGAGGGAGTAGATCATAACAAGATCAAAACCCTCATCCATGGTGATAAACAAGTTTAGCTAGATATTTGAGAACAACTCAACATTAAATGCAACAAATCAACAAAATACAACTAGAGGGAGTAGAAATTTGTTCCCTACCTCAAAGATTTAGCTTGAAACCCCCCCCCAAGGAGCAAAACCCAAGCCTTAGCTTCCAACTCCAAGAAAAGTTCTTCAAACACCGGAGTGAAATAAGCATACTAACGCGTAGAGCACGAGATTTGGAGAAGCTTTTGTGAAGGGACTAAGTTTGGAGCTTAAGTTTTGGTTAGATTTGTGAAGAGAGAGGTTTTGAGAGCCATGGAGGAGAGAGAGAGAGAGACGGCTGATTTTGGGGGAGGAAGATGACTTTCTCTCTCCTCTCCCACCACACACATATATATATCAAGTAATTACACTCCAAGCCCAAATGTGGTTTGTGTAATGCAAATAGGTCCAATCCCACTCACAACACTTAATAATCCAACACTTTAGCATTTTAATTAGTTTCTCATATTTCCCAAACTTTATTTCCGGAAATAATATGAAAATACGGGTCTTTACACCAGGGCCACAAAAAGTAGCACCGTGAGTGGTAAAATTACACTCAGTAGGGGCGCCCTAAGCCACCCCTTTACTAAAGTTACTCATGCAACAATTACACACATACCCGAAATTTTATTTCATATGAAATACTCAATTTTTCACATCATTCCTCAACGCAAAGAATTCCCAAAATTCTATTGATCTCGTTTCAACTTTGAACATATACTTTTCTGTCACAGGCTTCCATCCACAGTACACCTCAGGTGCTCGATCACACAACAAAGCCACCTCGGGGTATACTGCGCATAGCCCACGATTGATAAACCATTGATCAATCTCTATCCGGCATCGATTCCCACCCACAGTATACTTCCGGCGCCCGATCACACAGCAAAGCAACCTAAAAGTATAAATTGCGCATGGCTCAAGACCCATACCGGACATGTCCCAACCCCAATATCGCGATTAAAACCAATCATTCTTAAGCTTTAACATTTCGATCAATAAGTACTTAACAATTGGGTTCATGCATCACGTGGGTCATTAATCACATAAGTCTGACATAACGACAAAATTAAAATAATCACAAAAAGAGAAATTTAACATAACATGTAAAACAGAAACATTATCAATCTACTAAAAATAGCAAACTAACTCCATAAATCACGAGATTTTATAGAAACATTAATCTTTACGTTACAAACAGATTCTGTGTTTTACCCGGGTTCTAAATCCTTCATTAAAGAGGTCGAAATTGGATTTAAAAAAAATAATCTGCAATCTGTCTCGTGTTACACTACAGCAGAAACTTTGAAAAATCATATAAACTTCTACCTAACTCAGATCGAGACAAGTTATATATCAAAGTTGCTTAACTTTTCAATATCTACAACTTTTAGTTTTGAGTTTTTCCCGAATCGACTTGAAAAAGACCCGAAACTGACGAACAGAATAGAGTACCCAAAAACCCGATTTTTCAACGTCAAACTTTCACTACCCATTCGATAATGATCTAGTTTTCGGTGTACAAATTTTCTACACTTCTCCACATACACACTAACTATAAAAACAGTAACTAAAGTAATGGTTAGGTTTAGAATTTCCTACCTTTCCTCCGACAAATTTAGCACGCGCAAACGAAACGGTAAGATTGAAGAATCACGACTCCGGAGAAAAATCTGTAAAAATGATAATTAAATATTCGCGTGAGTAAAAGAAAAATATACTCCGCGAGAGAAGAGAGAAACTTATCAATGGTTTAGGAGATATGATTTAAAGGATTGAATTTATATGAGAGAAAAATGAGAAGTGTCAATGAAAGAAAAAAAAGAAGTAAAAATAAAATTGATTACCTGGGGATTGGGAGATTGACGAGAGAGTGAGGAATTGAATTAGAAGTTCTAATTGGTTTTTTTTTTTGATCGGCAACAAAAGTTTATTAAGGAAACTCGATAAAGGGTACATCGAGCGGGGAGAAAAGATCCAACCAAAAGTTGGAACAGCCAGAGGGCAGAGCCCAAACACCCAAGGGCCTAAAGTGCCCACATTAAACAATGAAAATACATCCAAAGGCCTAAAAAGTCCAAATAAAACATTAAAGCACAGATAACCTAGCCCAAACAAATGGGCTAACCGCACCCCTAAGAAAACCCTAAACCAAACCCTACACCAAAATGCAAAACATCCACCAAAACAGCCACCAAAGCACTGACAGCCAGCACCACCACGTCAACCACCGCCACCACAAAACCCCCGAACCACCACCGGTCAAACCAAGTGAGGCGGAGCCGAAAACCATCAAACACGCTGTCTCGGAAGCTCCACAAGCCGTTAAGCAACAACCACGGCACCCAACAACAACCGTAGCGGGAGACCATGACAGTAACCATCCCCACCGACACATCACCACGCCGTTAAGCCGAAGCCGGAGATCCCAACAGAAAACTAGCCGGAGATGCACTTGGAAAAGGAAACCGAGTAGCCAAGGTAGGGAGAATGGAAGACCCACTGAGGTGTAAGGAAAGTGTTACGCCCCTAAATATATTCTTGATAATGATAATTATAATAATAATAATAATAATAATAATAATTAATTATTATTATTATTATGGGCTTTTCTAGTTAGTTATCTGTGCATCTTATAGGCTTTGATGGCATGATTGTAAATTTTGACGTGTAGGACTGATTTTGGTAAATTAGTGGTACTAGATTAATTATATAAATTTGAATTTGTATTTGTATTATGTTAGAATTTGATCAATAAGTAATCTATTTTTCTAACTTATCGACATAAACTCTAATTACCTAATTAGCTATAATTTAGGAGATTATGGCTTAGTGGTTGGTTAGTTGAGTTATATCAACTAATTACTAGTTGCCTAGGTTTATTATTTGGAAGAACTTTGAGAGTCAAGGAAGAGAAAAGCCGCAGTGTGAGGTTTTCGACCGACTAGTTGAGATGGGGTAAGTTGTTTTGGTTATTCTTCAATCTTATTTCTCTTTTCCTTCTCTTTAGTTTTCTTCCATTGGACTGTTGCTGTACATGGGTATGGGGTACGGTACAATCTTGGATTAAGATTAGATTGCATGCGGCAGTAGAATTTGAGAGTTGATAAATGGGTTTTGCTTCTTGGTTTTACACTAGTGGCCCGACAATAATTAATTCCCTTATGCAATTGGTGGGATCGAATCCACTTGGGGTTTATGGTCATGGAGACCTAGATTTAGGAATTATAATATTGGTATACTTTGATCTAGTTGGTGATTATATGTGGTTCGTTTTTGCTACAGGGTTAGTCTCATTTCGCGTGACTGATTTTCATTCCTTTTGGGTTTCAATCCTTTTGGGTCCAGGTGAGTGGTTAAACATGTTACGTATTTTCGAACTCGACGTGATCCTTGAATTATTCTTTGGGAAAAATTATCATTTGGTTATTGAAAATGTGAAATTGTTAGATTGGATCTTTTAATTGGCATGCGATAAAAAAATATTCTTTTGGTGAGAACTTGGTGGATATTGATGGGAACATTTATTATTGAAAGTCCAGGGAAATTAATCCTCTGTGTGCGGGTGACTCTGGCCATTAGGGAAGAGACCGTGTCCTGGCCGGTGACCCTAATGCTCAACGGCTGACTTTTGCCGGATCGTTCTTAGGGAAAAGTTCCACGGGCTGCCTACTCGTGGTGACTCTAAGTTTCGATATTGGATCCAATTTTTGAGAGATTTGTTCACTGTCACTTGGTACTATTTGGTATTGGATGTGGTTCCCAATTGTTGTTGGATATCGTTTTGTGATCACCAAAAAGACTTGTTATTGGTAAAAATGATTTATTGATTTGTTGTACACCTCGCATGCCAAATTATATTTACATGCTAAAATATTTTTATCCCTGCTTTAAAACTTTATTTATTATACATGATTTGTCATTCACTGAGCTTGTCAGCTGACGGATTTAATCCACCACCATTTTCAGGGAAATCGAGTCGGTAGATAAGGACTCTGGTGGCAACTTGGGGATTATTGTGTTAACCTCCATAGGATGTTGCATTCAAGTTTATTTTATTTATTCGCTTCCACACTTATTAAACCTTTTGATACATCGCATTTTTGTTATCATTGGTTAATAATTTTTATTGATCGGTTCATGGGATGGTGTTCCCCATGCTTATGTTGGGACATATTTGATTTGATTTTGTTAATAATAATAAAAAAATGATCGTTTAGTGGTTTGTGGCTTATTTTATTTTAGGCTTCGTGTCCACGTGTTAGCCTTGTGGTTCACGGCCGGTCATTTCCCGTTTTGGGGTGTGACAGAAAGGGGGTCGAAAACAAACAGATCTGGAGAAGGGAAGAGACAGGAAGAAGAAACTCACCGAAAGCCGCCCTCGTCGCCGACCGAGACCCCCACGTAGAGACACTTATCAATTGGTAGAGTGACCCAGAGGAACCCGGACGTCGAGAACCATGACGCCGATAAAGCCACCGCTCCGGAGCCGCTGACCATCAACACACAATGCTACCGATCGATTTTTGATAAGTAGAGGGAGAGTAGATCTGAAAAGGGAAAATGGAGGGAGGAGAAGATGGAAAGATAGAGAGGGGTAGAAGAGGAGAGAGGGAGGGGAGGGGTGGGGAGGAGGAGGCGCGGCGGAGAGCCTCCCCCGCCCGGAGGAAACTAGATCTGGTTTGTGGAGAAGAGGCTCTAGTATTCTAGAGAGAGAGAGAGAGGAGGCGCTCTTTGATTATACTTGCGAGAAGAGACTCGTGTTAAGTTCTAATTGGTTTTAAAATAAGAAGATTAGTGATAATGATGGTGGAAGAGTTTAAGGGAAATGGGAGAGTAGAATGAGATAAGGATAGGGTACTTAGGTTAGGATAATTAGGATGAGTTTTAAAAATATAAATATATATTTTTACACACTAATATATATGCATGTAAATACATATCCCTCAACAAGATAATTATCTCATTGTTAGGATAATTAACCCTATAACTATTTATATTTATATTTATAAATATAAATATATTTTAAAAAAACAATCTGTTACAGAACCACTATGTCTTTAGAGAGGACTTTCTCCCTGATAAAATGATTGTCAATTTCTACATGCTTAGTCCTAGCATGGTAGATTGGATTAGAAGCTAAAGAAATGGCTAAGAGGTTGTCACACCAGATAACATTGGGAAAGCAAGAAGGGATAAAAAGTTCTAACTCCAGTTGTTGGACCCATGTAACATCAGCAACAATTTGTGCCAAAGAACGATACTCAACTTTAGTAGATGATCGAGCAATTGTATGTTGCTTTTTATTACACCATGATATTAGGTTAGAACCTAAAAACAAGCAAAATCCAGTGGTAGATCATCTGTTCAAAGAATTACTAGCCCAATCTGCATTTGAAAATGCAATCAACTGCAAGGAATAAGCTGGAAAGCACAGGCCATTTATGGATATGTTTTTACACTATGGAAAGTACAGGCCATTTAAGTATGTCCCCTTTGCACCAAATTTTTGGTTCCGCCACTGCGCTTTTCATGGATATGTTTTTACACTATGGAAGTTCCGAAGTGTTCGGTCAAGGATGCAACAGACTACATCCGTGCTGATGAAGTTAGGCCAGCACTTAATACCTTGGTTTGCAATGTGAGGGAGGGAGGAAGGAGAGGCGGGCTCGGGCTTGTGGTTTTGGTATAATGGTATTGTTGCACTAGATGGTCACGGTATTTTTTTAGTGGCAACATCAATGTATATTGAGATGCACAACTTCATTGATAGCAGAGCCGACGTACGCACCTATGGAATGTATATTGATGCCGTGCAATTGAGCGTGCCACATGTTATGATAGAGGGAGATTTACCGGAGGTGATCTCAAGATTCTCGATACATGCTCAAAGGCCAAACGGGGCTGTTGCCTAGATTGCTTCAGTTTTAATCAAGGATAATCGGCATCCACAGCAAAGTTTTCGTGTCTCATCCACACCCATCTTCCCATGGGGCACATATATTGGAACGTAACTCAGCACTGTATTTTGTTGTGGTAAAGGTTGAAATATGATGTTTCGGCCGGCGTGAGCAGACATAGAGGGCATAGAGGGGTTGATCTTCGCGTGGCTCTTGTGGTTATTGTTTTGGTTTTGATTCCTTTGGGTGTTTTTCGCTTAGGTTGCTTAGAAGGATTTTGGGTGTTTCTTTTTCCTTTCTTTTTCTTTCATTCAACTTTGGTTGGATGTCCTCTCCCCCTCCCCTTCTCGATGTTCCCTTCTCGAGTTTCTTTAATAAATCTTCTCTTATCGATCAAAAAAAAAAAAAAAAAAAAAAAAGAGAGAGAGAGAGAGAGAGAGAGAGAGTTTTCGTTGATATAAATAAACAACATTTGTGAAATTTATTTAATAAACAAACCACGAGAATAGCTTTTTGCAGTTACTTCAGTAAAGAGAAAATTATCCAAGTATTTGGGAGTCCCCTGCTATTTATTTGGGTTCAAACGGTATGAGAATAAGCACCCTATACTCTTTCACAAAGACAAATATATTTGGAGGCAGAGCGCCCTAGCCTGCAGCTAATGCCCAGAAACAGGAGGTCCTTTCCTCTGAATGGGAGGGGATCCTGGCCCTTGGACAGGAGGGTTTTTTGGACCAGAAATGGGATTGGGTCTTGGCCTCCGACGACGACGAGGGCGACGGTTAGCGACGATTCTGCGATAGAGACCAATAGCACCTAGAAGGAGTACAAGAGCAATAGTGCAGCATTCAAAGATGATATTGACACCCAAGAACCCTGTAGATACAATAATTTTCAGCACAAAAGGTAGATGGGAGAAAATACAGAGAGCATCTCTTGTGACATGCCGACGAAGCTATTGTTGCGAAAAAAATTAAGCATGACATCAAGAAAGAAGCTCGCTCTAGTGGCACCCTTAAGGAAGTGGCATATTTATAGCAGTACCAAAGTTTGCCTCAGATAGCAATAATAAGTTGAAGCAAAATACCTCCAGGAAGAAAGTCGAAGTCCAAGTAGTCGTAGCAAAGTGTCAGAATCAACTGCGGCGAAGAAAAACAATCAGTAAACTTCATCGAGACGACGTTGTTTAAGAAAACTCGAATTACACATTGAAGCATACAACTGCTATGTATACAACTGCCGATCGAAAAAAAAAAGAGTATACAACTGCTAGTTCGCAAAATGCAAGTGCTATGTAGATTGATAGTAGTGAAAAACACTTGTTCACATGCATTAGTTCCAAATAGAACAAAAGGGTTTGATTTACTTATGACCCTTCCTCTCTTAACAAACTGGAAAAATCCAGCTGTCAGATAGCTTGATATACATTGTTGGGCTTATTTCCTAACAGCTTAAGATTTTGAGATAATTGGTAACTTAACTTGGTATCACCTTATCAGAGCTCAGATTGTAAGAGTTCTTGGGTACAAGTCTCTCTATTTGCATTTGTCACTTATTTGCATTTGGCTTCTCCCCTTCGTATTTTATTTTCTCCTTGTCTATAAAAAATTTGCATTTCCACATGCAAGATGGGTTGCACGTGAGGGAATGTGTTACATAGCTTCATATATATTGTTGGACCCATTTCGTAATAGCTTAATCTTTTGGGATAATTGGTGACTTAACTCCAGCTCATACTTATAAAAACCAGCCGATACGAACCGTTTCGGCCAGTTTGTATTGGGTTTTCGAGGCTCCAGTTTGGAGATGGGCCAGTATAGCACTGGGAAGCTAAAATCGCAAGCGAACCGGCTAGTTCCTAGTACGTATTGCTGTGTAGAGGTTTTTTGGTACAGTACCGGACTGGTTCATTCATAGCGGTCCAGTTTGGCAAAAGAAACTGAGAATTTTTTTTTTTAATCCAAACTTAAAACAAAATTAATGGGAGACTAAAATAAACCAAAAAATAACTGAACTTCTAAAGACACCAAAAAGTTCACATTAGCAGTAAAATAACTAAGATATAGTATAGGGAAATGGCAATGCTAAATTTATGCAGAGTGCACTTACTGCCATCGCCCGTGCAACTACATAGTTGAGTAGAAGGTGATCAGGATTGTACAATCCTGTATAAAACATCCTCAACAGCTGCGGTATGTGATGATAAAATCCGCTGGAGAACAATGGTAGTTGACGTAGTCTCTGTCAAAAAAAAATAATCAAGAAGCGTGATACATTTCTATTTTTTTGTTTTGGTAATTCGAACCGATCGTACCATTGGTGACATTAAGTCGCATGGTGACACAGTAAAGTGGAGGGTCTCCTCCCACAACTATGTTGTACAAGCTTATACTTGCGGGGAGGATATATAACCCAAAGTATTTTGCTCTTACCGAGTGTCGAATTAGCTAGGGACTTGTACTTGTAAAGCAGTTACCTCCGCGCTATGTACCCCTTGAGGCAACTCTTTTGGTAAAAATTTACTATCAAGAATCTGCAACAATCCCTTTTTACTAAAGATAAAATTTCATTTTGCGGCAAATAACTTGTACGCACTCGTATGCTTAGGGAACGCTCCGGGGCGATGAAAAGTTCACAAAAGTAAGCACCCTCATCCTTGTACTCTTTGAAGCTACTCTATCAACTCGACTCCAAAACTTCCCTTATATTTCGTGCGCGTCAGATTCCGAAACCTAGAGGTAATGCTACAGGACTAGAAGGTCATTGGCTGGATATTTTAAAGCCAAAATACATGAAGATCAACTTACCAAAATCAAGCCGTGGACCCCGCCTGCAAAAAGACGATTGTACCCCTGAACTTTTTTCAAGGCCTCAACAACATCATCCTCCGTACGAAGGTTCAGAGAGGCCTCAGGGGTGAATTTGCTAATGCTTTGAGAGCAAATGGGGCACTTGCAACGCAGAATTTTGCTTCTATAAGCCCAGAATGAGAGAACACAATTTGCTGTACCAAATAATGACAACACATTTAGCTTCCATAATCACTTGCGTAGTACCGAAGAGTGAAAATTAATTTGCTTATGAATATAACTGAATGAGAAATGCTATAATACACAAATCCCTATTTAAATGTGTACAGTATGCATTCTACTGAAGTGCTTTGAATTCGTGATTTTATATAAAAGCTCATAAAATTTCGTATCCAATTGATAACATTTTTTAAATCAAATTTATAACATATGTATCGGGATTCATTACATTTGCAAAGAAATGCATATTATCATGATAAAATCGGATCATAACATACAGATGCTGTGAATACATAATTAATGCCGGCGCAGTTATGTTGAAATACATTGGATTTTTTTTAATAACCAAATATTTTTGAATTTTTATCTAAATATTATGAATTCAGGACTAATTTTATAAACTTCTATGCAAAATGTTATGAATTTAAAGCGATTCAAGATTGTATATCGTACAAACTCAAATATGAGCAGAAATCCATCAAAAAGATCTTTTGAATTCTCAGATATATTTACTAGCAAAATATAAAAAAAAAACATTGAAATTACTTTATTTTCGTAATTGTAACATAAAATAACGGAAAATATAAGAAATATTACTGACACCATATGGAGAACTATACAATAGAACATTCAAGAAATGTCAATAGCTCAGGCATTCAAGCACCTCCAAGGAAAGCCAAATTAAGAATGCGATAAAGTTTTATATTTCTTTTTCATTTCACACAATACATGGGAGACCGATAAATTTGTCATAATTATTGACCAATAATAAGTAAATGATTTCAATAAGTCAGAGAGAAAATCCCAAAAACATTGGATTTCACGTGGAATAGAAGGAAAAATAAAAAAAAGAGAGTTTTACACGAGAACTTATCCTAGATTCATCAAATTTGTCACAGTTTCAAGTATTCAAAAAACAAAATGAATATTTTGATGCAAACATATATACACACCGCAAAACCAGTGTCCGCAATTCGTCTTGCATGGAATGTTGTTGTTCCCAAAGCAGATAGGGCAAATATCATCGCCAGGAGGTGTATCTTTCTCTCTCTTAGCATCGGGAGAGGTTTCCTTTCCATTCCCATTTGGAGGGATTTCGTTCTCCCTCTCAGCATGGGGAAGGGTTTCTTTCTCTATCCCACTAGGAGGGATCTCTTTCTCTAACTCGGCATCATGGCGGGTTTCTATTTCTTCCTCACTAGGAGGGATTTCTTTCTCTCCCTCGAATGCGTTTTCGCTCTCCTCGCTCTTTTTCTTCCTCTGCCTAATCTCATTGATAGCAGGGGCCTCCATTTTTTTCCTCCCTCCTAGCTACCAAATGATTGGGCACCCTCATTCAGCTCATTTCTCTCTCTAAATAGACGGGGGAAATGTTATGATACATTCTCTTATTTTGGTGTATGCAGCATGCATGCATACATACCTTCTTAAATTTTGCTTCTTTTTATAAAATTGTGCATCCATTATACAAATAGAATATTGCATAAGAATGCTTAACATTAAATTAAAAATTCATAACATTTGCTTAAAATTTATGACATCAAAATAAACTCTCATAATGGACAAATTAATGTCATAGTTGAAAGTTGATATTTTGGACTTATATATATGTGCAAGTGTTATGAAATATTACACAAAAATTATGAATTTATTAATGTTATAAAAATTTTATTCGAAATATTTTTAATCCAAGATAATTCGAAGGAATGTACAATGTACCGTACACATCCAAATAGGTTCCTTATTGGCAATTTGGTTCTCAAAGTCTTTGTAAATTAAACCTGAAAATCCCGTATCTCAAGTTCTTTGATTGACTTTTTCATTTTTCATTATTATTTTTTTTGGATCGATCCACAGTTCTTTATTTTTTTCCCCACAATAGTGGTAGGGTTTGTTCATTTGGAAAAAATTATTAATTGTAGGTTTCCAATTGTGTTGCTTTTGCATTCAATTTAACCTCATCGCCACCAGCTACTCTCTCTCTCTGTATAGCCCCTTATAGGATCCACAAATTTCTCCTCTCTCTCAAAACTCAACTTTGAGAAGGTCAACAAAACCACAAATAAGAATAAGTATATGGATAAGTAAACCCTGTGTTTTTATTTAATTTTATTTTAGATAGTGTTGGAATTGATTACCTTAATTGGTTATATATTTAATCAGCATGGACCAGTTAAACTACAATAACGTACACTACACACTGTCAAATTATTCAGTGCTCTTGGAGCACGAGCACAACACTACACATTCTCTTGAGGTTCACGTCTAATTATAATATTGATCCCACATGAATTTGTGGTACTGATGAAATAATCCGGAGAAACCACATGGATGTGCTATAACTGAAAAGAACCGTGGATAAACCGAACCGGACCGTGAGAATTTAATCAATAAAAAAATAAAAAATATATATAATATTGGGATAATAATTATAATTAAACATATCATTCTTAATTTTATACCCTAAATAGGTGGATGTGCTATAACTGAAAAGTAAAGGTGCAAACTATAATTAACAAATGTAATTTTATTTTTGCTTGCATGTATATTAGCTACTTATTGTATCGGGACTGGACTGGTTGTTGTGAAGACTTTTGTTTACTCGCTTTATATTATGCTGTTTCTGCATCTTTTTGCTACTGCTAGTGGTATTCTCTTGAATGTGAATCTCTTTGAATCATTTTGAAGAACTGTTGTTGTGACTTGGTGTTGTTTATTAAAACATAAAAGCTACTAATGATGAATGGGTTCCAAAAGTTACAATGAGAATGTGAATATGGAATGTGAAATATGTTTTTTTATTTTGTGGAATGTAATAATCCGTGGATAAACCGTGAACCGAACCGTGATTTTTTTTGATTGATTCAGAACCGGACCGTAGACTTTTGGTTTGGACACGGATTGCCTTACATTGGACCGTAGACTTTTGGTTCGGTCCTCGGATTCATACGAATCCGCACCAAACCGGACCGTTGACACCCCTAGTACGGACAAATTACAGCTCCAAAATACCCTTCTCGTTTTTGAAACCTAACACACACCCCCTTCCCATTGTTCATGGAAATATTAGCTGCCCAAAGTTGCACCACCGTGCATGCAACAACATTGCACTGTGAATGAAAAACCTTTGCACCTTCCAATAAAAGAATTGCACTCATGTTAGTCCAACTTGCTTGCCAGTGTTACATCAAATCAAATCTTTTTTTTGGACAGACGATCTCCAAATTGCACCGTGCATGCAACAACATTGCACTGTAATTGAAAACCATTGCACCTTGCAATAAAAGAATTGCACTCATGTTAGTTCAACTTGCCTTGCCAGTGTGAGAACAAATCGAATCTTTTTGGACGGGCAATCTCAAAATTGCACCGTGCATGCAACAACTTTTCACTATAAATGAAAACCCTTGCACCTTGCAATGAAAGAATTGCACTCATGTTAGTCCAACTTGTCTTGCCAATGTGAGATCAAATCAAATATTTTTGGACGGACAATCTCAAAATTGCACTGTGCATACAACAACATTTCACTGTAAATGAAAACCCTTGCACTTTGCAACAAAAGAATTGCACTCATGTTAGTCCAACTTTCCTTGCCAATGTGAGATCAAATCAAATCTTTTTTGGACGGACAATCACAAAATTGCACCGTTCATGGAACAATATTGCATTGTAAATGAAAACCCTTGCAGCGTTCAACAAAATTTCATGTATGTATGCACTAATTTATCTACAAAATCAAAAAACTATTTGTAGTGTAAAATCAGAAAAATATTTGCATCCTTCATTGAAGTGATTGCACCGTGTATGGAAATCATTGCATCCATGTTAGGCCAATTTGCCTTGCAGGGGTATGGCCAAATCAAACCAATTCAGTTATATCTTAACTATCTTAAAATATCTCATGCAATGTGAGAAGATAAATTTACGCCATTAAAAGTAAGTTTCCACTTCTTATGCCATTAAAAATAAGCATCCATGTTAACATGAATATGGTCAAATCAAACTTTTTTTTCCTCTCGATTAGCTCAATACATTACATAAAAAAACCATGAAAAGTCAGTTTATTCAAAAAAACCTTACTGTAACACCCCATTGAGATGTTGTTTTCCATCATCAGGGAGCATCCATTTGCACATGATTTTCCAATATCTACAGTAGGGCCAACGAACAACCAGTACCTAAGAGCAAGTGCAGCAAGGCAAACTAACAACTAAACAGTGGAAAAATACATTTTTTCTGTCGCCTTTTACCTTTCACTCAGCAGCAGTCCTCTCTATAATTCTCTCCTTCCCATTAAAATACTATAAACTAAAGAGGAAAACCAAGGAGTAGTTGACAGGTGGGATAGGATAGAAGAGAGAGAGAGTCAGTGGGGAATAAATGCCAATAAAGTATGCAATTGCTATGGAACAGTTCTTCGTTATGTTTAGCGTAGAACTGTAGACAAAGGAAGAATACCGAGTGGGTTAGAGAGACTGCTGCACCAGAGATTCTTTCATTTTAATAGCTAAAATAGCTCAAATATCCCTTATAGCTCATTTGATGCACATGCTCTAAGGTAACAACAGCCTGGATGGCTTTCATAGTGGGGAAAACGGCAGCAAGCAAATCGAACCCTTGTCCCAACACAGGCTACCACTTCCGTTGGCGGCGCGATTTACGGTGGGGGAAAGATCCCTATCCGAACGCGTGGCGCTGAGGCGGCGTCCCGTAAACCCTCGATCTAATTGATTAAGCAGATCAGAAATGCCTTTTTTATTACTACTACTCCTATGAGATGATCCTTGACTTTCTAAATCCCCATCTGAACTCGACGAATTTGACTGCAACAGTTTGTCGCGATCGCTGTATTCACCTCCCGACATTTCTGTACATATGCTTGTGTATATATGTATTTCTATGTATATACAACAAATCTGTTTCGAAGACTGAGGAGATCGTTGGATGAATCGCCATCGTCGGAGTAGTACGCCGGCAGTGAGGCATGGGAGTAGGAGTAGGAGAGTTTTGTTTGGAGTGGTGGCTGAGTTTCCTCTCGTCTCTCATGTCGGAAGGGTTAGGTTTGATTTGGGAGAAAACAATAGAATGAGGGATATTTTGGGCATTGCAGGTGTAATTTGCCATGTATGGATAATTATTTTTTCCCTTACCATGCTTTAGTCATTTGTGAAAGCATGACTTTCTTTTGGTCATTTTTTTCCTTACCGCCATGTTTTGGTCATTTCCCCTCCTTTTTTTTCCCCTCTGGAATTCGTATCTTTTTTTTCCCTTCTGGAATTCATAACTTTTTTTAAAAAAAAAACTCAAGTTTAGTGTCTTTCAGAATCAACGATCCTAAATTTTAAAGAAAATATAAGATGATTAGATTAAGCAATCACAAATATTATCTGATCAATTTGATTTTCTATTGGCCACAATTATCTGATGAAGTTGATTTCTATTGGCCTAGCTAGTTGAAAATATATTTTAAAAGTAATGAGTAGATTGGATCATTAATGTGGGACCCGGGGTTGTCCCCACATGCCATCTGTACACCATCGGTACACGTTTGATCGGTGCCCATAGTCGGATCTTGTTGGTTACAGTTGGTCAAATTTGAAACATACTAATTATCTTGTTTGACAGTTCAAAACAACCATATTCAATCATGTCCAACAAAATTATCAACTAAAATTAGAAAAGAACAAATTTTTTTGTTTATTTTGGTGTTTTCACCCATTTTAATTTTTTGGCTCATATCCAAAACTCCTCTCGTCTTTTGGTTAACAAAAATGCTATTTTCAAAATTGGAACAGCTGTATCTGCAAATCATAAACCCTATTATTGAGACAATTAATTCCTACCGCTAAATCTTTGCGAATCTGCTCCTATAAATTTGAATATCCAGTTCCTCATTTCCTTCATTGATCTCAATAACTTCTTCTCCCAATAGTTTCCTCCAAAAATCTCAAGGAAAAAACAATTCTATATATTGTGTTCGTGTGTTTATTTATGCAAATCACAAATATGGCTACAAATACGAGAACGATGATGGTGGCAATGTTTTTGATGTTGGCGATGTTGGGGCTAGCTCAAGAAGGAAACAACGCGAGCGCAAATTGCATGTCCGAGTGCTACTACCATTGCTCACAAATTAAGATTTTCACTTGGAGCGAATGCAAGAGGGAGTGCATCAATGCTTGCAGAAAGTCCTCGCGTGAAGTGATGATGAAAGAGGCTCATGCTCTGAAGAAGCAAGAAGAGGCAATTGAATATGGCATGTCGTTACCACTTTTTCAATAGAATTTGCGTGAGAAAAGAGAAGACTTGATATTTGTTATGTTGTCTGGGAATTGTATGGATATCAATATTTTCATGCCGAGCGAATGCAAGAGGGAGTGCATCAAAGCTTGGACAAAATTCGTCATGGCGCGCGAAAGAGGCTCATGCCCGGAAGAATCAAAACGGAAGAGGTGATTGAATATGGCATGTTGTTACCGCTTTTCAAGAAGAATCCGCGTGAAAAATAGAAGACGTGGATAGTAATTATTCCATCTTCTTTAATATTCCTGTTCTTGTTAATTATATGTACAATTGGTTTGTAAATGGTTTATTGGCTTGATGTTTTCAAGAGTTTCATCCAATTCTATTCTTCTTATCTTCTCTTGCTAGATCTTGGGCCAAACTGCCACAATAGATATTGGGCCTTCCAAAGTTTATCAATACATGACGGAATTGTTAAAATTTTCGTTTAATCACGTAGATTTCGGAGTTTTTTTTTTTTGATAACCATGTGTCCGGGCCAGATTTTGGAGTTTAATTTGTTTCTCTAAGATAACAACAAAAAATTCATTATAACTTAGAATTACGGTAAAACCAGTGTTTCAAATCGGACAAATATCGTCTATTGCTTTTTTAATTTCACTTCTCGCATTGAGATACGTATCGCGTATCATAACATATGATATACAAAAGCTAACATACAATTTGTTGGCCTAAATAGCAATACGGAATTTAAAGAAACAAAACACAAGATAGAATAATAAATAGCTATTATAGCAAATTGTGCTAGCTTGATGCAAAACAGAGCAACACTTACGACCAAACATGCAATTCTCTGTCAAAACAAATTAATGAATCATGCAATTGTTCTACTGGTTATATGACATTCAGTGATTGACCAACTTACTCATGCAATATACTACAAGAAATTTGGCATTTAGCGAGGAAGCAACTACCTCGCTAAAAGCATATTATTAGAGAGGAGATTAACATTTCCTTGGTGATTGGACAATTGTGGTTTTTTTTTTTTTTGCGAGGAAAGCATATTTTCATCACTAACACTTGTCACTAAAACTTTGGCGCTAAAATTTTCTCCCACCAAAAATGTGTTTGTGACAAATTTCAAAATTCCTCGCTAATTGTTGCTGTGAATTGTGAGGCAATATAAAATTTTGTCTTTAAAAGGCAGTTGTGATTTGTTGTGCCATATTTTGTTGAACACTAATGTTGAAAACAATTTGCAAGGAATTTTGGTAGCCACAACAAGTTGGTTATTTGCGAGGCAATATAAAATTTTGTCGCTAAAAGGCAGCTGTGATTTCTTGTGCCAAAGTTTTTTGGGTGCTAATGTTCAAAACAATTTGCGAGGAATTTTGGTTGCTGCCAAAAAGTTGGTTATTTGTGAGGCAATTAGAAATTTGTTGTTAAAAGGCAATATTAATTTTTGTGCTAGGAGTTTCTGCGAGGACATTTCAAAATTCCTCGCTAATTGTTCCCTTCAAAGAAGGTGCTAGCAGGGATGACAATTTCCCTATATCTAGTGGATACACGCCCCACCCCACCTCGCCCATATAGAGACAAGGATAACCCAGAATTTTCTCCAATAGTAGCGGGTATATATGGTAGGGTGTGATGAAAACCCGCTCGGTTATGGAGCGGGTATAATTTTGTAATCTCCACCCTCGAATATCCGTACCCGCCCTATACCCTCCCCGTTTATATAGACTATATTATAGGAACATACGTATAAATTTTGAGTATAGTTAATATGTAAACAATTACCTCTTTAATTAGCAAATCTTATCAATTACTACCTACCATATACTACATAATATTCAAAGAAAATCAATTAAGATTATATATCTAAATATAAATATCAATATATTTCATTCTTGACTTCTTTACTTATTTTTTTTGGATATGGGTATTCGGGGAAACCCCAATCCCCATTGGGAGGTGAAAGACCATCCAATCGGGGATTGGGTATGGAATAGGGTCCCCCAATCATACCCTATCCGTTGCCATCCCTAGGCACCATATTTCCACGAGGGCGGGAAAAAGAATTTTGTGCTGAAAGGGAATAAACATTGTGCGAGGAACTTCATTTACTGCAATATAGTTGGTTATTTACGAGGCAATCAAAATTTCGGTCGCTAAAAGACTAAGATGTATGGCAAATTTTGCGTCCGAATGAGGAGGCTTTATAAACTCGATCAAGCTGAAATTTTACATGACTGATTTAATCAATGAACACAACGAAATAAGCGATTTTGATTGTCGTTATTGTGTTGTGGTCGTGTGGCTAATGTACATTCAACTATTGCACAAGACTTAGTTTTTTTTTTTTTGGGTAAATTACAAGACTTAGTTTTTACATATTGTGACCCGATGAAAGGGCTTTCTAAAGATGCCTCCCCTCCTTTTACTAAAATTGCACTATCCTTCCTTATAGACCCCAACAATTTCATAGAGTTAATGGAGAGGGGTAAAATAGCCAGTTCAACCTTACCCCTACCCTCTCTATTTTTTTGCACGGCAAAAAGAAATTTATTGCACCATATAGAATAGATAATAAAGGGGGCATAGAAGGTTGGCAAAAGACCAACCAGCCACACCCAAACACTCCTCAGAAAATCAAACAAACCTCAGCAAATACACCAAACAAAATGTATGATGATCAGAAAAAAAATGCTAGAGAACCAGCCCCCCAAAAGATAACCCACTCACAAACACCCCCAAAACACAAGCCATATGGCACCCCAAAAAACACCCCACACACCACCTAACCCTAGTCCCCCACTCCCCAATGAATTCCTCACAGCATTTCCAATGAACCTCTGAAAAGATCTTTGATTAATGATGACACTTAGCCCTTGCTTAATGTTGACAATCAGCCCTTGCTTAATGTTGACAATCAGCCCTTGCTTTGTTAAGAGCTTCCATTTCAGTTATCTTGCTTACAACCTCCTCTTCATCACCATCATAGCGTATACCAAAAATCTTGTCGACTTCCCAAATTGCTTTTGGTTCATCTAGCAAAATTCTATTTCTATTTTTAATACCTTCTGAGGATAAAGAGTCAAACAATGCAGCAGAGGCTACTGCAGATCTCAGCACAACACATTTGTTTTTATTCCTTCTCCCTTTGATGTTGCCTCCTTTTTCTACTTTTGAATATCCCAGAATATCATTGATGCTTTTCCTCTTGCTTTTCCCTTTTACTCCTTTAATAGCAGCTTGGATAGGGGCATGATTAACTTCAACCTCCTTTTGAAATCCCACCAAATCCGTGTCCATTAATTCTTGGGCTTTTTCATTTTGGGTTTCTTCGTTTCTTTGCATTGATTCCATAGCTTCAGCCATTAATAAACCACCTGAATCTTCCACTAAAGACAGCCCATGTGATAAATTGGAATTTTCTAGGTCCTTAGATCCAATATTATCCTGACACGGCTCAAGCCCGATTTCAACATTCTCCTTGTAGTTATTACCCAGATCCGAACCATTCCCATCTCTGAATTCTCCATCCTCCCAACTACTTTCCTTGGAACTTGACAAAATCCTTGGGTCACCATCCAAACCCTCACGTGAAATACCACCAACCGCCACCTCTAGTTCATATATTGGTTCATCTGGTCGTCTGGAATTAACCTCATCCATTGAGTTCCTAACTGAGTCACCCGCCGAGTCATTGACAATCTCCATGGGAGGCGGGTCGGAAGCTTTAGATGACTCGAAAGAAATGAAATTACAACTAGAACAATGGCCTTGAATGGCAATCTGCTCCTCCATCACCCGAACTTTGAACAATTTTCCTTTAATATCAATTTGGATTACATCATTGATTCTGTCCCATGCCTCTATAGCAATCATCACTTTACCCGCAGCAAACGAATAACCCTTCACCATAGCATCATCCATACAAACGACCTCCCCCCATAAACTAGCAATCTTGCGAAAGTCACTGCACTCCATCCATGTAAAGGAACACCATAACACGAAATCCACACATTTCTGGTACGTGTAGCTTCAAACTCGGGACTCCACTTCTTAACTTCATCAAACCACTGCCTAAACCAACTTAACTTTCCATCGTCAAAAATATCCTGCAGCAGCTCTGCATTGGGGAAGGTTAAGACCACCCACAGACCTCCCATATCTTTAACTTCAATCTCTGGAATCCCTTCGCAATGCAGGGCCTCTCTAATCGCCTCCATAGCCGCAAGAGATTTCAATTTTGCAACCGCACTCCTATGTAGCCACTCATTAGGATTATCTTTGATGATTACACATTTGGGGGCTCCCACCTTTTTCCCTACCACAGCCTCAGTGTATGATCTTCCACCTATTCTATTGGAATCAATCACAGTATGATTAAACCCACCCGCTACCTCATTTCTTAAACCATTGACATCTCTTTTATGTACCTGCGTGACTACCTCTTTACCATTCTGACCTAAACGCCTCAAAGTATCATAAGAGGCCAATTTCACCACCATCCTCTTCTCCCTTATGGTTATTCCATTGAGCTCAGAAATTGCTGCATCAGCCTCTCTTTTACAACCAAATCTAACAAAACCAAATTTGGATGAGAAACCTTTGCTTCTCTTCATAGGGATGTAGACGTCAATCACAGCCCCAAACTTCGAAAAAATCTGCTCAAGCCATTCGGTATCCATGTCGTCCGACAGGTTGTCAACGTAAATAGTAACAACATTCTTAATCATGGAAATTCCACCAGAAGAAGGATTTCTTCGGTAAAATCTCTTCGTAGTCACCAGGTTCCAACCAAAACCTGAAGCCAGATCTTTGGCTCTGGAAATCTCTCTATCACTAAGAGTTTGAGAAGCATAGAACAATAAATGGCAGAGAAATACAACACCAGCAGACAGAGACAAAAGTTACCTCAAAACGGATCGAAGAAATAGAGGGCTGAGAGAGCGAGAGAGAGACGGATCCAACCATAGCAGACTAGTCGATCCGAACAACAGAGAGCAAATACCTCAGACAACGATTGAAAAGGTATGAACTGCAGCGGACACCATAGTGATTGGTGGATGGCACAGGAAAGGAAAGGGGAAGGCTAGGGTTTCGAAAAGGGGTGGATCAGTGGAGGAGATGAGAAGAGAGAATAGGGAGAGAGGAAAGTGAGGGGTGGTGGCGACGAGGATGACCAGAGCAACAGGCGGCGCAAGGGATGGGACGCCTCATATCGCCTCGTAGGAGTATTTTTTTTCAAAAGGTTGCACCCTTTACCCCTACCCTCTCTATTACGTCTAACATTGTCCCAACTTTGAACTGTTTCTGAGGGCGGTCTGAAACGCAGACCTTCGATATTGCTCCTCCCAAAGGACAACCAAGTGAGTGCTTCTCCTTCACTCCTTACACCGAACACGTCTAATCAGAGGAGATGGAGGTGAAACGGAGGGAAGATCAAAGGGAGAAATGGCGGGAAGGTGATATGTAGATCTGGTGGGAAATCCATGGGTGAACTGCTTTAGTGGTGCTTTGTATAAGTCTGCATGGGTGAGTTCTTGAACAGGTATAATAGATATGTCTTAATTTCACTTTTAGAGTAAGTAATCAAAGTGAAAAGTGAAATTGTAGTGGTAAGGAGAGCTATGTCTTAATTTCACAGTTAGGGTTCCCTCTGTTATGCAATTACTATTACTCGATCACTCTCTTATTTCTTGACCACTCTCTTATTCCATTTGCATGTGAAATTTTTTAGAGAATTTTGCATGTACTATTGAGTAACCATCTAGATGACTTTGGTGGTTGTGTGAAAAATTGGGTTTTATTTGTATTCAATAAATTTTGTGTATTTTGTTGTTTTGTGCTATTAAATGGAAAAAATGAGCCTAACTTTGTTTATCTTCAATGCTTGGTATGGGTTTTGCACCACTTTGCTTTGACGTAAATGTTCACTTAGATGAAAAAATTTGTAGGATAAAAAACACTAAACCTCAAAATATGGTTACATGGACTTTTTGGATCATGTCTCCTCTAGGTCTTTTACTCACCTACCAGCTGATAGGGGTTTTAGCATCAAATTGTATGTTCACAAACCTGGAACTGATGAAAGAATGGATGTCACAACTGATTTAGATATAATCCAAATGTTTGGGTTATACTACAATGTTTGTGTCCATTACCTGTATGTGGAGGTGTATGATGTGGAAGGCCCTCCATTGCTTTGCATCCCACCTACAACGGATACACTACTTTCATTGCCCTAAACTTCCACCACAAATCCAACTCAGTGTCTAAGTGTTGACTATGACAACAGTGATCATGAATGATCTGAAAACAGTGTAGATATAAGTGATAATGGAGTGGAGTGGGATGATGAGAGCAGTGAGGAACTTATTGCGCGGAAAACACAGAGGTCTGTAATAAGGGGTATAGTTCAGGTGATGATGGTGATAAGGAGTCTAATATTAATTTTGGAATTGTAACCTATGGCCCAACTTCTTAGGCCTTTTATCCTACCAAATATGGACAAGATTTTTGGGTGGAGTCTAGGGGGAAGATTAGGCTTGCTACAAGTATGCTCTTTTGTGATGCTAATGACTTTAGTGATGTTTTAAAAGAGTTTACCGTTCAAGAGGGTTGCAAAATTGTCAGGGAAAATATTGAGAGAACTAGGATCACATGTAGGTGTGCTACTATGGGTAGTAGATGAAGGTGTGCTGCTATGGGTAGTAAATCAAGGATTCATGCCTAACCTTTGCTAATGGTGTCAATTTTAAGATAAAGACATATAGGGGAGAACATGCTGGTATAAGTGAAACCCCTAATTTTGAGGTAAACAAAACCTCGATTGCAAAAAAAATGGCTAATGCATTGAGGGAAAATCAGAACATGTCCCTAGACAACATGCAAAGTTTGCTTTACCAAAATATGGCATTGAAGCTTCTAGAAATTAACTGTATATGGTAAAGAGGACGGCCTTAGAGGTTATTGAGGGTAACCACAGTGATTCATGCCCAATGTTGAGCACATATCCTTTGGAGGTTTGGAAGAGTAACCCAAGGAGTACTTGTGAAGATGCGGAGTGACAGAATGTCCATAACTCATAATCATGTCTTCAAAAGATTTTTCATTTGCTTTGAGGCCATGAGAGGTGGACTCATTGCTAGTTGTTGGCCTTTTTATTGGTATTGATGGTGTCATTTAAAAGGTCCACTTGGTGATGTGTTGTTCCCCAAAGCTGTGGGTGCGGTGGAAAGCGAGGGGGCGAGACAGCTGGGCATTCTTTATGGACCACTTGCACACAGTCATTGGAGCAGGTATGTAGGCAAGGGATTGGAAATTTTTGTCTGACCAACAATGGGGGGCACCTTTCAATTCCATATGTTAAAAATTTTTCATTTCTATTCCTTCACAGCTTCACATTTTGAAATATGTTTTCTTTCCTGTTTTTTTCTTTTTGAAATGTCCTACTAGGGTTTGGACAATGACATAGCTGAAATGATTCCAGAGGCAACTCATGGAACCTGTGCTAGACATCTTTTCAATAACTTCAAGAATAAGGACCCTGGTTTGCTCCTAAAAATGTACTTTTGGGAGGCTGCTAGGGCATACAATGATTTAGAATTTGGTTGTGACATGGAAAGTATAAAGAGTATTTCAGTTGAGGCTCATAAATGGCTTTCAGAAGTTTCTATTGTATGGTCTAGGCATGCATTCATTGAGGATGTAAATCTCTTTAAAGTGTTTAGTACCTCATTGATGCTCTTCGCCAAATCTTTTTTAAATGACTACATCACAAATAACTTAGCTAAGTCATTTAAGCATTGGGTTGGTCCCTTGAGGTATTAACCAGTTCTAACCATGTTAGAGGGAAATCGTACAAAGTTAATGACTAGGATGCAAAAAAGGTATGAGAAGGGATCGCATTGGCCAGGGTTAGTAGGACCCCATGTTAGAAAAATGCTACAAAGCTCAAGTGGTAGGGAGGATCACTACTACACTTCTCTTTGCTAGTGGTGATGAGTATGAAGTTTTAGAGGATGGGGTTTCACAGCAGTTGCACCTTAATGCACATGTAGGGACTGGCAAATCCTTAGAATACCATGTATGCATGCAACTACAGCCATAACCAATAAGAGAGCTAACCTTGAAGACTATTGTGACAAATATTTCCACAAAGATTATTACCGGAAAGCACATGTAGCTTGTTAAAAGGGCAAGCACTCAGCCTTTTGTAGCTTGTTCATTTAACTCTTTCGTAAGTGTCCAATGTGACTTTGTCTGCAATGTATGAAATTTGTTTCCGTGATCAATGGAAGTCAGTGTAAATCACTTATTTGCATAAAAACACTTAATTGCCATGTACAAAATCTAGCACTCCTGTACTTTATGAAATTCCACTACCCTCCTTTACTTTCCAAACTAATTAAAAGATTCCCCTCTGTCGTTACTTTAAGGCTAATAGTGTTAACTTTTTGCGTGAAATGACCATAGTACCCTTAGTGTATATCCTCTACCTTGAAAAAAGCCGTTTTAAAAAAAAATGTTTTTTCAAAATACAACTTTGTAAAATTTTTTGTTGAAAATATTTTTTCAAGGGAAAAAAAAAAAATTTTGAAAAATGTTTTTTGAAATACAAAAGTTTTGAAAATATTTTTCTGGATAGAAACTAGTTTTTGGTAAACCGTTATTTAAAAAATAAAGTTTAGAAATAGTTTTTTTTTTCGCTTTAAATAACTATTTTCAGCAAAAAAAACTTTCAAAAAGTATCATTTTTTGAAATTTTTTCTCTTTGACACGCTTTTGCTTTTAAATGAACAACAGTATAATTGTTTTGAAAATCTTTTTTAACTCTATTTTTAAATATGGTTTAAATAAAGTCATAGCTATAGTTTGGAAAAATTAAAAGATTTCAAATTTTCACGTAAGTTGAGCCATAGCTATAGTAAATGTGTTTTCAAATTCTAAGGCAAGAGAGGCCCAAATTAGTATCCCAAATTAATTTAGAATACAAGTGCCATACAGTACGAGACGATTGAGATTGGTGCGGTTCCAAGTTGAAGCTCTATGGTAAAATCTAGCTCTCGTCGCGCCGGCAAACCAAGAAGTTCTTCTGAAAATACGTCAGCATACTCACAGACTATATGTGGCAGTCCTAGCTCTTCTCGGTTAGATTATTCCAACTAGAGAATAGCTAGTCATCCGTACAGTTGGTTCTGCCACTTCGAACGTCAGATCGCGAAATTCGAGGTCTGACTATGCCCCTTAAATAAGAAACAGGTCTTGTCAGGGGCGAAAGCCGTTACTATCTTCTGGTGACAGTCTATGATCGCTCGGTGAGTTGATAACTAGTCCATTCCCACGATCAAATCGAAGTCAGTCATCTCAATCACGCGTAAGTCGCAAGTTAGTCAAATATTCGTCACTTCTATCTCGCACCATCTACAGATTAAGTTAACAAGTATCTTACCCCCTAAAGGTGATGTTATCGCCATGCTAGTCCTTAAGGGTTCAAGTTCTAATCCCAAAGCAGATACACATGCAACAGATATAAACGAGTGCAATGCTCCAGAGTCAAATAAGGCTTGAACGCAAGGAGTGAATAATAGTAGCGTACCTTGAATCACGAAAGGATCCTGCTCCTGATCCTCAGCCTGCAGTGCAAAGATGCATCCTCCCGCATTCTGTTGCGCCCTATCTGGCTGCTTCCCATTCCAGTCGTTCAGATGAGCCGGCCTAGCATTTTGTTGCATCGATTGCTTCCCATGGTTATTGTACTGTCGCGGCGACAGATTCCCATATCCCATCTGTCCCTCTTTCCTAGGGCGGGGGCAGTTGTGACTAATGTGTCCATAATCGGAGCAATTAAAACACCGAACCAACTGGTTGTCAGGTCCCATCCCTAGTGGCGGTCCTTGCCTGAAATCATTCCTCCTCCAATTCTGATTGCTTGGCTGGGCGGTATTTGCTCTCACCGGGTATGGTCCACGGTCGTTTGACCAATCCAAATTGGTCCTCCTCTTCCTCCTCGCTTCTTAATGCAAAAATCCATCTCTTCTCTTTCTAACCTCAACGTGCAGTTCACCTCTTCTGCATAAATGGCTAGTCCAAATACTACAACAGTCTTGCGAGTTGAGCTCAGTCCCCTTTCAAACTTTCGAGCCTTCGCATCCTCAGTTGGGATTAGGGCTATGGCACAATGAGACAATTCCTCGAACTTAGCAGCATACTGGGTTACAGTCATAGATCCTTATTGCAGATTTTGGAATTTCTGATCTTAGCATGCTTGACTGGGGCAGGAAAGTACTTGTCTAGGAAAAGATTTTCAAACTCCGCAAACGTCATGGTGGCGACATTGTGCGTAGTCTATATCAATTCCCACCAATAGCGAGCTTCTCCTTGCAGTTGATAGGCTGTAAGCGCTACATAGTACTCTTTCTGGTTAATTCCCAAGGTGCTAAAGATCACCTTAATTCCCTTAAGCCAGGCTTCAGCCATAGTTGGCTCAGGTTCACCGTGGAAAATAAGGGTCGCCGCTTGCAAAATTCATTCATAGCTTGCGATCGGGTCATAAAACCAGGCAGATTATTGTTAGTAATATTTTGCCAAAATTATCATACACAACATTTAAAGCCGAAATAATAATTTCATTAATAGCCAAGTCATTACACTGATGATAAGAACAACACATAATGCCAAAAGTACATAGTGCCAAGTACCATTCTACAATCACTACTAATCTCCCAAGATCAGTTGTCAACTCTTACTACATTAGCGACTACAGTCAGCTTATTCTAATCTTTGTCAGCTAGTCCAGTCTACCGGTAGTGGTAGGTATGGAAATGAGTGCGAAGGGCCTCCTGGTCCGGGGTGGGGGCTCAAAGTGGTATGGCTCAGTAGCAAAGGCAGGGAAGTTAGTTATAGTTGTGTCAAACTGATAGAACGGGTCTATCGGAGCTGGTAAGGGTGATAGCTGCTCCTAGGGGTGCACACCGACCTGGTAGCCCACCCAGCCCAGTTTTTTTAAAGGCTTGGGATGAATATTTAGGCCCACAGGGCCGGGATGGGTGAGATTTTAAGCATGTTTCTTAAATGGGTTGGGTTTGGGAAATTCCTCTAAGGCCCAGCCCAGCCCAGCCCGGCCCGATTTAAATAATATTTTATTTTAATTTTACATATATGTTATTATGTTACCGTTGGAAACTAGCTGCTCAGGGTTAGATTATCTTGATGAAGAGCCGCATCTCCTTATCTCCTCTAATTCAGTAAGATCTCGTCTCTTATTCAACGATCATCTATTTTTACTACTTTTGTAAGAACTTAAACTTTAAGTATATTATTATAGTTGTGAATTGTAGTTGTGATCGTTATGATTGATTAATTTATGTTTGTGATACCATGCTTTAGAAAAATAAATGTGCTTGTTGGACGGGCTTGGGAAATTAAAATTTTATGTGGGTCGGGCTTGGGCATAGTAAATGAAGCCCGATTATAAATGGGCCGGGTTTGGGAATGCACAAATCTCATTATTATCTAGTATAAGCCCGGCCCGAACCCTGCCCAGCCCGGTGTTTGTTCACCCCTAGCTACTCCACCACTAGAACCTCATATAGATCACAGGCCAGAATCAGGTCGTACACCACTCTAGGCTGGTAGATCACAACTGGAATCGAATTCTGAGGCACAAATGGAGGGTATAGTACTGGACTCGAGATTTTTGGTGGTGGAACATAGGTGGAAGTGGTTGCCTCAAACGGTGGGTACCGCAAACTATCAGCTAGAGTCAGAAGCTGGGTGAAAGAGAGTCCAGCAGTATAGTCTTCCTCAGTTAGGGAAGCAAAGGTTGACATTTCTTACGAGATGACAGAAATTATAGATTAGACTTAAACGTTTATACATATATAGAAACAATAACATAAGTGAGTAGAGATAGAATAGAAATGCAAAATGGATTACTGAAAGAGTTGTCTTATGTATACAACAAACAGGTCTACTAAACCTGTTTACAACTATCTGGGTTATGGAAGTTACAACCAAAAATCATAACCTCTAACATTACTGATTACAACCACAACATCAAATACATCTCATAAAGCAAACCTTACTAGGGTTAGGTTCTATTCTACTACAGCAAGTCAGTAAATCCCACTAAAACAGCCCCGGGTAATACAATTTCAGCGTGTTTTCCTTCTCAACCGCCACTTCAGTCAACCCATAGCATCTCGAAGTCACATTCCACCTTGGGTCTGTATAGATCCATCCTCTAGGGTCATAGTGGTCCTCATTTGCAATTGGCACCTCTATGTAAATCTCCTCGTCAGTGAAGTCCAAATCAAGTGAGATGATATGGTGCTCATCCACTGGACGAGTACGAGATACACGTAAGAAAAAGCACCGTGCTAGAGAAGACCTCAGCATAACCTCGGGGCAAATCCATGGTATAATAATTGTTCACATAGGGCTCCAGAATGAGTATCGGGCACATATAGTACCACTGGTTTGTGCCTTCCAATAATAGGGGTATACAGGTGCTATCTCAATGTAGCAATAGTTATTTGGCTGCAGGTTGGCCAAATGCCTGTGCCACAGTGTCCAAAGGGTAATATCATGCTTAAATTGGCGCGCGATGGGGTTGGATTGTCTATTTAACTTTCTGGTTCAGAATCAGGTGGGGAATTCTCAGGGATTTTCTCTTGGGCATGCTCAGCTTCTATGGCCTCATAATCTGCTAGCCACTCATTCATGTCAAAACCAGGGGGCGGCTCATCACCTTCCTCTTCTTCAAACTCATCCTCCTCATCGTCATCCTCAAACTCTAGGTGAGACATTTACCCGTCATTCTCTTCAGGTTCCTCCGGAGCCTCCTCATCACTATCCAAATCACTAAAGGCCATTGGGGGTAGTCCTCCATGGTTTCGAACATAGTTTGCTGGGCAGGGAAAGTTGCTGGTGTAGCTAAAATTGGGTCCGAGATCAGCTAGAGGTCCTTCGTACAATCTCTTAGACTGCGGATTTCCACAAGCAAAGCTGGAATTTTAGGGTCCATGTACACAAAAAATAGTTCAAGTCAGTACTATAGCACAGACTTTTAGTAATTTCTTTCTAATAACTCCTATCATGGTTCCTATCAGTTTTTAAGACGATTCTTTTTAATCTATCTTACTGTCTAAGCAATTAACCAAGGCTGAGGGTTTGAACCTAGGGCTCTGATACGAAGTTGTAATGCCCCCAAAATTGGGTTCGTTGATATTATTACAAATTATGAATAAAAGTAATGACAAGTCTGATACATAAAATCCTCCTCCCACAAATTCCATTTATTTCCACAAGGTGCGATCTACGGCTTCTCCTATCCCTCTGGCTCCGTAGTCCTCTTGGCAGTAGTACTCCTCCTGTTCATCTCGATAGTCTAGCATAATACGTCAGAGTCACAGAAGCAACATCGTGGTATTATGCTAGGGTCACACAAGTGTAACACCGTGAGCGATAACGCCCAGCAGACAGTTCTACCCAAACCTTAAACTTGCAATTCTAGAACAATATATGTGGAAGGAAAAATAAAGATAGGAGTTTACAGAAAATAGTATTTTTCATGAAATATGAATGTGTCAGTGTCAATGCAGATCAGAGTGTGGAGCGTGTAAATAAGAAGTGTCTCGTATTATCTTTCAGTGTCGACATCCTTTTTCAAATTTAATTTAGTGTGGACTGCTTCCGACCACCGGGCCAACAATCATTCACTCCACTCTATGGCACTGATTCAGACCACCGGGTCTATAGTCCATCACTCAAAAGTTATTGGCCAGTTTACCTTTTTTTTTCAACTGACGGATACCAAGCTTTTCACTCGAGGTCCCAGCCGTCTTGTATCACTGATCTTAACAGTCTGTTTACAAGGTCCGTCCACCCCGCGGCTCGCACGTACACAGTCTCGGCTGTCTTGTATCACTGATCTCAACAGTCTGTTTCTAAGGCCTGTCCACTATGTGTTGTGCATGCTTAGTAGCCCTAACCACCAAGTTCTTTCCGCAAAGTTGGGGTGATGCTCTCGCTGCACTACCGCATTCATTTTAATTCATTTTCAATCTCATCTCTATTTCTCATCAACGCTATTCATTCATTTTCTCAAAAATCATGTCGTGTCGATATCGTATTGTGTCTCAGAAAACGTGTCACATAAAATAACAACATTTTCTACGCGAATCTTTTTGAAAACCAATTCAGAGTTCATAGAAAATTGTATTGAACAGCTACATAGTCATTTTTAGAAAACCTCGTGTCGCGTGACTATCCGTTTAACAATTCATTTAATAAAAAGTTTAGTCAGGTAAATGATCTTTTCAAAAACTAGTTAGACAGAATAACGACGTAAAATTGATAAGTCTAATTTAAAATGGACATCACAACGACTACGTGATATTTGAAAAAGTATTTTTAAGAATTATTGACAAACTTTTCCCATAAGGTGAAACAAGTAAGTAATGACTAGAAACTTTAAGTAGAAAATCGAGCATTGTAATGACTACATAAAAAGTAACTAGATTAAGACTAGGGTTGAATGACTACCTCAGTTCCGAGGTAAATCGGAAGACGCCAAAGCTAGGTTGATCATCGGGCAGAGTAACGGCTAGTCGTTTCGAAAGGAAAAGAATAGTATTTTCCTTTAAACAAGGAACTACTAAACTTTTATACTAATTTTGGATTGAAGGGTGGTTTTGGGTGGTGGAGAGTGGTGGTTTAAACTTGAAGGTGGAAGAACACTTTGACCTTTAGCTTAAAAACTCAAAGAAACAAGAGAGTTTCTTTCTCTAGAAAGCTACTACAAGAACTACAAGTGAGAAGAGGTTTTTGGTGTGAGAAATGAAGTGTGGCATGGCCTCTATTTATAGGTAAATGGATGGCCCCCTCTCCCTGTCCCTTGGTCGGTCCCCTCTCTCTCCCATGTGCTCCAAAATCTCCAATATAAATGCATGAATAAAATCTTAGCCAATGATGGGATTTGGTAGCCAAGGTACCTATAGAATCCTAGGGTTTGTACTTGGAAAATCTAAGGGAAAGTCTACTAGAACATCTAGTAGGAAAATCTAGTGTACTAGTTATACAAGCAAGAGTACAACAAAAAGGCACATGCCTATTAACCTAGGGAAATCTAAGTCAATCTTAGGTAAATCTCCATATTAATGAGAGAATATAAGTGTGTAAGAGAATCTAGGGAAAATCTTGGAGAATATGCACTGGATACATGTATATACACATGTGCTAATTAGGAAGCTTCCCATGTCCCATCTCTCTCTCTCTCTCTCTCTCTCTCTCTCTCTCTCTCTCTCCCTCCCCCAATTAATGGAGAAAATAAGAATATATTCTCTCCTTGATTTTGTGGTACTTGTGGTGTAAGAAATCTAGGAGTAGATTTTGTAGGAGGATTGTAGTACTTGGAAAGATTTCATGAGTACAAGTACTAGTACACTTAGTACAATATAGATACATGGTAGGTCGTTTTTCACACCAAAAATATATTTATAAAAGCAAGGAATTAACCCTTATTCAGAAGAATAGTGGTTAAGTCCGAGTGTCGATCCGCAGGGACAGATTGGCTAAGTTACAATGGTTTCAATTAACCTTTAAATTAATTCTAAGAAAACAATTGATTGAGATTTGGTTTTGGAAAGTTAATTGACTAAAACAATTAATTAAACGAATGAGAACTAATGGTGAAAAAGTCTAGGGTTTGGAATCCACCCCTACCGTGTAACCATGAATTCACATAAATCGGATCTTTATTCGAATCGATAAATAACTATCGCTAGGGCTTGCAATCCCTATCAATAATCGTCAAGAAGATATTTGTGATTGTTAAAAGGCATAGACTATCCCATAGCACGGACCGTCTCACTGGCATGGTGTCACTCCACCCAACGGCACGATCCGTCTTACGAGCATAATCTATCTCAGAACTCCAAGCACAACATTGAAAATCATTATATGAACAGGTATTTGAAACTGCTTATACAAATACGCAACTGATTGAAAGAATAAAAACTACTTCATAAACTAAAACATGTTCTGATCATATAATCCAATCCGAATAAAAATCCTAATTTATACGAAATACATCGTTACTTGGAGCGGGGCTTCATCATCCCCTAGATGGGAGTTTAGCAGATCATCACGACTACCAAACCAAGAGGCAGCCGTCCTTCGAAATTCTTCCTCTATTCCGTAGTGTCCGAAGTCCCCCCTGTAGAGCCCTAGCTGTTTAGTTTTATAATACATAGTTACCAGGAAGCCAATTGCCTCTCAATGTCACGTGCTAACCAATTAATATGGGCCCCACCTCAGAAATTCATCAGCCACGTGCAAGCCATATAGGTTTTGGTCCTCCAATTCACATTAGACTTGAATTAATCTGGTGCTTCTCACTTTTGTTATGCATTATAAACTTCGACCCTTCTCTTGATTAATTTGATCACGGGTTTTCCTTCGACACCGAGTAAAATTCGACTTTAAACCTGTTTTATATCCAAGCCTCCAAATCCCTACAATGCGCAATAAAAGAAATTAAACTCCAAGTAATAATATAAAAGGACATAACAATATTAAATTAGGGGGCACTAATGTCAACATTTATGCACCTATCAATACACAAGTATAACAGGTCCAATAAATGAATTTTTAAATAATTAAAAGAAAACAGTTTAATTAATAAATCAAATTTTTATTTTACTAAAATTAGGGTTTTATTTTACTAAAATTAGGGTTATTATAGATATGGCTTAAGTCCAAACATTCGAGGTTGGGTGGGTTCCCCACTTAATCAGGGGGTCACTATGTTGGTTAATTCAATCCAATCCAACCTTATCATTAGAAAAAAAAAAACTAAAAATGCATACAAAAAAAAAAAAAAAGGCATGCATTGTATTGCCCCCTATCTCCAATGGTTCTGACCATTTTAAAAAAGTTGAAAGTCAATTTTTTGCTTGGTAAAGTGGTATTTGGTTAGAATTTGGCATAAATGCTCTAATTGTGATAAACTCATTATTTGGTTGCTACTACTTGCAGCCGTTATACCACAACCTCATAAGCCATATGATGCATTGGAACCATTAGATAACAACTCTTGCACAAAATGGCTTAGGCTATTTTCATGGCTAAAGAAATGGCCATTTTTTGGCTCCCAAAATGCCCCCTGCTGGAATTTTGGTTTGGAAGTTAAAACAAGGCTTTGGCTCCCAAAATGGCTACCGATTAAAGATTCTCTCGGATGGGAATTAAGATAGCCTAGCTAATCTGATGTGGTCTATGTTTAGGTGGGACAGAAACAAATGGTCAATTAAACAAAGGGAAATTTATCGAAATGGTCCCTCTAGTTTAACCCCAGTCTTGATTTCGTCCCCCACCTTTCAATTTCACTCTAACAATCCCTGTAGTTTCAATTTTGGTCGAATTGAGTCCAAAAGTTAACTTCCGTTAGCAAACTTAACGGAAATCCCAATTTGGGGTATTTTTGAGGGGTAGAACAGACATTTTGCCCACCCGCATGCCCAATAACAAACCCTAACTCCTCCTACTCCTTTTTTACCCTCTGCAAATTTAAAAAACAAAAAAAAAAATTCCACCAAAAATATAAAATTGAGGGGCAAAAAAACTTAATCTCACATCAAATTAAACCCAAAGGAAAATGGGTAAAATCACAAAATCATCAAATCAAAAAAACTTAATCTTACATCAAAATCATAACCGAAAAAGCCTCAATATACATCACTCCCACTGAAAGAAACCCTGCAACTGGCAGTCATGATGATGACAATGTGCTCCTTCATGCTAAACGGACCCGAGTTCAAGCTGAAGGGACAACCAGGGTAACTTTTTTTTTTTTTGAGATTTGCAGAGGGTAGAAAAAGGGTAGGAGAAGTTAGGGTTTGTTATTGGGCAAGAGGGAGGGCAAAATGTTTGTTCTATCCCTCAAAATATCCCCAAATTGTGATTTCCGTTAAGTTTGCTAATGGAAGTTAACTTTGGACTCAATTCGACCAAAATTGAAACTACAGGGGTCGTTAGAGTGAAATTGAAAGGTGGGGGACGAAATCGAGACTGGGGTTAAACTAGAGGGACCATTTCGATAAATTTCCCTTAAACAATTGGTATGACCTTCTGTTTGTCAAAAAATATCTAATTACATAGCATGACAGCGGTTTAATAGCCTCAGGCAATCATGCCCAACTAAATCTAACAAGCGAAATTGTTGAGAAAAAACATATCAAACCTGTAAATAGCATCACAATCGTTGACATGAATAAAGATGTGTCCAATTTCTTCCTTTTTGATTTTGCAACCAGCTGTTCAGACCGGTTTACGTGTACCTCAAGACTAATTTCTTCCTTTTTCTCATGTTTTTTCTATTTTTGTTTCATATCCAACACGACTCTATCCTTTTAGTTATTTTCCAAGTTGAAAATTTCGCAAAATGCTATTTTCAAAGTAGAAACAGTTGTACTTAACAATGCTAATTCTATTACTAATTAAAAGCAATAAATTCCTACCACTAAATTTTTAGCAATCTACTTGTATAAATTGTACATCCAAATTCCCATTCCCTACAATGATCTCAATCTTTTTCTCTCAACCAAACTTTTAAGGCTCAAGGAAGGCAACTGATTAGTTGTCAAAACAGGCCATAGCAAATGGCTGGGAAAAGGGGAGCAATAACGGTTGTAATGTTGTGCATGATGGTGGTGTTGGTGCAAGCTGCACCAGACGATAACCAGAGTGTCAATTGCATGCCGGAGTGCTACTTCCAGTGCATGCAAATGAGGTTTTTTACATGGAGCGAATGCAAGCACGTTTGCGTTAATACTTGCACAAAGCTCATCCATGACGCATTAGTGAAACGTGGTGCTCGAATGAAGCAGATGGAAAAGGCGGTTGAATATGGCTTGTCGTTAGCTCTTTTTCAATAGCATCCAGGAGAAGAAGAGACTTGAATATTTGCTTGTTTCTCATTTTAATTGGTTGCCGAAAAAGTTGATTAATTTATTTTTTTTCTTTCTGGTTGTACATTCACATCTTGTTGGTATTGTACGATGAAATCCTAAATGTTAAACAAATTTTTTTTTGTTTTAGTCCAATTCTTCTTCTTCATCTTTCTCTTAGTTGTGGTTTATAAAGAATAAAAGAAATCATTCAAATTCCGTCAAGAGCTAGGGAAATTCATAACATCATTGCATATTTGTTGAAGAACCTGTTCTAAATCTGAAACCCTTCATTGAAAAATTATGGCATTCCTCTCCTTCCTGACACCATAAATAGCTGATGCAAGGGATACCTTAAGCTAAGGCACCAGAGCCCCTAGCCTTAAGCATTTGAACATAACCAAACAAATTAATATATCCTCCCCTGATCAATTTTTCATTGTTGAAACAGCTTCAATTAACAATGGCAATCCTATATTTGTGTCATAAACTAAAAAAAAAAAGGGTAAGATTATAATTGATGTCAACGGTTGGGGAAGAGGATGCCTGAGTTATCGAAGGACGTGGAAATAAGAAACTGGATATGAGTTTTGTAAATCAATCATACAGTATGTCCCGTAACATTGCACAAATGTTAGAAACTATCCAAATAGCCAACCTCAATTGATTGGAACACAATTCTTTGTGTTGTTTTTCTTAGATTTTGTACTCCCTCCGTTCCAAAATGTTAGTCCTGCGCGGCTTTAAATTCAATTTTTTTGAACAATTCATATCTTTCGATCTTATATTACTTTTTGAGATTCAAAAAAGTTTGTGTAACAAAACTAGTTGAGATCTATCAACAAATATTCATATTGCACATAGAATACATTATAGATTGAAAAATATGAACAGTAAAAATTGCATTGAAATCTGTGCAGGACCAACAATTTGTGACAGAGGGAGTGTTATAGTTCGTTTGGTTTGATTTTGTTCCCTTGCCCCACAAGTAGAGAAAATTTAGAAAAAGCTATTGCGTTAGGACTAATCAATCCAGATACAAGTCAGTTTCGGGTGAAAATTTGTCTTTTTTTTTTGTCTTTTTGTCTTTTTTTTTTTTGGTCTTTAAGAGAGATTGTTTCTATTAGTGCGACTTTTGGGGCTTTTTATATGAGGAATTACTTTTGGGACGGCCAACTTTTTGAATAAAACACATCAGAAAGTTGCAATATTGCCATTCCATTTTACTCCTACATAATTAGTTACTGCAGCTTCATTCATTTGTCACACCCCAAATCCAGGAGCATGACTGGCCGTGAACCAAGAGATAATTCTTGGAACACGAAGCCTAAACAAAAATAAAAATAAAAATAATAATTTTTCACAACCCAAATTAATTAAACTAAAATCTGAATTATATAATTCAAAATGTGAACCAAACCAACATTTTTTTTATAGCAAATTGGGTACAAACATCCCAAATATTCCAACTTCAAAATTATTAATAAAAGCTAAAAGCTAAATAAATAAAAGCGCGGAAGCTGTTAACATAACTAAAAGAAATAAAAATGAAAATGCCCTAGAGGTCCAAACAGTGGGTCCCGACACTGTCTCAGAGTCCACTATGATGCTCCCGAACTAACCTGAAAAGAATGTGGAATAAATCCGTCAGCTCACAGCTCAATGAGTAGTCAAGCATGCTATGGGTTTAGGATACAACGTGACATACATTTTAAAGAACGATAGTGAGAGCTCCAAAGAAATGGTTTCAAGTAACAAAGGTCAATGGCTCAACAAGTAGTATCAAGGATATGAATGTCTGATTAGCGAATTACAAAAGCAATAATCGATTCACAAGAATATGCATTTATACAAAGGCCAGGAATACCAGAACGACGAACAACAATAAATAGAAATCTCAACCAAATTATGTGGGAACCATAATAATAATAACCATTGCCAAATTCCAATTATTTTCTCAAGGCTTACCCAGTTGGATCCAACACCGTACTCAGAGTCACCCCAGGATGGCGCCTGAGTCTTTTCCCTAAGCAGATCCGGAATAGGGTCACAGGGTATTTCACAAGTCTTTTCCCTATCCGTTGAGCACTAGAGTCACAGGGTATTTCACAAGTCTTTTCCCTAGTGGCCAAAGTCACCATAGGATGGCGCCCAAGTCTTTTCCTTGGACTTTTACAAATATAATACATGGTGCCAATCACATAAGAACAACAACAACGGAAGTGACCAGCAGGGATATTCCCCGTGCCGTTGCAGAATCTCAATAATATAACGAATTCAATGATTAGACAGTAAGCGAAATAAGAGCAATCAATCAATCAGAAATATAACCAATAAACCTTGTATGCCAAAGGGTACGTCAATCGTCAAATAAGTTGAGTTCAACGATTAAAATTAATATTCATAGAATCAGAACAAAATAAAGGATTGTCAAGAATTGATAGGCTCAAGAGGATTCCAAAAGAAATGATCACATGCTTAACCACTCACCTTGACCGGAATTATGGAATTGCACGATGCAAGATGATACTAGTTCACTCGTCTGGGAAAAAGTAAACAAGGATAATTAATTCCATGATAACCATAAACTACACTACTATAAGTACCCATACCCTATATGCAACTAATACTGACAATATATTGATCCCGCGCAATCGGGTACCACCAATCGTGCACTAAACCGACCTCTTCCCTTTGAACCCAATCTGATATTACCACATACACGTGTTCCATGGTTGAACATCTAGATTCTACCTTTATGTATAATATAACTGTAAAATACAAACCAACAAGGGAGATAATTAAGAAGACAAGGAAAATACTAACCCAAACTTCTCCTCCCCCTCTTATCAGCAGCTCGGGTCTCTCTAGCCGCATAACTCTCTCTCCCTCTTAGTGAAATGATAACAAACCCTACTTCACCCTGTTTTATAAACTGACCCCGTTCAAAACCACTCCACTTTAATCGCATAACTACCCCAATAATTACTAATTTAGCCCAGCTTGAACACCTAATTATAAGTCTAAGCTGCTTCAAAAATAGGCGGCCCAATAATAAAAATAAGTGGCTCACTATATAAACGCTGACGTAAACATATTCAATTTAGCTTAACTATTTAAAAAAAAACAAAATACTAAATTATTCAATTTTAGAAGAGCTCCCAAAATAAATGTAGTTCACAATAATCTATATATTTTTTTAATTTATTAAAAAGAAGTTTGAAAACAAAAAATGGAAAAATTAATTATTTGTATCAACTTTATTATATATTTTTTTTTAAAAGAAAAAGTCGGGATGTCACATCATTCCCTCCTTAAAAGAAATTTCGTCGTCGAAATTTATAAAAGTAGTTAAACTTAAGACGACCCAGTAATAAATTAATCCATGATACGTGTAGTGGATAAAAAGAAAACGAGATAACACCTTGCCCCTGAGACGGATCGACATCTTTTCCTTTTCCCATGCAACGAGAAGCTATATGTCCTGGTTGACCACAACTATAACATGAAATGGAGTGCCAAGCGTGTCGAAAAATTGTATTCCAACTAAAAATAATGCACAGATATTTGTACACTTTGAAATGGAGTGTCGGACACATGTCGTCTGTGCTTTGAACGTGCCCAACACCGTTATGTTGTATATGACGAATTGTCCTATATAGTTAAGAACTTATAAGACTAAATTTATTAATCCACTCCAGTTCCAACATAGCTCCACAAGATCATTTTTAATGCATCTCTATATTTCCATTTTGGAAACCGGATTTTTTTAAACAATTTCCAGCACTGCTCAATGAATGGCCTGCAAAACAGAGAAAGACTACGGACACTAGTGTGGTGTTAGCCAACCAACCTCCAATGCCTAAGTTAGTCGATTTATATTGTCAAGTAAAGTATTTCTCAAGTGATTAATATACTAGAACAATGTACGTTTCCCTTAATTATCCTGGTGATTATATAGGCATTCACGGTGGTTGAGTCCCATTAAGACCAGGAGTCTTAACCCCTTGCTAATTGTACTTATCCTCCTAGTTTCCTCAGTACATTGGGTCTCTCAATCCCATTAGGAGTTGGACTCCTAATGCATCTGGGAATCGGGTGGATAAGTATCACAACCCCTTAGGATTATCTGAATATAGTTTTGTCCACATCCCATGGTCTTTGAGTCATCGTGGGGCTCAAAGACCTCCTCAGAATGAGGCTTACGTTACTCCTGTTGCTCCTTTATACATGACCGACCAATTTTGAGAGGTCGGGCTGCCTTGGCTTTGCTGACCTGACCTTAGGAGGTCGGTTCATCTTTATCACAGATGTAACATAACGAGGGAGATTTTGTAATTTATTACCTCTTTTATTCATTTTTTGTACCTTTTTAAGGGACCCATCATCTGTTTTAGAAATTTGGAGACCAAAATGGAGGCGTGGTTGGAGACCCAAAAGTAAATTTGGAGACTAAATCTCTAAAATGGACGATGGGTCCCTGACTCCCTCCATAAAGTACAAAAAATTGAAGAAAATAGAGAGTACGAAATCTCCCCTCGATAGGTCACGTCTACTCTCCAAAAATGGAAATATAGAGATGCATTGAAGACGCTCAAGAACAAGAGAAACAAAGATGTTAATGTTGGAATTTATCAAAATAAAATGGGTTCTTAGTTTGGGGTTTTATCAAAATATTCCTTGTGCCTTAAGAAAGATTCTAAAAGAGTTTTGGATTGTTGGCGACTTGATGAAAGGGTTCGACCTTTGGTGAAAGGGTGCATCCCGTGGCGAAAGGGTGCGACTCTTGGTGAAAGGGTGCGACCTTGGTGAAAGGGTGCGACCTTGTTGAAAGGGTGCAACCCTTGATGAAAGGGTGCAACCCCATGCGAAAATACTTTCTAGTTGTTTCTTATTTTGTTACACTATTACTTTGCAAAAACGGTGTTAACAAATCCTTGGTTCATTTGATCACAAATTCGACTCGGTATTCTGTCTGTCCTTCGTTTGTGCAAACGCAGGCAGAAGATCATTGAATTGATCGGACTTCGTTGTATCCTAGCTAGGACAGATTCACTATCAACCCAGTGCACACCAAACGGTGGGGGCGAATACTGTATTCAGAAAGCGACTCAGTAACGTGCCTCGAAGCAAGTTTCTACAGGTTTCACCATCAAGGCATTCAAATTTCTCGAAGACTCCCGGATTTGCACCAACAGTTAACAACGCTAAAATCTTTCATTGTATATCTCTTATATGATTCCACTTCTCCTTCCAGAACTCAATCACTCTTCCATTATGAGCTTTGCCACCTCAGACCTTTAGCAAGCAAATCTCTGCCTTTGCATAAGCTGTTCCAAACCCACAAAGTTCTTGACCCCCTTAGGCCTCCATGAACCTTTGATACAGGGAAGTAGATTGTCCTTAACACTATCACCCAAAAATATACAGATTCTTATTATTCTTAGTGAATGTTGCGAAGTCTTCTCCTAAAATTTATGAATTTTTAAAGGTTATGAGATGCAACAAAATGTTATGATTCCTGATAACTATGTTTTAAATAACGGCTAGAAGTTACCATGGGCATGTTTGCAATAGCTATTGATCCTAATTTTAGATTTTAACTTCAGATTAATTTTGCTGCACATTTTAATTGAGGGAGATATATTGTTTGCGATTTGCGAATACTATGAGATTATGATTAAGTTGGACTAAAACTTGCTACTATTTGCTTCAAAAAGCTGAGAATCATTCTTCAGAGTACTTAGAACATAAAATCTAATGTGAAAATCAGTCTTGAAGCTATGGGTTTTGATTTAAAACGGCGGCATTCTCTCTCTCTCTCTCTCTCTCTCTCTCTCTCTCTCTCTCTCTCTCTCTCTCTCTCTTGATCCAAGCCACCTTCCAGAGCTTTGCCGGCCACGCTAACAACAGATTGAGGTAATTTTCCCCATGAGTACAATCGCCACTTTTCCGAGATGGGGTGGCCGGTAGAGTGGAGAGGGGTGGAGTGGGTGGGTGTCGATATGAAAATGTCATGAATCCTACTAAAAAAGTTATGAATTCTATTGCTTATATGATATGAGTTTAGGATAAAAATTACAAGGTGCACCAACATGTTACAATTTATTTTTCCCCAAAAAAAAAATGTTACAATTCTTAATTAAGATGTTATGAAATCTATTTTGAAAAGTAATGATACGCACATGACTTGTTGTGAATGAAAAAATGGTTTGATTCCTGGTAAATGCTATTGCTTATAGTTCTGAGTTTTTAACATAAAAGGTTACGTGCAAGATAAATCACAAAGCAAAATGTATGGAAAAAGTATCGTATGGTGATAATATTGTCAATTATATTCCTTAAAGTAATGAGTTTTCTGTGTAAATGCTATAAGATGCAGCAAAATGTTATTAATCCTAGTGCAATTGTTATGAATTATATGGCTGAAAACTTACCGAGACGATCATCAAACATGTGCTAATTGTACGTTATGAAACAATTATTATGAGTCATTGTAGTAATGCTATGAATCCTTCGAGATAACCTAGCTACCAAGTGACCAGTTCTTCATGTCACCAACAAGACCATCCAATCAATTTATAGGGAGGAACCTCTACATATGTACTCCATATTGCGGTTTTATATAGACTTGCGGTTATATATATATACACAAAATAAAATCAAGGGAGAGAACTATTTGACTCTAGTTCTCTGGAGGAAAATCTAATTTCTTTTCTTTGAATTTTCAGCCTCAAATGTATTAAGCCAATACACATAATTGAAATAGAAAAGAGATGTTATTGGGGTACCAAAATAGATTCACAAATTGTAGGTGACTGCAGGTATTTTGAGCTTTTCCAAAAGATTAATTTTGTGTTAGGTGACCCGCCCATCTTCTTAGACTTTATCCCATATCACTCACATAAAAGCCACCCAAACTTTGTTAATACGATCTAGAGTTTACTTTACCTATTACTAATTGATGTTAGGTTGGAACCCAAACTTTGTTAATATGATCTAGGTCTTGGGCGGCCTCAACTCACGTGGTCGAATCTCTGTCGCTAGAGTTAAATCGCTTCGTCTCCACAATTCATAACTCCACGTGCATACGACCTGCACATGAGAGGGGGGGGTTGAGTATCGCTCACATAAAAGCCACCTAAGTTTAGTTAATATAATCCAGAGGTTACTCTACCTATTGCCAATTGGTTTTAGGTAATTGGAATCCTCCAACAAATGTAACAGTTATAATTAAGTCAAAAAGGTGCTCAATAATGGTTTTAGTAGCATATATATACTTTCAAAAAAACTTTCCATATAAACTGGTATTATTGATGAACATATATATGGTACAAGTACAACATTCTATAACTTAAGTATAGATATTCGTTTTGGCGAGTTCTAGTGGAGCTGGTTATGCAGGGCAATTTTGTTTGTCCCACCTAGCTTTGATCTTGTTAGCCCTCTCATAAATATGAGTCGCATCATTCTTGTACTTTTCCATATGGCCTGTAGTCCCTGCAATTGTCATCGTGCATAATATTCCCATTTTCTTGAGCTTGCACAAGCAGTTGTTGTCGACTTTGCTTTCATCGAAAAACCCATCAAAAAGTTGTTGGACACATTTTTTATCTCCTATACTATCCAAGCAATTCTTTCCATATAGGTAGAATCCTCTATGAGGTTCGGGAACCAATTTTTGCTGGTACCAGGGATGTGTGGGATCAGTACTGAAGGACTTAAACCATTCATCAATTGTTGTTTGATTGAGTGAAGCTGATGCAATAGTTATTGTGCTATAGGTGAGGAAGAATACTACAACGGTTAAAATTACTTCTAGGACTGGGTTTTGCTTAGGGGCCATTGTTTTGCTTTATCGAAAAGAAGGGCTTTGATCTAAACAGTTGCTATGGATTTTATGGCTATAAAGCTAGAAGCAATGTGCTTATATAGCACATAAATTGTCTGTTTTGAAACAGAAGAGAAGTCATAAATGTTTGTCTTAATTAATAAGCTTCAAATAACTTTCAACTTGGGGGAAGTAAAGTAACTGTAGGGGTGTGTTTACCTCCTCGAAATGGGGCCAACATATTGGCGCATTTTTTCAATTTAATGGCATTTTTTCAACCCTTAGAGATGGGGCTGACAGACTTACTTGAGAAGGGACTACTGCCCACGGGAGACTTAAATAACTTCTTGGTTACATTAAAATACACAATCCGACAATTATAAAATTAATATAACATAACAACAACAAAAAGTAGTGAACACGTTTTCTTCCACAGTTAAAGAGTTATGCTACCAGTTTGTGGTATGTTGTGTTGCTTTCAATTACACTTCTTCTCTTCTTAATTTACTCTTATTTCACTTGATACCTCGAAGTTAATTTTTTTTATCCCTATTACTTCTTCTTTGAGTTTGCGTCTTCAAGCTAGTATTCTATTCTTAACTTCAAGTCCTTTCATCTTGAATAAATCATTTTCCCCTCTCAAATTTTTATTTTCTTAATTTACTTATAGTGATAACTTTCCTGTTTCCAACTGAAGCTTGCCACTTCGGTTACTCGTGAATAACTTGAGATTTGTTATAGTTGGGTCTTGAGTGTAGACACAACAGTTAATAACGGGTTTTGGTCAAAGTTCAGAGGTTTTTTCGGAGTTTTCCCCATATATACTTGTTATACGTAGCTAAGAGATTTGTTTACAATGAATTGCAAGAAGTGAAATAACTAACCATTGTAATTTCGGGTTACATTGGCTCTCGTTAATTATATTCTACAAGTTTATTAGAGTCACCGGTGGATGCTTCATAAAATTTTGAACGACCGCACTTTGAGTACCATATGAGGTTTCACCATTGTATTATTAGAATGTGCTCCACTACATAACAATTGTGGCACATTCTACCAATACAATTGTGACACCTCACAAGGTACCCAGACATGAACACCAAAGCATGAGTGCATTTTTAGTTTTGGAAGGAGGGATATTCTTTAGTTTTGGTTATGAAAAATATGAGGTGGACTAGACATGTTACAAAGAGTTATAATGGACCTTAGTATAATTCTTTAAATATTCTTTTGCATGCGAAGTATTCATACAGTTTTGAATCTCATAGATACTTATATTGGTCTTAGTTTTCCTTTCTCATGGGTAAAAGAAGGAATGAAATGAGGAAGAAGAAGAGAAAGGGGGAAATTTCAAAAAAATCCTTGATCTTTCACACCAATGTCCTATAAACACTTATCCTTTGACTTATTTCAATTAGACACCTATCCTATACACCAATTATTAAATTGGGCACCCGACCCAATTTACCATCCATTTTTTACGGAAAAAATGCACAGCTGGCACATTTTACGCTGACATGGGTACATTTGGCATTGAGATGACAAAATAAGAGTGAGTTGACATTTAATAACTGGTGAATAAGATAGATATCTAATTGAAATAAGTCAAAGGATAGGTGTTTATGGGACATGGGAGTGAAAGATCAAGGTTTTTTGTTTAAATTTTCCCGGGAAGAGGCTGCAAATTAAGTTGAAGTTTAGGATTTTTGGGGAACAAGAGGAAAAAACATTGTTCTTCATGCCCATCTACTGCTACTTTAAAAAGAGTGAAGAGGGGAGAGTGTTTCCCACACTTTTTATTCCTAAAATGACCTTTGTTAATTTTGAAGTTACAATGGTTTGTCTAGGGACACATCTTTCAGAAATAACACCTCTTTAGAGTAAATGGAATATTGGACACATAGAAACACCGTAACAAAATTTATTGTCCGTGAACCATCATGTCCCCACAAGAAGTTTGAAACCGTGCAAAGGCATTTCTCTCTCTAATTACTTCACATTTCGTTCGCTTCCTTCTAGAACTTCTCCTCTTTTCATTTTTTTTTTCATTTGGTTCATTATTCCTTTCCATTCTATTACTCTTTTCAATTCAAGTTGTTCATTTAATATCCCTTTTGGTTTCGTTAATTGGTCCTCAAATTCTATTGCATCCAACCAATGATTGCTTTGCCATTTGTTTTGCTGTGCTCAGAAAGAATCCGGCCATGCTAACCATTTCAAAGTTGATCCATTTGGAAAATTAATTTGCCTATTGAATATTAGTTTGGTAACCCAATTTTCCCTCTCCTTTTGTTATTAATTTACTGGTTATAACTTTTCATACATTATTTTTTAATGATTGTTTCATGCATTCTTTATTCGCCTTCATAGACCGCATATTTTTATTTTTTGTTAAACCTTATGTTCGGGCCAACTTGTTGGAAAAATATGGTTTGTGTATATATTTGAGAGTGAATTGGAAATTGTCTCTAATATAAGCCATTGATGTAACGGATCGTTTTTTTTTAATATATTTATATTTATAAATATAAATATAAATAGTTACAGGGTTAATTATTCTAACAATGTGATAATTATCTTGTTGAGGGATATGTATTTACATGCATATATATTAGTGTGTAAAAAATATATATTTATATTTTTAAAAAAAAACCCATCATAATTATCCCAACCTACCTCTTATCTTATTTTTTTTTCTCTTATCATTATAGTCTCCTATTTCCTCTTGAACTCATCCATATCACTAATCTTCTTATTTTTTAAAGTAATTAGAACTCCTAATTCAATCCCTCACTCTCTCGTCAATCTTCCCCAGGTGATCTATTTTTATTTTTTTTCTTTCTTCTTTCTTTTTTTTCTTTCTTTGACACTTCTCATATTTTTCTCTCATAAATTCACCCCATCAAATTGTATCTCCTACACCATTGATAGGTTTTTCTTTTCTCTCGCGGAGTATATTTTTCTTTTACTCACGCTGATATTTAAATATCATTTTTACAGATTTTTCTCCGGAGTCGTGATTCTTCAATCCTACCGTTTCGTTTGCGGGTGCTAAATTTGTCGGAGGAAAGGTAGGAGATTCTAAACCTAACCATTACTTTAGTTACAGTTTTTTTTTTTTATAGTTAATGTGTATGTGGATAAGTGTAGAAAATTTGTACACCAAAAAATAGATCATTATCGAATGGGTAGTGAAAGTTTGATGTTGAAAAATCGGGTTTTTGGGTACTGTACTCTGTTCGTCAGTTTCGGGTCTTTTTCGAGTCAATTCGGGGAAAACTCAAAACTGAAAAGTTGTAGATCTTGAAAAGTTAAGCAACTTTGATATGGAACTCGTCTCGATCCGAGTTACGTAGAAATTTATATGATTTTTCAAAGTTTCTGCTGTAGTGTATTACGAGACAGATTGTAGATTATTTTTAAAATCCAATTTCGACCTCTTTAATGAAGGATTTAGAACCCGGGTAAAACACGGAATCTGTTTGTAACGTGAAGATTAATGTTTTTGTAAAATCTCGTGATTTATGGAGTTAGTTTGCTATTTTTAGTAGATTGATAATGTTTATGTTTTACATGTTATGTTAAATTTCTCCTTTTGTGATTACTTTAATTTTGTCGTTATGTCGGACTTATGTGATTAATGACCCACGTGATGCATGAACCCAATTGTTAAGTACTTATTGATTGAAATGTTAAAGCTTAAGAATGATTGGATTTAATCGCGATATTGGGGTTGGGACGTGTCCGGTATGGGTCTTGAGCCATGCGCAGTTTATACTTTTAGGTTGCTTTGCTGTGTGATCGGGCGCCGGAAGTATACTGTGGGTGGGAATCGATGCCGGATAGAGATTGATCAATGGGTGATCAATCGTGGTGTGCGCAGCATACCCAGAGGTGGCTTTTTGTGTGATCGAGCACCTGAGGTACACTGCGGATGGAAGCCTGTGTCGGAAAATATATGTTCAAAGTTGGAACGAGATTAATAAAATGTTGTGAATCCTTTGTGTTGAGGAATGATGTGAAAAAAATTGAGTATTTCATACGAAATTAAATTTCAGTTATGTGTGTAATTGTTGCATGAGTAACTTTAGTAAAGGGGTGGCTTAGGGCGCCCTACTGAGTGTAATTTTACCACTCACGGTGCTACTTTTTGTGGCTCTGGCGTCCCCAATGCTAGGTACAGAAGGAGATGAGGAGCCGCCTGTTGATTACGAGGTGATGGAGCAGCTAGATGAGACTCAAGTGGCGGACCCATGGCTTTAGTAGTAGAATTAGCTAGATGGCTCTGTCATTTTATTCCCGTTGGATTTTTTTGAATAAATGTTTAAGTTTTTCAGACAGTGTTCGAATTCAATTTGTTTCAGTTGTAATAACTTAGTTTACTTTAGTTTTCGCTAAAAAAATTTACTAAGTATTCTTTGGAATTTTAATGAAGTTGGTATTTTTATTTAAATAAATTATGAAATTTATTTATTAACGTACCCAATTTTCGGGGCGTTACAATTGAAGTGGTTGCAATTTATTTATATAAGTATATACATTTCTAAGTGGCTGGAAATGCATGGTACCGTGCACACAGCCGCATTGAACCGGGCCGGAAGACGCGGTAGTAGATTCACAAGGTTAATTTTTTAATAATACTTTGAATCTTGGGAATCAGTTGCAACTCTTGGAATTAGTTGCAAACATCCACTCTTTTTTTGAACGGCAAAAAAAGATATCCATTAATCTTCGAAAACGAATTACAAAGATCAATGGGATCCAAGGGAAAAGGCATCTATTTTGCCGTTCAAAAAATACAAAAAAAGAGGGAAAAGGCATCACAACGCGAAAGAGACATCCCAACTATGTTGGCACCCCTCTCCGCGACAATCATATGCACACCAAGGATCCGAGGGGAAATAACCAAAGGTTAACGAGAGGTCAACCAAAGTCGAAATACAACGCCCAAAAGGGATGCAAATGCACTTTGGAAATAAAGCACAGTAACGAAAATAACTCCCATAGGTAGTATAGCTCAGCTCCTGGAAAAAGCATAGACAATACATAGCAAATGAGAGCTATGTATACTATGAATTAGTTGCAAACATCCACTTTAGTGCAGCAACGTTGTTGCTTGGAAGTGAATAGGTGCCCTTTCAGGCGGCACCAAATGGGTTTCTTTGGACAGTGGTGTCCATTTGGTAGGCACCAGTTCAAACTACTCTTTTCCTACTTAAGCAATTACTCCACATGCAATTCGAACTTGCCGAGATACACTTCAAAAATCTGCCTTTCTACTGCATTATACTCCTCATATAGTTTTGCATTTTTTTATTTGGAAACAGAGTTTAATAGTCAAGTTTGGTTCGACAGATTTGGAGATTGTAGTGATGCTTCTACAAGGTGAGATCGATGCGTCCTGCTAAACTCGTAGCACCGCAGCGAGGGCGAAATTCGTCTTAAGGACATTGTGTCAAACACAAGCCTCGATCAATTTCTTCTTAATGATTTGTTTCGAGTTTTAGATTTGTTCTTCCGGTTTCAAAAACTTCATTAACATGAATTCTGCAACATGTGAGTTTAATTTTAATTTTCGTTTGATAATTTTGTGTGTAGTTATATACAGATTGCCTATCACAACTTGCACTTTCTTCGACTCGAGTCCTTGAAATTAATGACCAGACAAAACATCCAGTAGCCCCAAGATTTGAAATGTTTGGCCTCCCTAGGATTTGAAATGTTTGGCCTCCACGAGATTCGAACATGCGACTTTATGGAAGACAAGGACTTACTGCTCTCTCATGCTTACTTGGCCGAATACTTGGGTTAAAATGCAAATATTGTTTGCGCACGCTCACAATTAACCCTTTTTTTAACAAAGTTTCACATAAATATTCCATATGTGATAAAAGTTTCAAGCGAGCTCTTCCCTTATACATTTCCATTAATCTTGCCTCAAAACAAGCAACTAGCTCTTAACTCCTCGGAGATTTTATACCAATTGATAATTTCACGTGCATCGCACATGTTATATTACTAGTATATATAAAACGTGGAGGTGTGGATCTGTTCATAAGTTGTCGTCATTTCATTTTCACCACAAACGACTGCGTTTGGAGTTCATAATACTAGTAACAGACCCTTGACAGCCTAATTGTTGATGAATAGACATTCTCGCCATCTTCCTTTGGAGAAAATTTTGGGTGCAAATAGGGTACCGCACACGTGATGCCCGAGCGCGCTCCGGCGTCAAAATTTCTCACTCCCTCTCTGCTCGTTTTCTCTCCTCTTTCTCTTTCTAAAATTCGGACTGTCTAAAACACTTCTGGATGACTAAGATGCGCGACGGGTACCGTCATGTGGTACCTGTCCAACACCCAAGTTTTTCGCCAAACGTGGTCTCCTTCCCACGTCCTTTATGGGCAACAATGTAATTTCACACCTGCAATTTTGATCTCTGTAACAAAGCGTCGAGTTGTGTTTGTTGGGGAAGGATACATACCCCTATTTGGGTGTGTATCATACGCACCCCTATAAAAGTTACGAATCGATAAATAAAAGTTACTACGATTTTTTTATATATAAAAGTTACGAGACACACTAAAATGTTATGAATCATAGAAAATGTTACGAATCATATTGCTGAAAATTTACGAAACACTAAAATATGTTACAATTGCCAATGAGGTGACACAATATATACCACCAAGCTATAATCTTGTTAACCCTATCATAAATACTAGACGTATAATTCTTGTACTTGTCCACATGGTCTGTAGCCCCTGCAATCATCGTTGTGGATAAAAGTTTATCAAATTTGTTCTGTGGAATTTTTTTTGGGTAAATTTCATTTGCCTCCCCTAAGGTTTCCGACAACCCAGATGCTTCCCCTCCTTTTACTGAAATTACACTATCCTCCTTTGAGGTTAAGGTTTGTAGTTCTAATAAATCATACCGTTAATTTTCTATCCAGTTGACTAACAGTTTTTGCTGATGTCATTGGCATTTTGGACCTCATTTCCCATTTACCCATGTATTATGCCTGCAGAATTTTTTTTACTTGAAATATGACTTGGAAAGACGAAAACATCCCCCATTGAAGCATAGTAAAAGTAAAAAATATCCTCTTCATACTCAATTTTAAAATAGGGCTTTCTGTATAAAAGAAGGCATTCTACCATGCAATCATCAAAAACCTTTACTTGTTGAAGAAAAAAGATGGGTAAGAACAGGAGAAGACAAGTGCTTCCCTCTTTCCACTTTCATCTCCCTCAACAGAGTGATGTCTAGCTCAAGCACCATGGGTTACAACCAAAATCAATACCTCAGATATCAAAACAAGAGTTGTGCATGTGGGCTCAGAGCTGGTGTGAGGATCTCTCAGAGTCACAACAAAATCCTAGAAGATTCTACTATGGGTGTCCAAAGGAGCCAAAGGAGAAAGAAAGATGCTCTTACTGGGAATGGTGCAATCTAACTGAGTATAACAAGCAAAACCCAGTTGTTGCAGCAGAAGGTGTTCACAGAGAGGTTGAAGTGAATTTGGTGAGGAATAATACAGGGTTTTTAGCTCTTGAAATGACTATTTCAAATCTAAAATGTATGGCCAATGTAGTGGTATGGCTTTGTTTATGGCTTGTATTGAACTTCTTAAGTCAATGTAAGTTTTGTTATGTGTATTTGTGGCAGCCAACCATTGTTAGGAAGGCCTAGAATTGTAGTAGTTGTAAGGCTATGCAAGTGTTTGTAATATATGAATGAAGCCTAGATTTTGTACATGGCAAGTATGTTTATGCAAATAAGTGATTTAAACTAACACTAACTTCCATTAATCTCAGAAACAAATTTCATACATTGCAGACAAAGTCACATTGGACACCTACGAAATAGAAAAATGAGCAAGCTACAGAAGGCTGGCTACTTGCCCTTTTAACTACATGTGCTTATGCTGCAGTTGCATGCATACATGGTATTATAAGGATTTGCCTCTTCCTACATGTGCATTGAGGTGCAACTGCTGTGAAACCCCATCCTCTAAAGTTCATACTCATCACCACTAGCAAAGAGAAGTGTGTAGTAGTGTTCCTCCCTACCACTTGAGTTTTGTAGCATTTTTCTAACATGGGGTCTTACTATCCCAGGCTAATGCAATGCCTTCCATACCTTTTTTGCATCCTAGTCATTAACTTTGTACAATTTCCCTCTAAAATGGTTAAAACTGGTTAATACCTCAAGGGACCAACCCAATGCTTAAATAACTTAGCAAAGTTGTTTACGATGTAGTCATTTAAAAAAGATCTGGCGAAGAGCACCAGTGAGGTACTAAACACTTTAAAGAGATTTACATCCTCAATGAATGCATGCCTAGACCATACAATAGAAACTTATGAAAGCCATTTATGAGCCTCAAATGAAATACACTTTATACTTTCCATGGCATTACCAAATTCAAAATCATTGTATGCCCTAGCAGCCTCCTACAAGTACTTTTTTAGGAGCAAACCTGGGTGCTTATCCTTGAAGTTATTGAAAAGATGTCTAGCATAGGTTCTATGAGTTGCCTCTGGAATCACTTCAGCTATGACATTGTCCAAACCCTAATAGGACATTACAAAAAGAAAAGAAATAGAAAGGAAAATTTTATAACATATGGAATTAAAAAGTGTACCCTTTGTTGGTCAGACCCAAATGTCCAAGCCCTTGCCAAAATACCCGCTCGAATGATTGTGTGCAAGTGGTCCATAAAGAATGGCCAGCTGTCTCTCCCCCTCACTTTCCACCACACCCACTGCTTTGATGAACAAACCATTATTCCCATCTAGGGCTATGGAAGCCAACAACACACCACCAAATGGATCCTTTAAGTGACACCATCAATCCCAATACAAAGGCCTATAACTAGCCATGAGTCCACCTCTCATGGCCTCAAAGAAAACGAAAAATCTTTTGAAGACAGGATTTGTCACACCCCAAAATGGGAAATGACCGGCCGTGAACCACAAGGCTAACACGTGGACACGAAGCCTAAAATAAAATAAGCCACAGACCACTAAATGATCATTTTATATTATTAATAAATCAAAACAAATATGTCTCAACATAAGCAATGGGAACACCATCCCATGAACCCATCAATAAAATATTTTTAACCAGTGATAACAAAAAGCGATGTATCAAAAAGGTTTAATAAGTGCGGAAGCGAATAAATAAAATAATAAATCTTGAATGCAACATCCTATGGAGGTCGACACAATAATCCCCAAGATGCCACCAGAGTCCTCATCTACCGACTCGATTTCCCTGAAAATGATGGTGGATAAAATCCGTCAACTCACAAGCTCAGTGAATGGCAAAACATGTGTAATAAATACAGTTCTAAAAACAGGGATCAAAATATATTACTATGTAAACATAATTTGGCATACGAGGTGTACCACAAACAACAATTTATACAATAAATCTTTTTACCAATAACAAGTCTTTTTGGTGATCGCAAAACGATAGCCAAGAACAATTTGGAACCACAACCAATACCAAATAGTACCAAGTGCCAGTAAACAAATATCTCAAAAATTGGGTCCAATATCGAAACTTAGAGTCACCACGAGTAGGCAGCCCGTGGAACTTTTCCCTAAGAACAATCCGGCGAAAATCAGCCGTTGAGCATTAGGGTCACTAGCCAGGACACGGTCTCTTCCCTAATGGCCAGAGTCACCCGCACACAGAGGATTAATTTCCCTGGACTTCCAATAATAAATGTTCCCATCTGTAGGAAAGGTCAGCGCGTAAGGTGACGAGGCAGTTGACCGACCAATAATAGCTATCCACATGGCTCGATAAGATTCAACGGACACGTCATCAGTCAACTAAAAGTGAGGACTGAGGGAGAGCCCCACCGCGAGGAGATGACCTCGCGGGAGGACATAGCAGAACTAAAGATACCCAAGCAAGGGATGCTCTGTACAAAGGAAGTACTACTAAGAAGGAGTCCACCCCTCGCGAGGCCCTCCGAGAAGAGGACCAACGCGACGGGAAAGAGTGAACACTCACACAAGTACGCGAATCGAGCTCGCGACTGTACCTGACCAAAAGGCAGGGATGGGGGAAGTCGATACGAGCTCGAAAGAGGTCTTGGCGCGAGCCAAAGGGCTCGCGACCATACCCAACACAGCGGGAATAGGGGAGAAGCAAGTGGCTTGGTGGCTTTAAGGGATTAAGGGTCGCGACGAAGGGAAAACGATGCACTGGCACGATCTAATGGAAGCTTCCTAACGGCCAGTGACATCACCCACGTCGCCCGAATATACGGAGAGAGCACGTGTCATCATGTTATTGGGGAAATGTCTGCAGCCCCATGATTGGGTGTAGATCCCTATAAATATGAGACATTCATTCATAAATCCCAGAGAGCCATAGAGAGATTCATTCGATGTAGGAGCACGGAAATCTTAGAGAGAGAAAGTGACTCAGAGCTCCGGAAACAAGAACTCTGTTCTTGCTGGTGCTCGCGAGCACATCTTTCTTCTGAGACTGTGATTCGAGGACAATAATGATCCAAATGGGAATGGACTGAACGTTGCTGCCTTCTCTTTCTGTATATTCGGCTTAATCCTTCACCCCTTTACACACTCTCTTATTCCTGTTCAATTGTTAGCTATTGTTTGCCTCTCCAAGTTAATTTATTGACTTAAACCACAAACCGAACCTACATAAGGCGACTCTGCTGGGGAGGCTTTCATAGCTGATGGTTGACACAAGAAGCCGTTTACAAAATCAACGAAGTGGTTCGCAAATTCACAGTTCTTCTTCCCATAATCTCTTAAGTGCCATTGAAACTCTTCGACAAAGAGCGATGGAACGTCAACCCATGCTAGAAGAAATTCACGAGCTTGATAATACGCAAATTCTGGCTGCTAATGCTGAAACTCTCAAAACCATCAGAGAAGGACAGCAGCAGATGCAAGATGGCCCAGACTCAGTTGCTTTTGGCCATTACTCAGCTTACTCAGGCAGTGATGGCTGCCGCAGCACCGATGGCTCCACCAGTGCCCCCTCCAAACGATGTGGGAGGAAACCTGGTGGGTCAGCCTCAACAGCTCGGCGGAATCCCACCTGCAGCACCACCACCACCAAACGGACATAATCCAAACCAAGCGGTACCTCCAGCGTTCGCGCCAGGAACGCCAGCAGCTGGAGGTCTTATCCCACAACCACCAGCATTTCTCACCTTGGCGGACGTCCAAGCCTTGCTACAGCAAGAAAAGGCTAAAGCAACTCTGCCAACTCTGCCTAATCCTGAGATTCAACCACCATACCCTGCTGTGATTCTGACCATGCCATATCCAGAAGGATACGTGCCACCCAAATTTGTCAAGTTTGATGGGAAGGAGGGAAGTGCCCAAGAACATGTCCACCGCTTTATTGAGACCTTGGGTGTCCATTCACAAGATCCCAATCTTCGATTGAGAGAGTTTTCCAAGTCCCTCACTTCTCGTGCATACACTTGGTATGTCAACCTTGAACCTCACTCTGTAAACACTTGGGAGGAAATGGTGAATCTATTTTACACCAAATTTTTCCAAGTAGTAGAAAGGATCACTTCACTGAACCTCGTGAACGAGAAGCAGAAGCTGACGGAGGATATCATTGATTTCATCAAACGGTTCCAAGACAAAGCTGTTCAGTGCCATGAGCCAGTTCCAGAGAAACGTCTGGTGGAAATCTGCCTTTTAGGCATGATTAAAGAGTACAAGAAGCATCTGATCAATGGAAAGTACCAGACATTTTCTGCTTTGATGGAAGCAGCGTTTAATATCCATGGCACCGTTGACGTGGACGTACCAAAGACCACATGGAAGAGCAAGGCTGGAGGGATTGCTACTGCGGCCTCCGCGCAGGTCTCGCGGCGGCCACAGGGGGCTGATGGCAACCCCAAGAAAAAGATCAGGACTTTCAAAGATTACAAGGACCGAGCACGAGACGCACCTCCATATCCTTGCAGCGTAGAAGAGGTCGTAGATCTCGTTAACGCATGGGTCGCGGATGGGTGCTTGAAACTCCCAGAAATTAATGTGCAGCCTACTCAGCAAGATCGAGCAAACCCGAGATACTGCATCTTTCACAGGAGGGTGCAACACCCTACGAGTGACTGTTGGACACTCAAAGAAATTTTTAAGAAGAAGCAAGACAACAACGAGTTAAGGATTGGCGTAAACAGAGACGTGCGCGACAGACCCTATCCTCAGCACGAGGAAGGGGCCGCGATGGCGGAATGCTATAATAGTGGGTATTACGACTTCATGTACGACATGGAGGATGATGTCGAGGAGGTTTACATGACCTCCTTCTATGACCACATCGAGGAGATTGCAAGCTATGATCAGCCCGCTGTGGAAGTAAACGAAGAAGAAAGACATCAGATCTTGTCTAAAAGCCACAAGTTCAGAACCTTCTTTGATGGATTGGGATTTACCCCCAACGTGAGAGTGGAAATGACCAAGGCAATATTGGCATTAGCTAACCAAAGCCAGGAGGCATGTGTGGTGGAAGGTGGCTCGGTCGCGAGGACCATCCGCGAGGATTCTAACGCCATCTCCTTCTCAGATGCAGACAGGAGAGTGCCATTTCCCCATAACAGACCTTTGTTTGTCACTGCCTACATTAATGGTATGGAGCTCAAGCGAGCATTTCTGGATGGAGGGGCATCGATCAACATTATGCCCCTCGAGACATTGAAAAAATTGTATATCGCGGAGCCACGAATCATTAAGTCATTGGTGGGGATAGTTGGCTTTGGAGGAGAGAAGAAACCATCCCTAGGGTACATTGTGCTAGACCTCGCGGTTGGGCCCATTCGTGCACCAACAAAGTTTCACATCATTGAAGGGCCAACCAACTACCACGTAATCTTGGGAAGATCATGGATGCACAAATATGCAGTGGTCCCATCGAGCTATCATCAGTGCCTTAAGGGCATCTGGGCTGGGAAGAAAATCACTGTACCTGCAACCGAGAGGCCTTTCGAGGTCTGCGAGGCCCACCTTTCTGACGCTGTGTACTTTTCTGAAGTTGAGGAGGCCTGCGAAGCCGTAACCGCGAAGCCTGTTGGGATAAAAATTCCGAAGTGGGAAAATATCAAAGACGGATCATCAGAACCAGCCCCCGCGAAGCGCCCCACGGTGTTCGACAGGTTGACCCCTCGCAAGATCACAAAGACTAGCGAGGGGGGGAAGGTCGTGTACCACTTGTGACGGTGCGAGGGGTCAGTAGGCGTTTATGAGGCTTCTGACCCCCGTGATATTGAAGGAAAAGGAAAAGAGGATGAGATAATTGATAAACCTGAGCCAGCTCCAGAATGTATGCAAGATGGGCCAAAACCCCAACCGGAGGAGCTTGAAGAAATCGACCTAAGAGATGGAATAGGCGCCGCGAGGCCAGTATTTGTTAGCAAATCTATGGAGCCTAATGCTCGAGCTGATTTGGTGGCTCTGCTTCGCAAGTACAGCGATGTGTTTGCTTGGCACTACGACGAGATGCCAGGCCTGGATCCAAAGCTCGTGAGTCACCATCTCGACGTATTTCCAAACTCCAAGCCTGTGAAGCAACCTCAGAGGAAGTACCACCCAGACTTGGAAGAAAAAATCAAGGAAGAAGTGGAAAAGCTCAGGAGTGCAGGATTCATCCGCCCAATCCAATATCCAACATGGTTGTGCAACATTGTGCCAGTAAAGAAGAAGAACGGCCAAATTAGTGTCTGCGAGGACTTTCGCGACCTTAATAAGGCTTGCCCAAAGGATGAAATGCCATTGCCCCACATTGACACCTTGGTTGATATCACTGCCGGCCATGAAATGTTTTCTTTCATGGATGGATTCAGTGGATACAATCAAATTAAAATGGCACCTGAGGACGCAGAGAAGACTGCTTTTAGGACCCCTTTGGGAAATTTTTACTATACAGTGATGCCATTTGGGCTCAAAAACGCTGGCGCGACCTATCAAAGGGCCATGACAGCGATCTTCCACGATATGATCCATCACTCTGTGGAAGTCTATGTCGATGACCTTGTTGCGAAGTCCAAATACAGAACGGAGCATCTGCGAGACCTCGAAGGAGTGTTCAAGAGGTGCAGAAAGTTTAGCATGAGGATGAACCCCCTTAAATGTGCCTTTGGTGTCACAGCTGGAAAATTCTTGGGCTTTTTGGTGCACAGACATGGCATCGATGCAGATGAATCCAAGATCCGCTCTATCTCAACCATGCCCCCTCCCCACTCCCAAAGATCCCTCAAGGGGTTCTTGGGGAAGGTCTCCTATCTACGAAGGTTTATTCCTGCTCTAGCGGAAATAACTGCACCGTTGGGAGATTTGCTGAAAGACAAGGTCAAATTCGAGTGGAAGGATAAGCACCAATTGGCATTTGAGAAAGTCAAGAATGTCCTGGCCTCACCTCAGACAATGGTCTCTCCACAGAAGGGAAAGCCACTGGTCTTATATCTAACATCTACCGCGAGGTCAATTGGGGCACTACTGGCCCAAGAAGTGGAAGGAATTGAAAAGCCAGTATACTACATCAGCAGAAAAGTGCAAGGGGCAGAGGAACGTTATACGCCAATTGAACGCCATTGCCTAGCACTTGTCTTTACAGCACAAAAGCTTAGGCACTATTTCCTCTCGTTTAAGGTGCAGCTCGTGACCAGAAATGACCCTATGCGGTACCTGCTATCTCGCCCTGTTCTTAACGGAAGGGCCGCGAAGTGGTTGCTAATCTTCGCAGAATTCGATATCGAATGCACGGTGCCGCGAGCAATCAAATGTCAAGCTCTCGCGGATCTGTTGGCCCAATTCCCCAGTGGGGAGTGTGAACCATTGGGGGAGTCACTACCAGGAGATGATTTCGAAGCACTAGCGGCCAGCCATGAGCTAGAAAGCTGGACTCTAGGCTTCGATGGGGCAACAGGAGGTAATGCAGCTGGGGCAGGTGTCACGTTGCAAAGTGATAGCGGCGCGAAGGAGTACCTATCGTACAAGTTGGCATTCGAATGCTCTAACAATGAAGCTGAATATGAAGCACTTATCCTAGGGATGCTCGCGGCCAGAGAAAAAGGAATTAAAAGACTCAAAATTGTGGGGGATTCAAAACTTATAATTTTGCAAAGCGAGGGCGTCTACGCCCTAAAGGAAGCTAATCTCGCGCCATACAGAGCAACTGTTCAAAGACTCAGAAAAGACTTCGATGATATCAGCAACATTCACAAGCCCAGGTCTGAGAACAGATTTCCTGATGCGTTAGCCACTTTGGGTGCCAAGACAGAGTTCGAAGGGAATACTGTTGCCATTGAAATCACAAGAAAGACTGAGCCCTCATTTGTTGAAGAAAAAGAAAGTTCCAAAGAAAAAGATTGGCGAGACCCCATTAAAACGCAGATCGCGACGGGCAGTGGAGCAATTCCTATGATGGCTCTATCACAATTCACCATCCCAAAAGGGGAGCTGTACTTTCGCGGCCCCCAGGGATGGCTCGCGAGGTGCATCAATGATGCAGAGGCCAAAGAGAAAATGAAGCAAATCCATGAAGAAACCTGTGGAGAGAATGACATAGCGCTATACAGGAGAATTCAACGTCAAGGGTACTACTGGCCGTCGATGAAGAGAGACGCCGCGACCCTGCTCAGGGAATGCCCCAATTGTTAACTTCACGAAATCGAGCATGAGTGCAACTTCTCTAGTGAAGAAACAGATTGGAGGCAGAAATACATTGATTACTTGAAGGAAGGAGCCCTGCCCATGGATCGCGGCGGCATTCGAGAGGTACAACGATGCGAGAAGAGATTCTTTGTCAAAGATGACCAGCTTTACAGAAGGACCCTTGACCATATTCCCCTCAAGTGCTTATCCAATAATGAGGCAGAGGAGGTTTTGCACAAGGTACACGAGATGGAACATCCAGGAGGTAGAAAGCTATATGAGCAAATCACCCATCTCGGGTATTATTGGCCAAGAATGGAAGGGGATTGCAAAGGCCATGTAAGGAGATGTCACGCCTGCCAAAAGCATGGGGACAAAGTAAACGCTCCCTCTGTTGAGCTACACCATATTCGAGCACCTTACCCTTTTCACACATGGGCAATGGACCTGATTGGTCCCATCCATCCCTCCTCGCGAGGTAACCAGTGGATTCTAGTGGCAACAGAAATTACTACGAAATGGGTAGAGGCAGTTCCTTTGAAGCATGCAACGGGCGATGTGGTGGCCAACTTCATTAAAGAGAATATCATCTGCAGATTTGGAATACCTAAGGTTATCCTCTCAGACAATGGCACTCCATTTGTCAACAAACAAGTAAAGAGGTTGCTCGCGTCCTATGGCGTTACCCAGAAAACTTCAACTCCCCATTACCCTCAAGGAAATGGGCAAGCCGAGGCTACCAACAAGTCCATTGTTAGGATTCTGAGGAAGCACTTGGATGAGAAAGGGGGAGCCTGGGCCGAGCATCTCCCAATTGCTTTATGGGCTTACAGAACAGCTAAGAGAAAGTCTACGCGAATGAGCCCCTTCAGCCTGGTATATGGAGCAGAGACAGTGTTGCCCGCAGAGATAAGCGTGCCTTCTGCACGTCTCGCGCTGTCCACCGAAGTAACTGAAGGGGAGCGAAGGGCTGATCTCGAGGCCTTGGATGAAAGAAGGGAGGTCGCGGCCGAAAACCAAGAAAAGTATTGGCAGTCTGTGGCCAAGTACTACAACAAAGGCGTGGTCGCGAGAGAATTCAAAGTGGGAAACCTGGTATGGAAGTCAGTTGCTGGGGTCATGCAGAATCTAAAGCTGCCAAAGTTCACACCAAAGTGGGAAGGCCCCTACGAGGTGATCAAAGCTGCAGAGAAAGTGGACACTACAGGCTCGCGAGAGTCAGCGACGGATTCCTCACAGGGCCGATCAATGTGAAGTACATCAAGAAGTATTACCCGTGACGTGGGCTAGCTTTGATAAAAGTAGGTCCATTTTACAACCTTATGTCATTTTTGTTTGTTTCTCTCAAGAATTTACTTCTTTGCAATCAAATGTAGCCCTGGGTAGTGATCCTCTACCCTTGAGGCAAAAAAATGTGGATCGAAGTTATGAATGACAGAGTACTACCCCTTTTTATCTCGGAAATATGTTCTATAAATGATGTTTTAAATAATATTCATTGGAGCATACTGAGAATTCAATAAAGGAAAATGGTAGAATAAATCAGGCATCCACAGTGATGACCTCGCGGCACGAAATGTTGTCAGCACAGGGGAAAATTTCACCCTTCGCGAAGTGAAAAAAGTACAAAATAAAGTACTCACTTACGCTTAAGGCCTTTAAACGTTGCGAATTAAATAGGGACCAAGGAAGTTTCTTCCTTTGGAATAAAGACCCTCGCGACGGCCAAATTCCCACAAATGATTGGGAACCAAAGTAAATTCTTTGGAATCACTGACTTTTTAAAAAAAAAAAATTGGAAAACAAAAAGCAAATAAGATGTGCACAAGGAAGATTTGCCCTTTACTGCCCCACGCGACCATACAAAACAATAACAGCAATGAATCATAGACAAAGTTCTGAAGGATTTCATTAGCGTTGATGTTGTAAATACAAAGTTTGCTTCCCCTATAAGGGAGGGGCTTACACTTTAAAAAAAAAAGAGAGCAAAGCCTAGCTACTTCAAAAGTTTCTGGGAAAACAAATCAGAAGGTGGAAGAACAGGTTCTGCATCACTCAGCGAGGTCTTTGGAACGGCCTCCAAGGCTTTGTGATCCTTGACCAGCAGCTTGTGGCCTTCTTCCAAGGCAGAAACCCTCTCCTTGGCATCAGCGAGCAATTGCTTGTATTTCTCATACGTCTCTTTTGCCTCAGCAATTTGGGCTTCACTGGCTTGAATCTTGAACAGGCTCGCGAACAACATCTTCGTAGAGCGAACTTGCTCTAGACGATCGCGGAGCCACTGAGGGTCGAGGCCAAACTTTTCTATGTCCTCGATTGAGGAAATCATGTCCTCATACTTCTCCTCAGAAAAGTCCCTCACACTTGTCTCTTGCAAGGATAGTACCATCCCGGCAAGAACGTCGAGGAGTGAGCCACCCACGAGACGACTGGCAGAGAAGTTTGCGAAGGTAAGGGGAAAATGCTCCTGTATGACGCGAAGGATAGGGGCATTGCAAGTCCAGACACTCCAGCGAGGCACGCCTTGTGTATCAGGGAACAAAGAATGCTTAGAAAGTCCAGGGCCTGATGCCTCTTCTCGAGCTTGGTATTGGCTTCCATTCCCCCGATCCTCCGGTAGCTTCTTCCTCTGATCAGCATCATCTGAAACTTTCTCGTACGGTAGCTTCTCTCCCTGGTCTTCACCCTCGCGGAGTGGCTCTGAGTCAGAAGGATGGCTTGATGTTAGCAATTTAGAAGGGGTAAAAGAAGGAAGACGTACGATATCTCCAATTCCTGCAAAAACGTCACTGCTGGACTTACCTTTGGAGCCTCCAGACACGTCTTCGCTTTCCTCACTCTCTTCACTACTCTCAGCAAGGTCATCCATCTCTGAACTTTCACTGATATTCGATTCGAAGACAAGGTCAGGATCAGGAATGCTTTTCTCCGTCGAGGAGGGTATGTCCACTACGTCTTCTTCGCGAGGGGGCGACGGAGTTCTTTCATGTGAAGAGGAAGAGGAAGGTACGACGGCCTTCTTCGCTAATCTTTTCTTCTTCTTCCTTGGAGCAACATCCTTGACAGGACTGGGGTCTCGAAGGAAGAGATCGAGCCTGGGAGAGCCCGCCGGTGAATCAATCTCTTGGGCAGGCTCCATGTTCGTGGTCGCGGTCTTCTCCTCTCGACCTCCCCACTTCTTCGGGAATCTTTGGTTTGTCACTAGAGCCCCGATCTCCGTACGACCTCCTTCGCGATGTTACTCGCGATGTCCATGGCATTGAACTCATCAACATGCGAGGCAGCTTGACTGTCCCTCGGCAAAACTCGACGCAGCCTTCCGTCTTCTCAGACTCTTTCGAGGCCCCCGCTGCAGGAGAAACCTCGAAGTAGCTTGTTTGTCCGCATCGCGAGAAGAAGGACTCGCGAGAGGCACGTTTTTACCAAGCATCAGTGGTGGTTTTGGACGATTGAGCCTTCGCCTGAAAGGAAACACACAAGCCTCATTAGTACACGAAAAAGAAGTGAAACTGAAGCGTGTATTCACTGGTTAGAAGAATCACCTTGACCAGTTTGAGCCAAGGGCTCAGCTTTGGATAAAGGCTCCGCGAGGAAAAGGGAGGATTCTGTCATTGTTCGACCCTTCCGCGGAGGACCCTGAAAGGCAAGAAACAATAGCGGATCAACAAAACGTGAAGAGCTAGAAGGAAAAGAAGAAAAGAGAAAGAAGAGAAACAAAAATCTGACCCTGGGTTTCTTCGGAGCTGGCCCTAATTGAGGAGGGGTTCGAGCCTTCCTCTTGTCCTTCGTAGTAATACGCGAAGGCGTGGGAGCAATCAAGAGATCCGCAGGACGGACCTTCTGAAGAGGAATGGCGTTGATCACGTTAAAGGGAACCGCGGTCCCCTTCACCCAGCATGATTCGGGGCCTCGCCAATCAGAGTCCTTCCCTGGCTTAAAGGACCGCAGGGTCAAATCCCTCTTCGAGATGGGTTCCGCGGAGGGCACCACTGCTGGGGTCACGACAAAATCCTGAAAAGATTGCAAGTTTCTCGCCCAGTATACCCTGTTTTGTGGGGTATAGGCAGCCTTGCGAAAAGAGCTGGGAATAATCCTATCACCCCCATAGTTCGCGGAAAGCTCATTATTGAACGACTTTAGGAATCGACGGATCCCCGTGACGAAGTCCGCGGGCGGAGAAGGAGGCTCGCGAGGGACGCCTTGGTCGTACCCAAACTGTAGCTGAAGCCTGTCAGCTCTATACAACACCATGAGGGGACCCTCAGCGGATAGAGTTGGGAGATAGCTGGGGGTGACCCACGTGAGGAAGTTCAGCTTGTGCGATCGGATATTGTTACTCTGAAACTTCACAACAGTGTCCTCGAGAAAGACAGCAGAGGCTATCGAACCATCCACAATTTTCTCATAGGGACGCGGGTCGAAAGAAGTTACTTCGTCACACCAGTCCTCAAACAGATGGCTCGAAGGAGTCCTGCTCCACCTCATGATCCTTGGCAGTCTCTCGCTCAGTCGGATGACGGGCATGTTTTTACCGTCAAGGACAATATCACCAGCAGCATTCCTCACCTGAACACTCTTCAACGGAGGAAGATCGTGGGGAGTAGGGGCAGCCTTGGGAAAGTACTCGTAAAAGAAACCAAGGAGGAAGGGGATGTGAATCATGGAAGTAATCTCGTACCTCCCCATCGAGCGCTCGAAATCTTGAACAGTGCGATCCAGCTGGTGATAAAAGTGGCCCAGAAACATGGGGCCCAAGGGAAGCCTTTTCCCTGACGCGAGGAGGGCCGCGAGAGGAATCATCTCGCGACGAGGTCCCTCGTGTGGAAGGTCAGGAAAAAGAAAGAGAGACAGAAGCTGAACGAGGAAGACCGCAAGAGATAGCGGACCTCCATGATAAGAACTCATTGTCATGGCAAACTTCCCATCCACTTCGACGGTGGAAATGTCACGGAACCAAAATCGCTGCCAGGAACCCCAAGTCGTCTTGTTAGCTTTTGGAGGGGCTCGAAGCTGCCCCAGGTTGTCATAGCGAGAACCAAACTCGCCAGCCTTCTTAAAATCCACCTCTATGAATTCAATCACCGACTTAACGTCAGAAGGAAGGTGGGCAGGGTCGTAGTGATACTCGCCGCGAGTGGGAAGAGCCATAAGAATCTCTGTGTCAAGAAGAGTTGGGGCAGCCTCTCCAAAGGGGAAGACAAAGGTATGGCTAGTTGTGCTCCAGCGAGATACCGCGAAGTCAAGATCGCGCTGAGGACGACTCGTGACGAGGTATCGCGAGAGCTGCACAGTCTTCAATAAACCCACTTCATCTAGGGTTTTTCTGTGCTCAGAATTGTCGAGAATCGTGGCCACCCAATCACCCCAATCCCTTGGGGGTTGAATGCTGGCCTTATACTGGACTTGAGAGAAAGGGAAATCGCCCCTCTCGATCCTCAGCCTCACCAGCGAAGACGGGTCGACCATGTCTGCCTCTGAGGCGTTAACTTCGTCAAAAATCGTAAGATACTGGGCGTTGGGGTTACCACTGAGAGGAACGTAATTCTGGACGTTAGCCCAGAAGACATCGCCTTCAGACCTCAGGAACGGAGCCCTCCTCCATTCGCTAGCAGGAGGCAGTGCAGTCTTCGCCGGAAGAGCCTCAGTATCAGACTCGTGCTTTCGTGATCGAGTCATGTCGTACTTAAATGGAGGAACTAGGGTTTCGTAGAAGGGAAGAAAAAGGAAGGCTTGAGAAGCTGTCTAAGATTAACACGAGAGGGATGTGGGAAGGAGTGAAGAAAACTCAAAACCCCTCTTGCAACGGGTATTTATAGGCCAAGCACCCTTGCCTTCAACGGTCGGAACAGCTCCAACAGTCCAATTGACCTGCAACAAAACTTCGAAATTCGGGAAACCGCCATCCTTTGGAGGGGAATGCTAAAACGACGGGATCTGCTGACGTCGCACGCGCGCGATAGAGCGCGTATGAGGCCACGCGCCGCGGAATCACGCTCGCGCGAGGGGCATATGTAGGAAAGGTCAGCGCGTAAGGTGACGAGGCAGTTGACCGACCAATAATAGCTATCCACATGGCTCGATAAGATTCAACGGACACGTCATCAGTCAACTAAAAGTGAGGACTGAGGGAGAGCCCCACCGCGAGGAGATGACCTCGCGGGAGGACATAGCAGAACTAAAGATACCCAAGCAAGGGATGCTCTGTACAAAGGAAGTACTACTAAGAAGGAGTCCACCCCTCGCGAGGCCCTCCGAGAAGAGGACCAACGCGACGGGAAAGAGTGAACACTCACACAACACAACACAGCGGCTGTACCTGACCAAAAGGCAGGGATGGGGGAAGTCGATACGAGCTCGAAAGAGGTCTTGGCGCGAGCCAAAGGGCTCGCGACCATACCCAACACAGCGGGAATAGGGGAGAAGCAAGTGGCTTGGTGGCTTTAAGGGATTAAGGGTCGCGACGAAGGGAAAACGATGCACTGGCACGATCTAATGGAAGCTTCCTAACGGCCAGTGACATCACCCACGTCGCCCGAATATACGGAGAGAGCACGTGTCATCATGTTATTGGGGAAATGTCTGCAGCCCCATGATTGGGTGTAGATCCCTATAAATATGAGACATTCATTCATAAATCCCAGAGAGCCGTAGAGAGATTCATTCGATGTAGGAGCACGGAAATCTTAGAGAGAGAAAGTGACTCAGAGCTCCGGAAACAAGAACTCTGTTCTTGCTGGTGCTCGCGAGCACATCTTTCTTCTGAGACTGTGATTCGAGGACAATAATGATCCAAATGGGAATGGACTGAATGTTGCTGCCTTCTCTTTATGTATATTCGGCTTAATCCTTCACCCCTTTACACACTCTCTTATTCCTGTTCAATTGTTAGCTATTGTTTGCCTCTCCAAGTTAATTTATTGACTTAAACCACAAACCGAACCTACACCATCGATATCCACCATGTTCTCACCAAAAGAATATTTTTTAATCGCATGCCAATTAAAAGATCCAATATAACAATTCACATTTTCAATAACCAAATGATAATTTTTCCAAAAGAATAATTCAAGAGTCATGGCGAGTTCGAAAATACGTAACATGCTTAACCACTCACCTGGGTCGGAAAATAATGCAACTCGAACACGTCAAAGAGACTAACCTGTACAAAATAGAAAATATGAAATAACTAACTAGTTGAAATGTAACCTGAGTAGCTAGGAAATAACATATCCTATTAAAACATAAATTAACCTAGTCTAATCCTAACCTAGTACTAAGCCATCAGTACCCATTATTATTTTTTTCCTACAAGCACTCAACAAAAGTCACCAAAATCTTGTACTGCCAATACGTGTAATAAGATTCTAAAGTCACCAAGCCTCCATTAAGTAAACAAGGATATGGTTAACTACTGTAATTCACCGAAACCTATTAACACTTACAGCACTATGAATTTAATAGTGTTCTCGGTATATAACTCCACCAAAATGCAAAAGAATTGCATCAGATCATCACACACCGCATGGCGCATTCACGTGGCAATTCCCACTACCCCCTTCTCGTGCTCTCTCTATTTTCCTATCCCCCTTTGTCAGTGAGTAACTCCTCAAAACAATACAAGTTGCAACCCACCAATCAACTTAAAATAATGTCCGCCCAAAACCACGATCCTCTACCAAATGGTACTGATTCAAGGTAATGAAATAAACGAGAATGATGCTGATACTTACCACAATGGGACCACAAAGGAAGATGAGAACAAAAGTGTGAGAGCCACCTCGAAGAAAAAGAAATCCCTCTACGGCTGCTACTTCTGTTTTCTCTCAAACTGATATGCCCAACTTTAACCCTAAGCAGCCAGCGTACTCTACTTAAATACAACCCTACAAAACTACCCACTAATAATAATGCTCCCTAAACTATAGCTAACTAATTATTTAATGGATTTAAAAATAACTTACATATAAATAATAAGTATAACCAATAAAATTAGGTTTATACTCTCAAAACTACAATAATGCCAAAATACCCAGGAAATGCAACAATAATTAAATAGGACCCCACCAAAAAGGAAAATTTCTAATCGAACAATTATTGTTAGGAAAATAAAAGTCAGTGTGTGACAGGATTATGAGTTATTGACATTCTGTCACACTGCATCTTCACAAGACTCCTTGGGTTACTCTTCCCAACCTCTAAAGCTTATGTGCTCAACATTGGGTATGAATCACTATGGTTACCCTCAATAACCTCGAAGGCCTTCCTCTTTACCATATACAGTTGATTTCTAGAAGCTTCAATGCCATATTTTGGTTAAGCAAACTTTGCATGTTGTCTAGGGACATGTTCTAATTTTCCATCAGCCACAGGTTAGGCATGAATCCTCTATTTACAACCCATAGCAGCACACCTACATGTCATCCTAATTTTCTCATTTTTTTTCCCTCACAATTTTGCAACCCTCTTGAATGGTAAACTCTTTTAAAACTTCTCTAAACTCATTAGCATCGTAAAAGAGCATACCATGTAGCAAGCCTAATCTTCCCCCTAGACTCCACCCGAAACTCTTGTCCATATTTGGTAGGATCAAAGGCTTGACAAGTTGGGCCATAGGTTACAATTCCATAATCACTACTCCCTCCGTCCTTTTTTAAGTGATCCACTTGGGAAACGTGTATTTTTGCGGACGTTTAAAAATGTACTTTCGTATAACATTTATAAAAAAAAATTCCCCAAATTAAAGTACTCTATGAGCACTTTAATTTGGTATAAAACAAATAAAAAGTTATATAGAGAAATATGTTTTTAGGGGTTTGAAATTGCACGTATTCCCACATGGATCATTTAAAAAGGGATGGAGGGAGTATTAGACTCCTTACCACCATCATCACCTGAACTATACCCATTATTACAGACCTCTGTGTTCTCCTCAAACCCATACGCAATAAGTTCCTCAATGCTCTCATCATCACACTGCACTTCATTATCACTTATATCTACACTGTTTTCAGATCATTCATGATCACCGCTGTCATAGTCAACACTTAGACACTGAGTTGGATTTGTGGGGGTTATTTACTGAGACACCCCCTGTAAGTTCACATTTTTCACCGGACACCCCCTACAAGAATCTAACCTACCACGAACCCCCTCTATCTTCCGAAACTTTACCCCAAACGCCTTCCGTCACCCTTCCGTCTAAAACCGTCTAGAACCGTCAGTTTTTTTTATGATCCAAACCATTCAACTTGTTTAAAACATGTTTTTAAGGGTACCCGCGAGAAATCGGCTAAAAATATAACTGGAAAGTGCTTGATCCAAACAATTTTTCATGTATGAAAAATCAAGTACTTCCCGGTCATATTTTTAGCTGATTTCTTATGAATACCCTTAAAAACATGTGTTCAACAACTTGAATGGGTTGGATCATCAAAACATGACTCGGAACTTTGAGATTCGAGACAGAAGGGTGACGGAAGGGGTCTTGGGGTAAAGTTTTGGAAGATAGAGGGGGTTCGTGGTAGGTTAAATTCTTGTAGGGGGTGTATGGTGAAAAACGTTAACTTACAGGGGGTGTCCCGGTAAATAACTCGATTTCTGGTGGAAGTTGAGGGTAATGAAAGTGGTGTATCCGTTGTAGCTGGGATGCAAAGCAATGGAGGGCCTTCCACTTCATACACCTCCACATACAGGTCAAGGACAAACATTGTCGTACAACACAAACATTTCGATTATATCTAAATCAGTTGTGACATCCATTCTTTCATCAGCTCCAGGTTTGTGAACATACAATTTTATGCTAAAACCCCTATCAGCTGGTAGGTGAGACATCATCCAACAATTCCATTTAACAATATTTTTGAGGTTCAGTGTTTTTTATCCTACAAACTTTTACATCTAAGTGAACATTTATGTCAAAGCAAAGTGGTGCAGAACCCATACCTAGCATTGAAGATAAACAAAGTTAGGCTCATTTTTGCATTTAATAGCACAAAACAACAAAATACACAAATTTTATTGACTACAAATAAAATTCCCAATTTTTCACACAACTACCAAAGTCATCCAGATGGTTACTCAACAGTACATGCAAAATTCTCTGAAAAATTTCACATGCAGATGGAATAACAGAGTCATCAAGAAATAAGAGAGTGATCGAGTAATAGTAATTGCATAATAGAGGGAACCCTAATTGTGAAATTAAGACATAGCTCTCCTTACCACTACAATTTCATTTTTCACTTTGATTGCTTACTCTAACAGTGAAATTAAGACATATCTCTCATACCTGTTCAAGAACTCACCCATGCAGACTTATATAGAGCACCACTAAAGCAGTCACCCATGGATTTCCCCGCCAGATCTACATCTCACCTTCCCGCCATTTCTCCCTCTGATCATTCCTCCGTATCACCTCCATCGATCTCCTCTGATTAGACGTGTTTGGTGTAAGGAGTGAAGGAGAAGCACTCACGTGGTTGTCCTTTGGGAGAAGCAATATCGAAGGGCTGCATTTCAGATCGCCTTCAGAAACTGTTCAGAGTTGAGACAATGTTAGGCGTAATAGAGAAGGTAGGGGTAAGGTTGAATTGGCTATTTTACCCCTCTCCGTTAATTATGTGAAATTGCTAGGAAGGACAATGCAATTTTAATAAAAGGAGAGAAGGCATCTGAGTTGACGAAAACCTCAGGGGAGACTAATGAAATCTACCCATGTTTTTTTTTTATTTAGGCCATTAAAACCATTATTGAGCAGCCTTTTCTGACTTAATTATGACAATGGGTGTGTCATGCACCTAACACATAATCTTTGTTTCACACCGTGCCCTCCTCGATCCACCCTAAATCCATCTTATCTTTTTTTTTCCATCATCACCACGCAACTGTTGTGTCTACACTCAAGATCCAACTATAACAAATCTCAAGTTATTCATGAGTAACCGAAGTGGTAACCTTTAGTTGGAAACACAAAAGTTATCACTAAATTACGAAAATAAAAATTTAAGAGGTGGAATTGATTTGTTAAAGATGAAAGGACTTAGAGTTGAGAATAGAATACTTGAAGACAGAACTTCAGACTAGCACAGGGATCAAGCCTGGTGGCAGTAGCGTGATGGCTATTCAAGGCCACACTTAGGTGAAGCGTAAGCGGGAGCGGGTTATTGAGGACTACCATGCTGACCCTTATGCATATCGTAGCTCTCAACGTCGTACTATATCTTGATTTGCCTATTGTCATGTGCCTAATTTTGTTTTGCAGGATTTTCAGTTCGGTGTTGAGGTTTTGGCTGATTCGTTGTTTGAGCCTTGGTTCGGGTGTAGTCTTGTATAGGTGCTTGGGTTTTTTCTTTCTTTGTTGGATGTTTTTTGGTTGGTTATGGGTCCCTTGCGACTTGTATGCTAATGTTGTACTGTTCTATTGCATATTTATAATATTGGGTTGATATTTGTCTATCAAAAAAAAAAAAATCCACAACTGACTCTTTAACTATGGAAGGAAAATGTGTGTTCACTAGCAAGTAGTCAACCCAAGAAACATCCAAAGGGGCCGAAGCCTATGTTATATTGTGTATGTAACCAAGAAGTTATTTAGTCTCCTAAGGGCATTAGTCCCTTCTCAAGTAAGTGTGTCAGCCCCATCTCTAAGGGTAAAAAAAATGCCAGTAAATTGAAAAAATGTGTCAATATGTTGGCCTCATTTTGACGAGGTAAACACCCCCACAGTTACTTTACTTCCCCCAAGTTGAAAGTTATTTGAAGCTTATTAATTAAGACAAACATTAATGACTTCTTCTGTTTCAAAACAGACAATTTATGTGCTATATAAGCACATTGCTTCTAGCTTTCTAGCCAGAAAATCCATACCAACTTTTTAGATCAAAGCCCTTCTTTTCGATAAAGTAAAACAATGGCTCCTAAGCAAAGCCCAGTCCTAGAAGTAATTTTAACCGTTGTAGTATTCTTCCTCACCTATAGCACAATAACTATTGCATCAGCTTCACTCAATCAAACAGCAATTGATGAATGGTTTAAGTCCTTCAGTACTGATCCCACACATCCCTGGTACCAGCAAAAATTGGTTCCCGAACCTCATAGAGGATTCTACCTATATGGAAAGAATTGCTTGGATAGTATAGGAGATAAAAAATGTGTCCAACAACTTTTCGATGGGTTTTTCGATGAAAGCAAAGTCAACAACAACTGCTTGTGCAAGCTCAAGAAAATGGGAATATTATGCACGATGACAATTGCAGGGACTACAGGCCATATGGAAAAGTACAAGAATGATGCGACTCATATTTATGAGAGGGCTAACAAGATCAAAGCTAAGTGGGACAAACAACGCTGCCCTGCGTAACCAACTCCACTAGAAGTCGCCAAAACGAATATCTATACTTAAGTTATAGAATGTTGTACCATATACATGTTCATCAATGATACCAATTTATATGGAAAGCTTTTTTTGAAAGTATATATATGCTACTAAAATCATTATTGAGCAGCTTTTTTGACTTAATTATAACTGTTAGATTTGTGGAGGATTCCAAACTAAAACCAATTGGCAATGGGTAGAGTAACTTCTGGATTATATTAACCAAACTTGGGTGGCTTTTATGTGGGCGATACTCTCCCCCTCACATGCAGCCCGTATGCACGTGGAGTTATAAATTGTGGAGATGAAGCGATTTAACTCTAGCGACAGAGACTCAACCACGTGAGTTGAGGCCACCCAAGACCTCATATTAACAATGTTTGGGTTCCAAAGCTAAAATCAATTAGTAATAGGTAAAGTAAATTCTAGATCATATTAACTAAGTTTGAGTGGCTTTTATGTGAGTGATTTGGGATAAAGTCTAAGAAGATGTGCGTGTCACCTAACACAAAATTAATCTTGTGGAAAAGCTCCAAATACCTGTGATCACCTTCAACTTGTGAATTTGTTTTGGTACCTCAATAACATCTCTTTTCTATTTCAATTATGTGTATCTGCTTAATACATTTGAGGCTAAAAATTCAATGAAAAGAAATTAGATTTTTCCTCCAGAGAACTTGAGTCAAAAAGTTCTCCCCTTTGATTTTATTTTAGCTATACAACTGGCAATTACATGTGTAGATATGTATATACGTACATACATGTGTAGATATGTAGAGGTTCCTCCCTATAAATTGATTGGATGGTTATCTCGAAGGATTCATAGCATTACTACAATGACTCATAATAATTGTTTCATAACGTACATGTGGAGGTGCTTTTCGCCGGAGTGAGCTTTTTGGACCCTCTAAATGGGTGTGAAAGGTGGTGGAGTGAACAAGCGTGCTCGAACCCTAGCGCCCGCCGGAGAGGGCTCCCGGACGGTGGTGGTCGGGAAGGCACGACGGACAAAGGGTCGGAGACGCGGAGATCTAGAAAGAGAAGTAGAGTTCTGAGGGTAGGAAATGAGGAGAGAGGGATCGAAATTGCGGTAGTTGTAGTTGGGTATTTATAGGCAGGGGGGCGTGCGTCCTACGCGTTCGGTGCCCCCCACGCACCCGTCATTCGCGCTTGGAATGAATTGATGTGACCTTTATTTTACATTTGATTGCGGCGCGCGCTCCGCCGACGTCATGGCACATGGGCCTAAGGGGTCACATCACCTCGAGACAAAGTCGCCCACGTGACTCTGCGGGCGTCGGTGGTAGAGTAGGTATTGCCGCATTTAATGCTCTATCGTAGAACGTGCGGCGTGCACAGTACACCACTTGACGTCCAAGCCCCACATGCCAAGGTCAACCGACTCGGCACGCGAACAACCCGGTCTCCCTAGCACTCGGCACGCCATTTGGCGGAGCCTCCAAGAGCGACAAGATCAAGCGGAGAGTGTCGCAACCTCCGGGCTGAACATCATACAAATCCATAAAAGCCACCCGACGGGACCAAGTTCGCGGGGACAAGATATGTTAATATTCGCATGTTTCGAGGTGTTGGCCTCCTTTCGTTCTTTTATTATGCAAAGTGGGGCCTCCGTTGGCCCCTGGCGACCCGGCCCCTACAGTACAATTAGTGACTTGTTTGATGATCTCGGTAAGTTTTCAGCCATACAAGTCATAACAATTGCACTAGGATTACTAACATTTTGCTGCATACACAGAAAACTAGTTACTTTTAGGAATATAATTGACAATATTATCACCAGGAATCATGATACTTTTTCCCATACATTTTGCTTTGTGATTTATCTCGCACATAACCTATTATGCTAAAAACTCAGAACTATAAGCTAAGTAATAGCATTTACCAGGAATCAAACCATTTTTTCATTCACAAACATGTCATGCTCGTGTCATTACTTTTTCATCACGAAACTTATAACTTTTCAAGAGTAGATTTCAATACATCTTCACTAAGAATTGTAACATGTTGGTGCGCCTTGTAACTTTTATACTAAACTCATAACATATAAGCAATATAATTTGTAACATTTTTAGTAGGATTCCTGACATTTTGATACGTCTCGTAACTTGAAATTCTAAAATCTGACACAAGATCTCAGCCCTTGATTGGGACGGCTGAGATTAAATCCCACCCCTTTATCATCTCCCTCATCCCCTCATCTTCTTCTTTTTCAGAGAACGACATTTTTCTCAGATCGACACCCAACCACACCACCCCTCTCCACTCCACCAGTCACCCCATCTGGGAAAAGTGGCGATTGTGGTAATGGGGAAAATTACCTCAATCCGTTGTTATCGTGGCCGGAAAAGCTTTGGAAGGGGGCTTGGATCAACCACGAGAGACAGAGAGAGAATGGCGCCGTTTTAAATCAAAACCCATAACTCGAAGACTGATTTTCATATCAGATTTTATGTTCTAAGTACTTTGAAGACTGATTCTCAGCCTTTTGAAGCAAACAGTACCAAGTTTTAGTCCAACTTAATCCTAATCTTATAGTATTCACAAATAGTATATCTCACTCAATTAAAATTTGCAGCAAAATTAATCTGAAGTTAGAATCTAAAATTAGTATCAATAGTTATCACAAACACGCCCATGGTAACTTCTAGCCATTATTTAAAACATAGTTATCAGGAATCATAATATTTTGTTGCATCTCATAACCTTTACGCTAAAAACTCATAAATTTTAGGAGAAGACTTCGCAACAATATTATCACTAAGAATCATAACAATCTGTATATTTTTGGGTGAGAATGTTAAAGGCAATCTACTTCCCTGTATCAAAGGTTCATGGAGGCCTAAAGGGTCAAGAACTTCGTGGGTTTGGAACAGCTTATGCAAAGGCATAGATTTGCTTGCTAAAGGTCTGAGGTGGCAAAGCTCATAATGGAAGAGATATTGAGTTCTGGAAGGGGAAGTGGAACCATATAAGAGATATAAAATGGAAGCTTTTAGTGTTGTTAACATCTTTGTTTCTCTTATTCTTGATCGTCTTCAATGCATCTCTATATTTCCAAATTTTGAGAGTAGACGTGACCTATTGAGGGAAGATTTCGTACTCTCTATTTTCTTCAATTTTTTGTACTTTATGGAGGGAGTCAGGGACCCATCGTCCATTTTAGAGATTTAGTCTCCAAATTTACTTTTGAGTCTCCAACCACGCCTCCATTTGGTCTTCAAATTTCTAAAATAGACGGTGGGTCCCTTCAGAAAGTACAAAAAATTGAATAAAAGAGGGAAAAAAATACAAAATCTCCCTCGTTATGTTACATCCGTGATAAGGATGAACCAACCTCCTAAGGTTAGGTCGGCAAAGCCAAGACAACCCGACCTCTCAAAATAGGTCGGCCATGTATAAAGGAGCAAGAGGATTAATGTATGCCTCATTTTGAGGAGGTCATTGAGCCCCACGAGGACACCAGAGGTTTGTGATACTTATCCACCCGATTCCCAGATGCAATAGGAGTCCAACTCCTAATGGGATTGAGAGACTCAATGTACTAAGGAAACTAGGAGGATAAGTACAATTAGCAAGGGGTTAAGACTCTTGGTCCTAATGGAACTCAACCATCATCAATGCCTATATAATCACCAGGATAATTAAGGGAAAGGTACGTTGTTCTGGTATATTAATTATTTGAGCAATACTTTACTCGACAATATAAAATCAACTGACTTAGGCATTGGAGGCTGGTTGGCACCACACCGGTGTCCCTAATCTTTCTCTATTTTGTAGGCCATTCATCGAGTAGTGCTGGAATATTGCTTCATCAATCCGGTTTCCAAAATGGAGATATAGAGATGCATTAAAGATGCTCTTGTGGAGCTATGTTGGAGCTGGAGTGGATTAATAAATTTCAAAGTGTACAAATATCTGTGCATTTTATTTTTAGTTGGAGTACACTTTTTCGACACGCTTGGTACTCCCTCCGTTCCTTTTTAAGTGTATTACTTTGTAAATCCAACTTATTAAATAAACATGTCATTATTACACATTTCACATCACACTTTTCACATCAACTTCTACCTCCAATTTTACCATTAATTTTGCATTGTTCGGCTTATTCGGAGTTTCGATCATTGTAAGTGTTGATTGAGCATCCATTTGATCATTAGACCTTGGTCGGCTCTTGGTCGTTCTCCCCTTTGGATTTCTCCACCTTCCCTTTGGACCTTGTTCAGTTATCAAGAAAGTATGGTAAAGGATGGGAAAATCAACTTTTCCATAACTTTTGGGATGTTCAGTTACCAGGAAAATAATAGGTCCTTCCCCCTAGGACTCACTTTCCTTCAAAATGCATCCGGCAAAAAGGAAGGAATTATGTGTCGTGCCAAAGTTTGCTCCCTCCAATTACAATTTCCTAGAAAAATCCTTTATCAAGTGAAGACTCGCTGGAAAATGGAATGGCAATATTGCAACTTTGTGATGTCTTTTGTTTCGAAAAGTTGGCCCTGTCTCAAAAGTCTTTCCTCACATAAAAAACCCAAAAAGTCGCAATAATAAAAACAATCTTTTTTTTTTTTTTTGTCTAAACATAAAGACAAAAAAACTACAAGAAATACCACATTTATGATTTACACTATATTATAGATGGGAACGGAACTGGAGATGAAAATCTCACCCGAAGCTGACTAGTATCTTAATTGATCAGTTCTAACACAACTTTTTCTAAATTTTCTCTACCTGTGGGGCAGGGGAATAAAATCAAACCAAATGAATTATTATACTCTCTCTGTCCCAAATTGTTGGTCTTGCACAGATTCGATGCAATTTTTAAACTGTTCATATTTTCAATCTATAATGTATTCTATGTGCAATATGAATATTGGTTGATATATCTCAATTAGTTTTGTTATAAATCTTTTTAAAATCACAAAAAATAATATAAGATTGAAAGATATGTACTGTTTTTAAAAAATTGAATTGAAATCCGCACAAGACTAACATTTTGGAACAAAAGGAGTACAAAATCAGAGTTGCACTTTGGGTAAAATCGAAGATTGGTGGCAATAGGTTCACAATGGAGGATTTCATCTTCAGGCTCAAGAGCATAGTTCAATTGTTGTAATCTGCTATCAGTTTGTCTAGATTATCTTTTGTTTGATTGTTGCTTATATCCTGTTAATATCTTGCCAACTTTTTTTTTTCTTCGGGTTTGAAGTGGCGATGATCTTCTAGTGGGTTGTGTTTCCCCTAGTTTTGATGCCGTTTTGCTTCTTCCCCTTTAATCTTTGTTCTCCTCAGAGATTAATAATTTTTTTCCCTTTCAAAAAAAGAGGGAGTACAAAATCTAAGAAAAACAACGCAAAGAATTGTGTTCCACTCAATTGAGGTTGGCTATTTGGATAGTTTCTAACATTTGTGCAATGTTACGGGACATACCATATGGTTGATTTACGAAATTCATATCCAGTTTCTTACTACCACGTCCTATGATAATTTAGAATTCCTCTTCCCCAACCGTTGACATCAATTATAATCTTACCGGCCAATTGTTTTTTTTTTTTAGTTTATGACACAAATATAGGATTGGCATTGTTAATTAAAGTTGTTTCAACAATGAAAAGTTGATCAAGGGGAGGATATCTTTGCTTGGGTATGTTCAAAAGTTCAAGGCTAAGGGCTCTGGTTGTAAGGACCCGTATTTTTATATAATTTTCCGGAAATAATGTTGGAGAAGTGTGAGGAAATGAAAATAGTGTAATATGGGGTCAATGTGAGTTGGTGATTGCATTTGGGGTGTCTTTAAAACACATTAGAGACACTAGGGGTGTGAGTGCAATTAGTGGGGTTATATATATATATGTGTATGGCTTGGTATTTGGGAGCAAAAATTAAAACACTCCACTCCCCCAAAACCAATGACACTTCCTCTCTCTACTCCTCTCCCAAATTTCTTCCATCTCTTCACAAAATTCACACCTCCAAACCTCATCTCTTCTAGATTCAACTTCATATTCGTCATCTACACGTGATTTGGAGTCTAGGCTTCCTTGGAATCAACTTGGAGCATCGGTTGAGAAGCTTCAAAGGCTAGGGTTTTGCATTTTCTAACCGTTTCAAGCTCAATACTTGAGGTAGGGGACAATCTCCTACTTTCTCAAAGTGTACATTGATTGAATGAGTGCATTGTTCTTCTCCTTGTTCCTCAACCTCTTGTTGAACTTGATTATCCCCATGGAATTGAATTTGAATCTTGAATAAGTTTGGGTTTGCATATTTGGTTGATAACTCTATGAATTGGTTGTGAATATGTCTATATCCTTTGCCTAGTTGTGTTTTGAAACCTCAAATTGGACTTGGAATGAAGCCCCCATCAATTTGAGCAAGGTTGAAACCTCAAATTGGACTTGGAATGAAACCCCCATCAATGTTTTTTTGCAAAAAGAATTTTATTAATCTTTGGAAAGGTTACAAAGATTAAAATTCCACATCCGAAAGAAACCCAACAATGTTGGCACCCCTCAGAGCGACAATCATATGCCACCATGGACCCAAGGGAAATAACAAAAGTTAACAAGAGGTCAACCGTAAGAGGTAAACAACCCTTAAAGTTGGATCAATCCAAAATGCTCTATTGGCGTTTTGAACCTCTCTGGATCGATCCACTAGTTGTCCGAATCGATCCAAAACCTTATGTTTTGCACTCGGCACATTTTGGATCGATCCACACCTTTCTTGGATCGATCCACACCATGTGGATCGATCCAGATTCCTTCTGTTCATGCAGACTTTTGACCCAACTTCACGGCACGTCCCAACTTCGTCCGAACTCCGATTGAGGCGATTCTTGGACCGTTGGAAAGCTCTATGAGTCTACTTTCAAACTCAATTGATCTCATAGTCATATCGGTATGTCAGATTTTCTCGAGATTCATAGTTCCATTTTCATGTTCCTTTGCTCCGGGCCTTCATTGGCCCTTCCAAGACTCCTCGAATTAACCTCTAAGCTCCAGTAACATATCGTGTTACATTTTATGATTTATCTTGGTTTCTCACGTTCTGGGACACGTGTTATGTTCGCCACAATCATTACACTACAAGTTTTTGAACTAAACTAATTACATGGAAGTTTTGGACACTTGATGGTTTAATAAACTTTTGAAAATGATGGTTACTTATTCTAGGGCCACCATTCGGTGCGTCCCTAGCCATGGATGCTCGGAGCCCACGAAATCGGGCAGGGGTGTTTGGAGCCCACGGAATCCGGCAGGGGTGTTCAGAGCCCACGAAATCCGGCAGAGGGATTTATTCCCTATATAAAACAAGTTGTTAATTGTGAAGTAATGTGAACTGAAATGTTTTATGAAAATGACTATGTTTTGAAAGGATTGAACCCACGACACGAAATGTAACGTTTATGAGGAAACTTATGGACACTTAGGTTTGGTTAGATCTTTGGGGCATCTCCTAGACATTCTATCATCTAGTTGATCTATCTTGGTCCGTTTTAGCTTGCTCATTCATGTGTATCATACCTTTATGTGCATCTTTCATTCTCTATACCCTTAGCGTTAGTAGAAAAGTTTCCTACTGGGCTACTGAGCTCAACCTATCATTTTCAGGTGCTCGGCAAGGCACGTGATTGGAATGCTTGGCATGTGGATGCATATCATGAAGCACATTGACATGGAGTTATTTTATCCTCTCCATCGTTAATATATTTTGGGAGATGATCTTCTAACTTTAATTCCTTCAATCTTTTGACAAAACTTGGTTTGTATAATAACTCTTAACTCTTCATTTGACATGGAGTTATTTTATCCTCTCCATCGCTAATATATTTTGGGAGATGATCTTCTAACTTTAATTCCTTCAATCTTTTGACAAAACTTGGTTTGTATAATAACTCTTAACTCTTCATTTGACATGGAGTTATTTTATCCTCTCCATCGTTAATATATTTTGGGAGATGATCTTCTAACTTTAATTCCTTCAATCTTTTGACAAAACTTGGTTTATATAATAACTCTTAACTCTTCATTACTTATGCATGGGTACGGGTACCCTTGTAGAAACTCCGTGTACTTTGACTTTGACCTTTCAATGGTGAAATGTATGACCTTTGACTTATCCTACGTGGATTTTATTTGTATTTGGTTTATTAAATTTGAGGGCGTGACACTGGTGCCTTAGCCTTAAGGTATGCATCAGTTATTTATGGTGTCTAGAAGGAGAGAAATGCCATAATTTTTCAATGAAGGGTTTCAAATTTAGAACAGGTTCTTCGACAAATATGCAATGATGTTAGGAATTTCCTCAGCTCTTGACGGAATTTGAAGTTGATTTCTTTATAAACCTCATTCAAGAGAAAGATGAAGAAGAAGAATTGGACTAAAACATAAAAAACATTGTTTAACATTTAGGAATTCATAGTACAATACCAACAACAATAAGGGACCTTTTGTGAATGTACAACCAGAAAGAAAAAATAAATTAATCAACTATTTCGGCAACCAATTAAAATGAGAAACAAGCAAATATTCAAGTCTCTTCTTCTCCCGGATGCTACCGAAAAAGAGCTAACGACAAGCCATATTCAACTGCCTTTTCCATCCTCTTCATTCGAGCTCCACGTTTCACTAACGCGTCATGGACGAGCTTTCTGCAAGTGTTAACGCAAACGTGCTTTGCATTCGCTCCATGTAAAAACCCTCATTTGCATGCACTGGAAGTAGCACTCCGGCATGCAATTCGCACTTTGGTTGTCGTCTGGTTCAGCTTGCACCAACACCACCATCATGCACAACATTACAACCATTATTGCTCCCCTTTTCCCAGCCATTTGCTGTGTAAGAACTATTCAATTGCCTTCCTTGGGCCTTATAAGTTCGGTTGAGAAAAAAAGATTGAGATAATTGTAGGGAATGGGAATCTAGATATACAATTTATAAAAGTAGATTTCTAAAAATTTAGCGGTAGAAATTTTGTTTCTTTTAATGATAGGAATAGCATTGTTAAGTACTGCTGTTTCTACTTTCAAAATAGCATTTTTTGTAATTTTTCAACTTTGAAAATAACTGAAAGGATAGAGTCATAGTGGATATGAAACAGAAATAGAAAAAGCACGAGGAGAAGGAAGAAATCAGTCTCAAGGTAGGCGTAAACCGGCCTAGACAGCTGGTTGCAAAAATAAAAAGGAAGAAATTAATCATATTTTTATCCCTGTCATCTACTGTGGTGCTATTTACAGGTCTGATCTGTTTTTACTCAACAATTTCGCTTGTTAGATTTAGTTGGACATTATTGATTATGGGTACTAAAAAGCTGTCATGCTATGTAATTAGATATTTTTTGACAAATAGAAGGTCATACCAATTGTTCAATTGACCATTTGTTTCTGTCCCACCCAAATATTCAGCACAACAGATTAGATAGGTTGTCTTAATTCGCATCCGAGAGCATCTCCGACAGAGAGCCATTTCGGAAGCCAAAGCCATGTTTTGACTTCCAAACCAAAATAGCGAGAGCCATTTTCTGCAAGAGTTGTAATCTAATGGCTCCAATACATGTGATATGACTTAAGAGGTTGTGATGTAACGGCTGCGAGTATAGTAGCAACCAAATAATGACTACCATGCATGATCCATCAAAAAACAGTCGGACGTATTTTTTATCACCCACACTATCCAAACAATGCTTCCCATATAGGTTGAACCCCCTACGAAGTTCCAGAGGTAATACTTGTTGATTCCAAGGAAATGTGAAATCGGTACTGAACGACTTAAACTATTCATCGATCTGTGTTTGGTTGATTGGAAATAGACTTGAGGTACTCATCGATCGTAGTTTGATTGAGTGGAGTTGATGCAACGCTTCTTGTGATGTAGACACGGAAGAAATCAAGCCACAACAGTTAAGAAAACTTCAAGCACTTGGCTTACTGTGTGGTGGCCATTGTTTTATTTCAAATAAAGACACGGATAATATTATTCAAAACACTCAGTTTGGAATATATAGTTTGTGGGTACAACTAGAAGGAATAGATACCAAGCATATGGAACACAAGAAAAGTTTATAGTTTTGTTTTCTAAAACGGAAGAACTCATATGCTTGTCTTCATTAATAAGCTTCCACCAAGTTTCAACTTCGTGAAGTAAAGTAACTTCATGAGGTGTTTAATCCCCTTCGCATTGATGAAACAAGGTTAAATCGAACATAAACAAACTATTGACAAAAAAATGAAATAATTTTTTTTTTATATTCTATAAAGACAAATAGGGAAAATTTCAAAAAAAATCCCTAAACCTTCAACGAATTCTCAAAATATCACTTGAACTCTTGCCATCAGCAAAACGACACCTAAACTTACTTTCCCTCAACAAATAAGCCCTTCCCATCCCATTCCATCAAATTTTTGACAAATGGAAATAAACGGAGTTACCTCCTCTATTCTCTCTCTCTCTCTCTCTCTCTCTCTCTCTCTCTCTCATGCACAAACCGTGTACAGACGACGTGTGGAGCCCACTTCGGGGCCCTTTAGAAAAATTAGCTCAATCCAAGACCTCTAAGTGATTGATCCAAACTTGCTATACTTTATAACTCTAAACACTAAATAAAAAACCGAGAGATTAGATCGAACACTTAGAGTTATTGGATTGAGCTCATTTTTCCTGGATCTATTCGAAAATGTATTTTGCACATGATGAATGGCTTAGATCATTCGTGTGCGACTCCGAAGTGGACCCCACACATCGTCTGTGCGAATCCAACCTAGACGACATCATTTCCAGACACAAGTCCAAGATTGACACAACATCCACACCGTACATAGACAACGTGTGGAGCCCACTTCAGGATCCCACACGAATGATCTGAGGCGTTCATCATGTGCAAAGTACATTTTCGAGTAAAAAAATAAAAAAATCAACTCAATCTGACACCTGTAACTATGCTTAACCCAAACTTCTTACTATGTGTAATTTTCAAACTAAAAAGTAATGTATTTACCAAAATAATTTCTGATTTTTTTTTTTGCACCGTATTATAGTTCTCAATGAGATCTATCAAACGAGATCTATGTTAATGAACAAATTGTTTTTGTAGGTACATTAGTTTTGAGTTTGAAAATTGAACGTAGTTTCATAGTGGACTACCAAATTGGGACTATCAAATTACGTAATGTAACGTAATTTTCACTATTTACGTTACATTATAGAGAACCATTAAATTACGTTGATTTCATAAGGTGAACTTTGTGAAACATTAGACAAGGCCATAAAAGTGATGTCGGGTCGATGAATGATAAGCCCTCAAAAGTGTAAGTAATGGGGCTTATCTCGCTCATTTTGATAACACGCACATGCATTTTTGGCTTTATACGATTGACTTTGCACGAGGTTGGTTTTGTTAGTTTCAAGTGAAATGTGAGAATAAGGCATCTTTTGACGCCATGGTTGACCCAAGGGGTGCCCGAGCACCCGAGGCCACGTGGCACTCCGCCACCGAATCCCGGGACTCAAGTAATGAAGCATTGAACAAGGCTCGGGAAGCCTACAGGTTACGATGACAAGCCGGAAGGTCAAGTGATCAAGACGAAGGAAATCAACATTTTTCCCAACCAGTACTAGTAGAGCATTTTTGTGCCTACCGGTAGCCAATTGTCTGTCAGTTTCAGTACCGGTACCCACATTTTGTGCCTACCGGTACTGGCTACACTTTTTGGCAAATTTGTGGCCCGAATTAGAAATATCTAATGGCACTTTTGTAATTATTTTGGATGACTTTTTGGGGCTTTATAAGCCCCAAACTCAGTTTTTTTAGGGTTATCCACTACCTAAGCTCTCTCTACCTCCCTCCCTCCCTCCTTCCTCCCCCATTTTCTCTACCTTCTCTCTTCACTTTAGGTTAGTTTCTCTTGGATTCAAGCATAAGTGTTTCATTAAAGTTGTAAGTGACTTGTTTATATATTCATCTAGATCCACGTTTTATTTCCGCTTATTTAATGTTTCATTTTCCCTTATTATTTCCTTCCACGTTTACTTTAAGTATGAGTGAGTAGTAGTTTAGGCTTGGACTCATGGGGTGATTTCTACCCAATGACTTAGGTAGTTTAATGGCTTCTCTCACATTTTATGCTTAATCTTTGTTTGTGAATGGATTTAGTTGTTACCTTTTCGAACCAAAACTAGAGTTGACAAAGAATCTTGGCACACATAATACTTAGATCCATGCCACTCTTCGTGTTTGATAATATGCCTTGAAGAACTTGTTGAGCTCTTACTCTATTTGTGACAAAGCTATAGTTGTTAACTTCTTTGGTTGGGTGCAGACAAAGAATCTTACCAGACACAATGCTTGGAACCCTGTCACTCTAAGTGTTTGATAAAATGCCTAAAAGAGTTTCATCCATTTCCAAACGCCATTTCTTTATAACTTAATTTTTACAGTTAAATCTTCCGAGTTAGAGCGATTGTCTTCGGCTTTCACTTGAGTTATAGGTGAGAAGCATTAAACGGCCTAAGTTTCAAGTGGATTGAACCCCTAGACCTTGCCGCCTTTAAATTCGTGTGAAACTTCATTTTGTAGTCTTTTAGTGGTAGAGAGAGAATTCCACAATCAAAATCAAAAGGTTGGCCGTCCTAACGCCGAAACCCTACCGCAAAGTAAGCCTCTCACTAGTTCCAACCATTCCTTGTGGAAATCGACCTGGTACTTCTGGGTTATTATGCTTTCAACGACCTAGCCCTACGCATGGGGCGACACTACTACAATACAAAGCTAGGCCGCAAGCATTTTTGCGTTGTTGCCGGAGAAGGCAACAAATGGTGAGTTAAAAAAGGAGTTTGCTTTACCCCGTTGTAAGTACATCCATCTCTTCATTTTTGTTTTGTTTGTTGTTTTTAGATTTTATTTATTTTCGGGTCCTTTTAAAAGAAAATTCTATTGAAAAAAATTGCTTATTTGAAAGTTTCTATGGAGGGCTTTTACAAGGCATAACCAATTTCTAGATAACAAGATGATGAGTCATTTTCGCAGTGTTGGGAGCGATTTAAATATTTCATATTCTCTTGGTCAAGTTCTATTTATGAGATTGGGAATCTTCTGGCTAATCCTACGACATGTCAATTTGATTTGTTGTCCGATGAAGAATTCCCAAGTAAAAATGACGAAGAAGGTTGGGGGACTACCTTGATGAATTAGCCCAAAAGCCCCAATTTTGCGAGTTGACTGAAATTGAAATAGAGCCGCTAGTGTTTAATGATCCTTTGGAAAATTCCCTCACCATTAAGGAAATGAATGCGGAGATATATTACTTGACCTCATTGTTGCTCATGGAGGATGTACATAATGGTGAGAGTTTGTATCCTACAACAGAGGCGGTGCCACCCATAGCAATCTTGAGCAATGCTCCATTTGTCAAATCCCTCACAGCTACACATAACCCTAGCACTCTTATTGAGTCTCCACCTTTATAAGAACTTAGAAAATTAAGTTGAACAAATTGATTTTTTGGATGTTGATAACTTTGATTGGGTTTACGCTCCATGTTTGGTTGATATTGTCACACCTTGAAAATGAATTTGGGTCGAATTATACACTTGGTGGAACTTAAAGAGCTTAGAGAGGAGTGATTTGTGCATTATGGGAGCTCTTCAAAGTAAGAGAGAGTTACATTTGAACGTGGTAAAATTAATCATGCTTTGTTGGTTTTAGTGCTCTACTTATTGTGTTTTTAGCTTTTTGTAGTTTGTCTTGTTTGTCCTTTTTACTTTTGATTTTAATTAACTTTGGTGTTCGCCATTTTCTAACGGTTGTTGATGGTTCGGTATAGCCACCTAATCCTAGCCTTAAAACATTAGTATCTAGGTTTGCAACAATCTTATTGCATTGTCTTGGATAGTCATAAAAGAAGATTCGTTCTAATTTCAAAAAAAAAAGAAATTCAACCTTTTGAGTCATGACTTATCCAGGATTGTTGTATAACTTTTTCTACCAATGTTTTTTTTTTTTTGGTAAATTAAGATCTTATTAAGCAAACAAACCAAAAACATGCGGGAAAGCAACCCTACAAGCATCGTAACGAGAGTTCCTAGCCCCAAGACGCTAGAAACAATCAAACAAAAGAACTAGCCCCAAGAATTACTACGAGCACAGCTACGGCCCAAAAATTCTGGGGCTTAGGTTCCAATCTCTAGCCAGCAAACAATTTGCATCCGTTCACTTGAGGCGTCTCCACGAACATAGATAGGCCCGGACCTCATCAATAACCTGAAGGCCCAAAGCACAAGCAGACATAGCTTTGCCATAGCTTTGCCGTTAAAAAACCTGTTATTCCTCTCCTTCCAAACCCAGTATATAGCAGCGGCAAAGGATATCTTGTACACTATACAAAAGCTAGAAGGCCCTCTCCTATGATTGCATAGCCAATCCACTTCACCAGCCAACCCAAGACAGGGTCTAAAAACATGATTTTTGTGCAACACCAAACTCCACACGGCTTTTGGAGTAAACACACTCAAAAAACAAGTGGTTATGAGTCTCATGCGCAGTAGAACAAAGCAGGCAGCGAGCATCCACTCCCATACCCCAACTGAGAAGTCTATCTCTCGTAGACAACCGCCCCAAAAAACTCAACCACTCAATAAAAGCCCAACGGGGAACATGGTGAGGAAACCATACACACCTAGCCCAGGGGGATTTTCTACCAATGTTATAAGTGAGGATTAGGGAGAAAAGTAGTACCCGTTAATCGCGTGAAGATTTGTTTGTTGGGGACTCGGCTATCACAGAGCGAGTTGGTACTAATCATTTTCTCTTAGTAGGTAGTTGGTAATTCATTCTTTTGTAGGGTGACCATGCTACCGCACCAGCCTTGGTAGTTTGGGTCAGACTTGGCGACGATTACGGCATTCAGGAGCCCTAAGCATGGGTGTGACGAAAGGTCGCGGTTGTAAGGCCTACCAAGTCTTTGAGGAGGCCCTGTGCGACTAGTTGTGGTCTTACGTGGGGGCGAAGGAGGAAGCCTTGGAAGCATTGTCAATGGCGACAGGAGCGAGCGATGCAAAATCCTCAAATTTGGTCGAGGTATCGGGTGGTCGACATTCCACCCCGTCAATATATCTTTGTTCCTCCCTTTCCTTACTTTTTGTCTCATGCAGTGAGGACGTATTTGCACATTTCAAGGTTTGGGGAGGGGGGAAGTGTATTATACTTATACTTTTCGTTTTCGATTTTTGCATAAATTTTCTTTCTGTAATCTTCCCTCATACATAGTGATTTCGTGCTTCAAATACTTTAGTTATGCTAACCGTTCCCTTTGGCAAGAGTCATGTATCTCGTAGCTTCCGATTTTAGTATTTTAACCCATGTCATGCACATATACATGAATTTTGATGAAAATGATGAGCCGATATCAAAGTTGAGCACGGTGTACCACTTAGAGTAAAGATTCAATTTTTGCACCATCCCATGTTTTTACTTCCGTTCTTGCATTTGCGTAAATAACACTCTCTTGTTCATGCTTTAGTAGTGTAAATATCTAGTATGCATTTAGTTGGAGTTAACGGTCATGAAATACGATGCAAAGGCATTTTTTGCGTGATATTACCACTTACGAGTCCCATTGATCCTAGTTTGAACCCGTAAATTGAGTCGCATTTTTTTTGGTCAAACTTAGGATGTCGGATGTTTGGAGGGTTGGGGTTAGTGTTTTTCAATGTTATGTTTTTCAATGTTACAATGGTGGTTGGGAGGGTTGTGAATGAAGTGGGAAGGCCAGGAATTAATTTGGTGAAGTTTGGAAAAACATTTCAGAATCTGCATGTCTTATACGAGTATGAGCAAATCATTAATACTGGTATCCCTTGGAAATTTAAAAAAAAATAATTGGGTCGTTATCCACTCTCTCTCCTTCCACTACATAAAACCAAAAGTCTCAATTTTACCTCTCACCTCTCTAAATGCTGAAAAGTGGCCCATCTTTCTTTCTATTATTGCAAATCTCACCTCCAATGGCTCGATTTCATCCAATAAAAAAAAAAGAATAGAAAGAGCAAAAGAGGATTTGAAGTAGGGTTGATTGCTATGTTGAGCAGATTGGCGAGACATCCGAGGAGGAGAACGATGATGATGAGTATGGGCACTTTGAGTCGGTGGTGGTATCAATATTACTTATCTGGTAGTTTTTTCACTTCTTTCTTTGTAGCTTTATTTGGTTGTGTCATGATGGGCCGAGTGGCCTTGTCTTGGAATAGTTTAGGGTTGGTAGTGGCCAATGGGTAATTGACCCGAGCTAGATATGGCCATTACATATTTTGTCTCCCATTCCCTTTGTAACCAAGGTCATTATATGCTAATGAAGTCCATGTTGATTTTATGACCGTTTCGAACTCCATTTTATGCATGTGTGATATTTTTTGTTACTTTAGTTATCGATTCCATAGATTTCTTTTCTTGTTAGTAATTAGGTTATTTCCTTGAAAGCGTGCTCATAAATAGCTTGCGTAACATTTTTGTACCATGTTATCGCATCCTCGCTAGCACTATTTTGTGGGATGTATGTTGAGTTTGTGTGAATTTTATTGTTTGAGCGTATCCTTGTGAGAATTTGGAATCGAAACCTTTTGTGGTACACTTCGCATGACTACATAATGGCATAACATCTTCATCTTAGTTCATGGCTTGTGGGTGCGTGGGTTGCATTTGGTCGGTTGTCTCGAGAGAATGTAGTCCAGCCTACTTTTTATTGTATCTAATTAGTTCAGAACGATTGCATAGCATAGTTAAAAGTAAGTTGGGTTTAGTTTTCTAGGGAATAGTGATAGGTGCAGAAAAGCACCGATTTAATCATCTAATTTACATTTTAATAGTCCAATCATAGAGTTACTTGATGAATTATAATGGTTGAACTATGTTTGTAGGCTTTGGAGAGTGCCGAACGATTAAAAGTGCTAATGGGAGTTGATATAAGGCATGGAACGCAAAGTAGATTTAAAGAGCTTCGCAACGATCCAAGAATCGCATCATTTCGAGTTCGAATGAAGCCGGGGCGAGCCCGCGAAGTTTGGGCGACAATCTTGATTTTCCGCCCAAGCGGGAATCAAAGCCGCCCGGGCGATTTTACCCGAGTCCAACACAAATTAGGGCGTTGACCACTTTTTTTTGGGTTTTGTTATAAATAGGTCATTGCTCTGTACATTTTGGGGCCCGAGAATATTTTGATTCAAGTTTAGAAGGAGAAAAGCAAGCCGTTTCATGGGTTCTTCACGCTCTCCATCAAATCAAGCGTTCATCTCCATCTCCATGGCTGGCTAAACACCTTCTAGGAGGAAGATGAAGCCCCGTTCCAAGTAACTTTGTATATTTATAGGCATTAGGTTTATTAACTCGGATCGATTGTTTAACTTAGAACATGTTTTCATTACATATGGATGAAATCGTTTTAATTCTTTCTATTGGTTGAGTAATTGTTATAAGAATCAATAAAATATACTTAGAACATTCTTATAACAGAGTAACATGTTTATAACATTCTTGCTCGTGTTCTTGTTGATTGGAGCAACTGCAATCTTCTTAGAAGCCATTTGTGAAAAACTTGACTTTGGAGAAAGAGATGAGAGGTAGAGAGGTCCCACCGGGCGTGCCAAATTTGTAACACACAAATTCGAGTCCTGCAATGAGGGATCCCTCATTAGAAGTTGATCCTATAGATACATACATATATATTCTTTTGGACCCATGATAATTTGGTTGGGCCTGTGTTCATGGATTGGCCCAATGTCATGGCCTGTTTGGCCAATTGAATAGACCCATCTTCTTTTGGTCTAGCCAACATCTTTTGAACCCATACTTTATCGAGCTCAATAATTATTTCCAGGCTTTTGACAAATTTTGACTTTGATTAATTAAGATGATTTATTTTATCTCAATCAATCGGATGGTGCTTAAGCCGTGATAAAATTTCAGTGTCTACACTCCCCCATTTTCTCTACCTTCTCTTTTCATTTTAGGTTAGTTTCTCATGGTTTCAAGCTTAAGTGCTTCACTAAAGTTGTAAGTGACTCGTTTATTTATCTAGATCCGCGTTTTATTTCCATTTATTCCATGTTTCATTTTTTCTTATTATTTCCTTCCATATTTACTTTAAGCATGAGTGAGTAGTAGTTTAGGCTTGGTCATGGGGTGATTTCTACCCCATGACTTAGGTAGTTTAATGGCTTCTATTACGTTTTATGCTTAATCTTTATTTGTGAAGGGATTTAGCGCTTACCTTTTTGAACCAAAGCTAGAGTTGTTAAATCTTTGCTTATGTGTAGACAAAGAATCTTGGCACACATAATACTTAGATCCATGTCACTCTACATGTTTGTTAAAATGTCTCAAAGAACTTTTTGAACATTACTCTATTTGTTACAAAGCTAGAGTTGTTAACTTCTTTGATTGTGTGTAGACAAAGAATCTTGCTGCACACATTGCATGGAACCCTTGTCACTCTAAGTGTTTGAAAAAATGCCTAAAAGAGTTTCCTCCATTTCCAAACGCCATTCTTTATAACTTGATTTTCATGGTTAAATCCTCCAAGTGAGAGCGATTGTCTTCGGCTTTCACTTGAGTTATAGATGAGAAGCATTAAATGGCCTAAGTTTCAGGTGGATTGAACCCCTAGACCTTTTCGCCTTTAAATTCATGTCAAACTTCATTTTCTAGTCTTTTTAGCGGTAGAGAGAGAATTCCACAATCAAAATCAAAAGGTTGGTCGTCTTATCGCCGAAACCCCTATTGTAAAGTAAGCCTCACTAGCTCCGACCCTTCCTTGTAGAAATCGACCCTGGTACTTCCGGGTTACTATGCTTTCAATGACCTAGCCCTACGCTTGAGGTGACACTACTACAATACAAATCTAGGTCGCAAGCAATGAACTAAACCTTGAGGAAATATAGAGAACTATATGAATTTGAAATGAATTATGACAAAATAATGCGAGTACGAGGAAAACTTAGTAGTCAATGGTATGAAGGACATTGTTGTGTGAGTGTGAGTATGCGTGCGTGTAACAATTGTCAATTTGGAGTTATGATTATATCTTGCACCTTGAATCTTGTTTAAATGTATTTAGTTACATTGGGCTTTTTCCTCATTATAAACTGCCATTACATTTACATACATGTGTGACATGTATAAAGAAATCCCTACTGTGCAAAGTGAATGCTCACTCCTTTTGTTGGCAGATACTAGCTAAGTAGCATAAATTGGAATGCTTGAGGTGCATGACATTGTGAGAGCCTAGTATGAAGAGCCATTTGATCATCTTGTAAAAACGTTATTTTTGAAATATGAATTTATAGTTCAAATCATTCATTCTTTTGACTTTGGAAAGATGTATAATCTTAACATTTTGTAAAGTTATGGATCGAATAGGGAGTAATGACAATGGTGAAGGGTAATGACTTTGGATGTTGTGAGGTGTATATTTTGTAAAGTTATGGATCGAATAGGGAGTTATTTAATTGAAAATCGAGGGTGTGACACATACCGAGCAAAGTCAATACCCCATGAGAACCATGAAATCTTGTGCAGGTGGCCCCAAGAAATTAAGAAGAGTTGAATCCAAAACCTCCTCTTCCTTAGAAGGAGTCCTTACCAACTTATCTACCCTTTGTGGTTTCAACAATGTCTATATGACGCAATGGTGCTTCATTTTAGAAATCATATCTTGCAATTTTTTCCATAAAACAGCGCCAAGAATGTCTTTGCAATAGTTGCCACATTAACTCTAAATGGAATTACACCTTGATGGAAGTTAGTTGAAAAAGAAATACAAAGGGAGTTTTGTAAAAAACAATTGCAAATGACATTACATCACTGTACCACCAAGTTAATTTTCGGCAAGATTTTCACAACTCATTGCCAACAAACTGGCAATGGCTCAAGTCATATTGATTTGAGCATTGGACTTGCTCAAATAAGTAGGTTAAGAGTCTCTTTGGGAGCCAACTTTTAGATTGTCTATTTTGTATTCTTTGATTTCTGGGAGCCAAATTATAGAATGTATTTTTTCAAAATGCATTTTAAAGTCAAACACTGGAGGCATCATTTGATAATCAACTCTAGAGGTACTTTTGCCTTCTCTTGTGTATTATGTTTAAAAAAGGGAAGTGATTTCCACACCCCCAAATTGTTATCCACACCCCCTTTTTTGTCCTTTAGTGAAATTTTCATGTGTAAAAATGCCACTAAAGGACAAAAAAGGAGTGTGGATAACAATTTAGGGGGTGTGAATATCAATTACCTTAAAAAATCACTCATAATTTATTTTTATGATTACTCCCAAATACTATACTTTCGCAAAATCTATTATGCAGATATATCCCAAACACTCCACAAATTAATAAACTATTTTGACCGTAATCTAAAAATCTATAATTCACAATCCAAAATGTAAAATCCAAAAAAAAATAATAAGCTCCCAAACCGGCTAAGTTTTTTAGATTGAAGATTAGTGGGGCAAAGTTTTTTCTTTTTTTCCTTTTTGAGAATGATTAGGTTGGCAAGTTGGAAAAGAATCATAACTGAGGAGGCTTTAATGTAATTTATCCACGCTACCGATTACCAATAGAACGAACAGTCCTCGCGCGGGTAAATTTTGACCGATTTGCTCGCCCATTCATCCGTGCATTTACAGAGCCATTTGCACGACGATGCGCTTCTCTCTCTTTCTCTCTCCTCTCTCCTCTCTCTCTCTTCCCTTTTATGGTGACTGCCGTACACAGAGAAACCCATCCGTCCCACTCTCAGGTTCTCGGACCGCGCAATATAGAGATATTCTCTCTGTTTCCTCATCGGGGTACTTCTTCTCTTCACCTCTTTTCTATTATTTTTTTCTCGATCGCTCCATTTACCTTCATGCATTAGTGGGTTTTCACTGTGTTTTAAATTTGAGTCGTCAAAAGATTTACAGCATTGATCCCTTGGGGTAATTCATTTTGATGTAATGTATGAAAGATACTAGCGTTTAACCCCAAGGGGTTTGGTCCGGTAGCAAGAGACATCAACCAAAGGGCTTGCCAAACAAGTCGGATGGTCGAATCTCATGAAAGCGAAACAGTCCAAACATTGTGACCGTTGGAGGTTTCCCGGGAGATATTAAGGTGCGCTCAAAGTGGTCCAGCGGAAGAAAGAACAAAGAAAGAATGGAGAGTAGTGTTGGGTTTTGTGAAGTATTATTCAGTCTTGGTTTGTCTCTTTGCTGATTATGTCGCGGTTTGACATAGAAACCCTAGAATATAAATAGGTGATATAAACCTAGGATCAAGCCCGACCTTGAGATTTTCGTGGCCCCATACTCTAATGTAAAACAGGGCCTATGTTTTTCCTAAAAGAAAAAAATTAAAAAACCAACATTACCTTCAAGATGATAGTTTGAACTTAGTTCAATAGTTATATCATTAATCGCACAATTGAAACACCTTTTTGAGGTAATTTGAACTAGAAACTTAATGAAACAACTTTTCGAAAGATTAAATTGGTGCAAATCTTTTCTAGCAAAAGAGTCTACCAAGGTTAAAATAAGTGGTTATTTCCCAAATATGATATATTTCAGTATCTATTTCGACTATTTTAGTCAAGAGACATAAAATAAAATAATTTGACCAAACCATAAAAATACGTTTAGTAAAAAAAAACATGTAACCTTTTGTACTGGAAACCTCATGGAAAGAAAAAAGGAAGTAAAAGGCCTAGTCAAGAATCAAACACCATATACCTGAAAATGGAAAGCTTTTCTGCTGGGCCAAATCCCCATCTAGTCGTAATAGCGCTATATTAATAATTTATTACTTACCGACATACATATATCTAATTGGGGACCCTTAAATTGGGCCCAAAACTGAGGGGCCCCAGACCCAGGCCTACTGGGCCTACCCCCAAGGCCAGCCCTGCCTAGGATGTCAACTTAAGCTATTTACCTAATTACACAATTGGATAACTATGTAGAAATATTTGTATCTTTTCTTTTTGTTCTGGCTTTATTAGTGTGTTTGGTCGAGTCCGCAACAACTAGTTTGCTTCAGCCGATCCAAAAGAAGAAAAAAAATCTAGTTTGTTTCATCATTCTTGGGTCTTTATCCCATTTCCGATATTTTCATTTGAAAATACTTGATTTGTTTTCCTAAATTTGTGGTTTTTTCCAGTCAGAGTGTTAATAAGAAGATTTATGGTTTTGTCATCTGAATGTATACTTCATTCTGATGCACTGTATAACAGAAAATAATTTTTTATTTAACTGGCTAATTCTTTTCTTTAGCCAGTCTCTGATATTTCAATGCAAATTCTGTGTGTAATTGTGGTGGTTGGAATATCTGACTAGCCTCTCTTCAACTCGGATGAATTTGGTGTTGCTTCTGGATGAATCTCCTTCACAAGCTTCGTCCTCCACACTAAGCAAACTTGGTTGTACTACACCGGACCGTTGGAGTCCGTGATGGTACCGGACAATCAAGTCAGTGATTGAAAGAGAAGGAGAAAGTACTCAGATCTAGGGTTTTTTCAGCGAGATTGAGCGTACCTCTTTGGGCTGATCAAGTTACCTTTTATAGGTGAAGAATGACTTGCCCTCCAAGTAGCTCATGCACATCACGAATGGTAACTGCTCGGGTCACATCACTATCGACGTAACCGAGCATCATTACTATCAGCACATGCAGCCCATCTCCCTTGACGCGTGTCACAACTGTCCGAGTGTTCTTACTCGTGACAACGAGCAGGGTGGCCATGCATGTGGGCAAAACTGCCTTCCTCAAATCACGCGGATCTGACCCGTACCCGAGCAATTGGTATCCGTGACCCTGGCCTATAAGCGTTCGGATCACAAATGCAGGCCCGTAAGCCTGCTAGCCTTAGCATCGCCCGGGGTTGGGTCTCCATCGTTTGGCTTGGGCCTGGGGTAATCTCAAATTGGCCTTAGCGCCTTATTCTTTGAATTGCACTTATTCGGACCCCCACAGTAATATTGTTTCCAATAGCCCCAATCCGATCCGGTGGTTTTGTGTTCTAGATATGCATTTCAGCTTAATGCACATTTTGAAAGTTTTGGGGAATTTTGGACTTAGTTTTTCAGCATCCATCATTTGTTAACTATTACAACACCAGATTTTCAACTAAGGTTTTAGAAACCTAGGGTTTAATTTGGAAGTAAAAATGCAGATGGGACGGGTCAAACTGAAGATACAGAAGTTGGACAGCAGTCCTAATCGCCTAACTACTTACTCGAAGCGGAAGAATGGGATTGTCAAAAAAGCTGAAGAATTATCAGTGTTGTGTGACATTGACATTGCCGTGCTCATGTTCTCGCCAACCGGGAAGCCAGTCTTTTGGAAAGCAGATAACAGGTATTCCATATCTTCAACTTGTTTTAAATATATATACTCGTTAAAAATTCTTTAGAGAAGTTTAGCATCCGTTGATGATCTAGCTCAGAAATATAATTTTTTTAAGAAAATGGAGAGAAGACTTCAGACTGAGGCTTCTGGAGAGAGAGAAAGCTTAATCTTTTTGTGAGCCATTGGAACATTATGCTAGGGTACAAATTGTTGAAATTTGTCTTCTGATCTTATATTTCACTTGTGCATACTGCATAGCTGATAGGCATTTGACAGCTTTGAAATTCTCGCATAGTATTTTACGTGAAAATTTATGCATGTTTACATTGTACATAAAGAACATGTTCGGGTACCAACTATTGCTCATTCAACCGAACTCGTGAACGCACAAACAATTGCACGAAGACTAAATCAAGCAAAGAACATAAAGGAACAATGCAGAGGTTTTTACTTGTTTACCGAATCAAGAAGAGTCCAGGTTTACATTGGCTTCTGTGTACAACCTGATTCTACATCACCAATGATCTGAATACCTTTTTGTAAGTTAACTTAACGATTCACTGCCACCTTATCGAGCAGGCCCCGACGTGATCAGTGAAGTGGAAACTAGGACTGAATAGGCTTCACAATCACAACACCAACGGCTACATTGATATGCGGAAACTTGCACAGATAATTGGGGTAATTGTGCCTTAGACAATCTCTAAACTTACACAGTGGTTCAGTTCTGAGGGGGTCAACTAGGAAATAGAAATTAAGAACACCAATGGCAGCCTTGTCCAATTATACTTAATGATCGTCACTCTGCGGCAAACCTAATTTCTGCACCTATATTCTTTTGTTTAATCAAATTTCTATTGTTATTAGTTATCAACCATTTCCATTGTTATTGCCTATTGGTCGCTTAAGTAACACTGCTATTATTCATAGTTTTGAACCCTTGTTTTCACTTGTTAAGTACCATGGAAGGAATCGTTCGAAGGCTTGCAGCGTTAACTCCCCAGGAAAGGGTGAAAAGGTGATACCAATAAATTTTTACTATCGTGGAAAGTCATTTATTTTCATCTAGTTCAAGGTAGATGTGGCCGAAGTTGAAATTGAATTTTTCTTTACTGAATTTGACAGGAAATTGGAGATCTTCACGGTAAGTTGCTTATAATTATTCCCCTCTATTCTTCTCCTATGATTTCATTTAATTGTCATGGTATGTGCGTTATTATGCCATTACTCCACTTAATTGTTCCTTGTTCTCTGTCCTTCGGGGTTCTAGACTTTAAGGAGGGCCTACAAAAATTCGGATCACGAAATGATTGTACGAAATAACTTGGGTTCAAGGTAGTTAACAAATCGGTTTACTCGATTCTCTATTTCTTACGTATGGGTCTTTTATGGACTAGTTCCTGAGCTCATACTATTTTTGCTTTGTTTATGTCTTTTGTCGCAGTCATCAATCAGTTGAGGTAAGAATCCAAAACCAACCAACTGATGCATGATTCCAGTAAAATCAAGGTTTCCTCTTAAGTTGATGATACTGAAACTAGGCTTTGTTTCTTCTTTGTGTTTTTAATCTACTTCTGGCAGGATTTGACAAAACTAGCAAGTTCATTGCAAACTCAACTTTCTGAAATCCAGCAGAGACTGAGGTTCACTGAGATTTTCATTTGGATGATTTTGTTTAGATGTATGCATAAATAAGGGTCTTTTGTGCTCACTGACTGTGTGTATTTGTCCATTATTTTTTCAGCTTCTTTTTCTTTTCATTATTATGTCTTTCAGTTCTATACTTTTCATAGTTAGGGTCCTTTTTTTTTTACCGGCGTTTGTAATTAGGGTCTTATTTCAATGTTCCTTTTTCTCTGTATCCAATCCACAGATCTATACTATATTTACCTACATTTAGCCTCTGTAGCGAATCCAATCCCCAACAAGATGGATATATTTCTGTTACAGTAACTTCCTAGTTCCTAGAAGAAGATCTATTGGTTTTATTGTGTCGTGATTAAACTTTGTAGAGTGGAATGACGTTTTAAAAAAGGGACATTATAGTTTTACATCTAAGGATTTGCAAAATGCAAAACAGACAATAGACGATGATTTAGTATGCCCATAGGGTGAATGCACAATGCTGGATAGTGGGCAATCATGGTACTTCCTGAGTTTTTTGATAAGTGATCTGTTGACGCTATTGGGTGAATTAAGCTTGAAAACATCTAAAATCATCAATCAGCTTATGACTTGAGACTAAAGGGCACTGAAAAAGGAATCGAAGCATTTAAGTTAAAAAACTTACCAAAGAGGAAAAGATGAACATCCTTGGAGCAGGGGAAAACTAATGTGGCGGGAGATGCTGTGGTCATTTGCTTATATAGTGGAAGGTAACAAATGGATTCATTTAGCCGATCACAATTGATTGGAACACAAGGCTTAGTTAGTTTCGGATACAATATTCATGGTGATGCAGAGTAGGCTAGGTTTGCATTTCGTCATCAGGTGAACATGGTACTCAGTATGGAATTTCATTTGAAGTACGGTTTCGGCTACTCATTAGCCATTTCCCTAGTTCCTATCATCTTATTTTGTAATTTTGCTAACTATGATGGCCTTATTTGCAACTGCATGGTATAAGAGCTTGCTTTATCTATTGTCAGAATCATGTATGTTCTTTTATCTTTTGGGTCTTCAGGTGTTGCTATTTCTTTGATTTCTTTGTTAAATACATGCTTTTGTATACGACCTTACTTTGCTAATCTTGTCTGTTTTGGATTCTGCAGTGATTGGACTGACCTGGATAAGGTTGATAGTGTAGATTTTTTGGCGCGTATGGTGGCTTTTACTAGGAAATTACTAGCTCAAATTCGGAAAAAAAAAGTATGTCCCTCGTTCCTTGTGGCTGCTGTCATTTGGGGATGCTTATCACTTTAGATAATCGATTATCCATGTTGCCAGAGCTAAGTTATGTTACCGTTGCAGATTTGTCTAAGCTTAGGACTTCCTAAACCCAAAAGTAAGGTTAATAAAGCGATATAGCTACGAATGTTGGGGAAAGTTATGTGGAACAATGAGTAGTATTGTGTACGTTTAAATACATCATAGCTATTATAGGGTGATTCTATTAGCAACCCACTATTTTCTCCATGCAACCCACTTTCTCCATCCAACCCACAACTAAGATTTTCCAAACAAAATTTACTCATACAACCCACTAAATTCACCTAAACTTCCCACAATACCCTTCACCCTAAAAAATCCTAAATCTTCTCCACCACACGTCGCCACCACCAGCCAGCGCCACCATAGCCACCACCACCCATCACCACCACCATCCATCATCACCAGTGCCCGTCGCCACCACCAGCCATCGCCACCACCATCGCCACCACCACCATCACCACCACCTCTCCTCTCTCTCTCTCTCTCTCTCTCTCTCTCTCTCTCTCTCTCCCCGTTGTCTGTTTGATAATCTGAAATTCACCATCTGGGTTTGTAGAGTGATGCAAATTAAAATCCAAAATGCGACCAGTTTTCATACTTTGAATATCGAAATACACACCCATTTTCAACAACCGCATGTCGATTTATATTGAAGGCTATGATGCACGGAAACGGACACAGACACGGACACGGACACGGACACGGGGACACGACAATTCTAAAAAAATGGGGACACGGACACGGCGGGGGACACGCCATGTGTATATTTATTTATTTATTTACATATATATATATATATATATAAAACATTTAGGGGACAAATTGAAATTTTTTAAAACATTTAGGGGACAAATTGAAATTTTTTAAAACTTTCAGGGGTAAAATTGATTTTTTAAAAACTTTCAGGGGTAAAATTGATTTTTTTTTTAACTTTCAGGGGTAAAATTGAAAAATTTTAAAACTTTTAGTGGTAAAAAATTTCAATTTTACCCCTAAAAGTTTTAAAAATTTCAATTTGACCCCTAAAAGTTTTAAAATATTTCAATTTGACCCCCGCCGTGTCCCCCCATGTCCCCATCCAAAAAAGCACTACAGTCGTGTCCCATGCCACATGGCGTGTCGGGACACGTGTCCCGCCATGTCCCCGTGTCGGGACACTGCGATACGGGGTCCCGGAGAGGTGTCGGTGCTTCATAGATTGAAGGTCGAATTTTCAAAAATTGGACCTTGTTTATTTTTGACATCCTCGTGTCGAAATTTACGTCTCTATTCAGCTTCTTAATGTCGAACCAAATACTTGTGAAATTTGTGGGAAAGGACCCTGCCTATGTTCGACATCATCCTGTCGAAATGTATGTCTATATTCAACTTTCGAATGTCGAACTAAATACATGTGGATAAATATTGCTGTTTTCGACAATAACATGTCGAAATATAACCATATTTTCAGCTTCTTAATGTCGAAATTTGTGAAATCAAACATGTGAATTTCTCAGGTATCGTTTTCGGAATGCAAATGTTGATGTAATGCGTAGAATTCGATATTATGATGATGAAAAAAGTAACTGAAGTCGACAATTTATTACTGAACTTTGTCTTGCATAATTTCGGTTAAGTGAAAAGTTTCAACATCGATATGTTGAAATAGTTTACATATTTCGGGGTATGAATGTCGAAAAAAACCCGCAGTTTTTCAGATTTGTTCTTGGTGTTCGAATGTTCAAATGGGAACCCATCATTGATTGGATGTCTACTCCTTCATTCTCCATTGAGAGTGAGAAGAACAAGAAGTATAGGTGGAAAAGGGGTGGAGGTGGAGGTGGCGGGATTTTGTCTTCACAGGAGACTTCAAAAATTTGGAACGGTGAGGAGGGAAAGAAACAGGGAAGAAGAAGAGGAGTTTGGGCGTTAAGATTATTGTAAGGGCATTTAGGTCTTTAGCCAACAATGGAAATTGAGGACATTTTAATGGGTTGCATGGAGAGAAAAAAGGAGTTGCAAATAGAATCACCCCTATTATATAGGTAATATGAGGTACTAGTGATGTGCATTTGTGGAATTTGTGGGATTTAGTATGCAAATTGCAAAGGAAGTATCTATCTCCTTATCCATTTGGGATGCAGGAAAGCATTTCTTCCTTGGGCCAGAAATATGGTTTTACAGGGGTGGTTTATCTTTATGTAGCTGCAAAAAAGTTGTGGTTTATCCTATCCCGGTTAACAATATTCATTCCCTACTAAAGATGTCTTTAGTTCTAGACTTGATACAAAAGCAAACTATTTCAACTGTATTAACCCACTATAATCTTCAGCAACTCAGCGTGGATTAAAGGAATTTCCCCTCTGCGAGAGCTCTGTTATCTATCTTATGATATTTGATCTTCTTGTGCTGACATCTTGTATCTACTTTTGGCAGGAAAATATTGGAAAGCAAGAAATCTCGGCACAAGGGTCCCATTACGAGGTAATGGAATGCTCCTAAGACCCCAAGAAGCTTTGGTTACAAATCGGAACCTAGCTCATTATGGTCATTGTCTTTTATGTCTTTTGAGGCCATATTCTTTGTGTTGGTAGTTTTTGCTAACTTCCATTTTTTTTTTTTTTTTTCTGTTGTGTTCATGGAGCATTCTTCCCTTATGCTATGTTTACAAAAATTATCTCTTCGATCATACCGGTCTTATATTGCAGTCACACGATGGAGTGCATCTACTACCTGTGAGTTTGGATGATGATCAACAGACCCAACATTGCTCATGGGTAGAGAATGATGGAAATCAACCTACAGTCTCGCCAAAGGAGATGTTATTACTTTCCAAAAGGTTAGTGTTTTCTTATATCAGTTTAGTATATTTAAATGAAAACAAGAAGTTGAAACACTATCAGGTTGTAATCCCATCCCTCTTAATTTTGCTAGTTTCAATCACATCTACTCAAGACACTTTTTGTTTTGAGTAGCAGTAAAGAATGATGATCTTATCTCATTGAGGTTTTTCCTCCTAACTCATCATAAAACATTGTCTTTTCTCTAGGCCGAAGGAGCTTTCCGCAGGCAACTCATTTGCGAATTATACTGATTACCTTGCCATGGATGGCATTTCAACTAGGCAAGAGAATAACATCCCAACCGAGTTTCTCAGAACTGAATTGCTGAGGAATGAGTTAATTGGTTTAAAGACTGAAACCTTGAGAAATCAGTTGACAAAAACTCAGAATTTGAAGGATGAGATGTTAAAAAGAGAACCCTCAAAGATGGAGTTGCGCAATACCGAGTTTCTGTCAGATGAGGTGAACAAAAATGGTAGCTTAATTTTGGAGTTAACAAAATTGGATTCCATGAGGAACGAGTTGATAGAAACCACAACCAATGTCTTCTTGAAACCTGGATCTTTGGGGAACGAATTGATGAAAACCGAATCCTTAAGGAACCAGTTAATCAATACTAGCTCTATGAGGAATGAGTTACATGAACCAGAATCTTTGAGGTTGCAATTGTCTGAGCAGTACTCTTACCCACTATACAATTTTGAGACCCATCCTAATCAGGACTTTGAACCCATACAACAAATGAACCTGCAACAAAGTATTGATCCTCACATCAACAGATTTGAACCTATACAACAACATGCGAAGTTGCAACAAGGTATTGATCCTCGTGATTACAGATGTGAACAAGTTCAACACATGATCTTGGAACGAAGTATTGATGAATTTGATGATGAAGGAAACTTTGAACTTCCGCTTGGTTATAATTCTAATCACGATAACTGGGCTTCTACATCCAGACCTTTTGTTGCTGATACTTTTGACGAACATTTATACACCCAGGCAAGTTTGTTTTGTATTCATTCTTTCTTTTTCTAATGGCATTTAGGGCTACAAACAAACCAAGCTGCTCTAGTGGCTTGGCTCGTGAAGGATCGGCCTAGCTCGTTTAGTAATTGAGCCAGGCTTGGGCTTGAGTTCGGGTTTTTAAGCTCATTAGCAAACGAGCAGAGCTCAACACTCAAAAGCTCGGCTTGGCTTGTAAAAGATCGGCTCGTTTGCACCCCAATTGCATTGCTTTACTTACTCCATGGCTCATCTCATATTTAATTCTGGTGCATAGTTCTGAATGGTTGGCATCCTGTAGCGAACATATTTAAATAGAATAAGCATTGTTGAAAGGAGAGCATTTTCCACCGCACATAATATCCTTCCACACTACTTTAGATGCTAAAGATTTTAATATGTGTGAGGCCATGATAGCGAATGAGTTTTAAGTGTTTCTTTGGACATCGAGGATTGTATGAATAGCACAATTTGATTGAAAAGTCATCATAGCTAAAGAAGACCACATTGATACCACATATTTTTCTGCGTCAACACCGAAATGTAAACAGGAGTTGTATGGTCAATAACGATCTAATTAAAGAGCTTTTATTTCTCATTATTGACATGAATGGCTCGAAATGATTATATGCAGTATTTATTTGTGCAGTTCATCTCTAAGTGCATTTAGCATAGTCATACATATGTAGCTACTGACACATAAAGTTGGGGCCTATTTGTGTGTCAGTAGCTACATATGTATGACTATGATGCTCCAACGCCAAATCGACTTCATGACTATTTTTTTTGAGCTCTTTGATCATGCATTTGTTGACAATTGACTTATAGCATCTACATTGTGTTGTGAAGTTTGACCTATTTTAGATGTATCTAATGACCAATTTGGTTGCTTCTTTCAGCTACAACACTCTTCAGTCGATGGCCAAAAAGTGAAAGAGGAACACTATTCATTTGATGTCCACATGGACAAGGAGCATTGATCTGACAATGAATCTCGTTCTCTGGAATCGATCTTTTTGGTTATATTGGAACACTTTATGTAAGACTGCATTTGTTTTCTTTACTCCCACTTTGTTTGCTTTCGAGATTACTTGTGGTAGCAAAAATATATCTTCGACCCCTGTGAAAATGTTACTATTTGCTTAATATAAAGAATTTGGATGTTATTCAAGTTATACGGCTGTGTTGTTTTGTGTGATAGTGGGCATTATAAGCTCAAAGCCAATGAAGATAGGCATATAATTACAACAATGTCAAAGAAATATACTCCCTCCGTCCCTTTTTAAATGTGTTACTTCGTAAATCCAACTTATTAAAGAAACATCATCATTACACCTTTCACATCAACTTTTTCCTTCACTTTACACTTTTCACATCAACTTTTACCTCTACTTTCCAAAATTATCCTCAACTTTCACCCATTAACTCTTTACCCACTAATTTTTCAAAAGGGCAAAATGATAATTGTACAAACTTTTACCCATTAACTTTTCAAACCACACACTTATTTAGGGACATCCCAAAATGGAAAGTTAAACACTTAAAAAGGGACGGAGGGAGGATCCGGGGGTGGTGCTGCCCCTTTAGGGGCATCATCCATGTTGCCCTCCCAAAACTACGTAGTTTTGGTTCATTTTGCTAGAGGGACAAGGGAGTTGTTTGGCCCTCTATTTTTCCTTGTTTCTCCTTAATTCAACCCACCAAAACGACGTCGTTTTGGTGTTCCAAACAAAAACCCAGCCATGATCCGAATGTAAAGTTGTTGCTTCATTACATTCCAAAATTATCTTCAAATCCTCCACAAATCCTCATAACAAAAACAAATATCCTCGAATAACTTAATCATCCCTCAAAAAAGACAATCTCCTAAAAATCAATGTTGCGATGGTGGTTGTGAATTGACACAAGAATCAATAAACTCGTCATCATGGAAGAATTGCTTGGCCTCTGTAAGAATGTGGATTGATGAATGCCTTTGCGCGATCAAATGTCATCTCCTTAAAAAATAGCCAAGCAAACAAGAGGTAAGATTTTAATCTAGCAATTGGAACAAAACAATAATTGAAATATAAGTACACTAAAGACCTCTGGACTTGTGCACTGCAAGATGGTTGACATAATAAATGCGCCGTTTGTGGATAATAGGGTGTTTCGCCATCCTACATTAAATATAATAAGATAACTATAATACGGATGTTGTCATTTTCTTCTTTTCAAACTATAGACGATATAAAGATTAAAATCTTACCATTGGTTGGTTTGAAGATGGACTTTAGAGAAGTACCTCTGCCCCGGATTGTTGAATGTCCTAAGAAATTTTAACGTAAACAAGTTAAATGAGGCATTTTATTTCTAACGAAAACAACTTTCGACAAGTTTTGATAAAAAATGTTACTGTAACAACATAAATACATGCTAAGGGCAACTCCAAGCTTAGGATTAACTAATAGAAACAATTGCTAGGCAAAACATTTGCAACAAAATGCATAAACAACAAGGTTTATGCATTGATAATGACAGGGTTTAGATTTTTTTCTCTGCTTTGTCGATTACAGAGCAGATATGAGGGTGTGGGCATTTGGCGGGAGAAATGTAAAAGAATTGAGCTGTATTTTGGGGGAAATAGGGTTTTTGTCTGGGTCACCAAAACGACGTCGTTTTGGTGGGTTAAATTAATGAGAAACAAGCAAAAATATAGGCCAAACAGCTCCCTTATGTCTCTAACAAAATGGACCAAAACTACGTAGTTTTGAGAGGGCAACATGGATGCTGCCCCTTAGGGGCAGCACATACCTCTGAAAGCTCTTAATTTGTTGGAATGATTCAAAAATATTCAAACTGTTAGAAGGGGAAAATGTTATGTAATGTGGACCGAGGCACCTTTCTTTTCTGCTATTTTTAACAACACCCACATTTACCCTTGAAAGTCAAAAACTCCTTTGAAATGAAAAGTAATGTATATAATACAATCTCTAATACTTTTTGGAGATTTCAAAAGTTTCATAAAATTGGTTATATATCTGGAAGGTGATCGTAAACTCTATAATAACATCTATCAATAGAGTGATTAAGTGTAAACGAGTCATACCAGCATGAATTTGGTTTCCTCAAATATCCTATCTGGATAAATAGACAAATAAATTCGGTTTGGCTACACATGGGAGGCCTCACCAGCTAGTCGCTAATACACCTGTAGAAAGTTGTTAATTTCTTACATTCTTAGCATTAAATAATACATGGTCATCCATTTGGAATGCTGCTGCGACTTCTTTGTGTATCAATCTTTCTAACTTTGAAGCAGCAAAAGTGTGAACAGGGAACGATAAATAAGGCAAATTCTTGTGACATGGCCATCAAATAGCAAATGAAATCAGTTCAAACTTACTGAACGCATGAAAAGATTAAGATTTTGTCCATTAGTCCCTTGAATTTTGAATTATTCTCCCTTTTACAATTCTTATATTGACCCAAAGCCGGCTTTAAAGCCACCGCTTTAGGCCCCCAAATTTTGACTAATTTTTTGGGCCTCCAATTTATATGTCTGTGTAGTAGTTATGCTTTCAAATGACATTTTTTATGAAAGTTTTTTGTTTTCCTAAGTAGTTTTAAGTTTTAACTACAATATATTGAGAGTTGAGAGCACAATTTGAAAAAAATCGCTTTAGGCCCCTAAATTTCAGAGCCGGCCCTGTATTGACCCATGCGATGCAAAAAAATATTTATGTAGTAGTACTAGGCTGAATTTTGTTTGTAAAAGTGTGATTAAGTTATTATCCTCGATGTAAATTACGTGAAATCATTTAGTACGCTGAAAGAAACTTAAAGCACAGATTATATTTTAAAAAGTCAAGTAATGGGATAGGCAAATAGGTGATGGGTCTGTACCTGCAGATCGCTCTACAAAGTCCGGAAATGATTATTTGCATTGTGTATAGTAAGAGTGAGATTTAAAACATGTGATTGGAAGAATGTAAAGCCTAGCTAAACGGTACTCCTTCCGTCTCTTTTTAAATGATACCTTTGGAAAACGTATATTTTTGTGAACGTTAAAAAATGTATTTCCGTAGAACGTTTTTAAATTTTTTTTTAGACCAAATTAAAGTACTCATGAGCACTTTAATTTGGTATAAAAAAATTATATAAAGAAATATTTTTTTAGGGATTTGAAATTGCACGTATTCCGATAGAGATCACTTAAAAAGGGACGGAGGGAGTATTTTTTTTTAAACTTTTCAATTTGAGCACTAAATTATGGTGAATGATATCGTGCGATAATTATACTGTGCGTCACTGAATGATAGGACGGCATCAATACTCAAGATTAATTCTTTAATTTATCAAATCCGTTCCAAAATTTATTTTCATAGTTTGTTTGGCCCCCTCCGACTTCAATTCCCAACACCGCCACTGCCATCATATGTTCTTTGAGTGTCTAGCACTATCTAGCTGGATATGGCAGGAATTTATGTCCAAGTGTGGCGTGCATAGATGATAGAACTCCAAGGGGTTTGGTTGAGGAGATTGAATTGACTTTTAGCTACAAAAACGGGCCTCAATGCAGAGTTTTTTTATGCTGGTGTTGTCTGTTGTAATATACCATATTTGTGGAGCACGAATCTAAATTTATGTTTCCGTATTTCAGGCAGAGTAAAGAGGCTATGTGCGGTGAAATCTTTGCATGACATATTGATAGGGGCCAGCCCAACGTATTTGGGTGCCCTAGGCCCAATCGTCAAGTGGGTGCCCTATATATTTTGTTGGGGATGTGTATTTTTCAAAGTGTTTTTAAAAGCATCCCCTATTCTTTTGTCCCACATTGATTAAACACAACTTTTTGAGCTGCTTGTATGTGTGAACACTTAGTAGGCTATTAATTGTGTTTAGACTCAATGAGAGGTCTCGCGCGCTTAGGAAAATGGGCCAAGACATAAACCGGGCATGTTTGCCTGTATCGACATGTACAAGTAAAAATCTGTTCAAGCCAAGACATAAACTTAAGGCTCATAGTAAGGACAATTCATTTCCACACAGATAAAATCACATAGGAGAATGAGTAACTAAATTAAACTCCGAGAATAAAAATAAACGAATTGGTTATTCACTTACACTTGTAAACCTGCATGTATGTATTTTCCTATATCTAACAAACACTGAAACCTATACTTTTTCATCACAAGGTTGGTTTCAATGAACCTTCAAACATCTGCACGACTCAGTGGCCTGGACCTCTGGGGCTGGGTCCGGACGCCAAGCGTTCGAGCCAACATCCCATAGTGAGCTTTGCCCTCTCATATACCGATGGGTATGCTTCAAGATGGTTTTCACCGGCAAAATCCTCAGATAACATCCTCGTGGCCCCCACATGGGTGTGGCACAGCAGGACAACAAAGATGACCAAAGTAATTAAAAGAATACTCTCTCGTCGGAAATACATGGCGGACGCTGCACCAAAAAAAAACAAAAGAAAAATCTTCTTTTGGTAAGGGTGTGGAGGGAAGTGGTCTTTTTTGGTGAGTGTTTTCTTCTAAATGTGGGATAACTTTGGTTATTGGAAACGTGTACGGGAGAGAGAGTGAATGCGTGTGGAGTATTTATAGCAATATGGTTTCGTTGTGGTTTACTTGGACTAGCTAGAAAATAGGAATTGGTTTTTGGACGGCATCATAATTACGTGTTGACCAAGGGAATAGCAAGGGGCTAGTATTACAATGATATATATATATATATATACAAGAAGTTTCCTATAAAGGCTCCCTCACAAAAAAAAGTGCGGGAAAACAGTTTTTAGCCATTGGATCGCATGAAGGACATATGATCCAACGGCCCACAACTGTTTTCCCACACTTTTTTTGTGAGGGAGCCCTCATAGGATATGTTCTTGCCAGCCAAATTTCTCTTTGCATCGCTACTCTTGGTGTTCTACTTCTTCCGTCCCTTTTTAATTGTCCAACTTCGTAAATTCAACTTTTTATTGCGACATCGTCATTATACTTTACTCACTCATTAATAGATAGCCCGAGATAAATGTTGGACCACAAAAATGGGACGGAGGGAGTAGAAAGTGTATTTCCATCTGAGGTAATAGACGGGACCTACCTTAAAAGAGTATTTTGTGGAAACTATTGCCAATCCAATTACAATTAATATAGTGAAATTATGTATCTCTTTCACTATCACTATTGTTTAACAAAGAGGACTTTACCTTAATAGCAGAGTCGAAAACATGATAAAAGAAGAACACTTAGAGATACTGTCCTGAACTGTAGCTCAAGCGGTCGTGAGGTCTATGTAGGTGTCAATTTGTGAGGTTTCAAATTGAAGTCCGTGGACTAGCGTTAGCCTACTTAGTAATTGAATACTAACAAATTAACATCCTACCTCTTACCGTCGGGGAAAAATAGGGCGATAAGAAAAGGTGTATATTATGTCACTGGTGACGATTTATTCAGGAACCATTATTCAAACTTAACAAGAGGGAGAAGTCCGCAAGAGTCGATCCCACCAATTGAACAGACCTCACTGTTGCATTTCCTTCCACTTACCAACCAACAATACCATTCAAACAATCAAAATGAAACGCCTTTCTTTGAATTTGAATAATCAAAAGTGTCAACAAAACTCACCATATTGCTCAAAATTTCAAATTCACTTTGTACATAATCAACAAGAAGAAAGTGTTTGAGTCTTGAATTTAGAAAGACTTGCCGAAATAAAGGAAAATGGAAGAGATACAAAAACAATCAAATTTAGCTTCGCCTTTGATTTTAACTCGAACTTTGTTCATCTATAGTCCCCCGTAAAAGTATGTGGTCCAACATATTGCAGATAGAGATACACAGGTACAACCTAGGAAATGCTTAGTTATCATACATCAAGTCTCGTTATCATAATCATTTTCATCCCTGGAGTATACAATAATTTGTCCACCCCTCCCAAAAACTGTGGATTTATTTGAACTTTGATCGATCATCTGTACAAATCTGGGTAGCTCAGGGTTGAAACATATTCGCATCCGAATTCAAGTTACTAATGAACGAGCATGCACAAGAAATTGAAATTTAAAAATCCTTCGACTTTTGTCTCAATTCATTGAGCTCTTTCTCAATCTGAGCATCTTGAAATGGAAACGCCTTGTTTCTGCTTGAAACAGCTGTGTTTCCAGCAGGTAGTTCTCCTTTCTGTGCAAATATGAAATGAGAAAGAAACCAAATATGACAATCAGTTGAAACTCACAACACTTCACTTCGTATCTACATTAGTCAACCCCAAATTTGGGGCAAGCTTATGGCCATCTTAAAGCTGGGTTAGGGTTCCATTTTCATGAAAATGAGAGTTTTTCATGATATTGAGTAAACAATGGCAAACATTACTTCCTACATTCCTGAAATAGTGATATATGCATTCACGGATATGCCAAAAACATTAACAATCAACATCTCATGCAACCTAAGAACATTAAGATCAAAAACTCGAGTTTATAGTAACAATTACACCAAACTACTTGATAATATGCGTACTCCATGGAAAAATAAAATAACACAATTCTTAACAAGTGGTATGATATCCATGAAAACTTAAATATATGTGTCTTATACGTCCATGTTCATTACTTTTATGAGTTTATCCAAGACCATGTACACTGACATATCAACAAGTTTAGTAAAGTGGTTTGAGGTATTAAAGCAGGATCATAGTCTCTTTGCTGATCATCCCTTTTCTTTAGAAACTAATGGCAATTTGATCGCCTTTCCTTTGAAGGTCATTTGATTCGTTATTGCATTCCATGCCTATTCAATCTCTTACCAGGAACCAAATGAGAAAATCACCTTAATTGAAGTAATGCTACCAAAGATGCTTCTAGATTGCTAGTAGAAGTAAACTGAATATGAGTTAAAATCTACAACAATAGCCAATCCATCTTAGAAACAACGGATTTGCATACCAATACGCTCCCAGATAATTCTTTCTTCAAATTTGCAAGATCATCATCAACAGAAGAGCTCTCAAGTAAGGCAAACTGCCAAAATAGGAAACATAAGGATCATCAATCAAGTACAAAGCAAAGGTGACCAACTACGGAGATCACTGACAATACAGTATATTTATGTGCAGAGCCAGAATGTTGATGACGGCATTTTTTTATTAGGTGAGCACTTCATTCAATTCAGATGGGAAACAAAAGGCATAATTGGCCCACTACATCTATGTGGTTGAAGCCACAAATTTCCATAAAAAGATGTACCATTTTTGTAGAGGCACAATATTTTCATTCATGTGATTCTTAAAGTATTTCTTCTAAGTCAATGTAATTAAAAAAACCTAATTAATGTCGAACAACTAATGGGAGATTTGTTAGTTCATCCACATAATTTGGTAAACAGAAACCAAAAAGCAGCCCACAATCTTCATAGAGCCTGTTAAATCAGAGATTTTTAAAAGGAACAAGCAATATTGTTTTTTTTTTTTTTGATAACCGAGGAACAGCCCTACAATAGGCCACTAATTGGACCCACTGCACGACCCAAACCTCGGAGGGAGCTGGCGCAACCCACACCAGTCATGGCCCCCCGCTTAGCACAGGTACTCACCCTGTGGGGAATCGAACACTTGACCAAAGGGACTACCCCTAAAGTCATGCACTCGCCCTAACCACTGGGGCAACCCCTGGGTGTGTAACAAGCAATATTTCAAGCCCATTAAAAATTGAGATGCTCAAAAAGCCTATTCGAGAATGTGATGTGATAGTAAAAGACAATGCGAGTGATGATGGAACCAAGTTAGCAACATAAATGCAAGAAAGGATGGGTCTTCGGACCAAGCAATGCCTCCAAGACTAGATCTAACCAACTTCCCATCTTACATCCTCTATGTTTACAACAATGTTTTTGTTTGTCCTTTCTAATTGAGTACAATCAATAACCATAAAAGCATTTAGATCAACTAATACTCAAAGAGGACTCATAAGTTAATCCAATTTCCTTTATCGGCATCTTTCCTCTCCATGTTCCTTACCCGTACTCTGAGATTGCTGATAAGTCAAACAACAGACAATGAAAGGGGACGAACCAACTTTACAGCAGCGCCATGGACAAGTTCCAAGCAATCCTTGGTTGACTAGCTGAATGTATGATGTTCGGGGTCGATTAAACCAATCAAATAAAACAATAAAGGAAAAATCATGTCAGGGATTTCTCACTCACTACAAACTTCACTAGAGGTGTGCTCATTAGTGAGATGCTCTGGACCATGAATGAAGGAAGCATAATAATGAGCACAATAATTGATTTGGGTCTCTAGACCTACCATCCCTGATGCCTTTCGGCTTTGATTTAGGCACTTGGTTTTGCAGCAAAACGTCTATGTAGCTCATCGGTTCTTGAAGGTTTAGGGGGACCACTATTTCAGTGGTATTCTCAGAGCAACCACTTTGTGCATATTGCCAAGGTTAGGTCGGCCTCCAATCAACCCCGCCCATACCCCCAATGATTGGGGACTAGATGAGTTTTATTATTGTTGTTGTACAAACTGTATGGACCCGTACTTTTATGCTTTTTTTTTTTCTTCTGGAAATAACATTGGGGAAATGTGAGGAAATGAAAACTATGTTAAGTGGGCCAATGTGGGCTTAGTAATTGCACATGGGTGTCTTTAAAACACATTTGAAACATGAGGGGTGTAAGTGTTATGTGTGAGATGTATATACATTTGTTTGGTTGAGGATTTGGAACAAAAAATCAACTCCCCCTTCTCTCTCTAGCAGCCGGCCCCCTCCTCCCTCTCTCTTCTCCAAGTTTTTCTTCATTTTACTTGCCAAATACACCTCTCTCACTCAACCTCTTCAAGATCCAACTCAAGATTCATCTTCCATGCGTGATATGGAGTCCGGGGTTCGTGGGTTTCGCGTGGGAAGGGAGCATTTCGGTTTGGGTGATCTCGTAGTTCCTACGGGGTGGAGATGATGGGGTTGGTCCATGGATTTTCCTTCCTTTTGCCGTATTTCGCTCAAAGGGTTGAAGGGAGATAGTGCATCAAGCTGTTCGCAAGGGCCAACTTGATCCTCTTCCCCATGGGAGTTTCTAAGCCTAGGGTTTTCTTTTCTCTTCACATTTGGAGCTTAACCCATGAGGTAGGGGAACAATGTCTACTCTCTGTAGTTGTATACTTGTGATTTGTTGCACATAATTGATTCTTGGCTTCAATTTCATTGAAAATCATGTTTTCCCTCTTTATGTGGGTCTTTCCTATTTTGATTCTTTGATCTATGAAATTAGTTGTTGATTGATGAAATTGGGAGTGAAATTGACTTCCCTCCATGTTTAATTGTTGCCTAGCATCTCTAGTTTGAGCCTAAACTATCTCATTTGTGATTGGGTTGAAATTCCACACCTTAGAGGTGAAAATCTGCACTGTTACTGTACATTTGTTGCTGTCCCAATAGTTTCCAGCTGCTGCCACTGTCCTCGGGGTGGTTTTCGGCCACCCTTTGACGTCCGTTTGATCCCCAATTGCTCATTCCTTCATGTATTTGTCCTTTGGCATCATTTTCACCCATGTTTGACTCGAGGATTGTGAACTCATAAGCAAATACGTCATCTAAGGTCACGTGGACTTTGTTGGGTTTTAGAAAGTGTGTGTGAGTGTGCGCGTAACCCATTTTATCGAAAGATGTGTTTTGGTGAAATGAAGTTGGAAAAATGGACTTGCTATAAAAATTGAATGAAATGTTTGTGGTAATACGGTGTTTTAAACCAATGCCATCATTCGGTGAGATTTTGCAAAGGCGCACACAGCCTATGAAATCCGGCAGGGGCACGCGGAGCCCATGGAATCCGGCAGAGGCACGCGGAGCCTATGGAATCCGGCAGAGGGATGAAATCCCTAGTATTAATAAAAATGATGGTTTTCTTCAATGAAAGAAATGAAAAATGAGATTTTTGGACTATCCATTGTGTTTGATAGAATGCGACGTGTGAACTTGGATTTAGACTTGTGTGAGAAACTTGGGTAGTTTGGTGAAACAAAAATGGAAACTTGGTCAGTGGTGAGTACTTAGAAAAGATTTGAACATTTGGGTTATGCATGAGGATACTTGGAAATCACATAGGACACTTGGCATCAAATTCGAGTACTCGATGTTTCCTAGTTTTTTCTCTAATGATTTGATTACTTGTACTCACATATGTACATCCATTTGACATATCTTGACCCAATGTGCATGCACCATATTTATACACCTAGCGGTAGTAGAATAGTTCTCCTACGGGCCGTGTGCTCACCCTATCATTTTTCAGGTACCCAGCTTTGATCGTGCATGGTTTGAAGTGCATGACTTGGATGATGAGCATCCATGACTTGGAGTTATTTTATTCATCTTCTATGCATTAACTTTTTGGGAAAATGACAATGTAACTCTAATCTTTTCATTATTTTGACATTGGGTTTTAAAAACTTATGGGATGTTATTTGATTCCACCTTTGGGGCAAGGGTGCCCTAACATTTGATTGCCGATGGGCTAAGGATGTACCTTTGTATGGAAACTTCTTGGGAAGGATTTATGGAAATCTTTAACATTTGACTTATTAATTGTATGAGATTCTTTTATTCATGTTTTATAAAATTGAGGGCGTGACACAAACTTCACTAAAGGCGGACAGCGCCAGGACAATCTCATGGAGAACATCAAGACAACATCAGTTTATATGATCAAGATGTCTCCTTTCTCCCCAAAAAAATAGATGTGAGTGATGTGATCCGGTGTTAATACTCATAACATCGAAGAATGTTCCTGTGAGGCATTGAACAATGTCTCCTTTCTCCCCAAAAAAATAGATGTGAGTGATGTGATTCTGGTATTAATACTCATGACATCGAAGAATGTTCCTGTGAGGCATTGAACAACCATAAGCCCCTATGTTTATGTTGTCTCTGCAGTCCAATTGTGGCAGCAGGAAATTTAAATGAAATGCATTTTCATGCTCAGAGCATAGCATGGTTAATCCAAAAGCTATGTCAAACATATGGAAGAGTGACTACTGACTACCAAATTTCGACTCCACAAACTCAGCTGTGAGCACCATGTGAACAGTGAACTATATAGTAGAGTAACTGACACTCGTAATTTTTTTCCAAGACTAGTTAATCTGTGAAGTACAAGGAAAACAGCAGTTATTCACACAAACACATATAGCTCAGGGGGCACAAAAACTTAGGAGACTTTATCCAATGGAAGTCTTTGCTTTTCACATGTCGTTTTCAAGATATTTTGTATTTAATTGTCATCCATTAGTATTAGAAAAAGCAAACAGAAGGGGATGATCATGACAAAAAAAATCAGACACGAGAATTGAAAGGAGTTTTACAGAAAGAGATAAATAGCTACCTTTCCTTCAAGATCATCAGTAGTTAACTGGCCAAGTGCTTCAGCTTGGGATTCCATAGCCATCACTATTCAAATAGAAACTTCCCATCAGAAACATATGAGCACGGTAAAAGTCATAATATAAGAAAGGAAAAACTGCTGTGTTGGTAAATAAAGTAACAATCTATGCAAATCCAAAAGATATTTGTAACTACTTATCAGCTTATGATAGTTTCTGTAACAAGTGCATTTATCATCTGAATGATTTATGATGCAATTGTAATTGTTGAAAGACAAGTAGATAACTGCACTAATGGAAATCATTAGGCAGTCGTGAAAACAATTTTGTACAACAAATGGGAAAATGAGACAACTGAGATCACTTGGCATGGTGAGAAATGTTGTGTTGAGGTAGCTATTAAAGGAGGTTGGCCTTTGGTTTATAATTTCTTAAGTGTGTGATGAGATAGTACACTAAACGGGAACAAAGGCTGATAAAAACTTGGCATAACTAGATTTACAACTTCTGACTATGAATCATGGAATTCTGTAATAATTGGGGAATCTTTGAAGAAAACCAGAAACAAGTTTCAATTTGATAAAGAACAAAGTACAAGTTTCCGCAGGCAAAAATCATGATAAATTATTAGCTCCATAACGCGTATGACCAACATTTTGCCAATAGTACATAAGGTTTTCATGTTGAGACCTGAGTTAGTTGCTTCATAATTTATCTCCTTCAAGACAAAAAAGCACGGATATTCATCTCACCCTTTTCTTCCATCTTCTCAAAAGCCGAAAGAGCGCTACTAGTATTGACGTTCCCCAACATCTCGTTCACTTTTGTAGCAGTCCTAAAGCAACAATGAAGTTGTTAGTAAGAAGCTACCTAAAGCACTCCTAAAGATGAAATGGCTGTGAGGACAAACTTGGCAGATTGAGCACGGGCTTTCAGTGTATCTTTCTTTGACCTTGCCTCCTGTATCTTGCTCTCCAATTTCTTCGCATAGTGGGAATTAGAAGAATGCAAATGTGATGAGTCAGTAAAAGTAAAGAGAGAGAAAAAATCACCAGAGAAAATAAATCCGAAAGACTGAAATATCCTTGGGTTGTTCAGGCTTGAAAGACACCAAGAATGGGCATTTGTTAAGGTCTTTTCATGAATTACAAGAAAAGAAAAATTAAAAATAAATCATGGCCAGCTTACTGTCTTCACATTGTATTCTAGCTTGGCAGAATCTGAAAAGTAAAGTATAATATGGGGACAGATTTCTTCTCCCCTCACTGCTGACTGTTTCTCAAAATTAGTTTAATCCATAGAGGTGACATGGGCATCTACAATGCATTTTGAGAATGTAAACTGCTTTTAAGAAGGAAAAAAAAAGATGAGAAACATTGCTGACATGTACTACCATGCATGGGACGCATGCCTGTATTTCTAAATGTGATTTTTCTTCATTCAAACTGTCCAGTGGAAACTCAATGATGCACAAGAACTATATGTTAGCATACCCGTGTATTGGAGACAAGATTGTCGACAATATTCTTCTGTTGATCAAATTGTGCTTTCAAAGCACTAGCATTATCCTGCAAAACAGAATAAAATGGACATTTATGGGGGAGCCGCATCTCTTGTTGGAAAATGTCACCTAATAGACAATTTGTATTGCTGGCGCAGTGGTACTTCTAATCTACAAACTCTTGAAACAGATAACTTATGTGCCATTCAAACTTCTGGCTTGTCCACCCTCAAAATTAATACGGGGTTCATCTTTTGTCATAATGATTGGTTCTCCTGTTACCATCTATGTTAACACAAGGTGTAAAAGTTCATTTGAAACGATGTTGCTCTTTCAATGTCATTCATGAAGCAAAAAGAAGAAATTACGCTATTTCGATCAGTCATTCTTTTCTGTTTTTCCTTTCTTGCCATCAGTAATTACTTGGATAAATGACAGTCTATGACATTATACAATGGAAAGTGCATAACACGCCAAATAAGCACCCAGCACGATTTCAATTGATGATGACTACTTACAGCATAAGATTTACGCCGCTTGAGAGCTTCACGAGCAAGATCCTCGTCGCCCTTCCCAAGAGCGAATTGTGCTTTGCGATACCTATACTTGCAGCACACAATGGTAAAAAAAAAAAAAACCACCAATACATTGTATAAAAAATTCCATTCGACATATTACCATTCTTCAGAGGCTTGCTGTGCAGCTTTGTACTTGTTTTCCAACCGCTTTTGAGATGCCAATACCTTGAGAAAATGATGAGATTTACATCAAGAAACCATAGAAAGAAAGCAATCCTAAAACTAGCAAATCAAATTGCATTCATTGATATAAATCAGAAGCTTGCGAAACCTTTCATTTATCAGAGCATAAACAACGTGAAAGCAGAAGAAAGTAAACAAAATAAGGCAAAACAGAATTACCAATATAAAGATGAAATTGCAGATTAACATAGAAAGGAACTAATGCGTACTTGTGCAGTGGCTTGACGCATTTTTGTCAAGTCATCGGTCATCTCAAGCACTGTCTGTTCTAGAATCTTCTCTGGGTCTTCAAAGGTACTTATGAGTGCATTGGCATATGACTGCAACCAGGGGAGAGAAAATTTAGTTCTTTGCATACAACAGCAAAAAGAAGGTATTTTTTGGTCTACTGGAATGATTTTGGGAATGAAATGGTCATTCCTTGGCCAACATGGTGTGGCCATTGACTTAAATTGGTGATTGATGTCTCCCTTAGGTGCATTTTTTGCGAACCAAACGTTGGAATCGAAGTTCCAAGGGAATGACCATTTTATTCTAGCTTCATTCTAGCAAACCAAATACCACATAAATCATTTACCGCGGAGATTATGTCAACTACGATTCCAAGTGAATATTTCACAAAATCTCACCTTCGCAACTCTAGCAAATCGATCAAAAAGACTCATCCGAGCAACAAGAGCATTCCCTCTTTGTCTACTGCGCATAGATATATTGGAGGGAGCATGCTTTATCCGCGAAACTTTAAAAGCTCCTACTGTGAATAAAATAATTTTTTTACTAAACAGGGAACAAATCAGGAATGGATGCAGCGTATCCAAGCGTGTGAAGAGGACATACATTTGCTAGTGAATACTACTTTCATAAGATTGAAATTTGTAAGAAAAATTAAGCATCTGACATCCCAAGATGCTACTACACCCATTTCCATATCTACTTTACCTCCTTCTTATTCAGTTTAGAAATTCGCAAGCACAAGTTTGTTTAAAAACTAAGATTCAGGTGCTTTCATGTTTTTCTACTTTACAATATCCTTGGGTTAAAACATATCCAGATCCAGAAGGAAACCCATACAGTTAGATCTTGGACCAACACTGCTAAAAGAAGGATATCATATTTGATCTTTCGTTTCATTACCAATTTGTGCATTAACAAATGAATGCATCCCGGAATGTCAGAAGTTGGGTCAATGGACGACAAAATGCAGGAAGTCTATTGAGGTGGTTTAGTTATCAACAATAGACGTACACTTTTGAAAATGAACACTTGGTGTTGGACCTATAAGGGATACTGAGAGAGTATGTTTATTTGGAAAATGGTTGGTGTCCGTAACATTTCACAACCAAAAGAAGGGCAACTTGACATGATAAAAATATCAAATAGCTTCAACTATTGTCTAGATGAAACTCAATTTTGTCATACACCGCGTCAAGTGCCCAAAAATAACAGAAAAGCTTCAACTGAGTATACGAAACACCTAACGCAGAAGCACTACACAGTACACACAACTCTGCATTCATAGTTTGGTCCGCAACAAATGTTCAGGAACCACAGGACTTAAGTTTCAGTACAGTTCTAAACCAACGTTTGAGAAGCCCAAAAAAACTCTCCAGTCTCCACTCATCTGAGAAATATATGTGACCAACGCTTGATATCTCTAAGTCCTTTCTTTTCCCCAATATGCTCCCACTAACCAAGGGAAAACAAGCAGGAAAAAACACCAAGATTGTTGGAAGTTCCTTCACTTTGAGGTAGCACCGCCCAGACAGGAGTCACGGCTGTCCAGACAGTTGATTCCTTGAAATCCATTAGAGTTTTAGGGCATTGGTTTCCTCTTTTGGTTTTGCCCTTTGGCTTCCACTAGGGCACTAGGTAGATATTGGCTACCTCTTCAAGAGTGACAGATACAGCCGGTAGTTTATAGTCCCTTCTCCTTTCTAGTTCATAATGGATCCTCTCATGCTCTTTGCCCGTGTATGTATATTTATACTCACGCGTAGGAAGAACAAAGTCTTGTGTTCTTTGTGATTGCTTGTTAGATTTTTTTTTTCTCTACTTCGTGATTCTCATGACAAAGATAAAGCATAAACAGCTTCTACTATCCAGAGAACAGCAGAACCCCAACTCCAACAAACCCATATTCTCAAATGCATAATTTGTATACACAGCTCTATGAATCCATTGTTTGGTTTTACAACTGGAGAAAAGAATATAAATTGCATATTTAAGCATAAGAATATTCCATTATGCACTCAATAACTCTCACAATATACATTAATTCTTGGTCCTTTATTTCACTCCTTTTTCTCAGCAACCAAACAAGGCCTTGTAAAAGAAAACTAGCATAAAATTGAACATACCCATAGCGGAAAAAAAAAGCGTACAAGATAAGGGAGTACCTCCACCAGTGAAAGGTGATGTCTCGAAAGATCTTTCCACTGTACATAGGGTACTGGTGGAGGTAGAAGAAGACGGCAAGGTTAGCCCCGTCAATATCTCGGATCTAACGGCCATTTTGGGGATTTCAACAATTCAAATGGGAGCAACAGAACTTTGAATACACAAGCCGTCCCAAAAAAATAATAGAACCTTTGAATGCACGAAGAACTTCGGATCAGATATGGTCGGATGCTTCACCGCAGTCCACAGCCATGTTTTCGTGATTTTTGAGCGGTTTTCTTGAGAACCGGACCAGCAGTTCTCATAATCTCTTTAGCGGTCCGGTCTACTAAGCTTTGGAATAGGGATGGCAATGGGGAGGATAGGGGGTGGATACCACTACCTCCATTCCCGATCCCCGAACCTATATCAATCCTCATCCCCTCCCCGATCCCCATCGGGGATTTTATTTTAACCTCTCTCCCCACCCCGATGCGGAGAACGGGGATCCCCACGGGGAATCGGGGATCCAAAAATGGTTGTTCTTTAATGTGTTGAGTTTTTTTTAATAGTCTTACACTTTAAAGTGAATCGGGGATCCCCGATGGAGGATTGTTTGAGGCTTCGCCATGATTGTTGTCATTTTTGCCTTCATACACCGTAAGCAAGTCATAACAACGTGTCTTAATATTCTCAACCATCTCAACACCACGAACCCATAAATATCAGTATAATAGCACTCAATCAATGACATTTTGAACCTCGGATCCAACATGGCTGCTACTCCTAAGAAACCATGAATATTACTACTGAACATTAGAAGCAAGTAGCAGGTTTGTCTTTTTAGAGTTAAGCTGTAAGTGTTTGTTCAGTGCAAATAACTAATATTTTCATTATATACGTAAAAAAACAGTCCTAATGTTTGCTCTATTGGTCGGCTCGGATCGTCAAAAAAATTTTGGATCATGGAGGTCCAGATCCGGGAGGTCCGGACTAGAAGCCCTCCCTATATATATATATATATATAAACGGGGATGCGGGGAGGGGTGGGGATCGGGTAGGGGACTGACAATACCATCCCCTACCCGATCCCCGGACGGGTTGGATAGGGGCGGGTCGACCGAGATTGCCATCCCTACTTTGGAAGAATTATCAGTTTGACCCCACCCACATTAGTATTTTTTGTATACCACCCACATTTCTATTTCATTTTTTTAACCCATTGGCCCGGGGCCCGCCTGAAGCCCGTGTACCCGAGCCCGCCAAATGGGCGGGCTAGCCCAGCCCGACTTTTCCATGGGCCGGGCTTGGGCCTAAAAATTTTAGCTACAACCCGCCGGCCCGCCTTCCCATTGGCCCGCCCGATAGCCCGGCCCGCCGGCTCGAGATACTAGCCCGCCCGTAGCCCGATACACTTGCAATGCATTATTGCACGGTTAATGTACATAAGATATAATATATAATGTACCAAAAAAAAGATATAATACAAATGTACCAAAATAAAAATAATAATACACAGTTGGACATATGTGTGTAACTATGTGTATATATCTCACAGTAAAGTTCTAATAAAAAACTAAACATATGCATTAAAATTTTGAGAATGTCTGAACGTATGCATTGATTGACCATTCATTTGTTGCATGGGTAACTAACTGCTCATGGTGTATTATTGTTACAACATATGATAGGCTAGACAAGGTTCAGTTGTAATTTTAAAAAAAATGGCTCCAAAAGGTTCAGCTGTAACAAAAATAAAAAAAAGGGCATTTGGCCCGCCCAAATAGCCCAGCCCAGCCCAGCCCGCCCAAAGACTGGCCCGCCCGCCCGCCTGACTAGGATAAGCCTGTGGGCAGGCCTGGGCTTCAACTTTTGAGAGATAGCCCGGCCAGCTAAAAAGAAAAAGCCCGCATAGCCCAGCCAGCCGGCGGGCTTGGGCTGAAAGTTCGCGGGCTGGGCCAACCCGATGATGACCCTTACTTACACCCTCGGAAACCCACTTGAAAACGCTAACACCTGTCTGAATTAGCCGAGCAAAATCAAAAGACAAAACTGCCTATTTAAAGTTTCTCAAATTATGTAATATCTACCCTTCACTCCTTGCTTTAATTTACCTTCTCATTAACCCTTTTAATCCCGGCGATTAGAAAGCCCATCACCGTTGACACATCATACCTAGCCCCTTCCTTTCTGTTGGCTTATCCTTTGAACCTCCATCATGTGGTAGTAATTTCGATTACCGTCAAACATCCACATGGAAATTAAAACCCAATAATGAATATAAAAGACCATTTACAATGCGGTCTTTAATTATGCAGCAATCAATAAACATCTTTTCAACTCATGTGGAATGCCAAAAAAAAGGGCACTAGATCATTTGAAGAGGATGATGAGTTTGTACAACAATATTGGATTGGATTTGGGATACAGGATATTTTGGAATCTCAAATAATGCTGAAAACATAGCCTATAACATTAACTTAAATGATTTTAAACCGACAAAAACTGTAAAGACTCATAAATTTTAAAGGAACAATTTCGAAAATTAAAGTGGGGATTTTGTGTAATTGCATTTACGTGGTAAAATGTGGAGTTAATGTGAAAGAATTGTTTGGTTTGAACTTGTTTAAAGCATTTCAATAGTTAAGGGGTATGTGGTGGAATTGAACCAAGTGGGAGAGGAAAAAAATCATTTCTCACCTCCCCCTCTCAAAGATAATTAACAAAAAAAAAAATCAAATATCCAAATCAAATAAACCCCTATTAAAAATCAACCCTTTTTTTATAAACTCAAAAAACCTTTTTTGTGTGGCAAAAACCTTTTTTTTGGTATTCCACATGAGTTGAAAAGATGTTTATTGATTGCTGCATAATTAAAGACCGCATTGTAAATGCTCTTTTATATTCATTATTGGGGGCAATAGGAATTAACAAAAATCATTGTGACTGCATGAGTTGAAAAGATGTTTATTGTATGCTGCCGGGTTTTTGGTCCTAGGTTTTGGTTTTATATCTAGACAGGGGTCTAGATGACACAAGGATTTTTTTGAAGAGAATGAGACAATCAACAGAAAGAGAGAAAGAGAGAGAGAGAAAGCTAGGACCAAAAAACAAATAAATCCACCATAGATCCATCATATACATGTCATCCAGACCCAGGATTCGAGTACATAAGCTAGGAGAAAGTCAATTTCGGTGGGTTTCTAGTTAGAGGAGCTAGGGTTTGTGCTTAGGAGTTTGATTGGAGTTCAAATCCTTGAGGTAGAGATTTCTTATCTCATTTTAAGTGTTTTGTGTGTTGATTTATTCATTTATTTGGTTTAATTCGGCCCAAATTGTTGTGTACCAAATCTGTCAAAAAATCTGCAGAGTTTACCCTACTTGTCTGCATTTCCCATTTAGACGGGTGGCCCGACCGTCCGAACGGTTTTTTTTCCCAGAGAACTCACACGAGTCATTTTGTCTATTGTGATGCTTGTTTGGTCCTCTTTTGACCTTCGATTGTGTTCCTCGTTTGAAACCCTTGCGATGTCACTTGTTACTCTTTAAAACTTGTTTGAGTTAGCATTTTGGGCTCCAAGTTCGTATTGTTGATTGTTCCTCGGATACAATGGATAATGTAACCTTCTATGCTTGCTTAGCACATTGTAATACGGTGTGTGGGGTTGGTAGACACATTTGATAACGAAACGAAATGAATAATTGATTTATTGAAAGCTTGAGAAAATGAGAAGTAAATTGATTAAGTATTGAAAACAAGTCACTAGAACCACCGGCAGGGGTTCCACGAGGCCTATAAGACTTGGCAAGGGTTACGGGACCCAAATTACCAGGATGTTGATGTCACGCCCTCAATTCTCAACATATGTAAATAAACATTTTCTCCATGAAACATTTCAATAAACTCGTGTTTTAGTCCCAAATAAACTCACCACGTTCACATTAATAAGGAACGACAATCTAGATTTGGTATCTATGTCCCATAAAACATGTCTTAAAATGTTATATTCTTTCAAATAAAGAAAAGTTGTACCATGCTTCAAATAATTCTTCATGCCATGTCCTCACTATATCATGCACATCAAGCACTCACTACAAGAAATTTCACCTTTAGTGGCATTTTTCAAATGCCGGAAAAATCACTAAAAATGCTGGAAAAGAGTATTACCGGCATTTGTTAAGTATTACCGGCATTTATTACAAATGCCGTGTACACAGGTGACGGTAATGCCACAAATGCCGGGAAAAGTCTTCAAAACTGCCGGCAATACTCGACACTATTTGCGGCATTTGTGAAAATGCCGGTAATGCCTATTGGTTTTTTAATTAAACAAAATGCCACGTGGCGCCCACATGGCAGCCACGTGGTGCTTGTGTGTCGCCCATGTGGCAGCCACATGGTGCTTGCGTGTCGTCCGCATGGCGCCCCCGTGTCTTGAAAATTTGGGGAGAAATACTTCCCAAGATTCGAACCCGTGACCTTTGCTCCGCGCGCGCGCGTGTTTTCCAACTGAGCTAGCCCACATGTTGTTCAAAAATGCACAATGAAAAATATATATACTATACGGTCGGATTTTTAAAAAAAAATTAAACTTTTACCGGCATTTGCATAAAAATGCCAGTAAAAGTACTTTTTCTGGCATTAACAAAAATGCCGGTAATATTTTGGCAGGAAATTTGGCTTTTGCCGGCATTATTTTAAACAAATGCCGGTAAAAGTTATTTTTTCCCGGCATTTATTATAATGTCGGGAATAAAAATGCTGGAAATGCCTATATTTGGCATAGTGACTCCATCTAATGCTCTAAGCAGTATCTAAAACAGCAAAGGGGTGAGCATTCACTTCGCCCAATCGGAATCCTGTTTTTATACACATTCATAGATACATAAATGAGATGTAATGAATGAGAGGCATAATATAAAGTTGACATTCCCAAATAAGTTTTCAAGCTTATCATTTAGTCATAGCAACAAAGTAATGACACTTCACATGTCACCCACGCACACCCCTAGGACACAACTTTAGATAATTAACTATCAAACCTTCCTCTAACCACTCAATAAATCATAATATTACTTACTTGCCCCGCACTACAAGAACTTTAGTCTATTCGCTGTAGCACTCCCATCACTCCGTGTGACTAAAATTATTATTACCACTAAATGATATTTCTCCCTTTTCCTCAAAACCCAACAATCAGGTTTAACGACCATCACAAACCCATCTTTGAGACACCATTAAGGTCAAACTAACACATTCTGTCACGCCCTAATTTTTACAAAACATAAATAAAAGAATCTCAAACAATAAGTAAGTTAAAAGATAAAGATTTCCATAAATTATAGTACATCCTTAGTCCAATGGCTATCAAATGTTTGGGCACCCTTGCCCCAAAGGTAAAATCAAAATAACATCCCATAAGTTATTACAAACCCATAGTCTAAAGATAGAGAAAAGATTAGAGTTACAATATCATCTCCCCAAAAGAAAAGTTAATGCATTGAAGATGAATATAATAACTCCACATTATATATGCTCATCATCCAAGTCATGCACTTCAAACCATGCACGATCAAAACTGGGTACCTGAAAAGGGATAGGGTGAGCACACGCGCTCGTAGGAGAACTATTCTACTAATGCTAGGTGTATGAATATGATATATGGACATGAGATCATGATATGTCCAATGGTAGTACCAATGTGAATAACGGCAGCCGGTTCATTAAGAAAAGGATTTTGAAGCAACAAAGTACCCAAACATCACCCCAAGTATCCATTTCATTTCACTCAACAACCCAAGTTCATCACACAAGTCTAAAATCAAGTTTACATATCGAGTTTCGACAAAACACAAAGGATAGTTAGAAAATCTCATTTCCCTTTTCTTTCATTGAAGAAAATCATCATTTCATTAGTACTAGGGATTTAATCCCTTTGCCGGATTCCATAGGCTCCGCGTGCCTCTGCCGGGTTCAGTGGGCCCCGCGTGCCCCTGCCGGATTCCATAGGCTCCGTGTACCTTTATAAAAAAGTTCACCAAGCGATGACATTGGTTTGAAACATCTCATTTCCCAACGTTCCATTAAAGATCCATTTCTCCAAGTTCATTTTATCATTTCACACCTTTCGATTAAATGTGCTACGCACACACCCACACACGCTTTCTAAAAACCAACAAACGTTCATGTGAGATAAGATGACATATTTACTTATAAAACCATAGTTCTTGAGTTAAAACATGGTTGAAAGTGATGCCAAAAGTCGATTTTATGAAGGAACAAGCGATCGGGGACCAAACGCACATCAAAGGGTGACCGAAAACCACCCCAAAAACAGGGGCAGTGGCTGGAATTTCAGAGGCAGCAATATATGAACAGTAACAGTGCAGATTTTCACCCTTAGGGTGTGAAATTTCAACCCAATCACAAATGAGATAACTTAGGTTCAAATTAGAGATGCTAGGTAACTATTAAACATGGTGGGAGGTCAATTTCACTCCCATTTTCACCAAACAACAAGTAATTTCATAGATCAAAGAATAAAAGTGGGAAAAACCCACACAATTGGGGAAAACATGAATTCCAATGAAATTGAGGCCAAGAACAAGATATATGCAATAAATCACAAGCATACAACTAGAGAGAGTAGAAATTGTTCCCCTACCTCAAGGTTTTGCTTGAAAATGGAAGATGAATGAAACCCTAAGTGTAGAAACCCCCAAATCCCGAATTTGGAGCTCTTGGTGCGAATCCAAGGTGACCCGAGCTCCCCACGGTGCGTAGAACATGAAAATGGCCTTGGTTCTTGAAGTGGTTGAATGAGGAGGGAAAGATTTGAGCTTGGAGTGAGCAACAATGGAGGAGAGAGATGAGAGAGAGGGGCTGATCGGGTGGGAGAGAGAGGGAGAGTGAGATATTTTGATTATTTGCAAACCTCCACCACACACTACCTATTATAACCCCCCAATTACACCTCACACCCAAATGTCACTTGTGTATATAATATGTGACCACAATACTTATTTTCATAAACCAAACTTAAGTAAAGACTTTTCTTTACTTTAATTTATTTATGAAAATAAGGAAGTACCCCCCATTTGGAAACAATGGCATTTCCAAAATTTTGAAATTTTAATCACATCAAAATCTCATCCCCTCACTTTTAGTACAAAACCGAAAAATGGCACATTTTTCTCCGAAGAAAATGGGTGAAAAATGACTTTGTTTTACTCAAAAATAACTTCTGATTATACCGTTGTGATTAGAAAAATCCAAGGAACAATTACCGGGACTTTTTATCGGCCAAATCGAAACTTCTCCAAAAAGTGATTTTTTTTTACACGGGTCCTTACACATTCACCATTTATCTTCCTTTCCTTCGATCACTCAGTAAATCACAATTTCATTATCATTCATTTACTCAAGCACATTAGTTATCCTCCATCAAGTTCATAAAACATGTACGTCGACTCATGCCAATCAATGGCATACGGGTAACTACTATTTCTAGTATAGTATTTCCCACAAGTCAAAGCACTCCATAAGCATTCACACACCATACACAAATCTATATATTCGCCATGCATCCACATGTCACACAATATTTAACAAGTGTCTCCCCATATTCCACAAGTATCCACGTGTACTACAAGTCATCATATGTTCAACAAATACTCCACAAGTCTTCACCTATGTCCCACAAGCACCCAAGTGTCTGACATGCATTCAACAATGCCTCATCACCATATCCCACAAGTACCCACGTGTCAACTAACTATTTAACAAGTACCTTATCAGATCCCACAAACACTCTTGTGTCCTACATGTACTCAACAAGTACCCATAAGTATCTCGTGTCTCTCAAATGCCCACGTGTCTCTCAAATATTCCACCAATGCCCGCGTATCTCATAAGTACCCGTATTAATTCACTTATCAAATCCTGGTCCATTTCCTTCAATTTATCACAATTCATTTAATAGTAAACTTCGTAGTCCCCTTTCGAGTCTAGTGGGTTCTAGATACTTTTCATAACATATGTCGATTGGTGACCCTAGTATCACACTTTAATTACAAGTTCATTTCACACATTTAAGCAACCGAGAGTCCTTATTTAAATTCGTTAAACACCTCCATAAGTCTCACCCACAATCTCGTGTGTCCACGGGAATGATGAAAAAAAGTACCGGAGGAATGCACGAGACGTCCAATGATCATTGTAAAGACCCGGAAAATTTAATTACTTTTTGAAAATAAAAGTTGGGGTTTTGTGAGAAATGTTGTAAAATGTTTGTTGACTAGTGTTGGATTGAAAATTTGTGAGATGGGGTCACATTTATATTTTTTTTAATAAAGGACATTTGGGTGTGATGTAAGAGGACTTGTATGAAAAATCACCTTTTGGAGAAGTTTCGTTTTGGCCGATAAAAAGTCCCGGTAATTGTTTCTTGGATTTTTCTAATCAAAATGGTATAATGGGAAGTTATTTTTGAGTTAGGCAAAGTCATCTTTCGCCCATTTTCTTCGGAGAAAAATGTGCCCGTTTTCGATTTTGTACTAAAAGTGGGGGGATGAGATTTTGATGTGATTATAATTTTAAAATTCTGTAAATGTCATTGTTTCCAAATGGGGGGTACTTTTTGAAAATAAGTATCATGCTGGAACGTGCCTTGCTGGCACAGTGTGTATGGACCCGAAATTTTCATAATTTTCCAGAAATAACATTTGGGTCAATATGAGAACAATGGATTGCACATGGGTGTACTTAAAATGTTTTGGAAACACCAAGGGGGTAAGTGCTATGTGTGAGTGTATAAACATGTGTGTGTGTATTCATTACACATCAGTCAACTCCCTCCCTCTCCAGCCGACTGCCGACCCTCTCTCTCTCTCTCTCTCTCTCTCTCTCTCTCTCTCTCTTCTCCTCCATTTTTGCCACCTTCAAGCTCAAAACCCTCCCTCCTCACTCAATCACTTCAAGAGCCAAGACCATTTTCGTGTTCTACGCACCGTGTGGAGTTCGGGTTGCTTTGGATTCGCACCGGGAGCTCAAGTTTCGGGATTTGAAGGTTTCTACACCTAGGGTTCCATTTATCTTCCATTTTCAAGCAAAACCTTGAGGTAGGGAAACAATTACTACCTCCTCTAGTTATATACTTGTGATTTATAGCATATATCTTGTTCTTTGTTTCAAATCCCTTGTGAATCATGTTTTCCCTCTTTATATGGGTTTTCCTCACTTTAATTTTGTGATCTATGAAATTGGTTGTTGATTGATAAAATTGGGGTGAAATTGATCTCCCTCCATGTTTAATTGTTGCCTAACATTTCCAATTTGAGGCTAAACTATCACATTTGTGTTTTGGGTTGAAATTCCACACCTTAGAGGTGAAAATCTGTCATTTTCTGGACAAGGCATCTGCTGCCCCTGTATCGATGTTGCTGCCCCTATTTTCTGGGTGGTTTTCGGCCACCCTTTGACGTCCGTTTGACCCCCGATTGCCCATTACTTCTCGTATTTGACCTTTGGTATTATTTGATTCATGTTTTGACTCGAGAATTACAAAATCATAACTAAATATGTCACTTAATGATGCGTGAAAGGTTATTAGATTTTAATTGCGTGTGTGTGTGCGTGTAACCCATTTTATCAAAAAAGGGATGCTTTGGTGAAATGAAATGGAGAAATGGATTTGTTATGAAAGTTTTAATGAAATGTTTGTGATAATGAGGTGTTTTAAACCAATGCCATCATTTGGTAAAATTTCTGATAAAGGCACGCGGGGCCTAAGGAACCTGGCAGAGGCACGCGGGGCCTATGGAACCCGGCAGAGGCAGGCGGGGCCTACAAATACCCAGCAAAGGCGCGCGGGGCCTATGGAACCCGACAGAGGCAGACAGGGCCTGCAAATACCCAGCAAAGGCACGCGGGGCCTACGGAACCCGACAGAGGGATTAAATCCCTAGTTTTAATAAGAAATGATGGTTTTCTTCAATGAAAGAAACGGGAAATGAGATTTTGGACTATCTATGGTGTTTTGTCGAAACTCGACTTGTGGACTTGGTTTTAAACTTGCGTGAATAACTTGGGTAGTTTTACGTGAAACAAAGATGGAGACTTCGGTGGTGTTGAGTACTTGGAAATGAAAATGTTTTGAGGTACATATGGTATTTTGGTAACAATGGATACTTGGACACGTTTTTGGACACTTGTCATACTTGGGGATGATTTTGACAAACTTAATGAACTAATGGGTACTCTGGGACACCTTGAAATCTTGTTGGACACTCGATATCACTTTGGACACGTGGGTACTTCTTGGACACGTATCCCTTGTTTTAGCTTCCGTTGTGTTCCTTTGAGCTTCTCTTATCTTGGCAAACCACATCATGTGCATTCATCATATTATATGCCTAGCGGTTGTAGTATGGTTTTTCCTACGAGCTAGTGAGCTCACCCTATCTTTCCCAAGTACACAGCATGGAGCATGAGATCGGATGTTTGTGGAGTGATGCATTATGTGAAGCTTATGCATGCATGAAGATATTTTTTTTTATCTCAAGTTTTGTATTTTGATAAATGACAATGTAACTTTTGGTTACTCAATCTTCTAACAATTTGGACTTATGTAATAACTTATGGGATAATATTTGATTTCACCTTTGGGGTAAGAGTGCCCAAATACTTGATTTGCCAATGGATTAATGATGTACATTTTGAATGGAAACCTCTTTGGGAGGATTTATGGAAATATTTTATCATTTGACTTATTAAGTGTAAGGAAGTCCTTTATTTTTGTTTTTATAAACAAATGAGGGCGTGACAATCATGGGGAGAACAAAGAGTAAAAATATTGCATTTCAGCATTTCCCAACCGATTGGTGGTTTTTGCCCAACTGGTTGGCCAAGGCAGAGGCCAGATTAATGTTTCAGAATCTCCCAACTGGTTGGCGGATTTTGCTCTACTAGTTGGGACAAGGCAAATTCAAGGCCAAATTTTCAGACACTCCCAACCTGTTGGAGGATTTCACTCTACCGGTTGGGGAAACCCAATTACGATAAAAAAAATCTGCAACATTTTTCGTCCAAACTCAACAACTATTGTTCCAACTCCAAAATTTAAGACATTAACTACCAAAATGCAACTAGCGAAAGGTTTATTGCAATCTAAACAAGGGAGTTTAACCATCAAACCAAGGACTCAACAAAACCCAAATCAAACCCTAGAAAGTTATGGTTTTCAACAAATCAAAGAACTAAGATCAAAATCAAGTATTTTTATAATATATACACCATAGCCATACACAAAAGATGTAAGAAACCCTTACCTCAATGGATTTTGTGCAAAACCCAACAAACCCTAGCTCTTGATCTTCAACCCACCAAAAAAAATACCTTTCTGAGCTTATATACGCATAATAGAAGTTCAAAGCATCAAGAATCAAAGGTATGGAGGTGGCTTGAGTGGAGGTTTTGAGTGAGAGAGAGGGAGAGAGAGAGAGAGAGAGAGAGCCGAACGATGGGAGGAGAGAGAGCCGAACGATGGGAGGTGAGAGAGGTGGGGTATTCAGTTGATTGGGAGGGGAAGGAGAAAATGACCTTCTCTCTCTATTTTTTTTTCATTTATACTACCCATACCCTAATCACACCACACACCTCTCAAGTTTCAATGTGTTACAAAAAGGTCCCAAACATGTCACTCTCACATTTGGCCCACATGTAAACATTAAATTTAAATCTCTCAATGTTCTTAATTTTTATTCGAAGAGATTTTATAAAAACATCCCGGGTCTTTACAGTTGATCTCATGTACACTTTGGGCACTTGAAATGTGAAAATAATGGAAAAGAAATGTTGTTGACACATTGGACACCTATGGGATACATTGGGCACCTATGGAATATATTGGACACCTACGAGATACATCGTTTACATATGAGAGTGTCATGTTTCTAACTTATGATTGTATATCTTGGTTTCGCTTCTGTTGTTGTCTTCCGTAACTCCTTGACACCTTAATGCTCATATCATATCATCCCATACGCATGTAGAAAATTAGAAGATTTTCCTATTGGACAAATGTATGCTCAACCTTTCATTTTCAGGTAAAGATTACAGAGCATGACTTGGAGTGGTTGGAGTGCATGACAACCTTTTTTGAAATCATACATTGAAGAGTTATTGATTCATCTTTGTCAAACTCATGTTTTGTAGATGAAATTGTAACTGTAATGCCCCCAAAATTTGGGTTTGTTATAATAATACATTAATAATAAATAAGGTCTACAACAGTATCCAAAAGGAAATTACATAAAACTTTCTGCTAATACATTCATTCTCTACAAGGTTCTCTAGGGATTCTCTACTCCATTGCACTGTCGTCCATCCCGGCGGTATCCTGCTCTGCTCCGTAGGCCTTCAAGCCATAGTACTCCTCCTGTTCATCTCTATAGTCTGGCATAATACGTTTGAGTCGCGGAACAATATCGTGGTATTATGCCAGGGTTACACAAGTGCAACACCGTGAGCGATAACGCCCAGGAGACAGTTCTACCCAAATCTTAAACTAGCAATTCTAGATACATATATATATATACATGAGTTCATCGAAAACATTGTATCTTGTGAGTGCAGATATGTCAGTGTCAATGCAGATCAGAGTATATCGTGCGCAGGTAAACAGTGTCTCGTATTATCTTCTCAGTGTCAGCGTTCTTCTTGAAATTTCATCTATGTCAACATCTCTCATCAATCGAAAGTTATTGGGCCGTTTTTGTCTCCTTTCAACTGAAGGTCACCAACCTTTCCGCTCGAAATCCCAGCTGTCTTGTATCCAGGCGCACACTAACAATATACAAGGTCCATCCACCCCGCACACACATGTAACATAGTCCCGGCTGTCTTGTCTTAATGATCCCCACAATACGTTTCAAGGCCCATCCACTATGTGTTGTGCACGCTTGGCCCTAACCACCAAGTTCTCTCCTCGAAGTCGGGGCGGCGCTCTCGCTGCACTATCGTATTCCTTAGCCCCAACCACATCATGGCGCACACTAACATGATGAGCGGCATTAAGGCTGCACTACTGTTTTCAATTCCATTTAATCAATCCATTCTCATTCTTATATCTTTTCTCATTAACATCTATTCAATCATTATCTCGAAAACTGTGTTGTATCAATACCGTATCGTGTCGTGAATATGCAACATGATTTATAAAACTCATTTTCGTGTCAATGCATCTTTTCTCGAAAACCGTGTCACATAAAATAACAGTTTTTCTATGCGCTATCCTTTTCAAACCAGTCTAGGGTTAACTGAAAAACAGTACTGTTTGATTATGATCATTTTCTTTGGTGACTTTCTCTAGACAAATGAGATAACCAAGAGAGTCTCAGGCCGGATGGTCGGACGAGTCTAGTTAGAATCACCATTCCTTTCTTAGACAGCGCGAAGCTTGTCCTTTTGACAGACCCTCAAGGGTGTTAGCCTTGGGTTATCTCATAGTCCAAATACGGTCAAAACATTTTGAAGTTACTTTAAGAAAAGTTTAGTCGGCTACTTTCCAAAAATCAGTCAGGCATTATAACGGAGTAATTTTGAAAAGTCGATTTTCATCCGGGCATCATAACGACTACGTGTGACTAAGAAAAATGTTACTTTAAGAACTCCTAACTTTTATGGTAAGCTTACTAATTTAAGAATTAACTTTCCGGAAAAAAATTAATTAAGCAACTTTAAGGAAAAATTAAAATTAACACAAACATTATAATGATATGAAAATTGACTAATTAAAACTTGGTTAGGAAAGGCACCTTAATTTCCGAATGTTAATCGAAAGCCGAAAAACTAGGTTGGACTCCGGGCTTGAACTACGAACAAAGACTACTAACTTTCCTACTTGTTTTGGATTGGAGGGTGGTTTTTGGTGGAGGAGAGTGGTGGTTGTAGGTTGAGTTTGGAAGCACAAGGTTGAGTTTCTTTAGATAGAACTCAAGAACAAGGACTTAAAGTTAGTACTAGAACTACAAGGGTGAGAGAAGTTTTGGTGTGAGGAAAACAAGTGAGGCAAGGCCTCTATTTATAGGCAAAACTTTGGCTCCCCCTCCCCACACAATGGGCGGGCCCTACCCCCATCCCATGTGCCAAAGTCTTCCCCAATCAATAACTAGATTTTAGTACAAGAATTTGAGGGATTTTGGGAATAAAAATCTTAGGCTTTGGTACAAAAATTCTAGGCAAAATCCTAGGTTTTAAATAAGGAAATCTAGGGTTTTGATGGTAGGAAATTTCTTGGGTAATTTTATTGGCTCTAAGTAGTGTATAATTTTGCATGGCCACCTTTGTTTTAGAGATTTTTTGGTACTAGAAATAAGTTAGGAGTCACATGGCTATTGAGGGCAATAAAATCTTAGGCAATCTACGCAATTAATACAAAATACATTCTTATTCTCTTAATAAATGAGGGAATATATTTCTTCCAATAATTAGGAGAGAAAAACCCTACTAACTAGAGTTTTGGATGCTAGTTATACACACAAGTGTACACTAAATAGCCACAAGCCTAATAAGCTACTAAATCTAGGAAATCTATGGAAAATATTTGGAAATCTCTAGGTTTACTTTAAGGGACTCCTATGCACATGCATGAAGATATAGTGCACTATACTTTGGACGATTGTTATGGGAGAAATATATGAACTTATTGTTATTTAAATTTATAGAGAATGTTGTACAAATATGTTAAAAAATCAAGGGCATCACAAAAATGTAGCATAAAACATTAACTTAAGTGATTCTAAACCAACAAAAAAGTTGTTGAAGGCTCAGATAGAGTTTGTATCGTTAATAAATTTTCCTTAGGTATTTCCTTGGATCTAAATTTTGTAGTAAATGTGCACCATATTCGCAAGGCAAATTGTTATACCAAATTGTACCTATGTATGCGGAAACAAAAATTGCATAGAGGAAAATTTTAGCAACAAAAGAAAATTTGGTTTCAAATCTTACTATATATTGTTACTCTTTTTTTTCCCTTCGTAATGATGTTAACGAGAGTAAAATTTGATAGATGACTTGCAGAATAATGTTATACCGACCTTTTATAATACTAGTCTATCATCTTGTGTGACAACTAGCTACTATTTCCACCTCAGTTGACGAACCCTCCAAAAATATCTCCTTTTCATACCCAATCAACATAATTTTTCAAATAGTCAAACTTTAAGTTGTGCAAAATAAATAATTTCGATCATCAAAATGGTCACGAGATCCCAGAAAAAGTAAAAATTAACTGGACATGCCAATTTTTCTCCACACTAGAGAGGATCCTGGTTCTTAAACATTTAATTGTAGTTTCTGAACCGCAAAGGAAGACCTTAGTTTCTATCTCTAACTTTCTATCTTCTCTACCACGCCACAAGACTAAACCCTAGCCGTTGACTCTCCGAGGGGAGGTCAGGTGCCTCTCGATGGATGTTATGACGCTGGCCTCCCCTCCTCTCCTCTACCTTAAACTCTAAGGGATCCAATAATCTCCCTTCTCATTGCCTACCGACATTGTGGCGCTGCTGTCATTTAGCAACCCATCAGGATCCCACTGTCATGACGCATGTAACACTATTTTTGGGGGATCGGATGTTCGGTATGGCTTTGATACCCAAAATCCTCTCTACCACTGATGGATGTCGAGACCGTTTCAACCTGACGCCGCGGGAGAAGGAATTCTAGTTCACTATGCCATTTGGTATGACTTTCATCTTTGTGGGCGCTCATGCAATTTGTATTTTCGTCGAACAGTAATTTTCTGGCCCTCCACACCCTGCGTTTCTGGGCGGAAATTTTTGTGGGACTTTTGGCATAATGAGAGAAGTATCATGGAGTATCATGAGTTGTGGGCTTGGATCTTAGTACAAAGACACATGATAAGGGATGTACATGTGATGATATTTTTCACCAGATTACTCTCTAACACTGAGTCTCTTTTGGAGTTGTACTTTAAAACATTATTGGGTACCATTAAGCACAGTGTACGCCATTTTGTTGATCAACCGAGGGTTTAGTTAACTGCTTATCTAGTTCTGATTAATATGTATGTTTTGGGCGTTATGAGTTGGGTTTGTCGGTTCATCAATATTCATGTGGGTTTGGATCTTTTGAGTTGTGCCATCCAAGCATATTGATGTGATTGACCCCTGCATATATCAGTGCGTCCCCCTGCTGCCAAATGGATCTATCGTTTAGTTTTGCACGTGTTTGTGTTTTTTGTGTTGTCTTTGTTTAGTTCTTATGGGTCTCTGTTGTTTGGAGTTCTGGATTCTTTCAAGCATTCCTATATGCCCTTCATAGTACTTGTTGTCGGTTTCTATTTTTGTTTTCCCTTTCCTAGCCAATTTGGCCTCTCCTCCCGGATTGGGACTTTCTCAGTACGTTTCACGATTTTGGTTGAGATTTTACCATTATGTGCATTTTTGTATACCCTTTCGAAGTACTTCTTTTTCCGAAATCTATTTCTCCTTCTGTCTTCCCTCCCCAATTGGGATGGCCCCCCTCTCTAGTTTCCCTTCCCTGTCCATTCCAATCGTTTCATGATTGTGATTGAGGCAATGCTAGTATTTGCATTTCCGTATGCCCTTTCGTAGTACTCAATTCATTTTTCAATCTTCCCTTCTGATTCCCCTTCCTCATTTGGTCTAATCGTTTTACAATTGTGGTTGAGGAGATGCTTATATATGTATCTTCGTATAACCTTTCGTACTACTTTTTATCCTTCCTTCAGTCTATGTCCGTTCCAATTGTTTCATAATTGTGGTTGAGGTTATGCTTACTTATGCATCCCCGTATGCCCTTTCGTAGTTCTGTTTTTCCCTCTCATATTCCTTCCCTGATCAGATCAGCAAATCGACCTCCCCTTTTCATCCGATCCGATCGATTCACGTTGTGGTTGAGGTCTTGCTTGGTTTGACTCAGGTTGACTACTTCTGTATACACCCTTATTACACCCTTATTATCCTTCTTTTTGCTTGATTTATGTTGTGTTGTTTTCTCCTCTTGTTATCATTCTTTTGGTGCTTCTGGAGTCTGAGTGGTTCTTGGGGAGCTTAAATGCTTGTTTGACCTGCTGGGAAGCTTAGTGGTCGCTTCATGTTCTCGTGGTGCTTCTGACAGTTGTATTTGTGCTTGGGGTTTTCAATGTCTTGCCGAGATGGATAGAGTGGCATTTCTTGGGTTTGGTTTATTGGCTCTCGAGTTTCGCACAGTGGTCTGGCTTCTGGTGCTTGGGTGGCTTTGGAAGGGGGTTGCTTCAATAGATATTTTAGGTAAGATTTACCTAAGGGAGGCTCTTCTCAATGCAATGGGTACTTCGCAGCACATTTCATTCTCCATGATTGCGTCTTTTCCTCTAGATTCTCTACTGATATTTGGAGCTCTGTAGTTAGCCTCGGCCATGTAGTTGCATGATGTCTAACCGTGCCACAGAGCTCTCGCCTTAGGTGTTTCAGACTTTGGTTTGTATCAAACACTTAGTTGTATCAGTCAGTCACTTCTTGTTTAGAGGATTCGTCAATGGTGGAGCTAAAGTGACAGCTGATTATAGTATCAAGCGTGCATTTTCTAGACAGTTTGATCTCCGAAATAATTTCTCGCAGGCTGTATCCTTCTTTCGTTTCGGTTGTTTATCTGTCTTTATTGTGTGTTGTATGTCCTTTTCAGTTTTCTCATACGTTGTAGACTACATCTTTTAGTAATGGAATTTTCTCTCTTTTACTCAAAAAAAAAGAAAGAACAATTTGCGTTTTTTCCTACTATTGTCTTGGCTTACATTTTACCTTTTTGACATTTCATAATAATCAGCAGAGGATGTGGGGAATTAAAGAGCTACACACGCGGCAATAATAAGGTTTGATTCGTTTAAGAGGGGTGTATTGTAGACTTTTCCTTGGTAAAAACAAACTCCATTTTACTGTTTGATTATTAATTTTTTGTCAAATGGTAGAATAATACAAGTATAAACTACATCAAACTGGGAAAAAAACTTCACAATCACGATAAGCTTAACCCACTAATAGCCCTAGTAAGGGGAGAAATAACCCAAGAAATTGGAAACAAAGTCCACAATCACTATAAGCCCAACCCAATTAATATCCCACTAAGGGGAGAAATAATGTAACGACCCGGATTTTCGTAAATAAAAATTTCGTTTAATAAATTAATTATTAATTTTAATTTTCGGCTTATTGGATTATTTTTTCTATTAAAATATTATTTTATTCTTTTAAATCGAATAAAGGAAATTCTAGCCATGTTTACGCGAGTACGAGACCGAGTAACACATCCGTTACGCTACCGTAGCACCCGGGGACCGAACTTAATACCCGAAACCTACCCAGCTATCACCATTACTTCACTCAACCAACCAGAGTACGACATGGTATAGTCCCCTCACCTTGGGACTTGATATTTTGACCAAGTTAGAATTAAAGTTAGAGAGAGAGAGAGAGAGAGAGAGAGAGAGAGAGAGAGAGAGAGACCAGGGAGAGAGAGAGAGAGAGATGCCGAGAGAGAGAGAGGGAGATCGGTAGAGAGAGAGAGTGAGAGTGAGGTGTGTGTGTAAGTGTGCATGCATGTTGGTACACATGCACATGCATGAGTTATTGTCTTGTACAATTGTGCAAGCAATGGAAGGTTAAGGTTGCCAACTAAGCCTAAGGCTTTGTACACAACACTAGTTAGAATAAGCCTTACTATTTTTGGGATAACCTACACATACCCACACAATACATGCATTTGAGCACAAACTACCCAAACAAGACTTAGGATTTCTAGGCCTTGGCTTTCAAGTAAGCTAGGGACAAGCTTCCCTAAATTAAGGAAGGAATATTCCACCTAGTGATAGCTAGATAGGGCTACCTCTTAGCCATTTATTGGTTTCACACACCAATTGTTCATATTAGCTCCTAAAAACACCCCGTATCAAAGATAACCATGCAAAAACCTACACAACGGGACGCGTTATTTCCCGCCACCTTGCCTCCCACGCATGATGCCTAATTTAGTTCATCTAGCAAAGCATCTAGACCTATAGGACCTAGATTCTACCTAGATTCCTACCTAGATTCCTACCTAGGCCTAGACTTGCCACCTTGGTACTTGCCATGTGCAAGATTAATGCACATTCACCCCCCCCCACACTTGAATTTTCGGTAGAGAGAGGGAGGGAGTGCCGAAATTTTTGAGAGAAAGAGAGAGGTCCCATTTGCCTATAAATAGCCCCACACTTTGTTCTTTTGGCCCACCTTAAACTTTCCTTCTTTGTTTGTCTCCCAAATTCCCACAAACCAACTATTTCTACCACCTTTTAGCCACCATATTTTAGTTCTAATTAGCCACTTACTAGGCTAATTAGTGAGTAATCTAGTTAGCTTAAGGGTTTTTCTTCACCAAGGTTAGCTAATCGGCTTCCGGTTTACACCCGGAAAACAAGGTAGTTTACTAAACTACTCTTCTAATTAGTAGATTTTAGTTCTAATAAGTTGTTCTTGTTAGTTTTCTAAGCATGATTTTAGAGTTGATCAAGTTAATTTATGCATGTGTTAATTACTAAGCATGTTTCTTAGTAGTGTAGAAAGTGGATTTTCTTGTTAGAAGATTAACAAGATTGTTTATTAAGTTCTAATTGGTTTAGTTCTTCATGAAATTAGAAGTGGATTAGTAAGATTAGAAGTGATTAGAAGTTAATTAGAAGTTGAGTTTTGTTTTTCACTAGACAAGGTTCTAGTATGATTATGTTAATATTTCTTGGAAGAATTAATTAATCTTGTTTGATTAATTCATTAGTTGATTGTTTGAAGTGTTGCTCTTAAAAAGAAAGTGGGGTATTTATTTGAAAGAGTTGCTATTGTTTATTTTTGGTAAGAAAGTATGGAGTTTTATTGAAAAGAGGATTTTTCATAAATGATTTCTAGAGAAATTTTACCAAAATATTTGTGAGTGATTTGATTGAATCTTCTAGAGAGAAAATTGTGATTTTTTCTAGATAGAGGAAAATATGTTTTATTTGGAGTTTATTAAAAAAGAGAATTTTTCTAGAAATATAAAGAGTATATTTTTAGAGAGATTAAATATTTTTAGAGAGTTCATAAATTAAGTGGAGTTAATTTATGACAAGGAATTTCTAGAGCGGGAGTTGGTATTTAATTATTTTTAGAAAGAGCAAGTTGTTTAGTTTATTTCTTTGAGAGAAATAAAAGGGTTTTGGAAAGAGGACAAGAAAGAAGTGAGACTTTTTGGTTGAGAAATATATTTTTTATATTTTTATTTGAGAGAATTGGAAAATATTATTTTGGGAAAGTTTGTGTATTGAGGTGTATGATTTTATGTGGGAAAAGTTTCTAGAGGAAACAATATATTTTAGAAAGATGAAATATTTTAATTGCATGATTTTATGTGAGAAATGTGTATTTGATGAGATATGAATTTAGAGAAAAATTGTGGAATATTGCATGAGCATTATTTTGAGCATGTGACACCGAGCACGTACGCGATACGTTATGTCATCGGACGCGAAACTGAATATCGGTTAATGAGAAAATAGAGATGAGAATGAAAATGAGTTTTGAAATGAGAAATGAAATTTTTGAGAAATGAAATGAGATGAGATGAGATGATTTGTTGCCACCTCAAATTCGCAGAGAGAATTTGGAGGAATGGTATTGATTGCGGTAGTGCAGCGAAAGCGCCACCTCTAGTTCGCGGAGAGAACTAGGATGTTTGGGCTAAGCATGCACAACACACGGTGAACGGACTTGCAAACAGGCTGTTAAGTTTGGTGATGCAAGACGGCCGGGACTGTGTCGTGTGAGTCGCGGGGTGGTCGGACCGTGCAAACAGGCTGTTAAGTTCAGTGATGCACGATAACCGAAACCTCGAGCGGAAAGGTTGGTATCCGTCAGCTGAAAGGAGGCGTAAACGGACCAATAACTTTCGGAGTGATGGGAGCGATGGGAGATGATGAAATTTGAATAAGAATGCCGCGAGAGGCACCGATTTGAGATTTATGATTGATTTATGAGAAAATGGTTGATTTTTGAGAAAACGGATTTATAATGAGGTAAGTTTGAGAAACCGAACGAGAAATTGTTTTGACGAATTAACACGTGGCACAGTTCGAGACACTGTTATGAGTTATCGTTATCTGCGCATGTTTACTCTGATCCGCATTGACACGCATGATTATTCGCATGATTTACTGTTCACAAGCTTTATGTACTGTTCATGAACTTATTGTTCTAGAATTGCTACTTAGACGTGTAAGCGTAGTGAACTACTGGGCTTTGCTCACGGTGTTGCATTTCGTGTAACCCTGGCATAATACCATGATGTTGCCTGTGCGACTCGGACGTATTATGTCAGATTATCTAAATGGACAGGAACAGTACTGTGGAGACCAGTCCTATGGAACTGGAGGTGCTGCCGGAGTGGGGAATGACCCAGCGCAGGGATAGACGAAGACCTAGAACCACCCCGGTTGTTATTTATATAGTGTTTGAAGACCTTATTATTTGTATTGAAGTTTAAGGATTAAACTTTATTATGGTGTGTAATATTAATTAACGTGCCCAAATCTAGGGGGCGTTACAGCTTGGTATCAGAGCTTTAGGTTCAAACCCCCGGCCTTTGGTAAATGAGTAGACACTAAGCTAGTAATAAAAGAAATAAGAAAATAAGAAATAGAACCTAATAAGGTTTGTTTTCCTTAGTGTTTCGTTGGGTCTATGAGTTGGCATTGATTAGATGTTATTTTTGTAGATGGCCCCTTTGAGCCCTGAGTTGGTAGCTGAGATCAAAGAGTTCAAAAGGAGGTTTAGCCTGCCACTATCCGACCTTGATCCATACTTTGACTACACGAACCAGTATCCGCTTATGACAGCCTATCTCCGTGAGCATGGCACATTTCCGCCCACTACCCTTAGTGACTCTGATGAAAGTGACCCGGAGGAACCGGAAAATGAGGAAGGGTATATGTCTCACCCGGAGTTTGAGGATGATGAGAGTGAAGAGGATGAGGAGGATCTGTATGAGGAAGATGATGGACCCCCACCAGGTTTTGACTTCAATGATTGGCTGGTTGACTATGAAGCCATAGAAATTGAGGCAGAACAAGAAGAGAACCCAGTACCCCAAGAATCTGAACCCGAGAGTGAAGTAGAAGACCCTATCCCGTACCCATTGGGAATTGTGTTTCCAAATTTTACCTCTTGGCACAGCCACATGACTAGCCTTCAGCCTGGCTCCTACTGCTACATTGAGGTTTTCCCGATTTACCCCTGCCCGCTGAAACCACAGACCCAGCAGTACTTCATGGGTCCAATCCGTGTTACTCAGCCATGTGTGAACCACCACTATACTTTGGATGTGCCGTAGGGCTATGCTAATGTCTACTCCAACAAGGTACTGTTTACCCGAGTGTTCCGTACCCGACCTGCTGATGAACACCGCATCATCTCCAATCACTTGGATTTCGGAGATTTGGAAACCTACACTGAGGTGCCTGTGCACAAAGAACCCTACATTGACCCGACGGGACGCTACTATCTGGACCCGAGGTTGAGGATCACATGGAGGTGTTTTGGACTGACGGAAGTGACAGTGGAGAAAGAAAGCACCATGAGATCTCATTACCCGGGGATGTTTCTGTAGACGGGTGTATCCTGATGGAGACTGTAGCTAGGACCTAACAATAGTTAGGCTAACTATTTGCTATCTATGTATTTGGAAACTATGTTGGTTTGTGGTTGTTCTATTTCGAACTTGTGTTGTAATGGTTGTGAGGGTTGAACTTAAACCCCATTTTGTAGCAAGTCAATAGACTTGTCGGCTTGTAATAACAAGTAGCATTTCCAGTTCTAGTATTCTCAGTTTCTTAGCCATGTACTTAGAGTTCTGTTGATCTATTATTGTCTATATACTTTAAGTCTAATATATAACTCCTATCTTGTAGGATATGGCTTTTGTTACCCTGCCTGGAGAGGAGTATACTACCAGTCTGTCCTGCACCCAGCTCATGACTTTGCTAGACAGTGCGCCAGTGGACCCTACGCCGTCCCAGTACCGTCCTTTCACCGTACCAGTTACACCACCAGTGGTGATGTACCGGCCCGAGCTTGTCTATGATCCGGACTTAGGATGCAACCTGTATGAGATCCCTGTGATGGAGCAGCTACCGCCTTTGCCTGCACCGATTGAGCCGACCTACCAGTTCGACCTAGCTATGGCAGATTTAGCGCCATTCAATGCTGAGCCATACTGTTTCGAGATTCCAGTGCTAGAACCATTAGTGGAAGAGCCTCCGCTTACCCAAGACCAGGTCTTTGAGCAAGTTCTGCAGCGCCACGAGATTGAGTTGACCATGGCCGAGCTAGCTCATGGAGAAGCTCTCAAGGCTTATTTCCATATTCCATAGGCAGCTTTAGTCAGTACTATATAGGCTGACGTTATCGTATTGTAGTAGGACTAGTATTCTGATATAACCTGTTGTAATGGATGTAGTACTCGGCTTATGTACGTTTTGATCACTGTATCGGCATCATGCCACGGATATTATATTATATGCATGACTAGAATGTTTATGAAATATGAAATTTCAGTTTTAAATAATCGAATCTTTTACTCATTAGACTTATTCCCCAAAACAATTTCTAGCAAATAGATGGCAAACACGCGAAATGGACATAGAAACGGAGACGATACTTCTAACGGAACCAACGGAGCTGATGTTGCGCAACTGATGCAAGCATTTATTGCTGCACTTAACGCTAATCAACCCCCACCTAATGTCAATGCTAATAACCCACCTGCTCCCATGAACCGCACGCAAGCTATAAACGAGTTCTGTAAGCGTCGACCCCCTGTTTTTCACGGAGAGCCTGATCCGATTGTAGCCGAAGGTTGGCTCAAGAGCATCAAGGTTATTCTGAGTACCTTGGGAATTGAGGAAGATGGTCATTGTGTAGCACTTGCAGCTTATCAGCTACAAGGAGAAGCTCGATACTGGTGGGAATTGATTAAGAGTACCCACAATGTCAACACCATGACATATGCGGAGTTCGAGAATTTGTTTCTCGATAAGTATTTTCCTGCTCCGGTCAGACAGGCCAAGGTTCTGGAATTCCAGGAATTGCGCCAAGGTTCTATGACTGTGTCTCAGTACGCAACAAAGTTCGAAGAGTTGTCCCGCTATGCTCCTGCTTTAATTCCCACTGAGGAAGCAAAGGCAAGGAAGTTTGAATGGGGACTAGGCTCTACCCGCAGAACTGTTGTGGGACTCGAACTCTCCACTTATGCAGAAGTGGTGAATTGTGCGCTGAGGTTAGAGCGAGAGGAACAAGATTTCCGCAGTAAGAGATCAGTAGGAGGAAACGGAGGACCGATTCGTACCAGTCAGAGCAGCAATACCAGTAGTAACCGTGGACCCTATCCAGCTAGACCTAACCCCAACCATTCCCACAGCCAGAATTGGAGGAGGAACGACAACCGCCAGCCACCGTCAAGTATGGGGCGTGAGAGTCAGTTAGTGCGCTGCTACAATTGTTCCGGTTACGGACATATCAGTCGCAACTGCCCGCACCCTAGGAAGGACGGACAGATGAGCTTTGGAAACCAGCAGCCGCAGCAGTATCAGAATTTCGGAAAACAGCCTGTGCAGCAGATAGCAAGGCCAGCACCTCTGAATCAGTGGAATGGGAAGCAGCTTGTCAAGGCACAGCCAAGTGCGGGAGGTCGCATTTTTGCCCTACAGGCCGAGGATCAGGAACAGGACCCGACTGTGATCCAAGGTACGCTACTGTTATTCAGTACCTGCGTGCAAGCCTTATTTGACTCTGGAGCATCGCATTCGTTTATTTCTTCTGTGTGTGTATCTGCGTTGGAGCTAGAAACTGAACCCCTAAGAACCAGTATGTCGATAGCATCGCCACTAGGGGATAAGGTATCAGTCAAACTAGTCTGTCGGGAGTGCGAGGTAGAAGTCTCTAATGTCCGATTAACCTGTGATTTGCGTGTGATCGAGATGGAGGATTTCGATGTGATATTGGGCATGAATTGGTTATCTAGGCATTGAGCAGTCATAGATTGTCGTCAGAAAATAGTAACGGCTTTTACCCCTGAAGGGACTCGTTTCCGATTTAAGGGGGATAGACAGACCGTGAATTTTACGACTAGACGCTCGAAAAGGCAGAACCAACTGTGTGGATGGCTTGCTAGTCTCCAGTTGGAAGAATCTGACCAAGAGAAGCCTGAGTTACCACACATTGTCTGTGAGTATGCAGATGTGTTTCCCGATGATCTTCCCGGATTATCGCCTAGAAGAGAGATAGACTTCACCATTGAGTTGCAACCTGGGACTGCACCGATATCGATAGCCCCGTACCGTATGGCACCAGCTGAGTTGAGGGAGTTGAAGATTCAACTACAAGAACTGTTGGATAAAGGATTTATTCGACCTAGTACTTCACCATGGGGAGCACCAGCATTATTTGTGAAGAAGAAGGAGGGAACTCTTCGTTTATGCATTGATTATAGGCAATTGAACCAAGTGACGATTAAAAACCGTTATCCTTTGCCTAGGATCGATGACCTATTTGATCAGTTGAGAGGAGCGACCTGTTTCTCGAAAATCGATTTGAGATCAGGATACCATCAGTTAAGAATTAGAGACGAGGATATCTCTAAGACTGCATTCAGGACCAGATATGGATACTACGAGTATGTAGTAATGCCGTTTGGTCTGACAAACGCTCCAACAGTATTCATGTGTCTCAGGAACATGATTTTCCAACCCTATCTGGATAGATTTGTGGTAGTGTTCATTGATGACATAATGATATATTCAGCCAGTAGAGAAGAGCATGAAGGACATCTTCGCCTAGCATTACAAGTGCTTAGAGACAACCAGCTCTATGGCAAGGCCAGTAAGTGCGACTTTTGGCTAGAAACAGTTAAATTCTTAGGACACGTGGTGTATAAGGAAGGAATAGCGGTGGATAACAGCAAAGTAGAGGCTGTGTTGAATTGGAAGCGACCGACTTTGGTTTTTGAGATCCGCAGTTTCCTAGGATTAGCGGGATATTACCGGAGGTTCATACCAGATTTTTCCATCTTAGCCAGACCGATGACCAGATTGACACAGAAAGGTATCAAGTTTGAATGGTCTGATAAGTGTGAAAAAGTATTCCAAGAATTGAAGAAGAGGTTAACCAGTGCACCAATTCTGATCATTCCTGAGAGAGATATTGGTTATCAGGTGTACTGTGATGCTTCTAAGGAAGGATTAGGTTGCGTGTTGATGCAAGAAGGGAAGGTTGTAGCATATGGATCAAGACAGTTGAGGCCACATGAGAAAAACTACCCTACCCATGACTTGGAATTAGCAGCCGTAGTTTTTGCTCTCAAATCGTGGAGATATTATCTCTACGGTGAGCAGTTTGAGGTGTTCACTGACCACAAGAGTCTCAAGTATCTGTTCACTCAAAAGGAGTTGAATATGAGACAGAGAAGGTGGATGGAATACATAGATGATTACAAGTTTACCCTGTCATATCACCCTAGTAAAGCAAATGTTGTCGTTGACGCTCTAAGTCGGAAGGATCGAGCGCAAAAAGCCAAGGTAGCTATGAAGGAATGGGAGATGGTGGATACGCTCAATGAGTTTAATCTTAAACCCTCGTCGGAAGGAGAGCAAGCGCGTTTGTGTACTTTGATTGCGGAACCAGCTTTGCATCGAGAAATTCTTCTAGCCCAAACGTTTGAGCAAGATTGTGAGTTTATCCGATCTCAGCTCCGAATGGGGAAGGAATTAACAGGATGGGCGATACACGCTGCGGATAACAGCTTGAGATTTCGAGGATCAATATTCGTGCCAAATATCGGTACACTCCGAGAAGCGGTACTTCGAGAATTTCACCACTCAAATTTCGCTGTTCATCCAGGTGGCACTAAGATGTATCACGATTTGCGGAGAACTTATTGGTGGGAAGGAATGAAGAAAGACGTAGCTAGATTCGTGTCGACTTGTCTCGTCTGCCAGCAAGTTAAGGCCGAACATCAGAAACCCGGAGGAGATCTGCAACCATTACCGATTCCTGAGTGGAAGTGGGAACATATCTCGATGGATTTCATGACAGGATTGCCGAAATGGCTAAGGTCAAACACAGCTGTGTGGGTGATCGTGGATCGACTCACCAAGTCAGCTCATTTTCTCCCTGTTAAGATGACCGAAAGCATGGAGGCGTTGGGAACGCTTTATATCCAAGAGATAGTTCGACTTCACGGTGTGCCTGTATCCATTGTATCTGATCGAGACCCCAGATTTGTCTCTCAGTTTTGGAATGGACTACAGAGAGCCCTAGGAACGAATCTGTGGCTCAGTACTGCTTTTCACCCACAGACAGATGGACAAACGGAAAGAACAATCCAGATTTTAGAAGATATGTTGAGAGCTTGTGCTCTAGATTTTTCGGGAAATTGGGAGCGACACCTGCCGTTAGTTGAGTTTGCATATAACAACAGTTACCAAACTAGTATTGAGATGGCCCCCTATGAAGCATTATATGGTCGCCCGTGTAGATCACCTGTTTGTTGGACTGACGCCGGAGAATCGGGATTATTGGGACCCGAGATGGTTAGAGAGACGACTGAGAAGGTCAAGACCATCCGACAAAGGTTACTTACTGCTCAGAGCCGGCAGAAAAGTTACGCTGATCGAAGGAATCGACCCTTGTCATTTTCGGAAGGAGATCATGTTTTCCTTAAGATTCGACCCCGAAGAGGAGTGATTAGATTCGGGAAAAAGGGCAAGCTTTCGCCACGATATATAGGACCCTTCCAGATTTTGGAACGAGTCGGGGAAGTAGCGTATAGATTAGCTCTACCGCCGCAACTTGATCGAGTGCACGATGTATTTCACGTCTCTATGTTGAGGAAATACTTAGCATTGCCGACGCACGTGCTCAATTGGGAGGATCTCAGCCTCAATGAAGATGCGACTTTTGAGGAAGAACCTGTGGAAATTCAAGATGCAATGGAGAAGCGCATCCGTAATAAGACGATTCGTCTGGTTCGAGTTCTATGGAAGCACCGAGGAATGGAAGAAACTACGTGGGAAAGGGAAGAGGCTATGAAGATCAATTATCCGCATTTGTTTTCATCTTTAGTGTGATCGAATTTCGAGGACGAAATTTGTTAAGGGGGATAGGTTGTAACGACCCGGATTTTCGTAAATAAAAATTTCGTTTTATAAATTAATTATTAATTTTAATTTTCGGCTTATTGGATTATTTTTTCTATTAAAATATTATTTTATTCTTTTAAATCGAATAAAGGAAATTCTAGCCATGTTTACGCGAGTACGAGACCGAGTAACACATCCGTTACACTACCGTAGCACCCGGGGACCGAACTTAATACCCGAAACCTACCCAGCTATCACCATTACTTCACTCAACCAACCATAGTACGACATGGTATAGTCCCCTCACCTTGGGACTTGATATTTTGACCAAGTTAGAATTAAAGTTAGAGAGAGAGAGAGAGAGAGAGAGAGAGAACCACGGGGAGAGAGAGAGAGAGAGAGATGCGAGAGAGAGAGAGAGGGAGATCGGTAGAGAGAGAGAGTGAGAGTGAGGTGTGTGTGTAAGTGTGCATGCATGTTGGTACACATGCACATGCATGAGTTATTGTCTTGTACAATTGTGCAAGCAATGGAAGGTTAAGGTTGCCAACTAAGCCTAAGGCTTTGTACACAACACTAGTTAGAATAAGCCTTACTATTTTTGGGATAACCTACACATACCCACACAATACATGCATTTGAGCACAAACTACCCAAACAAGACTTAGGATTTCTAGGCCTTGGCTTTCAAGTAAGCTAGGGACAAGCTTCCCTAAATTAAGGAAGGAATATTCCACCTAGTGATAGCTAGATAGGGCTACCTCTTAGCCATTTATTGGTTTCACACACCAATTGTTCATATTAGCTCCTAAAAACACCCCGTATCAAAGATAACCATGCAAAAACCTACACAACGGACGCGTTATTTCCCGCCACCTTGCCTCCCACGCATGATGCCTAATTTAGTTCATCTAGCAAAGCATCTAGACCTATAGGACCTAGATTCTACCTAGATTCCTACCTAGATTCCTACCTAGGCCTAGACTTGCCACCTTGGTACTTGCCATGTGCAAGATTAATGCACATTCACCCCCCCCACACTTGAATTTTCGGTAGAGAGAGGGAGGGAGTGCCGAAATTTTTGAGAGAAAGAGAGAGGTCCCATTTGCCTATAAATAGCCCCACACTTTGTTCTTTTGGCCCACCTTAAACTTTCCTTCTTTGTTTGTCTCCCAAATTCCCACAAACCAACTATTTCTACCACCTTTTAGCCACCATATTTTAGTTCTAATTAGCCACTTACTAGGCTAATTAGTGAGTAATCTAGTTAGCTTAAGGGTTTTTCTTCACCAAGGTTAGCTAATCGGCTTCCGGTTTACACCCGGAAAACAAGGTAGTTTACTAAACTACTCTTCTAATTAGTAGATTTTAGTTCTAATAAGTTGTTCTTGTTAGTTTTCTAAGCATGATTTTAGAGTTGATCAAGTTAATTTATGCATGTGTTAATTACTAAGCATGTTTCTTAGTAGTGTAGAAAGTGGATTTTCTTGTTAGAAGATTAACAAGATTGTTTATTAAGTTCTAATTGGTTTAGTTCTTCATGAAATTAGAAGTGGATTAGTAAGATTAGAAGTGATTAGAAGTTAATTAGAAGTTGAGTTTTGTTTTTCACTAGACAAGGTTCTAGTATGATTATGTTAATATTTCTTGGAAGAATTAATTAATCTTGTTTGATTAATTCATTAGTTGATTGTTTGAAGTGTTGCTCTTAAAAAGAAAGTGGGGTATTTATTTGAAAGAGTTGCTATTGTTTATTTTTGGTAAGAAAGTATGGAGTTTTATTGAAAAGAGGATTTTTCATAAATGATTTCTAGAGAAATTTTACCAAAATATTTGTGAGTGATTTGATTGAATCTTCTGGAGAGAAAATTGTGATTTTTTCTAGATAGAGGAAAATATGTTTTATTTGGAGTTTATTAAAAAGAGAATTTTTCTAGAAATATAAAGAGTATATTTTTAGAGAGATTAAATATTTTTAGAGAGTTCATAAATTAAGTGGAGTTAATTTATGACAAGGAATTTCTAGAGCGGGAGTTGGTATTTAATTATTTTTAGAAAGAGCAAGTTGTTTAGTTTATTTCTTTGAGAGAAATAAAAGGGTTTTGGAAAGAGGACAAGAAAGAAGTGAGACTTTTTGGTTGAGAAATATATTTTTTATATTTTTATTTGAGAGAATTGGAAAATATTATTTTGGGAAAGTTTGTGTATTGAGGTGTATGATTTTATGTGAGAAAAGTTTCTAGAGGAAACAATATATTTTAGAAAGATGAAATATTTTAATTGCATGATTTTATGTGAGAAATGTGTATTTGATGAGATATGAATTTAGAGAAAAATTGTGGAATATTGCATGAGCATTATTTTGAGCATGTGACACCGAGCACGTACGCGATACGTTATGTCATTGGACGCGAAACTGAATATCGGTTAATGAGAAAATAGAGATGAGAATGAAAATGAGTTTTGAAATGAGAAATGAAATTTTTGAGAAATGAAATGAGATGAGATGAGATGATTTGTTGCCACCTCAAATTCGCGGAGAGAATTTGGAGGAATGGTATTGATTGTGGTAGTGCAGCGAAAGCGCCACCTCTAGTTCGCGGAGAGAACTAGGATGTTTGGGCTAAGCATGCACAACACACGGTGAACGGACTTGCAAACAGGCTGTTAAGTTTGGTGATGCAAGACGGCCGGGACTGTGTCGTGTGAGTCGCGGGGTGGTCGGACCGTGCAAACAGCTTTGACACGCATGATTATTCGCATTGACACGCATGATTATTCGCATGATTTACTGTTCACAAGCTTTATGTACTGTTCATGAACTTATTGTTCTAGAATTGCTACTTAGACGTGTAAGCGTAGTGAACTACTGGGTTTTGCTCACGGTGTTGCATTTCGTGTAACCCTGGCATAATACCATGATGTTGCCTGTGCGACTCGGACGTATTATGTCAGATTATCTAAATGGACAGGAACAGTACTGTGGAGACCAGTCCTATGGAACTGGAGGTGCTGCCGGAGTGGGGAATGACCCAGCGCAGGGATAGACGAAGACCTAGAACCACCCCGGTTGTTATTTATATAGTGTTTGAAGACCTTATTATTTGTATTGAAGTTTAAGGATTAAACTTTATTATGGTGTGTAATATTAATTAACGTGCCCAAATCTTGGGGGCGTTACAAATAACCCAATAAATACAAGGGGAATACACCCACGTGCAGATGTGGAGATTCAAACTCCTGACCTCTTAGGGACATGCAGGAGATGTCCTAGCCAACTGAGGCTGCCCCAATTAGTTCTGTGTGATTATTATTTGGTGATTGCAATTGTTATTCGTTCTGTTCAATTATGTAATTCATAGTCGGTGTTGTAACAAAGATTGGGTTACTTCAAACTTATGCTTCATTTGATTTGGTGGAGCCGATAGTTGTGGGCCACAAGATTATAATATAATATGTAATTTTTGTTAAGTCAGCTTTGGATTTAATGTTTCCATTTTTTTTTATTTACTAAACTTGATTATTCTAGAAAAGCTCTACAAATGTGCTTTTTAAAGAGGCCTAAAGTGATTACCACTGCCTGTCATGATCCTCTAGGTTGGGTTGTGAGACTCGTGACAACACTTTTAAATACAGAGATGAAAATGAAAATTTGTGGTTGAGGTTTGTATGAATAGTAAAAAGTTCCTATTTAATTTTTGGAACTATATACATATAGTTTGAGTCTCAAAATTGGAGTCAAAATGGAGTTTTAGAGACTCGTGGGTTGAAGATGGTTTTACACAACACGCAGGTTTCAAAATCATTTAAAAAACGTGTATAATTGTTTTAACTCGTTTTCGGAAAAATATATCTCCTGGTAGAATAGTCTAATCCATCCTTTTTTTAAAATAACACTTAGGTGCCTCCAGTTTGCCTTTAATCCATTATATCTTCAGTCAGAAAGGTATATTAACCGAACCAACCTTATAATCCCCGCAAACATAATAAAAAATTTTAAGGGTAAATTTCACTTACCTCTCCTGAGGTTTCTGACAAATACAGAGACCTCCCCTATACTTTCTGAAATTCCACTACTCTCCGTTACTTTTCAAACTAATTGTCACTTACATCCCCTGGCTTTGCTTTAAGGCTAACGGTGTTAACTTTTTGCGTGACATGACCGTAATACCCTTAGTATATATTCTCCACCCTAAATGAAAATATTTTTTTAAGTAGAGTTAAAAAATTTCAAAAAAATTAAACCGTTCTTCATTTAAAAAAAAATAGCTTATAAACAAAAAGTATGAAAGAAATTTTTTTTTTCAAAAAAACTAGTTTAAAATTTTTTTTTGTTGAAAATAGTTTTTCGAAGGATAAAAACAAACTTCAAAAAAAAAATTTCGAATAGCTTTTTGAAATACGAAAGTTTGGAAATATGTTTTTTTGATAAAAAACTAGTTTTTGGTAAACTGTTATTTTAAAAAATAAAGTTTAAAAAATAGTGTTCTTTTTTTCAAAAATTTGAAAATAAAATTCGAAAAACACTGTTTAAAAAATTAAATTCAAAACTAGTTTTTTTTCCCTACATAATACTATTTTTAACAAAAAAATTATTTTTTAATGAAAAATGGCTTAATTTTTTGAATTTTGTTTTTAACTCTTGTTTTTTAAAAAAAAAAAGTTTTTCTATGGTGGAGAATATATACTAAAGGTACTACGATCATTTCACGCAAAATGTTAGTACCATTAGTCTTAAAGTAACGGCAAGGGAGGTAAGTGACAATTAGTTTGAAAAGTAAGGGATGGCAATAGAATTTCAAGAAATATAAGGGAGATCTCTATATTTATCAGATACCTTAGGGAGGTAAGTGAAATTTACCCAAATTTTAAACATAAGGAAAACAAAATTCCACTTAATTGTTCGTAGAATTGTACTCCCTCCGTCCCTAATAATTGGTTCCAATAGAATTTTTTGTTGTCCAAAAAGATTGTGAATTGAAAAGTAATGGGGAAAAGTAATAAATTCACTCTTTTACCCTTACTTTTTGAAAATAAGTACATGCCATCATGATATTTTGAAGAGTAAAGGGAGGAAAAGAAAAATTTGACAAGTGTAATCATGATATTCTCTTAATAAGTTAGAATACGCAAAATGGACCAATAAATTGGGTCGAAAGGGAGTATTTATTTGGATTTGACATCAACAGAACAATACATGTGAGTTCATACCACTTTTTCCTTCAATTTAGGTCATCGACTCATGGGACTCGTGAACCTTTCATGTAATTAGAAAAGCTCTTTTTATCCGTGATGGGGATATTATTACACGGCAAAATGATTGAATTGTCTCTCTACTGTGACTATTAAAGTAATTGTGAAAAGTATTAGAGGCCTTTCAGTTGTTCTAGCAACTAAGATTATCGCCAGGCACAACGCCAAGTTGATTGCAGTAGCTGGTGTAGTATTGAACACGAGCGGCGACCTTGGCAGGTTCCTTTCCACCACATTCAAGGTCACCGTTAATGGCTTGAATCGTCACACCGAACCCTTGTCCAGAAGTCATGAGTGGATGAATGTTCCTCATCCTGAACCACAAGGTGGATTTGAACGAGATAAGCACATCTATTGCCACTGTTTCGGGATTATTAAGCTCGTCGAACCCAATGAAAGATCCGGCGGGACCGTAATTGTAGTTCCACGACAGCTGAAGTGGTCCTCGGTCGTAGTATTTTTTGTTCGATGCACATGGGTACTCTGTGTATGTTTCGTTGCAGTAGACTTCAGTACTGGCTCCGCCATCCTCTTCGATATTGCAAAAAACTGCACAAAACAGAGGATTTTGAGTTGTAAGAACTACACACGTCGGTTTACGAACCTATTTTTTGCACAAAATTCAACAATAGAGAGGTGAATGATAATAAGAAAATCTTACATCCAGTCTCATGAGTGGCATGTGCAAAGAAAGCCGCGATTTCCCGCTTAGAATCATCAGTCGTGCCAATAGTCCCGAAAGCCGAAAAAAGAGTGAGGGCGTTGATGAAAGTCGCCCGGGTGTAAAAGCTCTTCCCCACGCAACCCACTGGAGCCTGATTGATTATCCCATCAAAAAAAGGATTGAGTCACAATATTGGAAACAGAGACCCCATTCGAATTCAAACAAGGTCCCGATTGGCACCCGGTCCCGCAATGGTCATTGGTATCACCACAGTACCCAGATTGGCTGCAACAATATATTCAATCGCAAACGCAGTTCTGAGCCACTGCAGTTTCTGCTAGGAATGATCCGGCGAGAAATTTCAGTGACGAGGAGCGTTATTATGTTGTTTCTGGAATTGAGGGATGCCATTTTGGAGAGTATGGATTGAATGTATAGTGTGCAGAATTGAAGGTTCTAAGAAATATGAGTCTATGAGATTGTTTTTCTTTTCAAGTTTGAGTTTGGTACGTAATTTTGAACATGTTCTTTTTGTTTACTGTCTTGACTTGTTTTGTTTGGAAGAAAATTCAAAATGTCAACAAGTCATATGGTTTTTTTTTCCCTTCAAAAAGTCAACATGTTCTTTTTGGTCATATGTTGTGTCTTACGAGCTGCTTGGTACTTCTTGTTTTGGTAGGTTTTGACTATTGAATGATTTGATTATAGATTATGAGAGAAATAGGAGAAAATTTTGGGTACGGGTACGGGTAGATCCACGTGGTGCCCAGCACCACATCCGAGTCGTCTAAACATATTTTGGACGGCCCAGATCCGTGGTGGCATTTTTGTAAATTTTGGGGCCAAATACAAAAATGCCACCATGGATCTTGGCCATCCAAAATATGTTTGGACGGTTTAGATGTGGTGTTGGGCACCACGTGGATCTACCCTACCCGTACTCAAAATTTTCTCGAGAAGTAGATAGATAGATACTATATATGCATGTTTAAGTATATATATTAAAACAATATAATCATATTAAAATTTAGCCTAATTTTTTTTTTTTTTGAGTACGTAAATTTTATTGTGAGCAACCTTGGGGTTTGGCCCAATAGCTTTGTAGTGCTCATTTGGGCATGAGGCCTAGCGCTCGACTCGTATGGTAAGGAGTTTGGCCTTCAACAAGTCCCATCATTTGGACATTCCAGAGCAAGTAGTTGTTTGTTGTAAGATGGATTGACAGTGTAGGTTCGGTTTTGTGGTTTAATGAATAAAATTAACTTGGAGAGGCAAACAATAGCTAACAATTGAACAGGAATAAGAGAGTGTGTGGAGGGGTAAAGGATTAAGCCAAGTATACAAAAAGAGAAGGCAGCAACGGTCAGTCCATTCCCATTTGGATCATCATCGTCCTCGAATCACAGTCTTAGAAGAAAGACGTGCTCGCGAGCACTAGCAAGAACAATGTTCTTGTTTCCAGAGCTCTGAGTCACTTCCCCTTTCTAAGATTTCCGTGTTCTAAGGATGAATCAAAATCTCTCTCGAATTTATGAATGAATGCCTCATATTTATAGGGATCCACGCCCAATCATGGGGCTGCAGACATTTCCCCAATAATATGATGACACGTGCTCTCTCCGTATACCTGGGCGACGTGAGTGATGTCACTGGCCGTTAGGAAGCTTCCATTAGGTCATTCCAGTGCATCGTTTTCCCTCGTCGCGACCCTTAATCCTTTAAAGCCACCAAGCCACTTGTTTTTCCCCTATTCCTGCGATGCTGGGCATGGTCGCGAACCATTCGGCTCGCGCCAAGGCCTAATTCGAACTCGTATCGACTTCCCCATCCCTGCCTTTTGGTCAGGTACAGTCGCGAGTTTATTCGCATATTCGCGTGAGTGTTCACTTTTTCCCGTCGCTTCCCGTCGGGTCAATCCTCTTTGCTGAGGGCCTCGCGAGGGGTGAACTCTTTTCTAGTATGTACTTTCCTTATACATGGCATCCCTTGCTTAGGGTGTCCTTAGCTCTGCTATGTCCTTCCGCGAGGTCGCCCTCTCGCGGTGGGACTCCACCTTAGTCCTTATTTTTAGTCGACTAATGACGTGTCGGTTTGAACCTTAACGAGCCATGTGGCGAGCTGTTACAGGTCGGTCAACTGCCTCATCACCCTACGCGCTGACCTTTCCTACATATGCCCCTCGCGCGAGCGTGATTTCGCGGCGCGTGGTCTTCTACGCGCTCTATCGCGCGCGTGCGACGTCAGCGGAGTCCGTCGTTTTAGCATTTCCCTCCAAAAGGTGGTTGTTCCCCAATTTCGAAGTTTTGTTGCAGGCCGATTGGACTGCTGGTGCTGTTTCGACCGTTGAAGACAGAGGGGCTTGGCCTATAAATACTCATTGTAGGAGGGGTTAGAGCTCTCTTTATGCCTTCCGAAATCTTCTTGTGCTATTCTCAGAAAAGTTCTCAAGTCTTTCTTCTTCCTCCGCTTCATACTTCTACGAAACCCTAGCTTCTCCTTTTGAGTAAGTCATGACTCGATCCCGAAAGCACGAGCCTGATACTGAGGATTTTTGGCAAAGACTGCACTGCCTCCTGCTAGTGAATGGAGGAGGGCTCCGTATCTGAGGTCCGAAGGTGATATCTTTTGGGCTAACGTCCAGAATTACGTTCCTCTCCGTGGTAATCCTAACGCCCAGTACCTTACGCTTTTTGATGAAATTAGCGCCTCAGAGGCAGATATGGTCGACCCATCTTCGTTGGTGAGGCTGAGGATCGAGAGGGGTGATTTCCCTTTCTCTCAAGTCCAGTACAAGGCCAATATTCAACCCCCAAGGGATTGGGGCGACTGGGTGGCCACGATTCTCGACAACTTCGAGCACAAAGTAACCCTAGATAAGGTGGGTTTATTGAAGACTGTGCATCTCTCGCGATATCTTGTCGCGAGTCGCCCTCAGCGCGATCTCGACTTCGCGGTGTCTCGCTGGAGTACAACTAGCCATACCTTCATCTTCCCCTTTGGAGAGGCTGCCCCGACTCTTCTTGACACAGAGACTCTAACGGCCCTTCCCACTCGCGGCGAGTATCATTACGACCCTGCCAATTTTCCTTCTGACATTAAGTCGGCAATTGAGTTTATAGAGGGGGAATTCAAGAAGGCTGGCGAGTTTGGCTCTCGCTATGACAACATGGGGAAGGTCCGAGCCCCTCCAAAAGCCAACAAGACAACTTGGGGCTCCTGGCAGCGGTACTGGTTTTGCGACATCGCCCCTGTTGAAGTGGATGGGAAGCTCGCGATGACGATGAGTTCCTATCATGGAGGTCCGCTATCCCTGGCGGTCTTCCTTGTTCAGTTTCTGTCCCTCTTCCTTTTCCCTGACCTTCCACACGAGGGACCCCGCCGCGAGATGATTCCTCTCGCGGCCATCCTCGCGTCTGGGAGGAAGCTTCCTTTGGGCCCTATGTTTCTGGGCCACTTCTACCATCAGTTGGATCGCACCGTCCAAGATTTTGAGCGATCGATGGGGAGGTATGAGATTACTTCTATGGTTCACATCCCTTTCCTGCTCGGTTTCTTCTACGAGTACTTTCCCAATGTTGCTCCTACTCCCCACGATCTCCCTCCTTTGAAGACTGTTCAGGAGAGGAATGCTTCTGGTGAGATTATTCTTGATGCCAAAGGTATGCCCATCCTTCGGTTGAGCGAGAGGGCGCCCAGGATTATGAGGTGGAGCAAGACTTCCTCGAGCCATTTGTTCGAGGATTGGTGTGACGAGGTAACTTCTTTTAACCCTTGTCCTTATGAGCAAATTGTTGATGGTTCGATAGGTCCCGCCGTATTTCTGGAAGACACTATCGTGGATTTTCAGAGTCATAGCATTCGAACCCACAAGTTGAACTTCCTCACATGGGTCACCCCCAGCTATCTCCCAACTCCGTCAGTCGAGGGCCTCATCGTGGTCTTGTATAGACCTGACAGGCTTCAGTTACAATTTGTGTATGATCAAGGCGTCCCTCGCGAGTCTCCTTCTCCGCCCAAAGACTTCCTCACTGGGATCCGTCGATTCCTGAAGTCGTTTAATAACGAGCTCACCGCGAGCTATGGGGGTGAGAGGGTCATTCCCAGCTCCGCGCGCAAGGCGGCCTTCACCCTAGAAAACAGGGTATACTGGGCAAGAAACTTGCAATCTTTCCAGGACTTTGCCCGGACCCCAGCGGTGGTGCCCTCTGCGGAGCCCATCTCGAAGAAAGACTTGACCCTGCGGTCTTTCAAGCCAGGGAAGGACCTTGATTGACGCTGTCCCCAATCGTGTTGGGTGAAGGGGACTATGGTTCCTTTCGACGTGATCAACGCCATCCCTCTCAAGAAGATCTGTCATGCGGACCACCTGATTGCTCCCACACCGTAACACCTTACTACGAAGGACAAGAGAAAGGCCCGATCCCCTCCTCAGCTAGTGCCTGCTCCGAAGAAACCGAGGGTCAGATTCCCTCATTATTGATCCGTTATTATTTTCAGCTCCTCACGTTTTGTTGATCCGTTATTATTTCTCATCTTTCAGGGTCCTTCGCGGAAGGGTCGAACGATGACAGAATCCTCCCTTTTCCTCGCTGAGCCCTTATCCAAAGCTGAGCCTTTGGCTCAAACTGCTCAAGGTGATTCTTCTAACTGCTGAATACATGCTTCGCAATTTTACTTCTTTTTTGTGTACTCATAAGACTTGTGTGCTTCTTTTCAGGCGAGACGGCTCAATCGTTTAAATCCATTGCTAATGCCGAAGAAGGCATGCCTCTCGCGAGCCCTTCTTCTCGCGACGTGGATAAACAAGCTGCCTCTGATGTTCCCCCTCTAAAGGGAGCTTTTAAAGAGTCCGAGAAGGAGGAAGCCGCCTTGAATCTTGCTGAGGGACAAGGTCAAGATGCCCTGCACGTTGATGAGTTCAATGCCCTGAATATCGCGAGTGACATCGCGAAGGAGGTCGTGCAAGAGGTTGGAGGTTCAAGCGATAAACCAGAGGAAGTGGAGAGAACCGAAGAGAAGGCCGCGGCCATGAACGCGGAGCCCGCCCAAGAGATTGATTCACCAGCGAGCTCTCCTAGGCGTAATCTTTTCCTTCAAGACCCAAGTCCTGCTAAGGATGTTCCAGCTCCAGGGAAGAAGAAGAAGAGATTAATAAAGAAGGCTACCATACCTTCCTCTTCGTTCTCTCATGAAAGAACTCCGTCGCCCCCTCGCGACAAGGATGTAGTGGACATACCCTCCTCCACGGAGAAGAGCACCCCTGGTCCCAAGTCCATTCTTGAATCAAATGTTAGTGAAAGCTCAGAGATGGACGACCTCGGTGAGAGCAGTGAAGAGAGTGAAGAAAGTGAAGAGGTGTCTGGAGGCTCCAAAGGTAAGTCCAGCAGTGATGTTTTTGCAGGGATTGGAGATATCGTACGTCTTCCTTCTTTTACCCCTTCTAAATTGCTAACATCAAGCCATCCTTCTGACTCAGAGCCGCCTCGCGAAGGTGAAAATCAGGGAGAGAAGCTACTGAACGAGAAGGTTTCAGGAGATGCTGATCAGGGGAAGAAGCTACCGGAGGACCAGGGGAACTTAAGCCAATCCCAAGCTCGAGAAGAGGCATCGGGCCCTGGACTTCCTAAGTATTTTTTATTTCCTGATACACAAGGCGTACCTCGCTGGAGTGTCAGAACTTGCAATGCCGCTACCCTTCGCGCCATAGAGGAGCACTTTCCTCTTACCTTTGCAAACTTCTCTGCCAGTCGTCTCGTGGGCGGTCCACTCCTCGACGTTCTTGGCGGGATGGTACTATCTTTGCAGGAGACAAGTGTGAGGGACTTTTCCGAGGAGAAGTACGAGGACATAACCTCCTCGATCAGCGACATAGAGAAATTTGGCTTTGACCTTCAGTGGCTCCGCGAGCGTTTAGAGAAAGTTCGCTCTACGAAGATGTTGTTCGCGAGCCTCTTCAAAATTCAGGTCAGTGAAGCCCAAATTGCTGAGGCAAAAGAGACATATGAGAAGCACAAGCAATTGCTTGCTGATGCCAAGGAGAAGGTTTTTGTTTTAGAAGAGGGTCATAAGCTACTGGTCAAGGATCACCAAGCCTTAGAGGCTATTCCCAAGACCTCGCTGAGTGATGCAGAGCCTGTTCTTCCACCATCCGATTCGTTCTCTCAGCAGCTCTTGAAGTAGCTAGGCCATATTTTCTCTTCTTTTTTTTTTTTTTTTTTCAAGTGTAAGCCCCTCTTCTAGGGGGAACAAACTTTGTATCTATAACATCAATGCCAATGAAATCTTTTAGAACTTTGTCCATGATTCACTGCTATTATTGCTTTCGAATGGTTGCGCGGGGCAGCAAAGGGCAAATCTTCCTTATGAACATTTTATTCGCTTTGTGTTTCTCCTCTTATTCGCAGACCTGTTTCCTCTGAGGGCCTTAGCATTTGGTTATACTAGGAATTCCCTTTGTGAGGTGTTTTTATTTTCCAACTTTTTAAAGTCAGTAATTCCAAAGAAATTTACTCTGGTTCCCAATCATTTGTGGGGATTGGCCGTCGTGAGGGTCTTCCAACAATTTAGTTAGCATTCCAAAGGAAGAAACTTCCTCGGTCCCCATTTATTTCACAACATTTAAAGGCCTTAAGCGTAAGTGAGTACTCTATCTTGTACTTTTTTCACTTCGCGAAGGGTGAAATTTCCCCCTGTGCTGACAACATTTCGTGTCGCGAGGTCACCACTGTAGGTGCCTGATTCATTCTACCATTTTCCTTTGTCATATTCCCAGTATGTTCCAATGAATATCCTTTTTTGAAAAGAAAACATCATTTATAGAACATATTTCCGAGATAAAAGGGGTAGTATTTTCATTCATGACTTCAATCAACATTTCCAGAGCTACATCTGATTGTGAACAAGCAAATTCTTGAAAGGAATCAACAAAAGATGACATAGAGTTGCAAATGAACCTACTTTCATCAAAGCTAGCCCATGTCATGGGTAATATTTCTTGACGTACTTCACATTGATTGGCCCTGTGAGGAATCCGTCGCTAACTCTCGCGAGCCTGTAGTGTCCACTTTCTGCAGCTTTTGTCACCTCGTAGGGCCCTTCCCATTTCGGCGTGAACTTTGGCAGCTTCAGGTTCTGCATGACCCCAAGAACTGACTTCCATACCAGGTCTCCCACTTTAAATTCCCTCGCGAGCACATTTTTGTTGTAGTACTTGGCCACAGATTGCCAATACTTTTCTTGGTTTTCAGCTGCGACTTCCCTTCTTTCATCCAGCTCCTCGAGATCAGCCCTCCTTTCCCCTTCAGTTACTTCGGTGGACAACGCGAGGCGTGCCGAATGCACACTTATCTCTGCGGGCAACACTGTCTCTGCTCCATACACTAAACTGAAGGGGCTCATTCGCGTAGACTTCCTCTTAGCCGTTCTATAGGCCCACAAAGCAATTAGGAGGTGCTCAGCCCAGGTTCCCCCTTTTTCATCCAGGTGCTTGCTCAGAATCCTGACAATGGACTTGTTGGTAGCTTCTGCCTGTCCATTTCCCTGAGGGTAATGGGGGGTTGAAGTCTTCTGATCAATTCCATAGGACGCGAGCAGCTGCTTCACTTGTCTGTTTATGAAGGGGGTCCCATTATCAGAGAGGATTACCTTTGGAATCCCAAATCTGCAGATTATGTGCTCCCTGATGAAATTGGCCACCACATCGCCAGTCGCACGCCTCAAAGGAACTGCCTCTACCCACTTTGTGGCAATTTCTGTTGCCACTAGAATCCACTGGTTCCCTCGCGAGGAGGGATGGATGGGTCAATCAGATCCATCGCCCATGTGTGAAAAGGGTAAGGTGCTCGAATATGGTGCAACTCAACGGAGGGAGCATTCACCTTGTCTCCATGTTTCTGGCAGGCGTGACATCTCCTAACATGGCCTTTGCAATCCCCTTCCATTCTTGGCCAATAATACCCGAGATGGGTGATTTGCTCGTATAACTTTCTTCCCCCTGGATGCTCCATCTCATGTACTTTGTGCAAGACTTCCTCTGCTTCATTGTTTGATAAGCATTTAAGGGGAATATGATCAAGGGTCATTCTGTAAAGCTGATCATCTTTGACAAAGAATCTCTTCTCGCATCGTTGTACCTCTCGAATACCGCTGCGATCCATGGGAAGGGCTCCTTCCTTCAAATAATCAATGTATTTATGCCTCCAATCCATTTCTTCACTAGAGAAGTTGCACTCATGCTCGATTTCATGGAGTGAACAGTTGGGACATTCTCTGAGCAGGGTCGCGGCGTCTCTTTTCATTGAAGGCCAGTAGTACCCTTGGCGTTGAACTCTCCTGTACAGCGCTACGTCATTCTCTCCACAGGTCTCTTCGTGGATTTGAGTCAGTTTCTCCTTAGCCTCTGCATCATTGATGCACCTCGCGAGCCATCCCTGGGGGCCGCGAAAGTACAGTTCCCCTTTCAGAACGGTGAATTGTGATAGAGCCATCATAGGGATTGCTCCGCTGCCCGTCGCGATCTGCATTTTTATGGGGTCTCGCCAATCTTCCTCCTTGGAGCTTTCTTTTTCTTCAACAAATGAGGGCTCAGCCCTTCTTGTGATTTCAATGGCCACAGTATTCCCTTCAAATTCTGTCTTAGCACCCAGAGTGGCTAGTGCATCAGGGAACCTGTTCTCAGACATGGGTTTGTGAATGATGCTAACATTATCAAAGTCTTTCCAAAGCCTTTGCACGGTTTCTCTGTATGGTGCGAGATTAGCTTCCTTTAGGGCATAGACACCCTCACTTTGTAAGATTATAAGTTTTGAATCCCCCACAATTCTGAGCCTTTTGATTCCCTTTTCTCTGGCCGCGAGCAGCCCCAGAATAAGTGCTTCATACTCAGCTTCATTATTAGAACAATGGAATGCTAGCTTGTATGACAGGTTGTCACGCCCCGTCCCGAAACGGCACCCGTGTGGGCCCGTGTCAGCGCGGCCACGTGGCATTCAACACAAAACCAAACAACACCTGCTCAAAAATCACAGAATAAAAACACAGCGGAAGACTTCTAACATATATACACAAGTGTATAAGTCAAACCACAAACTTAAACATCAAACAACCGACACTTAATTACATAACATGTAGTTCAAGTTCTCAAGTTTTATTAACACAACTCAAAACAGACCACTACTAGCCCAACCATGAGCAAACCAACTTGGCTAGCTACATCACTCGGGGCCAGCCCAAAAAGAGACTCCAACACGACCACCGGTAGTGGACCCACCAGGAAACCACCTGCTATCTGGCAATCAAAGGAAAACCAGGAGTGTGTGAGATATAGAATAAATTCAATAATACATAGCTGAAGTACTCAATCAATCAACTACAAGTTTATAATCACAACACATGCAGTGACACGTCTGTCACATCCTATGTACCCTAGGTCACTGTGGGAGCACACCCCGCTCGTTGTCACCGGTAATTAGGTGGCACAACGTACTCGCGGTGTAACCCAATCCACAGCCCATTCACGGATACCATCTTTCACACAAATATGCATATCAAAAGCTAAATCCTCAATTAGCATGATACACAAACACCACCACAACCACATCTCATTGAAGTTAAACATATCAAACACACTCACCTGTGAATCGACCGAAGTATGCCAAACTATGGTTTTGGCACCTCCCGAACAACCGGCTCTTTACCTAGCCACAAATCAACTAATATCAGTCCATGAGCTTCGACATAAGTCTCACATATAATCAAAGAGATAACAATGTAACATAAGCAACTTATAAGGTCATCACAACTTAAGACAAGTCAAAACACAACAACACTCCAAAACCGGTATGAAATCTAATAACTAGCCCATCGTATCCGGACTATCATTTCTTACGGGTTCTGAATTAGGACATGAGACCACCACCAATAGAAAGAAGACTTTCAGTACATCAATATCGATATAAAATTTGCTCTAATCGGAGCCCGGATGACCAAGATATACCTATTTGAAGTTACACAAAAAGAAACATGAATCTGCAGGTTCAGCAAAAGCATCAACTTTGAATCAAAAACTGCTATAACCTGGCAGGAACTAAGGCACAATCCATACATATTATCGAAGGTATGCGAGTCTAGTTTCATAATCAAGAGACGGATTGAAAATCCAAGCTTCCTACACAAAGTTATGGCCCTTCCCATAAGACGCGACAGTGCTGCCTGCACTGCGAATTCTACGACAACAGCTCGGTAAAACATTTTTCATATTTTCTGTATTTCGAATTAAGCTCTGAAATTTTTACACAACACAATAGACTCATGGACGAATCCACTGTAAAAATATCAAAAATTAACAAGACATTTAAGAACCCGAAACAAATTCGTGAAAACAGGTCTGAACCCAGATTTATAAACCCAATCAATGGGTTATAACAAAAACCCACGAACTCAAGAGTTCTAAAGCTCCAAGAACTGAACCCAAAGCCTTAAACCAACTGAAAATAACCCATCTAGGGCATGCAATCAACAACAAATTAAGGGATTGAAGTATATAACTCACCAATTTCCACTAGTAGCAAGACTAATCAAGAGTTTCCCCTAATTTTTTTCTTCTTTCTTCTTCTTCTTCTTCTTCTTCTTCTTCTTCTTCTTCTTCTCTCTCTCTCTCTCTCTCTGATGTTCAAGATCAGAACAAGGGGAAAAAAAACTAACGTAGATATTATTTTTGTATCTTCCTAATTACACTATTCCCCTCAAACTAAACACCCCTTATGATTTTAGCCCAAAACTCAAAATCACTCGAAAATGCCAATTAAACCCTATTTATCCGTGACGGGTATTACACAGGTAATCCTTTGTGGCGCTGTCGCTTTGCAACGTGACACCTGCCCCAGCTGAATTGCCTCCAGTTGCCCCATCGAAGCCTAGAGTCCAGCTTTCTAGTTCATGGCTGGCCGCTAGTGCTTCGAAATCATCTCATGGTAGTGATTCTCCCAACGGTTCACACTCTCCGCTGGGACTTGATCGCTCGCGGCGCTGTACACTCTATATCAAATTCCGCGAGAGCTAGCAGCCACTTCGCGGCCCTTCCATTAAGCACAGGGCGAGAGAGCAGGTACCGCATGGGGTCATTTCTGGTTACGAGCTGTACTTTGAACGAAAGGAAATAGTGCCTGAGCTTTTGTGCTGTAAAAACGAGTGCTAGACAATGGCGCTCAATTGGGGTATAGCGTTCCTCTGCTCCTTGCACTTTTCTACTGATGTAATACACTGGCTTCTCAATTCCTTCCACTTCTTGGGCGAGTAGTGCCCCAATTGATTTCGAGGTGGATGTGAGATACAAGATCAGTGGTTTTCCCTTTTGTGGAGAGACCATCGTCTGAGGTGAGGCCAAGACAATTTTGACTTTCTCAAAGGCCAACTGGTGCTTATCCTTCCATTCAAACTTGACTTTTTCTTTCAGCAAATCTCCCAATGGTGCAGTAATTTCCGCCAAAGCAGGGATAAACCTTCTTAGATAAGGAGACCTTCCCCAAGAATCCTTTGAGGGATCTCTGGGAATGGGGAGGGGGCATGGTTGAGATAGAGCGGATTTTGGATTCGTCTGCATCAATACCATGTCTGTGCACCAAAAAGCCCAAGAACTTTCCTGCTGTGACTCCAAAAGCACACTTAAGGGGATTCATCCTCATGTTGAACCTTCTGCACCTCTTGAACACCCCCTCGAGGTCACGCAGGTGCTCTTCCTTGTACTTTGACTTCGTGACGAGGTCATAAACATAGACTTCCACTGAGTGATGAATCATATCGTGGAAAATTGCAGTCATAGCCCTCTGGTAGGTCGCGCCGGCGTTTTTAAGACCAAATGGCATCACGGTATAGTAGAAATTTCCCAGAGGGGTTCGAAAGGCAGTCTTCTCTGCGTCCTCAGGTGCCATCTTAATTTGATTGTATCCACTGAATCCATCCATGAAAGAGAACATTTCATGGCCGGTAGTGATATCAACCAAGGTGTCGATGTGAGGCAATGGTATTTCATCCTTTAGACAAGCCTTATTAAGGTCGCGAAAGTCCTCGCAAACCCTAATTTGGCCGTTCTTTTTCTTTACAGGCACAATATTGCATAACCATGTTGGATATTGGATTGGGCGAATGAACCCTGCACTCCTGAGCTTCTCCACTTCTTCCTTGATCTTTTCTTCCAAATCTGGGTGGTACTTCCTCTGAGTTTGCTTCACAGGCTTGGAGTTTGGAAATACGTCGAGATGGTGACTCACAAGCTTTGGATCCAAACCAGGCATCTCGTTGTAGTGCCAAGCAAATACATCACTGTATTTGCGAAGCAGGGCCACCATATCAGCTCGAGCGTTAGGTTCCATGTATTTGCTAACAAATACTGGCCTCGCGGTGCCTTCTCCATCCCTTAGATTAATTTCCTCGAGCTCTTCTTGTTGGAGTTTTGGCCCATCCTGCATATACTCAGGGGCTGGCTCAGGTTTGTCAATTATTTCGAGCTCTTCTCCATCTCTTTCTATATCACGGGGGTCAGAAGCCTTACAAACGTTCGCTGACCCCTGACACCGTCACAAGTGATACACAGTTTTCCCTCCTTCGCTAGTCTTTGTGATTTTGCGAGGGGTCAGCCTGTCAAAAACCGTAGGGCGCTTCGCGGGGACTGGTTCTGATGATTCACCTTTGATGTTTTCCCATTTTGGAATTTTTATCCCAACGGGCCTCGCGGTAATGGCTTCGCAAGCTTCTTCCACCTCAGAAAAGTACACTGCATCTGAAAGATGAGCCTCGCAGACCTTGAATGGCCTTTCGGTGGCAGGTACAGTGATTTTCTTCCCAGTCCAGATGCCTTTAAGGCACTGATGATAGCTTGACAGGACCACTGCATACTTGTGCATCCATGATCTTCCCAAGATTACGTGGTAGTTGGTTGGCCCTTCAATGATGTGGAATTTAGTTGGTGCACGAATGGGCCCAACCGCGAGGTCCAGTACAATGTACCCTAGAGAGGGTTTCTTTTCTCCTCCAAAACTAACAATCCCCACCAACGACTTAATGATTCATGGCTCCGGGATATTCAACTTCTTTAACGTTTCGAGGGGCATAATGTTGATTGATGCCCCTCCATCCAGAAATGCTCGCTTGAACTCCACACCATTAATGTAAGCAGTGACAAACAAAGGCCTGTTGTGGGGAAATGGCACCCTCCTGTCCGTGTCTGAGAATGATATTGCGTTAGAATCCTCGCGGATGGTCCTCGCGACGGAGCCTCCTTCCACCACACATGCTTCCTGGCTTTGATTAGCTAATGCCAATATTGCCCTGGTCATTTCCACTCTTACGTTGGGGGTAAACCCCAGCCCATCGAAGAAGGTTTTAAATTTGTGGCTCTTAGACAAGATCTGATGCCTTTCTTCCTCATTTACTTCCACGGTGGGCTGATCATAGCTCGCGATCTCCTCAATGTGATCATAGAAGGAGGTCATGTACACCTCTTCATCTTCATCCTCCATTTCATACATAAAGTCATAATACCCACCATTACAGCATTCCGCCATCGCGGCTCCTTCCCCGTGCTGAGGGTAGGGCCTGTCGCGTACGTCTCTGTTTACACCAACCCTCAGTTCTTTGTTGTCCTGTTTCTTCTTGAAAATCTCCTTGAGCGTCCAACAATCACTCGTTGGATGCTGCACCCTCCTGTGAAAGATACAATATCTTGGGTTCGCACGGTCTTGTTGCGTAGGCTGAACCTCGACCTCTGGGAGTTTTAGACATCCGTCCGCGACCCATGTGTTAACGAGATCAACGACCTCCTCTACGCTGCAAGGATATGGAGGTGCATCTCTTGCTTGCTCTTTGTAATCCTTGAAGGGCCTGACCCGTCTCTTAGGGTTGCCATCACCCCCATGTGGCTTGCGCGGAGGCCGCAGTGGCGAGCCCTCCACTTTTCTTCCATGTTGTTTTTGGTATGTCTACATAGACAGTACCACGGATATTAAACGCTGCTTCCATCAAAGCTGAAAACGTTTGATACTTCCCATTGATCAGATGTTTCTTGTATTCCTTGATCATGCCTAGAAGGCAAATCTCAACCAGGCGTTTCTCTGGTACTGGCTCGTGGCACTGCACTGCTTTGTCTTGGAATCGTTTGATGAAATCAACGATATCCTCAGTCAGCTTCTGCTTCTCATTTACCAGGTTTAATGATGTTATCTTCTCCGTCACTTGGAAGAATTTGGTGTAAAACATATTCACCATTTCTTCCCAAGTGTTTACAGAGTGAGGCTCGAGATTGACATACCAAGTATATGCACGAGATGTGAGGGACTTGGAAAATTCCCTCAAGCAAAGGCTGGCATCTTGTGAATGGACTCCTAGAGTTTCGATGAAACGGTGGACATGCTCCTGAGCACTTCCATCTTTTCCATTGAACTTGATAAATTTTGGTGGCACGTACCCTTCTGGATATGGCATAACCATGATCGCAGCGAGGTATGGTGGTTGAATCTCAGGACTGGGAAGTGTTGGTAACGTTGCTCTGGCCTTTTCTTGCTGCAGCAAGGCTTGGACATCTGCCAAAGTGAGAAATGCTTGAGGCTGTGGCTGTTGGACCACACCCCCTGCTGCTGGCGTTCCTGGTGCGAACACTGAAGGTACCACTTGGTTTGGATTATGGCCATTTTGTAGCGGTGTAGCAGGTGGGTTTACCACCTGTGGTGGCTGGCCCACCAGGTTTCCCTCCACAACATTTGGTGGGGGCACTGATGGAGCCGCTTGTGCTGCAGCCGCCATTACGGCTTGAGTGAGTTGAGCTATGGCTAGGAGCAACTGATTCTGGTTATGGTGCATCTGCTGTTGGCCATCTCTAATGACCTGTAGAGCTTCAGCATTTGCAGCAAGGATTTGTGTGGTATCCACCTCCTGGATTTCTTCTATCACTGGTGTCTGTTCTTCCATTGCTCTTTGGCGAAGAGTTTCGATTGCACTTAAAAGGTTTTGTGATGAAGAACCCTGTATCTGTGGACCACTTCGTTGTGTGTTCAAACGACTTCTTGTATCAACCATCAGCTATGAAAGCCTCCCTAGCGGAGTCGCCTTATGTAGGTTCGGTTTTGTGGTTTAATGAATAAAATTAACTTGGAGAGGCAAACAATAGCTAACAATTGAACATGAATAAGAGAGTGTGTGGAGGGGTAAAGGATTAAGCCAAGTATACAAAAAGAGAAGGCAGCAACGGTCAGTCCATTCCCATTTGGATCATCATCGTCCTCGAATAACAGTCTTAGAAGAAAGACGTGCTCGCGAGCACTAGCAAGAACAATGTTCTTGTTTCTAGAGCTCTGAGTCACTTCCCCTTTCTAAGATTTCCGTGTTCTAAGGATGAATCAAAATCTCTCTCGAATTTATGAATGAATGCCTCATATTTATAGGGATCCACGCCCAATCATGGGGCTACAGATATTTCCCCAATAATATGATGACACGTGCTCTCTCCGTATACCTGGGCGACGTGAGTGATGTCACTGGCCGTTAGGAAGCTTCCATTAGGTCATTCCAGTGCATCGTTTTCCCTCGTCGCGACCCTTAATCCTTTAAAGCCACCAAGCCACTTGTTTTTCCCCTATTCCTGCGATGCTGGGCATGGTCGCGAACCATTCGGCTCGCGCCAAGGCCTAATTCGAACTCGTATCGACTTCCCCATCCCTGCCTTTTGGTCAGGTACAGTCGCGAGCTTATTCGCGTATTCGTGTGAGTGTTCACTTTTTCCCGTCGCTTCCCGTCGCGTCAATCCTCTTTGCTGAGGGCCTCGCGAGGGGTGAACTCTTTTCTAGTATGTACTTTCCTTATACAGGGCATCCCTTGCTTAGGGTGTCCTTAGCTCTGCTATGTCCTTCCGCGAGGTCGCCCTCTCGCGGTGGGACTCCACCTTAGTCCTTATTTTTAGTCGACTAATGACGTGTCGGTTTGAACCTTAACGAGCCACGTGGCGAGCTGTTATAGGTCGGTCAACTGTAATTGCTCTCTCACCCCCAACGGCGAGGGGTACTCTGTCACTTATTGCCCCTATAGTGTGCACAAATTTGTGATGTAAAATATCAACCATGAAGTAAAGGGAGGAGATCAAGGGAATCAATCAAAATATATCGATTACATTTCTGTCTCGAGGTGATTGATCATGTAGTTACTGAGATTATGCCCAAGAGGATTCACCATATCCCTTGTTTGTTGTCGCAATGGGGCACTTGGCCCAATAATTGTGTTGTTGCACTTAGGTGTAGTGTCTAGTGAGATTATAGATTCAACTCTTGTGGAAAATAAGGACACTCACACCCTTGCTTTCCAAGTCTCTCGTGCTCGGCACGAAGCACGACGTCATCAATAACTGCTTCGGTCATGTGACGTTGCCAATAACATTTACCACTTAGGCCTTCCAGAAGGTTCTAGACGCACCCATTCGGTTGCCACATAATCTCCTCTATGTGCTCTTGCAAACTTCTAACAGACTCCCGAGTTGGCTCATGGGTTGGGCTCTTTCAGCCCGAACCGAAACCACAAAACCCGGACGATAATCAACAAGCCTCTGGGTCCACACGGAACGGTCTAGGCCACTTCAATCGGCCCAACACCGTTTGGCCCAAAGTGTCTGTTGGAACTTGTGGCTCATATGGAGAGGTACCAACGTGTTCTAATGAAAGGCCAGATGCCCGAGCAGAACGGAACGGCGGTACGGTACGGAATTATTAGGGTTGGAATAGAGTAGGGCTATATATACTCTCTATTGTAAAAAAACGTAGCCAATTTTGATCATAATAATATAGACTCGCTTTTGCTCCCGTGGAAGTACCCGATCTTGGGGAACCACGTAAATTCCTGTGTTGATTCTTTACTGTTTTCGTATTCATTATTTTGCACGTGTGGTGATTATTCTAACAGTGTCCACATACTGAGCTAACTGAATGGGTGGCTCCTTGGCCTTCGGCCCAACGGTCACTCAGCCAATGAGAGATTCATCAGGTCAATGGGCCACATGGAACGAGATGAGCCCATCATGATCGTTCGGCCCATCGGCCGAAGGGATCGGCGTGCTACTCCTCGTCGTCCAGCCCAAAGCGGTTGGTCCAAGATCCGGCTATCGTAATATTCGGCCCACTACTGGCTGTAATCCTAAAAATGTTGTGTAATCATCCTTCCACTCGTTAATATCTAGACCATGTTTTCCACAAAAGATAAGAATTGTTTCGTAATAATCCGCACGACAATAGAAAATAAGTACTTTGGACTGATACACAAGTGGAGAGAAAACGTCTCACAAAATCTATGGCTCGCTGCCGGAATATGCGGTGGCTGATGCTGTGAAGATGCAAGTGATTAGGGTTGGTTTTGGGTTTCTTGGGCTGGTCCTCTTTCTTTGGAGGCTTTGGGCTTTAATGTTTTATCTGGGCATCTTGGCCCAAAGGGTTTATGATCTTTGTATTGTTATATCCGGCAATTTAGGCCCATAGGTGTTGTGTGCGTTTCATTGTTATATCCGGGCACTTTTGGCCTTGAGGTGTATAGGGCTTTGCCCTTATGGTTGTACTTTCCAACTTTTGGTTGGATCCTTTCCCCTTCCCCTTCCCCTTCCCTAATAAAATGTTACTTTTGCCGATCAAAAAAAAATCTAACTGATGTTTATTTATTAGAAGCCAAATACAACCCAGTGAAAAAAATACATTTGAGCCTAACTCAACATATTTCCTCTCTTGGTGAAGTATCAAAACCAATCTTCTCAACAGCCCTTCCTTATTATGCTAAATTTTTAAATACTGTTTGGTAGGGACCAAAATCACAACCAAATTTTGATCCATCTAAATTTTTCTGTGTATGTCGCATTGCTCTAGCAAGTAAGATTATCCCCGGGTGCAACACCAAGTTGGTTACAATACTCGGTATAATACTCAACCCTAGCATTGACCGTAGCGGGGTTCCCACCATTGCACTCCAATGCACCGTTAATGGCTCGGATGGTTTCACCAAACCCCCGGCCAGAAATTATGATCGAGTGGCAGTAGTTCATCCAATACCACAAGGCAGTCTTGTAAGCGATGAGCGGATCTGAGGCCACGATATCTGGGTTGTTGAGTCCATCGAATCCGATGCTATTGCCGGCAGGACCATAGTTGAAGTTCCATGATAGTTGGATTGGCCCTCTCCCGTAGTAACCTTTACCAGCTACACAAGGATACTGAGTGTTGGTCTCGTCACAGTAGTCCTTGGATGGACCATCTATTTCCTCTATGTAGCAAAAATCTGCACAAAATAGAAAATAAACACAAAAACATCAATTATTTTTTTTGCAATGATATATAGGTCAGTCAGCAAATTGTTGTTGACAATTTTCGTATAATAGAAAAACATATATTGTCCTAATCCTACCACAAAACTCAGATTTCTGGCATTTGCTATGTCACTAGACAAAAGTCTGCACATAAAAAAATTTAATAAAAAAATTTAGCCACTTTTTTCACGTTTTATATGCCTAGCGTCAGGGAATTATATTCTGAGGTTTTATACTCCCTCCGTCACATAAAGTTAGTTCCTTATTCTATTTTTTTGCTATCCCACAATTCATGCCTCTTTACAGAATTCAATGCCCAAAAAATGTTATATTTCCGTTTTGTCCTTTTTAGCACCCAAACAAACTCACAACTAAGAAATAAAATAATGCAAGGGGCAATTATGAAAAGTGAAAATTTGTACAATGTAATGTTTCAATAAAAAGTTGAATTTCCGAAAAAGAATTAATTTTTTCGGAACGAAGGGAGTAGATTATTGTTATATGATTTTGTTTCGATATGCTTAATGATTTGAGAAACATAATAGGTGCATCTCTGTATTTATCTAATAGTAATCAGATTACTAAGTATAATGCATGGTATATAAATAGAGAGGGAAAAGTGGAGTGGGGAGATGGAGAAAATAATCCTACGTAAAGTCTCATGCGTGAAATGGGCGAAAGCCGCGGCGATTTCGCGCTTAGAATCATCAATCGAGCCCTCACGACCAAACAAAGGGTACGAATCAGCAGCCTGAAGAAAAAGGGACCGCGTATAGAACCCCTTTCCAGCGCAACTAGCAGCGGCTTGATCGATAATCCCATTGAAAAACGCGTCTGTCAAGATATCGGAAACCTTGACGTCAGTGGGAGTAGTACCTTGGCCGGATATGAGCGTCGGTAGGGCGGCACCGGCTATGATCCCGGTCATAATGATTGTGAGGAGGTTGTGCATTGTAGCTGACATTTTGAGAGAGAGAGAGAGAGAGAGAGAGAGAGAGAGAGAGAGAGAGAATTTGTGTGGAGTAGGAGTATTGGGAGAGAGGGATATTTATAGGGAAAGTCAATGTGAGGAATTTGTTATGTTGGTGTGTAGTGGTTTGAAAAGAAAACAAGTGGGGCATGTAATTGTTCTTCTAGAGAAACCGGGTACACATTATTGTCTTTAGTTGACTTTGACTTGTTCATAACAAAATTAAGATTGGGTAAGGACTATTGAGATGCATGCATGACTGATCATGGCCACAAAATTCAAAAGGTCATCTTGATGGTCCTTCGGAAAAGTTCAACGAACAATTAAAAAAATACCATTATTATTAATGTCGTCACTCTTTTTTAATAAAAATTAAGGTAAGTCACTCTCTTTTTAGGTTTAGGCATTTACATTATCTTATGGGCTTATTGGGTTTTAGAAGTTTAGGCACTTTCATAGGGTTTGGAGGTTTCGGCTCTAAGGGTATTATACAGTTTCATATGGTTTTAGAAGTTTAAGCATTTTCATAAGGTTTTGGGGTTTAGACACTTTCATACGGTTTGAGATTTAGAATATAAAATAAAAATAGGAGAGAATGTAAAACAAAAATAGGAGAGAGAGAGAGAGAGAGAGAGAGAGAGAGAGAATGGGATGGACTATATTTGTCAGAATTTTTTGGCTGGACTTGCATCCAGAAGGTGGAGCGGCCCATAAATCCCATCAAAGTTCAAAGGTTGACATTGGGGAATTTCGTGTATGCTTCTGAACAATTAAATTTGCTAGAATCCCACACAAACACATACGCACCATTTACAAGACATGTACACATAGTGCACACGTTAGTGTAGGCCACTGGGCCTACATGAGTTTGTGTATTTATTTGTGCTTATGCTTGTGGTTGTAGAATTTTTTAGTTTTTGGAAGGAAATGGCTTAATCTCTGTTGTCTATCGTTTGGTTTGGGCTGAAAAGAGCTGTATAATTTCTATCATTTGAAAGTATTTTTAGTAATTCAAATTTATTAAAGACTCTTACTAATCAGAGTCTCTAACAATTCTAGACCACTTATTGCCGAGATGGGCATACAAGATGCAACTATTTTGTGAATCTGTGTTTGGAGTACGTAGAGAAGCTAGGTACTTTCCGGAAATTGAGATTATAACGGATGTAAATAATTAATAACTTAAAGCGTTCGAGTTAGCTAATGCATAGCCCTCGACTTATATATTCACAGGTAATAATTATTTCACCGTCCAATAGCCCGATTAATAAGTAATTAAGGACTGATCAAGTAGTATGCAATCTTGATTCTTGATCATTTATTGGTTCGATCAACTAATGAATTCATAGGGCTACGACAATTGACGAAATTCTCACACCCGATTTACATGTACACCACGACTTTTCATCAATCAATAAATGATTCTAAAATCAAGATAAAAGCACCCAGTGGTTGATCCAATGGTAGTCTCTTGACAATGCAGGGACCTCAAAAAAATCTTTGATCTAGCGTTAGACTCCCACCAACGTGCTATCAATTTACGTGTTTGGACAATTCATACCGAACTTTGCCTTAGCTTCAAATGGGCTCCCCGGTGGTACGGGGTGATTGATTGATCCTTATGGAACTTTCATTTTACATTTAAAATGTCATGATACTTAGTCCCCAACTACCGAATGAGACCATAAGAACGGTTCCATGTCAACTTCTTCAACCCCAAAATGTCCCCACCCCACCACCATGCCTTTCTCAACGCTCTCTTCATCAACTTCGTCACGACCACGGCGCCAAAGTTTCGTCACGTCACTTGTCATATTGGTCAAAGGCTAGGCAACTGTAATTAATAACAGAAGCCTCTATTCTAATTGTTTGTTTCGTACCTCTTCAGTTGTCTTGAATTCATGATAAAAATTTATATAGAAATTCACACATTCTTTATGAAATTCACAACACCTGTAAAATAATTTATAATAATTTCATAGAAACTCATAATGTCAGGATAAAAGCCAATTGTATTATAAATATTATGAATTGAAAATTAATGTTGTGATTTTAAGCCCATTTTAAAAGCCCATCGTATTTGTAAAATGCAAAATTTCTAACAAATTAATTGAGTAATGTGTTGTTGGGGTGCAGACAACCTTCAGCAGTACCGGGGGTATGGGGGCGAGAGCCCCCAGGGACACAATTTGAGGGACCTCAGTGTGTAATTTCGGCCATAGGCCCGACCTATTTATTTCGCTGTTAGTGTGTAATTAGGGTTATCAGTTTTCAGAGAAAAACAGAGAGAGAGGCGAGAGAAAACGCAGATCTCAGAGAGATTGTGAGAAGACTTGTACTCTTGATTTCGATTTCATAGTGGACTGGTGTGACTCCCGTGGTTTTTCCTCGCGTTGAGGTTTTCCACGTATATCTGTGTCTCGTTTCTTTTTTCGTTTTTCCATTACGCACGATTACTTGATTTTCTGTTCTGTGATTCATTGTTTCCAAGATCCGTAGGGGTGTTGTGGGGTTGCGAAAATCCTAACAACTGGTATCAGAGCCGCGATTGCGGTAGGGTTTGTTCGACAGGTTAGGGTTTAATTTTGTTCGGGCAGGCTAGGGTTTCAGTGGGAGCTATGAGTTCGGAAGAAGGGAAATCGAAGATCGATAAGTTTGATGGGTCAGACTTCGCGTTCTGGAAAACGCAGATAGAGGACTATCTGTATCAGAAGGATCTTTACCGGCCGTTGGAGGGTAAAGAAAAGGGGAAGAAAGCTGAAGAGAGCGACGATGATTGCAAAGTTCTTGACAGAAAGGCGTTAGGGGTTATTCGCCTATCTCTTTCCAAGTCAGTCACACACAACATATTGAAGGAGAAAACGATGGAAGAACTTATGGAAGCGCTGAAGAAGATGTACGAGCAACCGTCTGCAGTGAATAAGGTACATCTTATGAAAAAAACTTTTCAACCTGTCTATGGCAGAAGGGGTTTCCTTTATGTCACATCTCAGTGAGTTCAATATGATTGTTGATCAACTTACGTCTGTCGATATCGAGTTTGATGATGAGGTTCAAGCCTTGTTAATTCTGTCTCAGTTGCCAGATAGCTGGCAGGGTACTGTTACTGCAGTCAGTAATTCGGCAGGGAAAGAGAAGTTGAAACTAAGTGAGGTTGTTAGTTTGATTCTAACTGAGGAGGTCAGAAGAAATTCGATTGAGAGTTCAGGTTCAGGCACTTCAGGTTCAGCCCTAAGTTTTGAGCAGCAGAGGGGCAGAAGCCAGAGTAAGGGTGGTCAGAATCAGAACAGGGAATATGTCAAAATCGAAGAGCAGCAAGGGAAATAGGGCTAAATCTCAGGTTCGGCCCATTAAAGGTGAATGTTGGAATTGTGGTCAGACAGGCCATATGTCACAGGCTTGCAAAGCACCGAAGAAGAATAACGGTGGGCAGGAGGCTCACATTGTGCATGATGCACTTGTTCTTGCTATGAACAGCGACGCCGAATCGTGGGTGATTGATTCGGGTGCCTCATTCCACGCCACTGCTAACAGGGAGGTTCTGCAGAACTATGTAGTAGGGGACTTTGGGAAAGTATGCTTGGGGGATGATGAGCCTTGCAGTATTGTGGGAAGAGATGATGTTCAGATTGCGGCGCAGGAGTACAGATGGTGTCTGAAAGATGTCAGGCACGTTCCGAAGTTGAAGAGGAATCTTGTTTCGGTTGGACAGCTTGTAGCAGCAGGTTATACTTCGACATTCACAGGGGACACGTGGAAAGTCTCCAACGGTACCATGGTGGCGGCTAAAGGCAAGAAAGTTGGTACACTTTACTTGACTTAACATGGTAGAGATACACTTGCTGTTGTAGACAGCAAGGAGAGTTCAAATCAGTGGCATAGAAGACTAGGGCATATGAGTGAGAAGGGAATGAAGGTTTTGCAGGCAAATGGGAAGCTACCGGGGTTAGAGTCAGTGGATATTGACATCTGTGAGGATTGCATCTTCGGGAAACAGAAACGGGTTAGCTTTCAGAAAGGCGGCAAGCCTCCTAGGGCTCAGAATCTAGAGCTAGTCCATATAGATGTTTGGGGTCCAGCTACTGTGTCTTCGCTTGGCGGTTCTTATTACTACGTTACCTTTGTCGACGATCACTCGAGAAAGGTATGGGTATACTTCATGAAGCATAAGTCAGAGGTCTTTGAAGTCTTCAAGAAGTGGAAAGCCTTGGTTGAGAACGAGACAGATTTGAAAGTGAAGAGCTTGAGGTCTGATAATGGCGGAGAGTATGAGTTGGGGGAGTTTAAGAGAGCCTGCGGTCTATTCGGGATTCGATTAGAGAGGACACCTCCAGGGACTCCGCAGCTTAATGGCATTGCAGAGAGGATGAACAGGACCTTGACTAAGCGTGCTAGGAGCATGCGGATACACGCAGGGTTGCCCAAGATGTTTTGGGCAGATGCAGTTAGCACAACAACATATTTGATCAATCATGGGCCATCAGTTCCGCTGAACTTTGGCATACCAGAGGAGGTTTGGAGTGGTAAGAAGGTAAATCTTTCACATTTACGTGTTTTTGGTTGCGTGTCCTATGTGCATATTAGTGATCAAGACATGGATAAGCTTGATGCTAAATCACAGAAGTGTACTTTCATTCGGTATGGCTGCGATGAGTTTGGTTACCGGTTTTGGGATTACAATAACAGGAAGGCAATCAGAAGCAAGGATGTTGTATTCGATGAGAGGATCATGTACAAGGATAGGGACAGTAAACAGAGCAGCGGGAGTACCATTTCGGATGGGGATACATCCGAGTACTTTGGGTTGGAAGATCTTCCAGTTGACAGTGGGGTTGAGCAGAGGTCTGGTCAGGTAAAGGAGAGAGCTTTCGATGAGACAGTTTCAGAGGGGACCGTTTCAGATGGGGTAGCTCCAAAGACAGGGACTAGTTCAACGGTCAAAGAGTTGAGAAGGTCAGCCAGAGTACCCAAGCCGAATCTGAAATACATTTCTTCGATAGATTACTTGCTTTTGACGGACAGTGGAGAACCAGAGTGCTATGATGAGGTTTTGCAGGTTCCTGAGTCAACTAAGTGGAAGACTGCGATGCAGGAAGAGATGGATTCTCTTCATTCCAACGGTACTTGGCAGTTAGCTCAGCTTCCAGAGGGAAAGAAAGCCTTGCAGAACAAATGGGTTTATCGACTTAAGCAGGAAAGTGATGGGAAGAAAAGGTATAAGGCAAGATTGGTTGTAAAGGGCTTCCAACAGAAAGAGGGGATCGAATATACAGAGATATTTTCACCGGTTGTGAAGATGGCCACTATCAGAGTGGTGTTGAGTTTGGTTGCTGCTGAGAATCTCTGCCTTGAGCAGTTAGATGTTAAAACTGCTTTTCTTCACGGGGACTTGGATGAAGAAATCTACATGAAGCAGCCTGTTGGCTTCATTGTCAAAGGCAAGGAAGAGATGGTGTGCAGGCTCAAGAAGAGTCTGTATGGTTTGAAACAGGCTCCCAGACAGTGGTACAGAAAGTTTGATGGTTTCAAGCAGCGCAGTGGCTATACAAGGTGCAGTGGAGATCACTGTTGTTACTTCAAGAGGTTTGAGTCTAGCTACATCATTTTATTGCTCTATGTAGATGATATGCTTGTAGCAGGATCCTGTGTTAGGGAGATCAACAGATTGAAGCAACAGTTGGCAAAGGATTTTGTTATGAAAGATCTGGGTGCAGCTAAGCAGATGCTTGGAATGAGAATTAGCAGGAATAGGGCTCAGGGAACCTTGCGGTTGAGTCAGGCTGAGTATATTGAACGTGTTCTGGAGAGGTTCAATATGCAGGGTGCCAAGGCAGTTGGCACACCCTTGGGAAGTCACTTCAAACTTTCTCAGGGGCAATCACCCAAGACAGATGCAGAAAGAGAGTATATGGCCAAGGTTCCGTATACCTCGGCCATTGGTAGCCTAATGTATGCGATGGTGAACACGAGACCAGATATTGCCCATGCAGTGGGAGTTGTGAGTAGGTTTGCTAGCAATCCAGGGAAACAACATTGGGAAGCAGTAAAGTGGATTATGCGATACTTGAGAGGTACCACTGATTTGCCACTTTGTTTTGGGAGAGGGAATTTGACAGTACAGGGATATGTGGATGCAGACTTTGCCGGTGATCAGGATACGCGGCGAAGTACCACGGGTTATATCTATACTATGGGTTCAACAGCGGTGAGTTGGGTTTCACGTCTGCAGAAATTAGTGACATTATCCACGACAGAGGCTGAGTATGTGGCCGTGATTGAGGCTGCAAAGGAGATGATTTGGTTAAAGAGCTTCTTGGAGGAGATGGGTTTGAAGCAAGAGAACTGCGTTCTTTTCAGTGATAGCCAGAGTGCTATACACCTTGCCAAAAATCCAGTGTTCCATTCCAGGACAAAGCACATTGATTTGAGGTACCATTTCATTCGTTCGCTTTTGGAGGATGGGGATTTGTTGCTAGAGAAGATTTTGGGGGACAAGAATCTAGCAGATATGTTGACCAAGCCTGTTACTATTGAGAAACTGAAGTTGTGTTCAACTTCAGTTAGCCTTCATGCTTGAAGAGATGATGCGCCTGGAGCCACACCAAGAGGGGTCAGATGACTACGTCCATATTGATTGAGATTATTTGAGGTTTGCAGTTGTTTGTTTGCTGATGCTTTGGTTATCTTCAAGTGGGAGATTGTTGGGGTGCAGACAACCTTCAGTAGTACCGGGGGTACGGGGGCGGGAGCCCCCAGGGACACAATTTGAGAGACCTCAGTGTGTAATTTCGGCCATAGGCCCTGTGGACGGCCCGCGGATGGTTCTGTTTTGCGTTTGAAAAGATTGTGATTGTTAGAGTCGCCACTCGGATTTGAGGTCCGAACCCGAGAAACCGATTAAAAATGTGACTCGTTTGCCCATTAAAAAAAAAAGATTTTACCGATCATAACGGAACCAAAGATTTCTCGGATTCGGGTGTTTGGTTACGAGAGGGGAAGGGTTTTACGGCACCCCTCTCGCCCGGTCCGTGAACCGGTCTCTACTCAACATTTTGTGGGATTTTGGAAACATTTGAAATTCGATTTATCCACGTAGACGGTGAGTCGGGGACAGGAATCACATAACAACAATATATACACAAAAGATACGAATCTACGGTGGATGCTCGTGCACGTGATCTACATGGGTGATGATGATAACAATAATGGAAATTACTATAAACATTCACAGAAGTAAATTACAACAGAAATTGTACGACAACCCAAGGAATTATGAACATGAGACTTAATAAACTGACTTGCAATCTGGATCCCAGAATAAGGATTGAGCGCTCAAGGGTGATGGCTTAAGCGCTCAACCTTCATTCCTCTCATGCATTTTCCTTGCTGGTTTTTCATGTTTAATGAGGTTTTTAAGACCCTTGACCACCTCAGAAACATTAAACAAACGCCTTTTCACTTCAAAAATCACCGAGATGATGTCAAAATCAAATTGCTTCAAGTCCGAGTTTGAGCGCTCAAGACTCATGGATTGAGCGCTCAAACCAGCAAGTTTCGTGAGTTTGACCCTTTTGGCTTCTTTTCTCATTCTTTACAAGATCAAACATTAACGAAACATTTTTCATGGAGAATCAAGTGAAAACAGGTGGTTTGATCTTTTAAAAGAATGATGAAAAGAGGAGAATCACCACAAATTAATAAAGGAAATGCTTGAAATAGGATGTGAGAGAGATTCAGATTATAAGCACGAGTATAACAACTCACACACACCGAAAGAAGTTTAAACATGATCCATCATCAAAACAACCAAAGAACCAAAGAAATGGCCTTAGAATGCCTTGAGCGCTCAAAGGCATGACCTTGAGCGCTCAAGCCATAATGTGGCTTTTCGGTTTCGACTTGAAAATAGATTTTGGGTGATTCTCGGGACCTCAAGATATTAAATAAGAGTGATTAAAGAACCTTGTTTCCCCTTTAAGACAAGGTTTATGAACATTAAAATCATAAAAAGACTAAAAGGTGTACATGCATGAACATTTAAGATGTAAAAGATTATTTGGAAAATGAAATAAACACCTCAATAGCCTTTTTATGTTGATCAAAGACCTGTATAAAGCCCAAAAGCATAAAAAAATGTGACTAACGGAATCGGGATTGAGGCTCAAGGATTGAAGCTTGAGCGCTCAACCCCTGCTGCAACTGCAGAATTTAAAAACATTTTGATTACATATTTTGGACCTTGTAAGCCCAATGCAAGTACAAAGAACTTGCTTGGACCTACTAGTCTCCCTCAGAAGAACCAGAATGTGATATTTCACATATTAACTACCTTTTTAACTTGATTGAAAGCTTGAACTTTGATTTTTGGCTTGGTGATGAAGACTATCAGTGTTTATTTGGTGAGCTAGATGAATATAACAGTAGAGAGGTGGTTGTTTATTACTCAGATAATGAGCAGAGGTGGTATTTCGAACCTTAGAAGTGGTTTTGATGGATGGTTTGGATGAAATGTAGGTGGTTTTGTAGTGAGAGAAAGTGGTGAACGATTTTGTGGGCTATAAAAGGGTTGGAGTGTGTAAATTGGTAACCCCTAAACCAGTGGGCAATGGCTGGTTTAAATAGGCAGTGAGTGGGAGGGAAGGGAGGAGAGAGAGAGAGTGGGTTTTGTATTTGAAATGGGTTAGGAGTAGTTTTAGGAGTAGATTAGGGCAATGTAGGATGTATTTTACGTGTAGAAGACGTATACAATCGGTTAGATGCTCCTCCCTGCATGAAATCTCATGATGAGATACTCTGCAGATTCCTGACTGGGATCAGAGTTGTCAAGGTGGAATTTTTGGGTTTGAGCGCTCAAGGTCCAGGGGTTGAGCGCTCAAGGTTATTTTTGGGTGATTTTGGACTGTTTGGCGATGTTTGGTTGATTTTAATCAAGTTCAAGCCATTTTCACCAGTTTCGGGTAGTCGTAATTGGTCCGTTTCATCATCGGGAATGCTCGAGCTCATCCCGGGTTCAAAATCGGAGTGTCTACAGGCCCGACCTATTTATTTCGCTGTTAGTGTGTAATTAGGGTTATCAGTTTTCAGAGAAAAACAAAGAGAGAGGCGAGAGAAAACGCAGATCTCAGAGAGATTGCGAGAAGACTTGTACTCTTGATTTCGATTTCATAGTGGACTGGTGTGGCTCCCGTGGTTTTTCCTCGCGTTGAGGTTTTCCACGTATATCTGTGTCTCGTTTCTTTTTCCGTTTTTCCATTACGCACGTTTACTTGATTTTCTGTTCTGTGATTCATTGTTTCCAAGATCCGTAGGGGTGTTGTGGGGTTGCGAAAATCCTAACATGTGTTTGTCTTAATATTGTAGATTTGGAGGGAAAAATAAAAAATCTATCTAGAACCATACTCAAAATGCACGCACATAAATCTATGGGGCTAACACATACAACACCATAGTTTGTGTGGTCCCATACAATTGTGAGAGATTTTGGAGATTTGAATGTGTATTTTGAGTTTGGTTCAAGATTTATTGGAGAAAAAATGGAGTACAGGAAAAAAAAAAAAGGGAATAGAGGCCTACTGATAAAATAAAAAAGAAAAGAAAAGAAAGAGGTTCTAAGAAAAGCGAATATCAGAACTTTAGTGGCCACAGAGAATCGACCGCAAGTCACGTCCAAAGCTTGGCACCATCCGGAGACCAACAACCAAGTTTCAACTTTATTTACGATTTTGAAACTTTTTTATAGTAGTTATCTATATTGTTTTTATTTGGGTTGCCTTAGTCCCGAGGTTGCACAAGCCCAAGGGCTTGTTAGAGTTACCCCTGAACTGGCCCTACCTGTTATGAGCAAGCCGTGTATAATTTTGCATGATCACCTTTGTTTAAGGGAGTTTTGGATACTAGTTATTAGTTAGGAGACACATGCCTTATTTTGGTCTACTAAATCCGAGTAAATCAAGGCATTAAATGAAAAAATAAGAATATATTCTCTTATTAATGAGAGAATATATTCCCTCAATTATTAGGAAAAAAACCCCTACTAAGTAGAGTTTTTGGTACTGGTTATACACACAAGTGTACACAAATAGGCACCAGCCTAATAGGCTAGGAAAATCTAAGAAAATCTTAGGCTTGGGGAAATCGTAGGTCTAACTTTAAGAGATTTTAGGGCATTACATATACAAGCATAATGTACATATTCTTAGTGACTAAGTAATTAGGAAGCTTCCAAGGGAATTGCCAAGCAATTTCCTCTCAATCCTTCTAGAAAATTAATGGGAGCAAAATCTGGTAGTATAAATATACTAGTACACTAGTTAAAAATAATTATTGTCCAAAATATAATTTAAGTAAAAGTAAATTCCATTTAATAAACTAATTGTTAGTTTGAAAAAAAATCAGGGTCATTTCACAAATGCTCCCCAACTTTACTTGCCACGTGTGCACCAAGCGGGTGCCAAGTGGCTGCAACGAGAGCACCACATGGGCGCCACGTGGCATTTTTTTTCTCTAATAAGGTAGTCGACTTTTCCCGACATTTGTTAGCATTAACAACACGTGTATAGATGGCATACGTAATAAATGCCGATAATGCCCTTTTCCGGCATTTGTGGTGGCTTTTCCAGCATTTGTCCCGTCCCCCTCTCAAAGACCGGCCCCTCTCTCTCTCTGTTGATTGTCTCCTTCTCTTCCAAAATTCAATCACTTACACTCAAAAGCCAAAACAAATCCACCATAGATCCATCATACCCACGTCATCTAGACCCAGGATTAGAGTGCAAAAGTGTCACACCCTCATTTTTAATAATCAAAGTACAATTATAATCCACATGGGTTGGTTAAAAGGCATACATATCACCTTTAAAAGCCAAGTCAAATATACAATCCCAAGTCAAAGTTTCATAAGTCTCCAAGCATCGAATACCCGTACCCAATTACATACTTGCCAAAAGGATTTAAAGTGAATACATGGTTTAGAATTGTCAAAAGATTGAACAAATTAAAGTTACACGATCATCTCCCAAAAAGATATTAAGTATGGAGAGGATAAAATAACTTCATGAGCAAATGAGCTTCATGTTATGCATCCACACTCCAAGCATCCAACTCATGTTCCTTGCCAAGTACCTAGAAATGATAATGTGAGCTCACTAGCCTAGTAGGAAACTTATCTACTAATGCTAAGGGTAATGATTAGGAATGAGGAGGCTAAAGAATGCTATTTATGACTAGACCAAGTGCCAAGTGTCCAAATCATATCTAAGTGTCCAACCAAGTACCCAAGTGTCTCACAAGTGTCTACATTCAACCATGTACCTATCAATCTCACTAGTTTATTCATTTCAAGCTTGTGAATATTGAAATTCTTTTCTGAGTCTTTTGGGCCTCATGGAACCAATGTCCTAGTCTTTTGGGCTCATGGAACCCTTGTCCGAGTCTTTCGGGCCTCGTGGAACCCTTCCTAGCAACCCATCGAGCAGTGGTCCAAGTGCATCAACTTACATTTCATTCAAGTTCTCTTTATTCATTTAAACCATCAACGTAACTCTCATATGTCCAAAATGTGTATGTGACCCATTTCGTTCAAAAACACGTGCTTTGTTAGTTATTACAAGTTTATATGGGTCAAACGTAAGTTGAAAAATCAAGGTAAATGACCAACCATGCAAAGATAGGCTAGGAAGAGGTATTTCGGTCATTAATGAAGTGCACGATGCAGATATATCAAGTATGGAACCAAACAAGTCAATCGGAAACCAAAGAAGAGTTTTCTGAAACTTTTTGAAAAAGGTATGGATACCTCCGAAGGGTGGTATCGATACAAATGCACAGTCAGTGAACAGAGAGAAAGGTATCCATACCTCCCCAACTTGGTATGGTTAACAATGCACTGTCTGTGAAAAAAAAAGGAAAAGTATCCATACCTCACCAAATTGGTATGGATATCAATGCACCGTCAGCGAACAGAAAGGAAAGGTATCGATACCTCACAAAATTGGTATGGATACCAAATTCTACGAAATGAAAATTTTGACAACTTTCACAAATGGAAGGGGGTTCCAACCCATGTCAATTTTGGGGTTTCAAACATCAACTAAGCATGGAATAAGGGTATATCAACCACCAATTCATAGATTTAACAACCAAATAAGTGAGAATCAAACTGTAGACACCCCAATTTGAACCCATGATAATCCTTGGCATTGCCGATGATAAAAATGGCCCGATAAAGACACGTGGAGCTTGATTGATTGCTTGAAAACCCCTCCAAAACCTCTTGAAAATGAACCCTAGTTTACACCACCTTCTAGTACATTCAAAACCCTCGTTATTGATATATAATACATCCTAATCCATTTAGAAATGACGAAGATGCTCGCGTTTCACTCAAATGACTTATTTTTCCACCCTCTTGAGGGTAAAATGGTCATGTACTTTGATATACAAATAATTTTTGGTTCAAACCACTTGGGTTAGAAAGCAGACTCAATTACCTTTCAAACTCTTCAAACCATGTGCAAAAAGGAGTTCGGTAGCACCCAAAGCGGCCCCGCGAAGTTTGATATGTTGTGCAGTCTCCAAGTCCAGTTGCCCACACTTCATAGTCCAGGCGCCCGGACTCAGTATGGGTGCCCAAACTTCATAGTCCAGGCGACCAGGCTTCCAACTCTGGGCGCCCAGACTTCTCTCCAGATTACTTGCATTCCAAGGTAAAATGGGCGGGAGGATTGTTTTTGGGGATATTTGGCAGAGATATTTATGTGTGCTAGTGGAGGGAGAATGATGACACTAAATGGACCCCTAATGAACCCCCTAGGTGACCCTTTCTACCCTTCTATTGCCTATTAAACCCACTTACCTCTTCCATTTGAGAGGAGGATCAACTCTTCCCCACTATCCTACTGTTACTCTGCAGAAATCTCCCCAGAATCACCATCTATAGTCACCCTCTCTTTGTTTCATTCTTCTACAACCCCAAAACCCACTTCCATACTTCCTCTATTTCACTCATTTTCTTCACCCACAATCAAACCCCAACCATAACATCTACAATCAGTTCAAAACACTTCTAGAAGCCAAAGTCCAGTTCATCCAACCATCAAAAATCCCCCAAATCAACCAATCAAGTTCATCAATTAAGTCTCTCAAGGTAGTTTATATACCGTTGTGTTTAAACAGGGCCCTGACGGGAAACCACCTGACTATTTCTAGTTCCTCATACTAGACAAGAGTTTGGGAAGGCTGAAAGTTACAAGAAAGGATCAAGTTTTTGGCACCCACACTGAGTGTGGGCGCCCATACTTTCCAAGTATGGGCACATTGACTCCTCTCTCCCTTTTGTGTTTTCTGTCCCTTATTTAGCTTCTCATGCATGTTTGAATCATTCATGAATGGTTTGAGATCATAAATCATGGTCATGACATAGAAAGTCATCTAGATTAATTCATAAAGTGCATAAGAGGCGAAATAAATCATGGTTTTTGAGATGATCCAAGAACACTACATCCATTGCATGTGATATACTCTTAACTTTATGCATATTTCAGAGCATTTAGTAGTTGGTGGAAAAATCATTATGCTATTTATGTTCATTTTCATCATACTCATATAGAATCCATTTAGATTTCATATCATTTTCTACCCCTCAATGTCATAAATATTCTGTCCATATCAAGTGTGTGATAAGAGTTTATTTCATATTAGGGCTCATCTTTCTTCCTCTTATTTTCCACTAAAAAACATGCCAAAATTAATCATCCTTCTAGGCTTGAATCATTGCGTAAATATGGTCTTTTCAGAGTTTATTAGAGGCAAGAAGTTATAAAACATTATCTTATGCATGACAGAAAGCATGGCAGAGCCTAAATTTGTTGCTTATGTGAACACCTGGAATGAGAAACCATCCACCCATATTCTATTCCAGTATGAAGTCCCAGTATGTGAAATTCCCTTACCCTTTCGAGCGAATTTTATTTTTTTAGTGCTCAAATAACCATGAGAATATGTTGGAATGTTATTCAAATTGACAGATATATGAGGTGTATTCACTATAACAATACAAAAGAGAAGCTCACAATCAACAAATATCCATAAAGCAATGATAAAAATAAGGAACTTGATTATAATTATCATGCAAAAATTGGTCTAATTGTAGGGGCAAATAATTTAGACAAGTAGACATAAATAAAAACCAAATATTATGTCTTTAGTGGTGGGCCCATTCGAGAAACCTAACACATCATCATAACCAAGTCTTTGGACAGTAATTACAACATGCAAGTGGTCTTCTCAAAATAAGGCTAGTTAACATGAACAATACAAATATGTCTGGCCATTCAAAAGCCTTCCTTTGGGCCGACTTTTGAACGCATAGGTATCCTAAAAATTACATTATTCAAAAAATTAACTGCCTTATACCATTTAAATCCGGCCAAATAATAATCTTCCTTTGGGCCGATCATTACCCGCATGGATCTAAACGTTACTTTATGTAATCCAAAACTGTTACCTTTAAATTCAAGAAAATCTCCATGATAGAGACCACTTTGGCGGCTTATCACTTTAATTCTCCTAAACCTTAGGTATGGATTATGATACAATTAATCTTTATGCCCCAACTTAAATAATTTTGATTGCTTTATTGAATCTAGCACACTTTAATGGCCATAAAACTAAAATTAAACACCTCAATTGCAGCAGGAGCATATGCCAAACGAATACATCAAAATCAAGTTCCGTAGTTGATTTCCAGTAAACATGGTTATACTAGAAAACCAAATAATCATAAATAAATAAATAAAACACGTTAACTGCTAATTGAGATCTATTCTGTCACATATGGGTTTGACTTGAAGTCTTGCAGATACAACTTAACATCATAATTAAATCATATGATCACCGGTATAAGTCCAAACATAAACCGAAAGGGTTTGAACGTGACGGTGATATCGATGACGTTAAGAAAACTCAAACAAAACCCATGATACGTGGAGGCCAAGTCTGTAATAATTTCTACTCAACACAATATCCGTGATGCTAGAGCAGAAAATAATATATAGATTGAACTAGTTTCACGAATCACCAAGAGGAAAAATTGATGTTTTCCTCAATAATCTTTAAAAATAATATTAGAAACAAGTAACACCCATAGGATGTATAGTCGGTTCAATAGATAAACACGTGATTATGCGGGAAACGTGATCACCAAAAAAAAGAAAAACCCATGAATGGCAAAATAAACTTCTACCTATATCAATGAGCACTATAAACTCAGTGCACAATACATAACGGACAAGTATACTGTCCATGTGCAAGATTATAAAATCAAGAGGTCAGACAAGCATATTTGAAATCCACGAAGTTGTTAGTACTTGATCTGAGTAATATCTTAAAACAATTCGGCTTTATTCATGTGCAACTTTCGTAATCGACAAGCTATTACTGTGATCAAGCCAATCGGCGGTTTACTTGTTTCAATTTAGGAAAATTAAACTTTATATTTTCCTCAATAATCTGACAAGAGGCTCTGATACCGCTTGTAAGATTTCATAAGAAACCCTAAACCCAAGAACTCATGTCAAACCATTGAAGAAAATAATAGCGGATGCGTCAGAGGCGGCTCCACCCTTTCACAAGGGTGGTCACTTGAACACCCTCAAGAAAAAAATTTGTTTAAAAATACATGTAAAAATTTTGGTTTTAGTTTAGTGTAAGCATTATTGAACACCCTACTCCCAAATATTTGAACTCCCTACTCAAAAATATTTGAACACCTAGCTCAATAAATCAGCCCACAAATCAATTTTATATAAACAACCAACTAAAGTCCAAAGTCTTTCCATAGATGGTCAATATACACTATAAAGCCTTTAATATTTTATATTACATGTAATAAATTTATATCGGGTTTTTTTTAACATTTATACTATGAACACTTACAAATCCTGGTAATTCACAATAGAATCCTTAACACCAGTTCAAAATAAAGTGCACACCCTTTAGTCTTTACAACAAAAATTAGGAAAAAAAAAAGAGTATCTATTGTATTGATATCTTGAAAACCAATCAGGCACACAAATTTCTACAATAAATATATATTAGTGTATTTATCTCCCAATTTAATTTTACTCGACCCAATAACATAAAATTCGCCAAGAAAATTTGTGATATCTTATTTATTTTCATATTATTTGGGCCCATTATTCACACTAATATATGATTTTTTTTTATGTATATACTAGTCAGTAGAGCTAGTTGAGTTAATTAAGGTAAATGTTGAACACCCTGACTCAAATTTCTAGAGCCGCCACTGGGATGCGTACCTGTCGCCATGGAGGATGAGAACCTTGTGTGTGGTTGTTCGTCTTCCACCTCCAAAGCCCTACTCTTGATCTTGACCTTAGTCTCACACACGATGGAATGGTATGAGAAAAGAGATTAGGGTTTGGAGTGGGGACTTAACCACATATTTATAGCCCTTGGTTCCATCATAGCCCATCATAATAGATGGAACCCTAATGGGCCTTGAATGGTCTCTACACTTAATAATATCCCGCACCACTTAACGTACGTGATAAAACCCAAATATGTGCTAACAAAGATTTGTCAATTACCCGGTCATATTTATTAGACGATCAAAACTCAATGGGTAATACCGACACCACTCAAACCTTATTCGACAATATACAATATCTAATTATATGATCTATGTAGGCCTACCTATAGAAAATTGCTAACACACAAAACAGAGGATTTTGAGTTGTAAGAACTACACACGTCGGTTTACGAACCTATTTTTTGCACTAAATTTAGCAATAGAGAGGAATGATAATTAGAAAATCTTACATCCAGTCTCGTGAGTGGCATGTGCAAAGAAAGCCGCGATTTTCCGCTTAGAATCATCAGTCGTGCCAATAGTCCCAAAAGCCGAAAAAGGAGTGAGGGCATTGATGAAAGCTGTCTGGGTGTAAAAGCTCTTCCCCACGCAACTCGTTGGAGCTTGATTGATTATCCCATCAAAAAAGGATTGAGTTACAATATCAGAAACAGAGACCCGTTCGAATTCAAACAAGGTCCCGACTGGCACCCGGTCCCGCAATGGTCATTGGTATCACCACAGTACCCAAATTGGCTTGCAACAATAAATTGAATCGCAACCGCAGTTCTGAGCCACTGCAGTTTCTGCTAGGAATGATCCGGCGAGAATTCCGGTGACGAGGAGCGTTATTAAGTTGTTTCTGGAATTGAGGGATGCCATTTGGGAGAGTATGGATTGAATGAATGGTTAATTGAGGTGGGGATTTATAGTGTGAGAATTGAAGGTTCTAGGAAATATAACTATGAGTCTATGAGATCGTTTTTCTTTTCAAGTTTGAGTTTGGTACGTAATTTTTTTTTTTGTGGAGAAATAGGAAAAAAATTGCATTAAAACACCAACAAATACAAACAAAATAACAAAAAAATACAGGAAAAACAAAAAACAATACAGAAAAAAGAAAAAAAGAACGGAAAAGTACAGAAGAAAGGAATCTCCGTCGTGCATGCGTCATCGGAAGTCACCGGTCGTCGTCGTCGTCGCCGCGTCCGCCGGAGCTGTTGGAAGCCGCGACTCGCCGTCGATGGTGGAGATCCAGACTGGGAACCCCGGATCTGGCCCCCATGGGCCCAAAAATCGATGCGGTCATCCACACCGGACCGGAGAGGAACGGATCCGGCATGGGGAGTCTCCGGTCACCCTAAAAGGCGCTCAGAGGAGGAGGAAGAAGGTGCAAGGCCGGCGGCCATGGGAGGGGGAAGGCTGGCGGCCATGGGAGGCCTCTCCCTCTCCTCACTTTCTCTCTCTAAACTCACTCTCGCCTTTTCTTTCGTACGTCATTATTTGAACATGTTATTTTTGGTTACTGTCTTGGCTTGTTTTGTTCGGAGAAAATTCAAAATGTCAACAAGTCATATGGTTTTTTTCCCTTCAAAAAGTCAACATATTCTTTTTGGTCATATGTTGTGTGTCTTACGAGGTACTTGGTACTTTTTGTTTTTGGTAGGTTTTGACTTTTGAATGATTAGATTCTAGATTATGGAAAATAAAACACGTAAAAATGTTTGATGGAAGTGTGCGTAAATATTTGATCAAAAAAAAAAGGTGTGCGAAAAAATATTTTACGCATCTAAATAAGGTTTTTTTTAGCGTAACTAATTAATAGATTATTGGTACACATTTGACGTGCCCTCATTGGTTATGATACTCCCTCCGTCACTTTTATAGTGTTTAATTTTTTCATTTTGGACTGCTCCTTAATAAATGTGTGTTTTGGAAAATTAGTGGGTACATTTCCTATTTTTCCCTTAAAAGTAGATTCCTTTTTAAAAGTTAGTAGATGTTATTATATTGATAAGGGTAAGTAGTGGAAAGTAAATGTAAAAGTTGTAAAAGTTGATGTGAGAGAAAATAAGTTGGAATTACAAGGCTACACACTTAAAAAGGGATGGAGGGAGTAATTAAATGACACTATTTATTTTTATGAAAGTTCGAACATATTGCTCAAATATGACACACTAAATATATAAATATATACATAGATAGATAGATACTATGCATATATATTAAAACAATATAATCATATTAAAATTTAGCCCAACCCTTTTTTTTTTTAGTATGTAAATTTTATTGTGAGCAACCTTGGGGTTTGGCCCAATAGCTTTGTAGTACTCATTTGGGGCATGAGGCCTAGCGGCTAGCGCTCGTATGGTAAGGAGTTTGGCTTTCAACAAGTCCCATCATTTGGACATTCCAGAGCAACTAGCCGAGTAGTTATTTGGTGTACGAAGGATTGACAGGAAATGCTCTCTCACCCCATGTGGTGGGGTGATTTCACCGGTGGATCCTCCTTGAGTCAGCCGTCTTCCTCCTAGCCCAACCTACACAAGCCACAAACCGTTAGAGCCCCACTGGCCCCTTGCTGGCGGGCACTCCAACACTCAAGTTAGCCACTAAAGAGAGAAAGCCAATAGAGAGAGTAAAATTTAGATCTAGAAGAGTGTGTCCATACCTCTAGGGTCTACCCTTGGTATTTATAACCTCCTATATACTTGCTCTCCAAGCTAAACATGCTCACACACGTGCGATGACATCATACCTTATTACACTGGGCTCATGGCCCTCAGTAAATCACGCAATCACTTAGACATGTAAGGGTGATGCCACCTCATCGCATCGGCCTGTGCCACAAGTGGTAAGGCTTAATTGTCTTCCTTCCTAACAACTCGGCCCACATAGCTCTCGGCCCAAACCGCTATGTTGGCTTTCCGGTCTATATCTAGTACTGGTCCTGAATCATTGGCCCAATACTTTAAGCCCATGAGGGCTCAGCCCACTCTGGGTCTCTTCTCATCGATCCGACCCGTAACTTTGTGCAGATTTGTCCCACTACACCCCAACGGAGAGAGGTACTCTGTCACTTATTGCCCCTATAGTGTGCACAAATTTGTGATGTAAAATATCAACCATGAAGAAAAGGGAGAAGATCAAGGGAATCAATCAAAATATATCGATTACATTTCTGTCTCGATGTGATTGATAATGCAGTTACTGAGATTATGCCCTCGAGGGTTCACCATGTGCTGAGTTTGTTGTCTCAATGGGCCACTTGGCGCAATATATAGTTGCACTTAGGTGAAGTGAGGTTGTAGATTCACGAATCACACCACAGGTGGTGTTAAGCATTGATTCTTCTTTGGTAGACCATGTTTTCCACTCGGCAAAGCAAAGAAAAGCTTGGCTGAGATTGGTCTCTCAGTGGAAAACATGGTCCTATATCCAGAAAAGCTTGGCTGTAATCCTGAGCAAGTACGTAATCATCCTTCCACTCAGTAATATAGGACCATGTTTACCACAAGCGTTAAGGATTGTTTCGTAATTCTGCACGACAATAGAAAATAAGTACTTCGCACTGTTACACAAGCGGAGTGAAAACGTCTCACAAAATCTAACTGATGTTGATTTATTAGAAGCCAAATACATCACACAACCCAGTGAAAAAAATACATTCCAGCCTAATTCAACATATTTCCTGTTTAACTGATGTTGATTTATTATGCTAAATTTTTAAATACTGTTTGGTAGGGAGCCACCTAAATTTTCCTGAGTATGTCGCATTGCTCTAGCAAGTAAGATTATCCCCGGGTGCAACACCAAGTTGGTTGCAATACTCGGTATAATATTCAACCCTAGCATTGACCGTAGCGGGGTTCCCACCATTGCATTCCAATGCACCGTTAATGGCTCGGATGGTTTCACCAAACCCCCGGCCAGAAATTATGATCGAGTGGCAGTTGTTCATCCAATACCACAAGGCGGTCTTGTAAGCGATGAGCGGATCTGAGGCCACGATATCTGGGTTGTTGAGTCCATCGAATCCGATGCTATTGCCGGCAGGACCATAGTTGAAGTTCCATGATAGTTGGATTGGCCCTCTCCCGTAGTAACCTTTACCAGCTACACAAGGATACTGAGTGTTGGTCTCGTCACAGTAGTCCCTGGATGGACCATTTATTTCCTCTATGTAGCAAAAATCTGCACAAAATAGAACCATCAATTATTTTTGTTGCGATAATAGGTCAGCAAATTGTTTTTCACATTTTTCGATAATAGAAAAACATATATTGTCCAAATCCTACCACACAACTCAAATTTCTGACATTTGCTTAATAGGTCAATGACTTTTTTGTCACTAGTCAAAAGTCTGCATATAAAAAAAATTTGCCACTTTTTTCCCGTTTTATTATTTTATATGCCGAGCATCAGGGAATTATGCACTAAGTCACGTTCTGAGGTTTTATACTCCCTCTGTCACATAAAGTTATTTAGCTCCTTAATTCATTTTTTGTTGTCCCACAATTCATGTCCCTTTACGCAATTCATTGCCCAAAAAATGTTATATTTCTTGTTACGTCCTTCATTTTAGCACCCAAACAAACTCACAAGAAATAAAACAATGCAAAGGGCATTTATGAAAAGTGAAAATTTGTACAATGTAATATGTCTCAGTAAAAAGTTGGATTTCCGAAAAGGAATTAATTTTTTCAGAACGAAGGGATTATTGTTACTGTATTTGATTCTGTTTCGATATGCTTTAATGATATGAGAAACATAATAGGTGCATCTCATTATCTCTAACAGTAGTAAGATTACTAAGTATATAATGTGTGCTATATAAAAAGAGAGGGAAAAGTGGAGTGGGGAGACACAGAAAATAATCTTACGTCCAGTCTCATGTGTGAAATGCGCGAAAGCCGCGGCGATTTCGCGCTTGGAATCATCAATTGAGCCCTCACGACCAAACGAAGGGTACGAATCAGCAGCCTGAAGAAAAGCGGACCGCGTATAGAACCCCTTTCCAGCGCAACTAGCAGCGGCTTGATCGATAATCCCATTGAAAAACGCGTCTGTCAAGATATCGGAAACCTTGACGTCAGTGGGGGTAGTACCTGCCGCAGTGCAAGGGCCAGCTTGGCACCCTGCCCCACAATAGGCATCACTAGTACCACAATAACCGTATTGGCTACAACACATGTCGGCCGCACATCCGCAATTTTGGCCGGATATGAGCGTCGGTAGGGCAGCACCGGCTAGGATTCCGGCCATAATGATTGTGACGAGGTTGTTCATTGTAGCTGAAATTTTTAGAGGGAGAGAGAATTTGTGTGGAGTAGGAGTATTGGGAGAGAGGGATATTTATAGGGAAGTCAAACAGAGGAATTTGTTATGTTTGTGTGTAGTGGTTTGAAAAGAAAACAAGTGGGTGCATGCAATTGTTCTTCTAGAGAAACCGTGTACACACTGTCTTTAGTTGACTTTGACTTGTTCATAACAAAATTAAGATTGGGTATAGACTATTGAGATGTATGACTGATCATGGCCACAAAATTCAAAAGGTCATCTTGATGGTCCTTCGCAAAAGTTCAACGAACAATTAAAAAAATACCATTATTATTAATGTCGTCACTCTTTTTTAATAACAATTAAGGTAAATCACTCTTTTTTTAGTTTTAGGCATCTACACTATCATACGGTCTTATTGGGTTTTAGAAGTTTAGGCACTTTCATAGGGTTTGGAGGTTTCGGCTCTAAGGGTATTATATATACAGTTTCATATGGTTTTAGAAATTTAGGCACTTTCATAAGGTTTTGGGGTTTAGACACTTTCTACGGTTTGAGATTTAGAATATAAAATAAAAATAGGAGAGAATGCAAAATAAAAATAGGAGAGAGAGAGAGAGAGAGAGAGAGAGAGAATGGGATGGACTATATTGTCAGAATTTTTTGGCTGGACTTGCATCCAGAAGGTGGAGCGGCCCATAAATCCCATCAAAGTTCAAAGGTTGACATTGGGGAATTTCGTGTATGCTTCTGAACAATTAAATTTGCTAGAATCCCACACAAACACATACGCACCACTTATAAGACATGTACACACACTGCACACGTCTAGTGGATTGGGACCACAAGTTTTGTGAGCGAGTTTGTGTATTTTTTTGTGCTTATGCATGTTGTAGTAGAATTTTTGTTTTTTCAAAAGGAAATGACTAATCTCTATTAACTATCGTCCGGTTTGGGCTTAAAAGACTTTTATAATTTTTATTGTTCGAAAGTATTTTTAGTGATTCTGATCAGAGTCTCTAACAATTCTAGACCACTTATTGCTGAGATGCAACTATTTTTAGTGATGCAACTATTTTGTCAATATGTATTTGGAGTGTAGAGAAGCTAGCTAGGTACTTTCCGGAAATTGAGATTATAGCTATCTGACTGTTTATGTCAATGGTTATAACGGATGTAAATAATTAATAACTCAAAGCATTCGAGTTAGCTAATGCATACCTCAACTTTTATATTCATAGGGAAGTATTTTTTTACCGTTCAATAGCACGATTAATAAGTAAGGACTGATCAAGTAGGCAAAGCCAAGGCCCGGTTCTAGTATGCAATAAAATATTTACGCAATGTCCTAATGATCCAATTATTTCTTTTGTAGATCTCAGTATGTACAACATCCATATATACATGCAAAAACGCCTTGTTTCGCTATCAACATCCATACATTTATATGTACACCACGACTTTTCATCAATCAATAAATGATTCTAAAATCAAGATAAAAACACTCAGTGGTTGGTCCAGTGATAGTCTCTTGACAATCAGGGACCTCAAAAAAGTCTTTGGTCTAGCGTTAGACTCCCACCAACGTGCTATCAATTTACGTGTTTGGACAATTCATACCGAACTTTGCCTTAGCTTCAAATGAGCTCCTCGCTGGTACGGGGTGATTGATAGATCCTTATGGAACTTTCATCTTACATTTTAAATGTCATGATATTTAGTCCCCAACTACCGAATGAGACCATAAGAACGGTTCCATGTCAACTTCTTCAACCCCAAAATGTCCCCACCCCACCACCATGCCTTTCTCAACCCTCTCTTCATCAACTTCGTCATGACAACGGCGCCAAAGTTTCGTCACGACCACGGCGCCAAAGTTTTTTTTTGAAACGGAAATAAGATTATATAAACTCGACAAAAGGGTACATCGAGGGAAAAAGACCAAAACCGGCCAATAGCGCGGAGAAGGCAAAAACCATCAAATCCAGCGAAAAACTGAATGATGGACAAAGAGAAAAAAAAAAAACGGGACAGAGACATAAAAAAAGGCCTAGAACAAGACAAAAAGAAATGGGCAAGGCTCCAAACTGCAAGAGACCACGGCGCCAAAGTTTCGTCACGTCACTTGTCACATTGGTCAAAGGCTAGGCAACTGTAATAACAGAAGCCTCTATCCTAAATTGTTTGTTTCGTACCTCTTCAGTTGTCTTGAATTCATGATAAAAATTTATATAGAAATTCACACATTCTTTATGAAATTCATAACACCTGTAAAATAATTTATAATAATTTCATAGAAACTCATAATGTCAGGATAAAAGCCCATTGTATTATAAATATTATGAATTGAAAATTAATGTTGTGATTTTAAGCCCATTTTAAAAGCCCATCGTATTTGTAAAATGCAAAATTTCTAACAAATTAATTGAGTAATGTGTTTTTCTTAATATTGCAGATTTGGAGGGAAAAATAAAAAATCTATCTAGCACCATACTCAAAATGCACGCACATAAATATATGGGGCTAACACATACAACACCATAGTTTGTGTGGTCCCATACAATTGTGAGAGATTTTGGAGATTTGAATGTGTATTTTGAGTGTGGTTCTAGATTTATTGGAGAAAAAATGGAGTAGAGGAAAAAAAAAAAAAAGAAGGGAAAAGAGCCCTACTGATAAAATGAAAAGAAAAGAAAAGAAAGAGGTCCTAAGAAAAGCGAATCTCAGAACTTTAGTGGCCACAGGGAATCGACCGCAAGTCACGTCCAAAGCTTGGCACCATCCGGAGACCAACAACCAAGTTTCAACTTTATTTAAGATTTTGAAACTTTTTTATAGTATTTATCTATAATGTTTTTTTTTTTTTTTTGGGTTGCCTTAGTCCCGAGGTTGCACAAGCCCAAGGGCTTGTTAGAGTTACCCCTGAACTGGCCCTACCTGTTATGAGCAAGCCGTGTATAATTTTGCATGATCACCTTTGTTTAAGGGAGTTTTGGGTACTAGTTATTAGTTAGGAGACACATGCCTAATTTAGGTCTACTAAATCCGAGTAAATCAAGGCATTAAATAAAAAAATAAGAATATATTCTCTTATTAATGAGAGAATATATTCCCTCAATTATTAGGAAAAAAACCCTACTAAGTAAAGTTTTTGGTACTAGTTATACACACAAGTGTACACAAATAGGCATCAGCCTAATAGGCTAGGAAAATCTAAGAAAATCTTAGGCTTGAGGAAATCTTAGGTTTAACTTTAAGAGATTTTAGGGCATTACATATACATGCATAATGTACATATTCTTAGTGACTAAGTAATTAGGAAGCTTCCAAGGGAATTGACAAAACAATTTCCTCTCAATCCTTCTATAGAATTAATGGGAGGAAAATCTGGTAGTATAAATATACTAGTACACTAGTTAAAAATAATTATTGTCCCAAAAATAATTTAAGTAAAAGTAAATTCCATTCAATAAACTAATTGTTAATTAGTTTGAAAAAAAATCAGGGTCATTACACAAATGCTCCCCAATTTTACTTGCCACGTGTGCACCACGCGGGCGCCAAGTGGCTGCAACGAGAGCACCACATGGGCGCCACGTGGCATTTTTTCTCTAATAAGGTAGTCGACTTTTCCCGACATTTGTTAGCATTAACGAGACGTGTATAGACGGCATACGTAATAAATGCCGGTAATGCTTAAAAAATGCCGGTAATGCCCTTTTCCTGCATTTGTGGTGGCTTTTCCAGAATTTGTCCCGTCCCCCTCTCAAAGGTCGGACCCTCTCTCTCTCTGTGTTGATTGTCTCCTTCTCTTCCAAAATTCAATCACTTACACTCAAAAGCCAAACAAATCCACCATAGATCCATCATACCCACGTCATCTAGACCCAGGATTAGAGTGCAAAAGTGTCACGCCCTCATTTTTAATAATCAAAGTACAATTATAATCCACATGGGTTGGTTAAAAGTCATACATATCACCTTTAAAAGCCAAGTCAAATATACAATCCCAAGTCAAAGTTTCATAAGTCTCCAAGCATCGAATACCCGTACCCAATTGCATACTTGCCAAAAGGATTTAAAGTGAATACATGGTTTAGAATTGTCAAAAGATTGAAGTTCTTCTACAACCCCAAAACCCACTTCCATACTTCCTCTATTTCACTCATTTTCATCACCCACAATCAAACCCCAACCATAACATCTACAATCCGTTCAAAACACTTCTAGAAGCCAAAGTCCAGTTCATCCAACCATCAAAAATCCCCCAAATCAACCAATCAAGTTCATCAATTAAGTCTCTCAAGGTAGTTTATATACCACCGTGTTTAAACAGGGCCCTGAGGGGAAACCACCTGACTTTTGCTAGTTCCTCATACTAGACAAGAGTTTGGGAAGGCTGAAAGTTACAAGAAAGGATCAAGTTTTTGGCACCCACACTGAGTGTGGGCGCCCATACTTTCCAAGTATGGGCGCCTGGACTCCTCTCTCCCTTATGTGTTTTTTGTCCCTTATTTTACTTCTCATGCATGTTTGAATCATTCATGAATGGTTTGAGATCAAAAATCATGGTCATGACATAGAAAGTCATGTAGATTAATTCATAAAGTGCATAAGAGGCGAAATAAATCATGGTTTTTGAGATGATCCAAGAACAATCCATTGCATGTGATATACTCTTAACTTTATGCATATTTAAGAGCATTTAGTAGTTGGTGGAAAAATCATTATGCTATTTATGTTCATTTTCATCATACTCATATAGAATCCATTTAGATTTCATATCATTTTCTACCCCTCAATGTCATAAATATTCTGCCCATTTCAAGTGTGTGATAAGAGTTTATTTCATATTAGGGCTCATCTTTCTTCCTCTTATTTTCCACTAAAAAACATGCCAAAATTAATCATCCTTCTAGGCTTGAATCATTGCGTAAATAGGGTCTTTTCAGAGTTTATTAGAGGCAAGAAGTTATAAAACATTATCTTATGCATGACAGAAAGCATGGCAGAGCCTAAATTTGTTGCTTATGTGAACACCTGGAATGAGAAACCATCCATCCCATATTCTATTCCAGGCGCCTAGACTTGGTCAGTGGGGGCGCCTAGACTGAGTCCAGGCGCCTGGATTTGGTCACCATTGGCGCCTGAACTGACCCCAGGTGCCCAGACTTGCCAAGTACGGGTGTCCAGATTATTGTTCGGGTGTACACTGTGTGATGTTTGTGAGTTTGTTTTGAGGCTTATCACAGCCATTTGGTCATATTTTTTAGCATTCCAGTGGGGGATACATTGTCATCATACACTCACAACACATAGCACATGCATCCACACCCGTCTCTTTGATCTTATAAATGCATTTACTTGCTCTCACATGATTTCGTGATTAAAGTTTAGTCAAACAACGTTTTTCAAAATCCCTTGAGCATTTAGTAGAGACCGGTGATCTTACCGGGCGAGAGGGGTGCTTTAAATTTCTTCCCCTCTCGTAACCTAGCTCCCGAACCTGAGAAATCTCAATAAAAGTAGACCGGTGAAATATTTTCTATACCAAGGGCAAAAGAGTCATTTTGTAAATAGGTTTCTCGGGTACAGTCCTCAAACCCGGGTGGCGACTCCATTCGATCAATCAAACAGTTTTCCTAATCTTTTGTGAAGCTTCGGCGGGGCGTCCACACAAACTCAATCAAAACCAAACCCCTTTCTATGGAGATTTTCAAATGTGATTAGAAAATGAGTGAATCAAGCCAAGAGCAATGCAAGATATCAACAATATACCATTAGAAGGAGTAGAAATCGGATCCCTGCCTCAATGAATGAGCTCCAAATGACAAGAAGATGAAGACCCTAGCTCTTGCTTCCAACCCCAACCGAAAGAAGTCTTCCTACGATTAATCCAAAGAAACCCGGACTCCAAATTGCGCATAGATGACAAATATGAGGTTGGATCTTGATGGGTTTGAGTGTGGAGGGTGGATTTGTAGTGGGAAATGAAGAAATTTTGAGAGGGGTCGGTGGAGAGTGAGAGAGTGAGGGTGTGTTGTGTCCACAAATTTTCTCCTGACTAAGTGTATAAACACCCCTTTTAATGCACTTACACCCCTCATGTTTCATATGCATCTTAAAGACACCCAAGTGCATTCCTAACTCCACATTAGCCCCACTTTACTCTAATTTCATTTCCTCAATATTATTACCAAAAAATTCTAGAAAAACAAGGGCCACTACAAAAAGCTTGGGGCAAGTCAATTTCGGTGGGTTTCTAGTTGGAGGAGCTAGGATTTTTGCTTGGAGTTTGATTGGAGTTTGATTGGAGTTCAAGTTCTTGAGGTAGGGATTTCTTCTCTCCTTCTAAGTGTTTTGTGTGTTGATTTGTTCATTTATTTGGTTTAATTCAGCACAAATTGTTATATACCAAATCTGTCAAAAATCTGCAGATTTTACCCTGCTTGTCTCCAGAAAACTCACACGGGTCATTTTGTCTATTGTGATGCTTGTTTGATCCTCTTTTGACCTTCGATTGTGTTCCTCGTTTGAAACCCTTGCGATGTCACTTGTTATCTCTTTCAAACTTGTTTGAGTTACCATGTTGGGTTCCATTTTCGTATTGTTGATTGTTCCTCAGATACAATAGATAATGTAACCTTAAAAAAAAACTACTTTTTGAAATTTTTTTGTTGAAAATAGTTTCTCGAAGGATAAAAACTAGTTTGGAAAAAAGTTTTTTCGAATAGTTTTTTTGAAATACGAAAGTTTGGAAATATTTTTTTTTTATAAAAAAAACTAGTTTTTGGTAAACCGTTAAAGTTTTAAAAATAGCTTTTTTTAAAAAAAATCTAAAAAACAAAATTTGAAAAAATAAACTGTTTAAAAAATTATTTTCAAAACTTGTTTTTTTTCCTACAAAAGACTATTTTTAACAAAAAAATTATTTTTTAATGAAATATGGTTTAATTTAATTTAATTTTTTTTAACTCTAGTGTGGTGCTCTGATTTCCAGATGAACCTCTTGACCCTTTACTTGACCCTTGTGAGTGACGAGAGCGTTCTTCTAGGTACACCTGCACACGTAGCACCGGATGTTAGTGCCAAAGCTGGCCGGAATGTGGCCAAGGAAGGCACTCCGACGGTCTAGTGAGAGATCAGAAGTAGGATGTACCACAGAGAGTTTATGCGTAGAGAGAGAAAGTGTTGTGATACCTTGGTAGGGTTCCTTCTCTTCGTTTATATAGGCTCCCCCAAGTACAGAGGTAGATCTGTAATCTAGCTCGGATGACGTCATTGTGCATCACGAGCCAGATCTGTTATCATTGCATGCACACGTCCTCGAATTAGGTACTGACATGTAGCGTAACCACTCGGATGCCGTCACCATGACGATGTGCCTTCTCCAATTTGTTACTCGCGTTAACCGCCTCAGATGACGTCATATATGACGTCTCTGGTATCTCGGACTTCCTTCCGAGCCATCTCGAATTTTATTCTTCTCGGATGACTCGTCCGGATCAAGGTTTAATTCGGCCGAGATGCTGGTTTGTCTCGGACGGCTTATCCCGTAATGCTTTATTTTGGGCTTGAGGGTACATCTTAGGCTTTGCCCCCTTTTGGGCTCTCTGTCCGAGACCCCTTTGGCCTGTGATATTTTGGCGCACTACATCTAGTTTTTTTTTTTTTTTAAAAAGATTTTTTTTTTTGTGGATGAGAATATATACGAAGTGTACTACAGTCGTTTCACACAAAAAGTTAGCACCGTTAATCTTAAAGTAACGACAATGGAGGTAAGTTACAATTAGTTTGAAAAGTAAAGGAGGGCAGTGAAATTTTAGAAAGTATAAGAAAGGTCTCTATATTTATTAGAAACCTTAGGAAGGTAAGTGAAATTTAGCCAAATTTTAAACATAAGGAAAACAAAATTCTACTTAATTGTTCGTAGAATTGTAAAACTTTACTCCCTCCGTCCATAATTTTTTGTTCCAAATAGAATTTTTTGTTGTCCAAAAAGATTGTCAGAATTGAAAAGTAATGGGGAAAAGTAATAAATTCACTCTTTTACCCTTACATGCAATCATGATGTATTGAATGGTAAGGGGAGGAAAGAAAAAATATGACAAGTGTAATCACCATGTTTTCCCTAATAAGTTGTCCCTAATAAGTTGGAATACTCAAAAGGGATCAATAAATTGGGATGAGATGGAGTATTTATTTGGTTTGACGTGAACAGAACAATACATTTGAGTTCATACCCCTTATTCCTTCAATTTAGGTCATGGAACTGTGAACCTTCCATGTAATTAGAAAAGCTCCTCTTATCCGTGATTGGGATATTATTACACGGCAAAATAGGAGTAATTGAATTGTCTATCTACTGTGACTATCAAGTACTCCCTCCGTCCGGATTTGTTGGTCCATTTTGGGGATTCCAACTTTTTTTTCCATTACCTTTTGAGTTTGTTAATTTCCTATTTTATCCCCAATCCCTCCATTTAAACTATTAGAGGCAAACTAAAAAATAATTAGTTGTTCAATATGGATCTTGTTTGATAGAATTAAAATTTTCAAAAATGTAAACACATTATTTAAAAAAATTAGTTTTTGAGTTGTTATTTTAAGTTTTAGAAAAGGGTCAAAAAAGTAAATTTTGCATACTTTATCCTTTAACTTTTGAAAATGGACAAACATTTTAGGATTTGAAAAAGTATGTTTGTGGACCAACAAATCCGGACGGAGGGAGTAGTACTTATGAAAAACTATTAGAGGCCTTCAGTTGTTCTAGCAACTAAGATTATCACCAGGCGCAACACCAAGTTGATTACAGTAGTCAGTGTAGTATTGAACACGAGCGGCGAGCTTGCTGGTTCCTTTCCACCACATTCAAGGTCACCGTTAATGGCTTGAATCGTCGCACCGAACCCTTGTCCATAAGTCATGAGTGGATGGATGTTCCTCATGCAGAACCACAAGGCGGATTTGAACGAGACAAACACGTCTGTTGCCACTGTTTCAGGATTATTAAGCCCGTCAAACCCGATGAAAGATCCGGTAGGACCGTAGTTATAGTTCCTTGACAGCTGAAGTGGTCCTCAGCCGTAGTATTATTTTTTTTATGCACATGGGTACTCTGTGTATGTTTCGTTGTAGTAGACTTCAGTACTGGCTCCACCATCCTCTTCGATATTGCAAAAAACTGCACAATGTAAGATTTCATAAGAAACCCTAAACCCAAGAACTCATGTCAAACCATTGAAGAAAATAATAGTGGATGCGTACTTGTCGCCATGGAGGATGAGAATCTTGTGTGTGGTTGTTCGTCTTCCACCTCCAAAGCCCTACTCTTGATCTTGACCTTAGTCTCACACACGATAGGTGCTTGCGACCTTAGATTGTATCGTAGATAGTGTCGCCCCAAGCGTAAGGCTAGGTCGGCGGTAGCATAATAACCGGTAAGACCAGGTCGAATCCACAAGGACTGAACGCACCCGGCGTGAGAGTTGTCTTGCAAGTGTAGGATTTCGGCCTTGAAGCAGCAAACTTAGTTTGTGATTTGTTTGGTGGAATTCTCTCGACTTCGAGAACGACTCGGAAGATTAAAAAGACTAATTAAACTAAGTCAAAGTCTAGGGGATTTTAACAACCATGACGAAAGCTAATCCGTTCCTCTCTTGATTACCGGCTTGGGGCATCATTAAATGCCCCCGAACGGAAGATTTAGATTTTAAAACCATTTACAAGAAAATGTGTTTACCAAAGATTAGGGTTTTTCGGTTCATTTGGCAAACGATTAAATTAACATCGCCCTAAGCATCACACGTGCCAAGTAGTCAAGCTCTTGGCTACGTGTGATCAAAGAGATTAACAAACTCAAACTTTGGTACATAAAATGAAACACTAAATCATTGATAAACAGGAAATGAAAGATTTTTTATGAGATGAACGGATTAAACTAGAGTCATGGTGTGTTAATCACCCCATGACTAAGCCTACGTAAACTACTCACAAACCATAGCAAGAAATAAGACTAGAACTTTGAAGGAAATGCAAAACATGATTTATAAACTTAAAAACTTATTTTTAATGAAGATCTCAAGTGTACCTACAACAATAACTCCAGAAAAAATCACAAACAACAAATAGAAACTAAGGTTTTTAAGAGAAATAGCTAGAACAACACCAAAACTAAATACTTGATGAAAACGAAAACAAACAAGATTTATATAACGACCTAGACGAGAGAAACCAGTTTAATACATGGGAAATAAACGGGAAATGAAAGCTTACTTGAGTATTCTAGAGAGAGAGACCTTGAACTCTCTCCAATGGAGGAGAGAGGCGAGAGCCAAAAACTAACTAAAGAAATAAAATGAAAGTGTTGGAGAAGGAGAGAGGTGATATAGTCTTTCACTTCTCTCTCTAATAAGTTACAAAAAGTCCTCACAAAGGAGAGAAACATTCCATAAATAGAAAGTGCAATAAAGTGCTCAAAAAGTAGTTGGCGGGCATTTTTGGACCGGTCCAAAATAATTCCGGATCGGTCCGGAATCGTCTGGAAGACTTTGGGCAAATCTGGACCAGTCCAGAATAATTCTGGATTGGTCCGGAATCGTCTCGAAGACTTTGGGCAAATCTGGATCGGTCCAGAATAATTCCGGATCGGTCAGGATAGGTCTGGTGCTGCCTTGATGAATTTGGATCGGTCCAGAATAATTTCGGATCGGTCCAGATTGGTCTTGACTTGAATTTGACTTCTTTGATCACTCCCATTGGGTTGCGTGCTTCCGGACTTCCTCCAAAACACTTAAATGAGTTGTGCGACCCTCGGGGGAGGTGTTCCTTGGTCATTTGAGTGCTCGTTCACTCCCGGACTCCACCGGGAGTTTTTGTAAGCATCAAGCACGGCTTCCAAGCCATCGGCTTGACTTGGTGACTTTTTCGAATTCCCGGGCCTTAGCCGAATCGTCATTCCTTCGCTCTTGAGGCCCAGTGTTGACGTGCCATGGGGCAAGTGGCCCTTGGTAGCTTGGGACGGTTCCCAATGCGCTCCAAAATGCGCTTATTTAGCGTGTTAAACCTGTAACTATCAAAAACACCACTACGCGCATATCAACCAAATAAAGCGCGAAATCGCATGTGTGTGTGGACTAAATGAGTTAGATAAGCCCCGGATACCTACAATATTGGGGACTTATCAATAGGATGGTATGAGAAAAGAGATTAGGTTTTGGAGTGGGGACTTAAACACATATTTATAGCCCTTGCTTCCATCATAGCCCATCATAATAGATGGAACCCTAATACGCCTTGAATGGTCTCTACACTTAATAATAGCCTGCACCACTTAACGCACGTGATAAAACCCAAATACGTGTTAACAAAAATTAGTCAATTACCTGGTCATATTTATTAGACAATCACAACTCGATGGGTAATACCGACACCACTCAAACCTTATTCGACAATATACAATATCTAATTATATGATCTATGTAGGCCCACCTACAGAAAATTGGTAACAATCTCCCACTTAGGCCACATAGGTCATCCAGATATTAAACATAGTAAACTTTAGGAGCGCTCAAACTTTTATTGTCGAAATTTATAAGTGTCAGCTCAAACAATCTGGTCCATCAAAAACACAAATATAGGATCATGGCGGTCTTTGCCATATTTATCATGACATGACCCATCCATGGTCACAAATATCTATGTATTCAACGACATAGATCAAGTACGGAAGTGTATCATGAAAATTACATGCAAATGTGATCCTTTAATATGCCTATTTCCAACTAGTCCTATTTCCAACTAGTCCAACCTTATAACTCAACAGAGTTCCTTAGTTACACATATATTCAAAACTTCATGTATATACCACAATTTGAAAATATGCAACTTTATTTCAGAATCATCAATAAACCAAAAGTGGTCACCATAAATGTCAAATAATCAATAACATGAGTAGCACAACTCCCACTAACAAAATACTTCACTAGAACTAACCACTCCTGTACGAGCTACATGCTCCTTAAACACTTTAGGTGGTAAGCCCTTAGTAAGTGGATCCGCAATCATGAGTTCTGTGCTAATGTACTCAATTGACATAAGACGATTCCAAACTCTTTCCTTAACGACAAGACTTAATGTCAATATGCTTTGATTTTGACGAACTCTTGTCAGAGTTCAGCAGCTTTACTATCATAGTTAATCCTTATTGGCTTCTCGAGTTACCGACGGTATGAAGCCAGGTGATAAGATTCTGCAACACAGTGCTTACTTTGTTGCTTTATAGTAAGCAATAACAAACTCGGAGTCCGAATGTCCAACAATAATAATTAGATTCTCCGATATGTGAGCATATCATTTACAAACATCTATCAAGCATTCCAACTATGCACGCAATATCTGGATGCGTACAAACTAGAGCATACATAAGACTCCCTACTGCTGACGCATAAGGGATGTCCTCCATTTGTTTCCTTTTCAAGTCGTTCTTTGGGCATTGGAGCAAACTCATTTTATCACCCTTCGCAATTGGTGCTTCACATGGTGCACAACTTTGCATGCCGAGCCTACTGAGCACCTTATCGATATACTCCCTCCGTCCCATTTTAAATGCTCCCTACGTATATCCATGCCATTTTCAAACGTCTATATCTTTTTATTGGTAAGGTTTTCAAAGTTTATAAAATTTTTGTCTAATAGAACTAATTGAGATCTATCAAATAAGATACATATTGCATATAAAATACATTATAGAATGAGAACTATAAGAGTTTTAAAAAAACACGCATAACCATAGGGAGCATTTAAATTGGGACGGAGGGAGTATGTCTTTTGTGATAAGCCAATTCTACTACGTGATCTGTCACAATGAATCAGTATGCCTATCACAAAAGATGCATCACCAAGATCTTTCATTTCAAAATTCTTTGAAAGAAATTTCTTAGTTTCATGCAATAAGCCTATATCGCTGCTTGCCAGTAAGATATCAGAAATCATCGACATATAACACTAGAAAAATAAATTTGCTCCCGCTATTCTTAAGATAAACACATTGATCCATAGCATTTTCCTTAAAGCCAAAAGAGGAAATTACTTGGTCAAACTTTCGATACCATTGATGGGATGCTTGCTTTAAGCCATAAATGGATTTCTTTAGTTTGCAAACCAAATGTTCTGATCCTTTAGTCTCAAAACCTTCTGGTTGCACCATATATATGGTTTCTTCAATGTCACCGTTGAGAAACACAGTCTTTACAGCCATTTAGTTAATTCCTTCCTTTTGAGTAAAGCCTTTTAGCAACAAGACGTGCCTTATATCTTTTGATATTGCCTTTCGAGTCCCGTTTGATTTTAAATATCCATTTACAACCAACAAGCTTGACACCTTTAGGCAATTCAACAAGATCCCAAACGTCATTGTCACTCATGGACTTTAACTCATCCAATATGGCATTCATCCATTTTAAGGAGTTAACACTTTGTTTGGCTTGACTAAAAGATATGGGATCATCTTCCAATCCTATATCAAACTCATGTTCTTGGAGATAATGTCACACCCCAAAATTGAGAAGTGACCGGCAGTGAACCACGAGGCCTCAACTCGTGAAACACGCAGCCTAAAATAAAATAATGTCACCGGACATCAAATTATCCATTTTTTTTTATTTATCAAATCAACCAAAGCCAATTAAGTCCCAAATCATATCCATAGGGCACAACCATCCCATAAACCGTAATGATAAGAATATTTCACCAATAGAAAAAGGATTTTCGATTTCTATCAAAAGGTTTAGCAAAATGCGGAAGCGTTAATAAAATTCAAAACTAGAATGCAATATCCTATGGAGGTCGACACAGTAGTTCCCCAAGACGCAGCCAGGAGTCCTCACCTATCGATTTTATTTGCCTGAAAATGATGTTGGAATAAATCCGTCAGCTGACAAGCTCAGTGAATAGCAAAACATGTATATTAAATAAAGTTCTAAGCAGAGATAAAAATAGATTTCCATGTAAACATAATTTGGCGTTCACGATGTACCATAAAACAATAATAAATCTTAATGGTGATCACAAAATGATATCCAATAACAATGGGGAACCACAACCAAATAGTACCATGGCCAACAAATAATAATCTCAAGATTGGATCCAATATCGAACTTAGAGTCACCAGGTGTTGGCAAACCGTGGTACTCTTCCCTAAGTCGATCCGGCGAAAAGACAGCCGTTGAGCAAAAGGGTCACCGGCCTAACCCGGGTCTCTTCCCTAATGGCCAGGGTCACCCATACAAAGGAAAAGTTCCCAATAATATCCATAAAGTTCTCACCAAAAAGATTACTTTTTATCGCGTGCCAATTTTAAGAACCAATTATAAATAATTTGTTTTTCCAATTAACAATTCTAAATTTTTCAACAAATAATTTAAGGGACACGGGAAAGTTCGAAAATATGTAACATACTTAACCACTCACCTGAGTCCAAAGGCAATGCAACTCGAACACACAAAAACAGACTAACCTGTACAAAATATGAACCAAAAATAATTACTCATCAACTAGCCTCTCCGTAACTCGATCTATAACAGTTGGCAAGGAAATTAATTATCTATACCTAAAACTAAAGTTAGTCTAAGCCACCAGCAACTACAAAATCAAGACTCCAATTCTCAAGTCCAAGGAGTCTTCATGCCCACGACTAATCATTTCAAACCTCCTATTATAAAACTATATTTCTCACCTTCATTAAATTATCCAGGTATCCTCCATTACAAACACACTCTATACCTTTGTCATGTATAATCACCATTGATATCATGATCAAAAATCACATACCGCCCAAACTCAACTAATCAACTCAATTAAATTCTAACTCATACTTTGATTACCATAAACAGGGCATATGCATATCCACCTATCCCCACACAATCTCATCATCACTCGCACAGACCATGGACAAACAGTTCTCTATATGCCAAAACGAGACACGCACCACCGTCTCCTTAATCCTTCTTTCCACAAACGTCCACAAACACCAAGAAACTTTACCAAACGAGACTGATCCAACGTGATGCAAATAAAAACAAAACATAGGGATACGTACCAAGTAGCACAATGGAAGAAAAGAACAGGAGTTTAGAACCCACTTCGGATGATCCTTCGCCTCTCTCTCTCTCTCTCTCTAAAACGATGTAACCACTCAGAATCCTTCAATTGTTGCGGCTATCTTTCAAAAGTCAGGAGTCCTCTAAATGTAAACCCTAACCCTCTCTTAAATATATGACTGTGAGTACAATCTATTAAAACTACCCACTAATCACACACCCCCTAAATTATAGCTAACCGTTACCTAGAATAACGTAAGTAACATAAAGAAATAGATATATTAATTTAATTAGGCTAATAATAGGATATTATTCAAAATGTAATCTTACATACCCAAAATTACAATATTGCCAATAGTATTTGTAGGATGCGCCAAAATAATTAACTCGGACCCAATCATAAAAGATAAATTTCTAGGCGAAAAAATAATTATTAGAAAAATATAATGTAGGGCGTCACAGATAAACCATATCATCATTAGGAATCGCTAATCTCATCTCCCTATTGGATCTCCTAAGTGGCACCTCTACTTGAGTTTGTTGTGGTTCTTCCGTATTAGTAGGAGGCAACGCATGATCAGTTTGGTGGTTTGCATCCGCATCCTGTACAAGTAAAAGTGTAACCACCTCAACTGTCTCAATTGGAATCATAGGAATCTCAACTTGTTCCTCTTCAAATAAATAATTCCTAGTTTGTACACTCCCACTACTTTCAACATCCTCAATAAATTTGGCATTATCCGTCTCAATTATGGTACTTGTGGAAGGGCAATAAAATTTAAAAACTCTTGACCTTTCTAAGTATCCAACAAAATAGCAGCTAACGGTTCTTGAGTCCAATTTTCTTTCATTAGGCCGATAAGGCCTAGCCTCAGTTGGACAACTCCAGACATGGAAATGCCTAAGACTAGGCTTCATTCCAGTCCACAACTCGTATGGGGTTTTAGCTACTGCTTTACTTGGTACTCGATTAAAAATATAAATTGCATTCTTTAAGGCTTCTCCCCTAAGGAATTCAGGTAAAGAGAAATTGCTTATCATACTTCTAACCATATCCTTAAGGGTCCCGTTTCGTCACTCAAATACACCATTTTGACGTGGTGTCCCTGGCATGGTGTATTAAGGTACGATCCCACATTCTTCCAAGAATCTCGCAAAAGACTCTGGACGTTGTTCGCCTAATCCTCATATCTACCGTAGTATTCACCACCACGATCAGATCTAACAACCTTAATTTTCTTATTAAGTTGAGTTTCAACTTCTGCTTTATACGCCTTAAATACGTCCAGAGGCCTGTGATTTTTCATGTATCAAATACAGATAGCCATAACGAGAATAGTCATCTGTAAAAGTGATAGAATACCGTTGTCCATTCCAAGAAGCCGTAGGGAATGGATCACAAATATCGGTATGTATCACTTCTAAAGAGTTTCAACTCTTTTTGGAATCAAATTTCCTTATGTTTGTTTGCTTCCCCTTTATGCATTCAACTTGAAATCTCAAAAATCAAGGGAATCAAGAATTTCACTTGACACAAGCCTTTCAATTCTCTCTTTCGAGATATATCCCAAACGCTTGTGCCACAACACAAAGGAGTTCTCATCAAGTAATTTTCGCTTTGTACCATAGTTGTCAACATGTAAAGTTTTATTAAGCTTTAAGTGAGAGGCATCCAAGTCTAACCTATATATATAGACTCTCGACTAGAGATCCAGTACCAAAAATCAGATTCCAATTTAAGTCTATAGACTCCAATTGCCTCAACACGAACTTTATTGCCATCTCCCATATAAATGAACCTTTTGGCATCACTGGGTGTTCGGCTCCTTAGACAACCATTCATAGACACACTTATGTGAATAGTGACACCAGTATCTATCCACCAAGTATCGGGTGGAACTTCAGCTAAATTAAATTCACAGCAAACAAAACCAAATTGATTATCTTTCTTTGCGAGCCACTTATGATACTTGGGACAATCTTTCTTCACATGACCATCAGCCTTTTTGCAAAAGAAACAGGGAATAATTTAGACAAGTAGACATAAATAAAAACCAAATATTATGTCTTTAGTGGTGGGCCCGTTCGAGAAACCTAACGCATCATCATAACCAAGTCTTTGGACAGTAATTACAACATGCAAGTGGTCTTCTCAAAATAAGGCTAGTTGACATGAACAATACAAATATGTCTGGCCAATCAAAAGCCTTCCTTTGGGCCGACTTTTGAACGCATAGGTATCTTAAAAATTACATTATTCAAAAAATTAACTACCTTATACCGTTTAAATCCGGCCAAATGATAATCTTCCTTTGGGCCGATCATTACCCGCATGGATCTAAACATTACTTTATGTAATCCAAAACTGTTACCTTTAAATTCAAGAAAATCTCCATGATAGAGACCACTTTGGCGGCTTATCACTTTAATTCTCCTAAACCTTAGGTATGGATTATGATACAATTAATCTTTATGCCCCAACTTAAATAATTTTGATTGCTTTATTGAATCTAGCACACTTTACTGGCCATAAAACTAAAATTAAACACCTCAATAGCAGCAGGAGCATATGCCAAACGAATACATCAAAATCAAGTTCCGTAGTTGATTTCCAGTAAACATGGTTATACCAGAAAACCAAATAATCATAAATAAATAAATAAATAAAACACGTTAACTTCTAATTGAGATCTATTCTATCACATATGGGTTTGACTTGAAGTCTTGCAGATACAACTTAACATCATAATTAAATCATATGATCACCGGTATAAGTCCAAACATAAACCGAAAGGGTTTGAACGTGGCGGTGATATCGATGACGTTAAGAAAACTCAAACAAAACCCATGAGATGTGGAGGCCAAGTCTGCAATAATTTCTACTCAACATAATATCGGTGATGCAAGAGCAGAAAATAATATATAGATTGAACTAGTTTCACGAATCACCAAGAGGAAAAATTGATGTTTTCCTCAGTAATCTTTAAAAATAATATTAGAAACAAGTAAAAACACGCATAGGATGTATAGTCGGTTCAATAGATAAACACGTGATTATGCGGGATACACGTAATCGACAAGCTATTACTGTGATCAAGCCAATCGGCGGTTTACTTGTTTCAATTTAGGAAAAATAAAACTTTATATTTTCCTCAATAATCTGACAAGAGGCTCTGATACCACTTGTAAGATTTCATAAGAAACCCTAAACCCAAGAACTCATGTCAAACCATTGAAGAAAATAATAGCGGATGCGTACCTGTCGCCATGGAGAATGAGAACCTTGTGTGTGGTTGTTCGTCTTCTACCTCCAAAGCCCTACTATTGATCTTGACCTTAGTCTCACACACGATGGGATGGTATGAGAAAAGAGATTAGGGTTTGGAGTGGGGACTTAACCACATATTTATATCCCTTACTTCCGTCATAGCCCATCATAATAGATGGAACCCTAATGGGCCTTGAATGGTCTCTACACTTAATAATAGCCCGCACCACTTAACGTACGTGATAAAACCCAAATATGTGCTAACAAAGATTTGTCAATTACCCGGTCATATTTATTAGACGATCACAACTCGATGGGTAATACCGACACCACTCAAACGTTATTCGACAATATACAATATCTAATTATATGATCTATGTAGGCCTACCTACAGAAAATTGCTAACACACAAAACAGAGGATTTTGAGTTGTAAGAACACGTCGGTTTACGAACCTATTTTTTGCACAAAATTCAACAATAGAGAGGAATGATAATTAGAAAATCTTACATCCAATCTCGTGAGTGGCATGTGCAAAGAAAGCCGCGATTTCCTGCTTAGAATCATCAGTCGTGCCAATAGTCCCAAAAGCCGAAAAAGGAGTGAGTGCATTGATGAAAGATGTCCAGGTGTAATAGCTCTTCCCCACGCAACTCGCTGGAGCTTGATTGATTATCCCATCAAAAAAGGATTGAGTCACAATATCAGAAACAGAGACCCTGTTCGAATTCAAACAAGGTCCCGACTGGCACCCGGTCCCGCAATGGTCATTGGTATCACCACAGTACCCAAATTGGCTTGCAACAATAAATTGAATCGCAACCGCAGTTCTGAGCCACTGCAGTTTCAGCTAGGAATGATCCGGCCAGAATTCCGGTGACGAGGAGTGTTATTAAGTTGTTTCTGGAATTGAGGGATGCCATTTTGGAGAGTATGGATTGAATGTATGGTTGATTGAGGTGGGGATTTATAGTGTGCAGAATTGAAGGTTCTAGGAAATATAACTATGAGTCTATGAGATTGTTTTTCTTTTCAAGTTTGAGTTTGGTACGTAATTATTTTTTTTTGGAGAAATAGGAAAAAAATTGCATTAAAACACCAACAAATACAAACAAAATAACAAAAAAATACAGGAAAAACCAAAAAAATACAGAAAAAAGAAAAAAAGAACGGAAAAGCACAGAAGAAATTAAGGAATCGCTGCCGTGCATGCGTCATCGGAAGTCACCGGTCGTCGCCGCGTCCGCCGGAGCTGTTGGAAGCCGCCACTCGCTGTCGATGGTGGAGATCCAGACTGGGAACCTCGGATCTGGCCGCCACGGGCCCAAAAATCGGTGCGGTCACCCACACCGGACCGGAGGGAGTCTCCGGTGACCCTAAAAGGCGCTCAGAGGAGGAGAAGAGGAGGAGGAAGAAGGTGCAAGGCCGGCGGCCATGGGAGGGGGAAGGCCGGCGGCCATGGGAGGCCTCTCCCTTTCCTCACTTTCTCTCTCTAAACTCACTCTCGCCTTTTCTTTCGTACGTAATTATTTGAACATGTTATTTTTGGTTATTGTCTTGGCTTGTTTTGTTCGGAGAAAATTCAAAATGTCAACAAGTCATATGGGTTTTTTCCCTTCAAAAAGTCAACATGTTCTTTTTGGTCATATGTTGTGTCTTACGAGGTACTTGGTACTTTTTGTTTTTGGTAGGTTTTGACTTTTGAATGATTAGATTCTAGATTATGGAAAATAGAACACGTAAAAATGTTTGATGGAAGTGTGCGTAAATATTTGATCAAAAAAAAAAGGTGTGCGAAAAAATATTTTACGCATCTAAATAAGGTTTTTTTTAGCGTAACTAATTAATAGATTATTGGTACACATTTGACGTGCCCTCATTGGTTATGATACTCCCTCCGTCACTTTTATAGTGTTTAATTTTTTCATTTTGGACTGCTCCTTAATAAATGTGTGTTTTAGAAAATTAGTGGGTACATTTCCTGTTTTTCCCTTAAAAGTAGATGCCTTTTTAAAAGTTAGTAGATGTTATTATATTGATAAGGGTAAGTAGTGGAAAGTAAATGTAAAAGTTGTAACAGTTGATGTGAGAGAAAATAAGTTGGAATTACAAGGCTACACACTTAAAATGGACGGAGGGAGTAATTAAATGACACTATTTATTTTTATGAAAGTTTGAACATATTGCTCAAATATGACACACTAAATATATACATAGATAGATAGATACTATGCATGTGTAAGTATATATATTAAAACAATATAATCATATAAAAATTTAGCCCAACCCTTTTTTTTTTAGTATGTAAATTTTATTGTGAGCAACTTTGGCCCAATAGCTTTGTAGTACTCATTTGGGGCATGAGGCCTAGCGCCAGGGCCGGCCCAGGCCCAAGGCCCACAAGGCCTGGGCCTAGGGCACTCCAAAAATGGACACTTTTTGGGGCACTCCACCATTTTATACTAATGGGTTTGACTAGAACATTTTTTTGGACCAAAATAAAGAAAAAAAATCCATTATAAGTTACAAAAGAACCCAACCATTGTGGCCCAATATTTAAAAAAAGCCCAAAAACTATTGTGGCCCAAAATTTAAAAAAAGGCTCAAAGCTAAAATTGATTTAAAAGAAAATCATTTTCTGCTTGTTACAGTTTTTATTTCTGGTTTTGTAAAAAATCAAGGCAGTTCTAAACGAAATGATTAAGTTTAGTTTATTATTTGCTTAAAGACGAAGTAATTATATAGGTAGTAATTTTCTAATCTTCTTGTTAGAGTTTCGAGTGGGTTTGTATTTGGGATTTCTAAATTGACACAAGTTCTTGAGTTTTCCCAAGTAACCAAAAAGTTGATCAAATTTCATTGTTTTTCCAACAAATAAAGTCATAATATTAATTCCAGCAGATCAAATTTTTTACTTATTATAAGTAGTTAAATGAACCATTTTGACCCAAATTTTTTAGAGGAAACTTGAAGAACAGATTCGAGTAAAATTAGGGTTCGACATTTGCATAGCAAAGGAGTTTTGACCCAAATTTTGTTTCAAAAAATGCACAGGATCTCTAGATGCTCTACATCGTTGTTAAATTTAGCTTGTATTAATACCCTTTTGACGGGGATATTGTAGTAACAAAAACGTAGAAAGTTTGGTTGAGGAACACGAAAATTTTTAGGGCACAATTTTTTTAATTAGGCCTAGGGCACCCAAATACCTTGGGCCGGCCCTACCTAGCGCTCGACTCGTATGGTAAGGAGTTTGGCTTTCAACAAGTCCCATCATTTGGACATTCCAAAGCAACTAGCCGAGTAGTTATTTGGTGAAAGAAGGATTGACAGGAAATGCTCTCTCACCCCCTGTGGTGGGGTGATTTCACCGGTGGATCCTCCTAGGGTCAGCCGTCTTCCTCCTAGCCCGACCTACACAAGCCACAAACCGTTAGAGCCCCACCGGCCTCTTGACGGCGGGCACTCCAACACTCAAGTTAGCCACTAAAGAGAGAAAGCCAATAGAGAGAGTAAAATTTAGATCTAGAAGAGTGTGTCCATACCTCTAGGGTCTACCCTTGGTATTTATAACCTCCTATATACTTGCTCTCCAAGCTAAACATGCTCACACACGTGCGATGACATCATACCTTATTACACTGGGCTCATGGCCCTCAGTAAATCACGCAATCACTTAGACATGTAAGGGTGATGCCACCTCATCGCATCGGCCTGTGCCACAAGTGGTAAGGCTTAATTGTCTTCCTTCCTAACAACTCGGCCCACATAGCTCTCGGCCCAAACCGCTATGTTGGCTTTCCGGTCTATATCTAGTACTGGTCCTGAATCATTGGCCCAATACTTTAAGCCCATGAGGGCTCAGCCCACTCTGGGTCTCTTCTCATCGATCCGACCCGTAACTTTGTGCGGATTTGTCCCACTACACCCCAACGGAGAGAGGTACTCTGTCACTTATTGCCCCTATAGTGTGCACAAATTTGTGATGTAAAATATCAACCATGAAGAAAAGGGAGAAGATCAAGGGAATCAATCAAAATATATCGATTACATTTCTGTCTCGATGTGATTGATAATGCAGTTACTGAGATTATGCCCTCGAGGGTTCACCATGTGCTGAGTTTGTTGTCTCAATGGGCCACTTGGCGCAATATATAGTTGCACTTAGGTGAAGTGAGGTTGTAGATTCACGAATCACACCACAGGTGGTGTTAAGCATTGATTCTTCTTTGGTAGACCATGTTTTCCACTCGGCAAAGCAAAGAAAAGCTTGGCTGAGATTGGTCTCTCAGTGGAAAACATGGTCCTATATCCAGAAAAGCTTGGCTGTAATCCTGAGCAAGTACGTAATCATCCTTCCACTCAGTAATATAGGACCATGTTTACCACAAGCGTTAAGGATTGTTTCGTAATTCTGCACGACAATAGAAAATAAGTACTTCGCACTGTTACACAAGCGGAGTGAAAACGTCTCACAAAATCTAACTGATGTTGATTTATTAGAAGCCAAATACATCACACAACCCAGTGAAAAAAATACATTCCAGCCTAATTCAACATATTTCCTGTTTAACTGATGTTGATTTATTATGCTAAATTTTTAAATACTGTTTGGTAGGGAGCCACCTAAATTTTCCTGAGTATGTCGCATTGCTCTAGCAAGTAAGATTATCCCCGGGTGCAACACCAAGTTGGTTGCAATACTCGGTATAATATTCAACCCTAGCATTGACCGTAGCGGGGTTCCCACCATTGCATTCCAATGCACCGTTAATGGCTCGGATGGTTTCACCAAACCCCCGGCCAGAAATTATGATCGAGTGGCAGTTGTTCATCCAATACCACAAGGCGGTCTTGTAAGCGATGAGCGGATCTGAGGCCACGATATCTGGGTTGTTGAGTCCATCGAATCCGATGCTATTGCCGGCAGGACCATAGTTGAAGTTCCATGATAGTTGGATTGGCCCTCTCCCGTAGTAACCTTTACCAGCTACACAAGGATACTGAGTGTTGGTCTCGTCACAGTAGTCCCTGGATGGACCATTTATTTCCTCTATGTAGCAAAAATCTGCACAAAATAGAACCATCAATTATTTTTGTTGCGATAATAGGTCAGCAAATTGTTTTTCACATTTTTCGATAATAGAAAAACATATATTGTCCAAATCCTACCACACAACTCAAATTTCTGACATTTGCTTAATAGGTCAATGACTTTTTTGTCACTAGTCAAAAGTCTGCATATAAAAAAAATTTGCCACTTTTTTCCCGTTTTATTATTTTATATGCCGAGCATCAGGGAATTATGCACTAAGTCACGTTCTGAGGTTTTATACTCCCTCTGTCACATAAAGTTATTTAGCTCCTTAATTCATTTTTTGTTGTCCCACAATTCATGTCCCTTTACGCAATTCATTGCCCAAAAAATGTTATATTTCTTGTTACGTCCTTCATTTTAGCACCCAAACAAACTCACAAGAAATAAAACAATGCAAAGGGCATTTATGAAAAGTGAAAATTTGTACAATGTAATATGTCTCAGTAAAAAGTTGGATTTCCGAAAAGGAATTAATTTTTTCAGAACGAAGGGATTATTGTTACTGTATTTGATTCTGTTTCGATATGCTTTAATGATATGAGAAACATAATAGGTGCATCTCATTATCTCTAACAGTAGTAAGATTACTAAGTATATAATGTGTGCTATATAAAAAGAGAGGGAAAAGTGGAGTGGGGAGACACAGAAAATAATCTTACGTCCAGTCTCATGTGTGAAATGCGCGAAAGCCGCGGCGATTTCGCGCTTGGAATCATCAATTGAGCCCTCACGACCAAACGAAGGGTACGAATCAGCAGCCTGAAGAAAAGCGGACCGCGTATAGAACCCCTTTCCAGCGCAACTAGCAGCGGCTTGATCGATAATCCCATTGAAAAACGCGTCTGTCAAGATATCGGAAACCTTGACATCAGTGGGGGTAGTACCTGCCGCAGTGCAAGGGCCAGCTTGGCACCCTGCGCCGCAATAGGCATCACTAGTACCACAATAACCGTATTGGCTACAACACACGTCGGCCGCACATCCGCAATTTTGGCCGGATATGAGCGTCGGTAGGGCAGCACCGGCTAGGATTCCGGCCATAATGATTGTGACGAGGTTGTTCATTGTAGCTGAAATTTTTAGAGGGAGAGAGAATTTGTGTGGAGTAGGAGTATTGGGAGAGAGGGATATTTATAGGGAAGTCAAACAGAGGAATTTGTTATGTTTGTGTGTAGTGGTTTGAAAAGAAAACAAGTGGGTGCATGCAATTGTTCTTCTAGAGAAACCGTGTACACACTGTCTTTTGTTGACTTTGACTTGTTCATACAGGGTTAGAGTTGATTTTTCAAACCCAATAAGATTGGGTAGACTATTGAGATGCATGTCTGATCATGGCCACAAAATTCAAAAGGTCATCTTGATGGTCCTTCGCAAAAGTTCAATGAACAATTAAAAAAATATCATTATTATTAATGTCAGTCACTTTTTTTTTAATAACAATTAAGGTAAGTCACTCTTTTTTTAAGTTTAGGCAATTACGGTATCATACGATTTTATAGAGTTTTAGAAGTTTAGACACTTTCATAGGCTTTGGGGGTTTAGGCACTAAGGGTATCATATGGTTTCATAGGATTTTAGAAGTATAGGCATTTTAATGCGATTTTGGAGGTTTAGGCACTTTCATACGGTTTTGGAGTTTAGGCACTTTCATACGGTTTGTGATTTAGGCACTTTCATACGGTTTGGTGATGCAGGACGCCTTATAAACTACAGAAAAGATGTGCAACAATCGAACACAAACAAGATAGTTTAGAGAAAAACGTTCTCTAGACTCTTTTTCATCCAATATTACTCAAAAATTGTTGTGCCCTTAAGGCTTACAACCTATTATATAGGAAAACGGAAACCCTAATTGATTTGCCCCGGAAAGGAAGCCAAATCAATAATTAACGAAAAATTGCCAAAAATAGAAAATTCAAAAATAATAAGAAAATAAAAATTAGAGAAAATTCTAGAATGTTTCCCGAAAGTGAAGCTCAATTCGGATTTTCCTTGCCCAAGTAATTGGCAAATCAATCTTTCCTTAAACGGAAAATTTGGCCATTCGGAGCCCTAAATAGCGACGAAAGCCCGAAAAACAACGTACGCCATGACCATATGCGATGGGTCTTGATCGTTGGGCCGTTTCGGGTGGGACCCAAGTGAGCCCAATGCAAAATTTAACAACAGCATAATTACAATTTTGCCACCCTAGGCTTAAAATGCCTAAGACACTCTTCCTCTATGGCTACTGCATCATTTGGGGTTTTAAAATTTAAAATGTAAAATAAAAATAGGAGAGAGAGAGAGTGAGTGGGATGGATTATATTGTCAGAATTTTTTGGCTAGACTCAGAGGTGCATTTCCGCTTTAAGCATGGAGCGCGTGGGAATTTACATCCAAAAGGTGGAGTGGCCCTTAAATCCCATCAAAGTTCAAAGGTTGACATTGGGGAATTTCCGGTTTGCTTCTGAATAAATTTGCTAGAATCCCACACAAACACATACCCACCACTTACAAGACATGTACACACACTGCACACGTCGAATGTATTGGGCCCACATGTTTTGTGAGTGAGTATGTGTATTTATTTGTGCTTATGAATGTGGTCCTAGAATTTTTGTTTTCCAAAAGGAAATGACTAATCTCTATTATCTATCGTTTGGTTTGGGCTGAAAAGACCTGTATAATTTCTATCGTTCAATAGTATTTTTAGTGATTCAAATTCATTAAAGACTCTTACTGATCAGAGTCTCTAACAATTCTAGACCACTTATTGCCGAGATGGGCATACAAGATGCAACTATTTTGTGAATATGTGTTTGGAATGTAGAGAAGCTAGGTACTTTCCGGAAATTGAGATTATAGCTAGCTATGTGAATGTTTATGTCAATGGTTATAACGGATGTAAATAATTAATAACTCAAAGCATTCGAGTTAGCAAATGTATACCTCAACTTATATATTCATAGGGAAGTACTTATTTCACTGTTCAATAGCCCGATTAATAAGTTCGATCGATCAACTAATGAATTCCCCTGAGCATATCAAAAACAGATCCTAAAAAACTGCATGAAAAAAGAAACATGGCTATACAATAAAACTCCAGTATGCAATCTTGATTCGCTACCACTTGACTTCATGATATTGGTTGTAAAAATTAGTAAGCGAGAACATAATACTGGAAATAGATAATTTATTAGTTCGATCAACTAATGAATTCATAGGGCTACGACAATTGACGAAATCCTCACACATGATTTACATGTACACCACGACAGTGGAGACTTTGGTATGATACCAGCGAGTTCAAACAACCTCTCTGGGTTCGAAAAATGTACTGAAAAAAATAGATATAAAATAATTTTTTTTTACTATTGTCAACGATGGGTTAATCGTAAGAGGTTAAAATAAATGTTTTCTACTAAATTTGAACCAAATTATTATAGGCTTATAGCCCTAACAAAGCAAAACAAACTTGGCCAAGAGAGCCAAATACATAATAAGGATAGTGGACAGCTCCTTTTCTTTTTGTGAGGGCAAAAAAAAAAAAAAAGAACTCAGTAAAAGAAGAAGAAATAGACTTGGGCAATATTGATTAAGGGTGTTCAGTTGGCCAACTTAAAAAATCATTTCTCTTAATATAAAATTTTAATTTTTGTTTTGTTGTAAGTTTTATGTGTTCCGTTTTCGGAGTGTTTATCCCCCCTTGTACGGGAGTTTTGTCCCAGATTTCGTCTACGCCTTCTCATGGCTTGAATGTGTATCATTTTGGATTCTCTGCTTCGAAGTTTTTGACGGGCTCTATTTACCAACCTCGTTGTTGGTCTGCTTTTGCGGTATGTGCCATTGAGCCTACTAGTAGTGTTGTGCTCGGGTCTAGTTTGTTGATAACTTGGTTCAATCCATTTTATTGTATCAAAATCTGTAATGCCTTCAGGCCTTTGCCTTGGTTTAATGCCATTTGCGATGAGAAAAAAAAAAAGTCCCCAACTACCGAATGAGACCATACGAATGGTTTCAATGTCAGCTTCTTCAACACCAAAATGTCCACCATGCCTTTCTTACCTCTCTCATCAACTTCGTCATGACCACGGCGCCAAAGTTTCGTCATGTCACTTGTCACATTTTGTCAAAAAAGACTAGGGAACTGTTATAACAGAAGCCTCTATTTGAATTTACGTAACTCTTCAATTGTCTTGAATTCATAATAAAAATAGAAAGTCAAGCATTCTTTACGAAATTCATAACCCCTGTATAATAATTTATAATAAATTCACAGAAATTCATAATGTCAGGATAAAAGCCCATTGTATTATAAATATTATAAATTGAAAGTTAATGTTGTGATTTTAAGTCCCAAGTGTTATGGATAGCTATTCAAAATAAGAAATTCGAGAATAATGTTACAAATGTTTATGCAAAAGTCTTATGGATTCACGGCCCATGATGAGTTTTGCTTTTGGAAGTCACCACTAATGCCCTTGCCCAACTCCCCACCTCCTTCCGCACGTCAAGGGGCTGCCGGGATGCATATAGGATAGAGCCAACCTGAGTTCAAGTGCACGAACTCGGCTTCTTCAAAACTAGCCTGCCTCGAGCTTGGCTTATTTATTACCTATGTGCTAGAGCTTTGTTCGTTTAGTAAATGAGTCAAGCCTCCACAAACAAGTAAAGCTTTTATCAGAGCCGGCCCTGTTGTTTGGGTTGTCCAAGCCGGTCCATAGCTTAGTTGCCCACTTAATATTAAGTCAAAAAATATAAAAAGACATACAAGTAAAAAAAAATTACAAAGAATTCAAGTGTTATTTTTTGGGCCTGAAGCAAACTCTCAATATGGGGCTCCCTACGTCTTCAAGAATTCTTTAAAACAAATTACAAAATTATAAAAATTCAAACTAAAAAGATACAACTATAAAAGATAAATGCAAAAGGATATAAGGGAAAATTTCTACTTTGACCCCTGTGGTTTAAGTCGGGTGCGGATTCATCCCTCTCATTTGAATATCTGCACATAACCACTGTGTGGTTTGTGGACCAATGTGCACAGTTAGAATTTCCAGCTAATTTAATTAAACAGGAGGTGTGATAGGGTGATTCTATTAACAACCACAAATTGGCTAAATTCAGTCCACTAAAATTTAACTGATTGTAGACGAAAATACCCTTGTGTCTAAAGACTATTTTGTCCCTTAATTTTGTGGGATGAATTTAACACAAACTAACCCCACACTTTTCTACTACAGCCCAAACCAAAAACACACCACGCCCACCTTATCTTCTTCTTTTTATCATCTACGGTAGTAATTTAAAAAAAAAAGGACAACGTTCACCGCCTCCATTATTGTTTTCTTCTTCTCTTTTCTATACCTCCCATCTCAATCCCTAAAAAACTCTCACTCCCCTCCCCATTCCTTAACTCTCCCTCAATGAAGAACCCAATGGAGCAATCAATGGAAGGTTCTTCCCCTTCCATTGACCCACTACTCTCATATTTCGAAACACCAATGGGGCTCGAATTTTTTATTGTAAGCTGCATGGAGGTCAACAAGGAAGCTGATGGGAAGAAAATAGTGGTTTGGGAGGCAAAAACAACACAAGAAATAAGACCCAGATTTCAATTTTTCGTTTTTTGTCGTCCGCCTTTCGGATTCCCAGTATTGAATTTGAACAATATTTTCGGATTCAAATGTTTGAAATATCTACCTTAATTTGGATTTTAAAACATGAATTGTTTATTTAAAACTAATAGATTTAAATTCCCATTGTAGGCTTCATTTTTTTTAATCCGAAGTTGTTTTGAATATTCAGAAGTTAAAATGTGAACTAAAATAATTACTTCAAGTTTAAAAATCCGACTATGGGAAAACGTGGGGTGTGTAGAATCCGAATATGTACCTTAATTGGCAGGGTACGTAATTCTTTCTCACTTTTTTTAATCATATGGTACCAGAGCCGGCCCTAGCTTTTTGAAGGCTTAAAGCGAAAACTAAACGGAAGCCTTTCTCAAAATCTTAATGTGTAAAATGTAATCATCACCAACCAAGTGGAGTAAGCTCAAGAAATTGGAGCAGCGAAGGTCCAAGAGGTAGTCATCACCAACCATGAACTAATAGTAAAAAATGCAGAGCTAATCAAACAACTAACCCACCCTCAAACTAAAGAATGGTGAATGTTGTGAATTCAAATTTTAAAAGTTGAACTATTTACTACGTTTCGGACATAAATAATTGATTTAATTTTACACATCCCACGTTTGCCCACATTCGGATTTTGAAACTTGAAGTAATTGTTTTAGTTCACATTTTAACTTCTAAATATTGAAAACAACTCCGGATTCAAAAAAATGAAGCATACAGTGGGAATTTAAATCTATTAGTTTCAAACATATCATTCATGTTTTAAAATCCGAATTAAGGTACATGTCTCACACATTCAAATCCGAAAATACTATTCAAATTCAATATTGGGAATCCGAATGGCGGATGATCAAAAACGAAAAATTGAAATGTGGGTCTTATTTCTTGCGTTGCTTTTGCCTCCCAAACCACCATTTTCTTCCCATCAGCTTCATTGTCTACTTCCATGCCGCTTAAAATCGAAAATTGAAGCCCCATTAGTGTTTCTTCCATTTCAAAATATGAGAGTAGTGGGTCAATGGAAGGGAAAAAACCTTCCATTAATCAATCCATGTGTAGAGTGAGGAGAGAGAAACGGAGCGTTGCGTTGCAAAACTTGATGGAGATGAGAGATGAAGAAGATGATTGGTTTTTGTAGATAAGAAGAAGAAGACAGTCATTTGGAAGGCTCGAGGATTCGAGGCAGCGGCAATCAAATACTGGGTGTGGTGAACGAGGATTCGGCAAGTACATCTTAGAGTGATTCAAATCGTAGGGTAAGATTACTTGTAACTACACAATGATTTTATAGTGTTTGATTCCTTCCCGTGGTTTTTACCCGGATTGGGGTTTTCCACGTATATCTGGTGTTCATCTGTTTAATTGCTTTTTGTTTGTGATTGGTTCATAATTGATTGATGTTATTTTTTTATTGAGATAAAATAACCTAGCAAATTATAAAACCTAGGCGATCTAGGATTTTTCATTTGGTATCAGAGCGGGTCGCTCATATTGATTTTGTGAATTTTTTTTCACGAGCGGATCCATATTTTTTATAATTTGCTAGCATGGATTCCTCAAAAGAAAGCAATTTTATATTCAAATCTCCTGTTTTTGATAGCTCCAAATATGTTGCATGTGCTTCTTCAATATTTTTTGATGCTAAATCTAATTGCGATAGTGCAAGTAATATTTGTTGTGGTGTTGAAACAAACCAAACTAGTGATGGAGAGGATAAATATGATATCGAAGCTATGGCTATCAGTATGAAAAATTTTAAACGTTCTTTTAAGAAAAAACATGATTTAGGGTTAGCCACCAAGCTAAAGCAATGTGAGAAAGAGAAAATTGATGTCTTGCATGAACTTAATGTGTTTAAATGCAAAAATATGAATCTTGAGAATGATGTGCATAGTCTTTCTGAGACTAAGAAGCTTCTTGAATCAAAAGTAGCTAAATTGCAAGTTGAGCTTGACAAGGCCAATGCTACTTTTAAGAAATTGAACACAGGTACACAAGTCTTGAATGAAGTTTTAAGTATTCAAAATGTGACTTCGAATAGAGAAGGGCTTGGATATATAGGAAAAGCTTTAACACATAAGGTGGAAGGAAAGGCGGATTTTATTAAGCCAAGTAACAGTGCTTCCATTCCTCCCGTGGCCAATAAAACCAAGTGGCGTATCAAAGAGAACAATGTCAAACAGGAGCACACAAAGCCAAATTGTTTGAAGGAAAATACACGAAGTGCAATAAGTGAACTTGCCACCACCAAGCATGGTGAGGTGAATTTTCTTAAATTTATTCCTATTTGTCATCATTGTGGTATTAAAGGTCACATTAGACCTCATTGTAGAAAGTTACATGTGACAAGTACTTCTAACTCGCACTTAGCACATTCTCATGGATATGCCAAATATATTCCTACTTGTCATACATGTGGATTGGTTAGCCACACATGACCACATTGTGTTTCTAATACACCTGAAAAAATTAGTGTGTGTAAACATGCCAAATTTGTACCCACTTGTTATTTTTGTGGGATGAAAGGTCATATTCGACCAAATTGCTTCAACTCCGTGGGTATCTTGATGCTCCACCCCAATATCATCATGGTAATACAAAGAGGGTTAGGTATCATTGTTTTAATTATGGTTGTGATCGAATCCAAAGGCATAAACATAACGTGACTTCTCATAAAATAGTTACTAATGTGAACCCTAAACATGTGCTTAAAATTGTTAGAAGGATTGAGGAGGTCAAGACTAGACTTATTTGGGTAAGGAGGTCGAACTTAATACCTTGTGCCAATTTGCCTACTAACCTTCTAGATGACACTGGATTATCCGGAGGAGTTGACCTCACATTTTGACGGCTTGATCTTGCATTCGTAGTCTAGGTTAATTTTATTGTCTATCGTGAACCTAGAGCTATGCTTTATGTTATTTTCTATTGTTATTTTATTATGTTACTTCTTTAGTTTATTTCCTCACTTTGCCTATAAAAATGAAAAAAGATTGTGTTCTTTTATTGTTTTTAAAAAAAAAAAGAACACAAACCAAGCACACAAGAACACAAGAGATTTACGTGGTTCACTACACAGGCTGTGTAGCTAATCCACGGGGGGAAGGGACGAATCAATCCACTATAATCAATAAGGATTACAATCTCCAATCTCCTCTCGATGTTTCTCTCAGTCTCTCTGGGTTTTTCTCTCTAAACAAGTTTAGACTTCTTAACCCTAAAACTGATAAAAACGCACTTTAATAAGCTGCTGTACGTCGCCTTCGTCCGGACCAAGACCCGGCTCGTCCGGACCAAGGTTGCTGAGATCAAACGGAGCGTTGCAGGACCCTTCGTCCGGTCCCGGTCCGGACCCGGTCCGGACCAACTGCGGACGAACACTGCTGCGACCTCCAGAATCGTACCACGAGTGCTGGTCCGGACCACCATTACCTTGGTCCGGACCAGAGATGCTGCGAGCACCATTTTGAAGCCACACTCAACAAATCTCCACCTTGGCTTCAAACTAAACCATCCTGAAGAAAGCTTGATGTAACCCCATTTGCACTCCTTTACGGGTATGAGTGCTCCACCTCAAGTCCTCAATCAATAACGGAGAACATGGAGCAAGTTCAAGCAATGCTCAAACTTCTCCCTCGGAACCGGCTCCGTCAACATATCAGACGCATTCTCATCAGTGTGAACCTTTGACAAAGTTAGGTCACCTGATGCTAACCACTCCCGAATCTGTGATACCGCACATCAATATGCTTTGTCCTTGCGCCTGTATACTTGATTCTTCGCCAAGTGAATTGCACTGATCTGTCACAATGCAAAGCAACACACCATCCCGCATGAAACCAAGTTCACTAACCAACCCCTTAAGCCAAATCGCTTCTTTTTGCCTCGATCCTTTGCCATGTACTCTGCCTCTCGTAGTCGATAAAGCCACTTTGTATCTGAAGAGTAGACTTCCAACAGACGGGACCTCCGGAAAACATAAATGCATACCCCTGTCATCGACCTACGAGAGTCGAGATTCCCAAAGCATAATCTGAATCCACATAGCCCACCACGTCTTGAAGCCTCTTTTCGATCAAACACTATCCCAGATCACGAGTGCCCGCGAGATATCGAAAACCCATTTAATCGCATTCCAATGCTCCTTTCCGGGTTTGCCATATACCGCCGACCACACTAATCGCATGCGATATGTCCGGTCTTGTACACACCATCGATACATGAGACACCCAATCGCATTCGCATAGGGCACCTCCTCCATGCACTTTATCTCATCCCTCGAACTAGGACTCATCTTGGCGAGAAAGTTTGAAGTGAGACGCAAGTGGGGTACTTACGGACTTGGAATCTTGCATGTTGAACCTCTGCAACACTTTCTGCAAATAACCACTCTGAGACAACCTCAACTGACCAGCCCTTCTGTCACGGTGAATTTCAATCCCAAGAATCTTCTTGGCGGCTCAAGATCTTTCATGTCAAATTCACTGTTCAACATCGACTTCAACTTCCCAATTTCGCTTGCTTTTTTGCTACTAGCATGTCATCAACATATAAAGCAAGTATAATATAAGAACCATCTGAAAGGACACGATAGTATATGCAACAGTCATACTCACAGCGCGTGTACCCATGCGACACCATGAACAAATCAAAGCGCTTGTACCACTGCCTGGGAGATTGCTTCAAGCCATACAATGACTTCTTCAACAAACACACATACTCCTCCTTACCAGGTTCCTTGAAGCCTTCAGGCTGTTGCATGTAAATCTGCTCGTCTAAGTCTCCATGGAGGAAAGCAGTTTTAACATCAAGCTGCTCTAACTCCATGTCATGCATCGCGACCATTGCTAAAATTACACGGATAGAAGTGTGCTTCACAACCGGTGAAAAAATCTCATTATAGTCCACTCCTTCCTTTTGTGAATAACCTTTAGCAACTAATCGAGCCTTGTACTTTTCACCCTCTTTCTCTGACAACGCTTCCTTTTTCGATACACCCATTTGCACCCAACGGCCTTCTTCCCCTTAGGCAATTTCACCAATTCCCAAGTTTTATTCTTGTAGAGCGACTCCATCTCTTCGACATTGCTACAAGCCATTTGTCGTTGTCGATCGATCGCTTGTAGCATCCTTGTAAGACAATGGATCTCCACCCTTTGACCACCAAAGCGAAACTAACCATGTCCTCAAAACCATACCGAACCGGAGGTTTGTGAACCCGTTTTCCCTTCCTTTCGCGATTTGTGTAAGGCTCCTCTTCTTGCTGCTTTGTGGGTCGTGATCAACATCACTGTATCACCTTTGAATGAACCGGGCTCCTCAAGCTCCACCTTGACTACGGATTTCTCCCTTGGACCCCCAGATTCTGTCTCATCATTCCGATTCAACATAAATGCCTCATCAAACACAACGTCCCTGCTGATCACCCTTTTCCGTGCCTCAGGATCCCAGAGCCTGTATCCTTTGACACCATTTTCATACCCAAGAAAGATACACTTTCTGGACTTGGGATCAAGCTTCGACCTCTCCTTATCCGGCACATGCACATAAGCCGGCAGACCAAAGATTCTCAAATCCAACAAATTAACCGGTTTTACGACCAAACCTCTTGTGGGATCTTGAAATCAATGGCTGAAGAAGGAGACTTGTTGATGAGAAAACATGCCGTGTTGACTGCCTCTGCCCAAAATACCTTTGGCAACCCTGCATTCAACCGCATACATCTGGCCCTCTCTGTCAAGGTTCTGTTCATCCTTTCTGCTACTCCATTTTGCTGTGGAGTCCTTTTGACTGTGTAGTGTCGAGTAATCCCCTCTGAATCGCAGAAGGCCAAAAACTCCTTTTCCCTGTACTCTGTCCCATTATCAGTTCTGAAATACTTTATCTTTTTCCCTGTCTGAGTTTCAACCTGTGCTTTCCAAGTTTTAAATGTAGAAAACACATCAGACTTATGCTTCAAAAAATAAACCCATACCTTTCTAGAATAGTCATCAATGAAGCTGACAAAGTAATGAGCACCACTGTGAGAAGATATGGTAACTGGACCCCAGACATCTGAATGAACATAATCGAGGACTCCCTTGCTTGTATGAACACCTGTCTTGAAACTGACTCTGTGCTGCTTCCCATACACGCAATACTTGCAGAAATCCATCTTGCACGCTTTGACCCCCTTCAACAAGTCACGCTTATGAAGCTCCAACATACCACGCTCACCCATATGGCCAAGCCGCATATGCCAAAGTCTCGTGTCATCAGTGCTAGATTCTGCAGGTGTGGAGATAGCAACTCCACCTACAACTGTGTCCCCAATCAATTTGTACAAATTACCCACCTTCTGTCCCTTCATTAGCACCAAAGCTCCTCTGCTAATTTTCATTGCTCCACCTTGTGCTGTGTACATACACCCAACTGAATCTAATGCTCCTAAAGAGATTAAATTCTTCCTAAGTTCAGGCACGTGTCTGACATTCCCCAAAACCCTCACAACTCCATCAAACATCTTAATTTTCACGGTACCGATTCCAATGGCTTTGCAAACTGCATCATTACCCATTAGAACCGTACCACCATTGCAAGGCTTATAATTGTCAAACCACTCCTTATTAGGGCACATATGATAAGAGCAACCAGAATCCAAAATCCATGACTCTGAAAGAAAATTGCTACCTGAAGAAACGGAGAGTAAATCTGCGTCGATCTCATTGTCTGATTTGTCCTCCGCAATACTAACGGATTCCACATTCTTCTTCCCCTTTTTCGCCTCTGCAAGAAGATTTTTCAAATCCTCGCATTGATTTTTGTAGTGCCCCATCTTGTGACAAAAGTGACACTCCACATCCTTTTTCGTGTTCGACCTCCCTCTCGACTGCGACCTTTCCCGATTTGAACCTCCCTTCCCTTTTGACTTGCTTCTACCTCGGCTCGACTGTGGCTTAGAGACAAAAAGACCTTGATCTGCATCAACATTATCATCCCTCCTCATCTTCTCATGAGACAAAAGGGTACTGGTAACCTCATCGAGTGACAAGGTTTCCTTCCCATACATAACTGTAGTCACCAGATGATCATATGAAGGAGGCAGTGATGCTAACAACAGGATAGCCTTATCCTCCTCATCAAGCGTTACTCCAAAACCCACCAGTTGCGAGTTCAGCATATTATAGGAATTTAAATGTTCTAATAGATTCGTACCTTCCTTCATCTGCAATCCATACAGCTGTTTCTTGACATACAGCTTGTTGGTCAGATTCTTCCTCATGTACAAACCCTCGAGCTTTTTCCAGATCGCCTCTGCCGTCTCTGAGTCTAACACGTTGTGAATAACTTCATCGCCTAGGTTTAGACGAATAGAACTGGCTGCCTTAGCGTCAAGATCATCCCAAACACTGTCTGTCATCTCCGCAGGCTTCTTCGTCTTCCCGTCTAAAGCCTTTGAGACACCTTGTTGGATCATAATATCCTTCATCCGCCGCTGCCACAAAGAGAAGTTATTCTTACCGGTGAACTTCTCCACCTCATACTTGGTATTCGACATCTTTAGTGAAACCCTAGATTGAAACCCTAACTGGGTACTCTGCTAGAAACCCTAACCAAGAGCTTTGATACCACTTTGTTGTGCGATACTGCGGAAGTCACAACTATTCTAGCAAGCACAATCAATCTAGAAACAAGAACAATAAAGATGAAGAACGCTAAGAAAGCAAGAAAACCAAGCACACAAGAACACAAGAGATTTACGTGGTTCACTACACAGGCTGTGTAGCTAATCCACGGGGGGAAGGGACGAATCAATCCACTATAATCAATAAGGATTACAATCTCCAATCTCCTCTCGATGTTTCTCTCAGTCTCTCTGGGTTTTTCTCTCTAAACAAGTTTAGACTTCTTAACCCTAAAACTGATAAAAACGCACTTTAATAAGCTGCTGTACGTCGCCTTCGTCCGGACCAAGACCCGGCTCGTCCGGACCAAGGTTGCTGAGATCAAACGGAGCGCTGCAGGACCCTTCGTCCAGTCCCGGTCCGGACCCGGTCCGGACCAAGACCAACGAACGAACACTGCTGCGACCGACCTCCAGAATCGTACCACGAGTGCTGGTCCGGACCACCATTACCTTGGTCCGGACCAGAGATGCTGCGAGCACCATTTTGAAGCCACACTCAACAAAAGGATTGTCATTTTTTTTTACTAGGAGAGTTTCAGCTGAGCCTAATAATCTTTGTTGTTGCTGGTTTTTAGTTTTCTAATATGTTCTTAAGAAAATAACAAAAACATTCATATTTCTAAAACTTCAAAAAGATTCTTTTTTTTTTTTGTGGCTTCATTCTGTGTCGAGTTACTATCATCAATTTATCATGAGCATCGACACTATCAATACAACATGCGCATATGTTGTGATTTCTCACTCTTCGATGCATTTAGATGACGAGTGTTGCATGCTTCATTGCCGTATGTTCTCCACTATCACAAAAATGATAGATTGCTTCTTATTCACGTTAGTCTCATATATCTAGCCATTTTCTTGTGTTTGTCCCCTTGAGATTGACCTATGGCTACTATTCCCATGTGGGTTTTAAATTTATCTTTGCAAGAGCCAATCTATTAGTATTATGTTGTTTACCTATCCGGGCGTTCATTGAGTAACCGGACAATCGGGGTGAGGTACTCTCCCTCTGAGTGTTCGCGTCAAAAGATGGATAGACCTTGTGAAGGTATTATTGGACCATTAGCTTAGTAACCGGGCATTGGGTATGAGGTACTCTTACTCCCAATATTCGCGTCAAACGGCAGTGGGGTAAAAGAGAATATTTGGTTTTGTGCTGCTCTCTAAGAAATTAATACGAAACAAAAAAAAAAGGATGTGACTTTGAGGGGGAGTATTTAACTTGCTCATTCGTTAATCACATTGAGGACCTAGCTCGGTTTGACTTCTTAAGGGGGAGTTGTCTTGAAACTCCTAGTATACATGAGAACCGACGAACTTAATGAGTTGAGCTTGATATGATTTTTGTGATTCACACACACACTTTATTATTCGGCTATGTTGTGTGTCGCATTCTTGATCTAATGTCTCTATGGTGCGCTTTCACAATATTTGTTCATGTTTTTTGTCTTGATGTATGGGTATTAACGGTAGTCATAAGAGCAGATGTGTCACATGTGATCCTCTTCTTTTATTTACACATATTTTTAGTGTTACTTTTGCTATATAAAAATGCTATGATAAAAAATTAATATTCATTGTTTGAGGGGGAGTAGAATACCCTGGCAAAATTAATATATAGTTATTGATTGAGGGGGAGTTTCGGTGTGCTATTTCATTTTTCTGTCTTATCGTCTTTTGTGTAGATTGACTTCATGAGGGGGAGTTAGTTTGACAGCCCGAGCTTATATGAGAAACCTCGTTTGTGTTCGATAATCTTGAGGGCTACTGATTTGTCACCCACACACTTTTGCCATCGATTCGTGTTTAATGCACATTTATGCTAGTATTCACCCCTCTCACAAATTTCTTATTTGGTTGCTTTTATTGGTCATTAATTGTTTAGTGCTCTTCCACTCACATTTATTACTTTATCATTTATCATATTTGCCCTTTGTCACTCCATGTCAAAAAGGGGGAGAATGTTGAAAGGGGGAGTAGGTTGCTTATTGCTCTAATTTGGTTGGATGTTGAGTTTTATTTGCAGCTTCTCTACAACTCGATCTCAGTTCGTCTTTTGAATTCATTTTATTGGAGAGATTTTCATTGTAGTGTGTTTTGTCATGGAAGTGCCAAAGGGGGAGATTGTAAGGACCAAATTTCAGTGTCGTCTTGTTTTTGGCAATTCCATGTGACAAAACACATATTCAATATCGAGTTGTAATTTTCTATTTCTAAGTAGGAGTCTGTATAGGATTAGAGTGGAAGGAATCTCTTTATTATGTAATTTGCGAGTTAGTGTGTTAGTCGTTTTGTTGCTGATCAATATGGTGCACTTAGAACGGGAAGATCATTCGTGGGATCAATCGGTTTATTGGTCGGGTGTCTCCAATATAACACAGGTTGCACGGGACTTGTATTTTCAGAGAATATAGACTGATAAAAGGATCAATCGGGTTGTTAGTCTGCAGCGCCAAAAAATCCGGATCTACAATGACCCGATCAATCGGCTTACGATGCGATTGATCGGATTGGGAATTCTATAAATATGTCACGTTTATGGATCTAGGTTTAGGATGTCGGCTAAAAGAGAATATTAGAGCCGCTTATTCTCAAAGCCACAAAACCATAGAGTATCGAGAGTGAATCTTGAAGCACAAGATCGATGGAACTTTAATCAAAGCTTCAAGAGGTTTTTACATCAATGAATAATCAAGTTCAAGTTGTTTTCCGGTGGATTTCCGGAAGAACGTTTGGAAGGCTCGAGGATTCGAGGCAGCGGCAATCAAATACTGGGTGTGGTGTACGAGGATTCGGCAAGTACATCTTAGAGCGATTGTGAGTGATTCAAATCGTAGGGTAAGATTACTTGTAACTACACAATGATTTTATAGTGTTGGATTCCTTCCCGTGGTTTTTACCCGTATTGGGGTTTTCCACGTATATCTGGTGTTCATTTGTTTAATTGTTTTTTGTTTGTGATTGGTTCATAATTGATTGATGTTATTTTTTTATTGAGATAAAATAACCTAGCAAATTATAAAACCTAGGCGATCTAGGATTTTTCACAGTCGTTCATTTTTCCAGAGATGAAGAAGAATATGGTTTTTGTTTTTGTTTTTGATTTGTTAGATTTTAGATTTAGGTTTTCAAAGGGAGTAAATTGGGTAGGTTTTTTAAAGGGGGTATTTTACGAATAATTAGATGGAAGGGGGTAGATTGGGAAAATATGTGAATTTTTTTTGTTGTATATCCAAAAATGGGTTAGAATTATAAATGGAGACAATAACATAAAAACTCTACTAATGAAACATTACATATGGAAGTGGACAATTCAGTGACGTGCAGTAAAAGGAGTTGAGCAACTATCTGCTTTTTTCTGATTGTTTTTTTGGAGTGTCTGAAGTAAAGGAGAAGAGTAAATGTTTTTTGAAGTGACTGAAGTAAATCATGGAACTTGCAAAAATGTAATTTTGGAAAACTACTGTAGCTTGGAGCTCCTGCATCAAAATTGGGAGTGTGAATATCAATTTCCTTATAAATTTGTGTTTTAAGTTTTTAGTGGGTTGAATTTAGCCAATTGATGGTTGTTAATAGAATCACCCGGTGTGATATGTTGAGAGTGAATGTGAGTGCAACAACAATTTTGACAGGAAATTCCCTAATCAATCTCCAAAATTACACAATTGACATCTTCTTCTTCCTACCTCAACCGTCTCTCTCTCTCTCTTGCCCACAAGCCGTCTCTGTCGTCCGTGACTCTGCCTCCAACTATGCTTCGGCATCTTCGACAGCCGATTTTTGCCCAGTCTCCGCCGCTTCCTGCGTTCTCACGGCCGGCTCAACGTCGATGGCGACTCCTCTAGGCTCTGAGGGCGTTGTACCTGAACCGAGCTACTCATCTCTATCATCTACTCCAAATCTATGGATCTCTACCCATTACTTGAAGCCCACAAAAAATTTCCAAAAGCTTATAAAAAAGCAAATCGAAAAAGTGAGTTTTTCATCACAGAATCCAAAATCCTCCCACTACAACAATTTACACCATTCCCGACTAAAATCGCCGACTAAATAATGTTTAGTCGGAAATTGTTGTTCATTCAACGACTAAATAAACTTTGGTCGGAAAATATCACTTAAATTTCTGACTAAATAATTTTAGTCGGAAATTAGTATAATCACCGACTAAATTATTTTTTGTCGGAAAATATTCAAAGGTTTGGCCGACTAAAATGATTTTAGTCGGTGCTTCTTATATCAATCGCCGACTAAATCTATTTTAGTCGGAAATTATAAACTATCGCTGACCAAAAAATTTTAGTCGGGAAAATTTAGTATTTTCCGACCAAACTTTTAGTCGGGAAATTTAGTATTTTCCGACTAAATAATTTTAGTCGGAAATTAGTATAATCACCGACTAAATTATTTTTTGTCGGAAAATATTCAAAGGTTTGGCCGACTAAAATCTAAAATGATTTTAGTCGGTGCTTCTTATATCAATCACCGACTAAATCTATTTTAGTCGGAAATTATAAACTATCACCGACCAACTATTTAGTCGGAAATTATCTCTAATTTGCCGACTAAAATTTTTTTAGTCAGGGAATAATAGTTTTCCGCCAATTCAACGATTTCCAAAAATTTCGCGAAAATTTCAGCGGGAATTTTTATATTTTCCGACTAAATATTTAGTCAGCAATTCATTTTTTTAACAAAATGATAATAAAACGAAAAAGAAAAAAGAAAGACTCTCCAGACTCCCACACACGCCCACTACTGTAAACCCAAAAACAACGGGCACGAGCACGGAAGTTGGCCTGGCACAGCACGGGCACGACACGGCACTGGCCCAACATGAGGCAACAAAAAAAAAAATTATTTCTTTATATTTTTTGATAAGCACAAAAAAAAAAAAAATTTTGCTTGTGTAAGTGAATTATATATTTATATATTTATGTAAAGTTAAAAAATAAAAATGAAGTCATGATTCATCATTCATGAACAAAAAAAGAAACAAAAGGGAAAAAGAAGTTACATTTCTTTTTATTCGTTTTTTTTTTTTTTGAAAGAGAGAGTCAAAGAGAGTTTGAACAAAAAAAAGAAAATAAGCTTGTAAAATATTTTATATGATTAATAAAGTTTGAATCAAAATTCAAACATGAAAAAAAAAATGTATACCATATACATTGCCTTTTATCTAATAAAGCTTTTGAAAAAAAAAATATCAATTTCTTTTGGTGAAAATATATATATAAATTGAAGTCAAGTCACGATAAAAAAAAAAGTCACGAACAACATAATTTTAAAAAAAAAAAACAAAAGGGAAAAATAAGTTACAATTTTTTTATTTTTAGAGAGAGAGAGAGAGAGAGGAGAGTTTGAACAAAAAATAAATAAATAAGCTTTAAAACATTTTATACGATTAATAAATTTTAAATCAAAATTCAAACATGGAAAATAGTAAACTAATTTTTTTAACTTGTAAGTATAATCACCGACTAAATTTTTTTTTGTCGGAAAATATTCAAAGGTTTGGCCGACTAAAATGATTTTAGTCGGTGCTTCTTATATCAATCACCGACTAAATATATTTTAGTCGGAAATTATAAACTATCGCCGACCAACTATTTAGTCGGGGAATAATATTTTTCAGCCAATTCAACGATTTCCAAAAATTTCGCGAAAATTTCGGCGGGAATTTTTATATTTTCCGACTAAATATTTAGTTGGCAATTCATTTTTTTTAACAAAATGATAATAAAACGAAAAAGAAAAAAGAAAGACTCTCCCGACTTTAAAATTTAAATAATAATAATAATTTTTTTTAGAGAGAGAGAGAGAGAGATGGACAAAAAAAGAAAAAAGAATACAAATCATTTTTATAAAAAAATGATAGAAATTCAAATTATAGGAATTAGATTATTTTATTAAATTATATTATAGAAATTATTAGATGTTAAATTATAGAAATTATATAACTTTTTTTATTAAATTTGGTTATAGAAAATTATAAATTATACAAATTAAATTTGATTCATTTCATAGTTTCACTGTCTCACTCTCACAGAAACACAATAATGGGCCTCCACTTTCCGGACCAAATTTCGACGATCGGAACCGTTGGATGTGTTTAAAACGTGTTTTCAACGTCCTACGCGATGATTTTGAAAAAATAATACCCAGAAGTAGTTGATCGGAGTAGGTTTTCGTAAAACTACTATACGAAAACCTGGCCCGATCAAGCCCTGTCGGGTATTTTTTTTTTCCAAATCTTTGCATAGGTCCTTAAAAACATGCTTTAAACACATCTAACGGTTCAGATTTAAAAAAAATTGATTAGGTGGCCTTCAAGTGGTGCATTATAGTAATGAAATTCCATTAGAAGCACTGAATGTGTTTCGATCGTGTTGTTACCGATATCCGATCATCATCAATTTGGGGGAGAATGATAGAATTGATGACATACTAAATCGTAACGGTTCAGATCGAACATTCGGAAAAACGAGTCTGCACCTACCTTGCAATTCTATATATCAAACTTACTTCTATATGAACCAAGCTACTATGTTATAGTATAACATATGATAACCACACAATTGCAACACAACTATGACGATCCACACCGTTCACTTTGTTTGTGTTGATGTTTTAACGACTATCGCCAATTTTTTCGTCTATCGGATTTTGAAAGGTCCTTCATCGCAACACAATTACGACGATCTTCACTGTTCATTAAAAAAATGGCTTTTGGGTCCCATTTTTTAGACCTGCGTGAGTAATCCGAACCGTTAGATAATTTTGACATAATGTTTTGTATGTCTTTGCAAAAAATCAGGTCAATTGGATATGCGTAACTCGTCGATCCAAGGTACGCACATCCAATTGATTTCAAAACTTGCAGTTTTGGATGTACCAGTTACGCATATCCAATTGACCTGATTTTTTGCAAGGTCGTACAAAACGCTATTTTAAAAATATTTAACGGTTTGGATTATTGACGCGGGACTAAAAAGTGGGACCCAAAAGTCATTGTACAAAATGAACGGTGAGGATAAAATTATTTTATTAAAAACTACTCAGATCAAATCCTTCTCGATCTTGTTTTTTGCTGGTTCCATGCGAGGACCCTAAAAAATACGTTTTGAACACATTGACTGGTTCGGATCATAAAAATTTTGAACACATTTATGCAACGTTGAGTATTAGACTCTCAACATTGGCGAGGATTTTTTTATTTTCCGACCAATTATTTAGTCGGAAATTATCTCTAATTTGCCTTCCCTCCTATTTTCTTTCCCTTCCCTCCCTTTTTTCCCCCTTCTTTTTTCGTTCTTCTGGGCAGTACTCCAAAAAGCCCTTAAACCAAAAAGAAATCCCAAAACAAAATTGCTGATTTTGGAAGGGAGAGAGAGAGAGAGAGAGGAAAAATCCCCAAATTGATTTCTTCTTGCTCCATAGCTTGCCGTCATCGATCTCTTGTCGTCATCGCAGGTAACTTCGATTTCTTCTACATCGATCTCTCTTATTACTTTGTCACCTGATTTGGATCTCATAGAGGTTCATTTTTTGGGAGATTTTGTGGTCCCCATGTCTCCCTTCTTCTCTTGCATGTTAGAGTAATTTTCTAGGGTTTTGTCTGTCTCCCTCTCTCTATACATCGGTGTGTGTATGAATGTGTGGGTTGTGTTTGACTGGTTTTTGTGTTTTGTGGTTGGTAGGATGATTCCGCATAAGACGAAGCGAGGAGCTGCGGCGCTGGCGAGGTTGAAGGCGTACGAGGGTATTCCACGCTGTACGGCAAAAAGAAGAGGATGGTTATTCCAGATGCTCTGAAGTGAGTAATTGAAGTTTCTAGTTTGGTTTGGGTTTGTTATTTATGTTTATGTGTAAGAAATAGTTCAAAAGCAGTGAAAATTACGGTTATTACTTCACGTAGCCATTGTTTGGGATCTCTATGGATTGTAACGCAGCATTTCTGCTGTATTTTGGGTTGTGTATATATTTTTGAAGACATTTTGGAGGTTCATATTTCTTCTTGTACTTGTGTTTTGAATGAGTTGACTTGTTCTGTGATGGTTTTTGATTGTCACGTTTTTTGCGATTTGGGCTTAAAACAGGGTTCTGAGGCTTCAGGCTGGACACAAGTACTTCTTGATGGGAAGGCTCTCATCAGAAGTTGGATGGAACTATTATGACACCATCAGGGTGAGCTTCGAGTTCCTTTACATACTTTTGTCTGATGTTTTATATCTGCCATGGTCAATTGGGTCTTAGTTTGGTTGACATGATTATTGGCCTGTGTTGTTGGGGTTTCTGTATATGATACATTAAGTTGAGCAGCCGGTGCTCTGATTAATTGGTGCTTTACATGAACCTAAAAAGACAGAAATTGAACATGACATGACAGTGTGCGTGGTGATGAGCAAAGTATACCTTGTAAACAAAGTATACCTTAGAAACTAATAGATTTATATTAGAAATCATCTGGTTGCCATCTTCTTTAAAATGAGGCCATATTCCCTAAACAATGTTTTGTCTTGTTTGGTCATGCTAGGTCCAATTTCCCTTGAAGCTCCGACACGCTTTATCCCTCATCACCTGCCCTATATACTGACCCCACCACCCGTCCCGTACAAAAACCCTCACACAAATCCCCTATTTTTGACAGGGTGGTTAGGTTCTCAGCTGCATATAGGAGGCATTTTACACGAGACCTCGACGTAGACTTTAGTTTTATTTTCCGTGTGTTCCATTTATTTATTGGTTTTTTTCTATAGATGGATGTGTTTTGGATGTTGAGAAAATATATAAATGACTTTATGAAACCAAATAACAGTATGCCTCGTGTTGGTATGCGCTCTTAATTGCTCGATAAATGTTAGATGTGAAGTGAATTTTGCATTCTGTGGGCTTTAAGCCACCTTTTAGAGAAGTATATTTTTTATGATTCGTATTCTTTGTGGTAGTTTTCAGAGGTTGCCCTTATGGTTTTTCTTTCCATAAATAATTCTAATCCTGTTCATTACCCTAGCAATTTGGCATTTATAGGCCCAATTGTTTTGTTCCATCGTGTTGAATCCTCCACATTAGGAATGTACCCTCACCTTATCCTACCAGTTTATTGTCTTCTTCTTTGTTTATGTTGGACCTTTCTTTTTTTCCAGAAAGCTAATAGTCTTTAAGGTACTGAAGAGTAGTTTAAAGAAAATACCAATCACGCTAGGAGAGTAAATTTTGAATACCGACAATATTTATAAGCAAAAACAGTTATAAAAACCTTTCTGCAACATTTTCATTGTTGAGGTGAACTAGAGCCAAAAGAAATAGAATAAATTTCTTGAAGAATTAGGCATCTTCTATGGGACAAGTAGGGGGAAACACTTCCCACAAGTTTTGTCACCCCAGCATGGCAAGAGAACAAAGGGTTAGGCGGGGTATATTTTTCTCCTAGTTTGGGATAGAAAAGGCTGTCTGAATATTTGGCTTTACTGACTGAATGTGATTTTCCACTCAACACAAGTGTATGCAGTATATGTTTCTTTACTGGCATTGTTTCTAATCTTGGTACCATTCATAATGTCTTATCCTCTAGGACTGTATCCTGTATAATTAGTAGATATTTCAATTCTCATTTTATTTACCTTGATGATTACTCTGGCACCTTTGCCATGGACCTAATGGTTGAATGAGTGATGTATGTAGTTATGTTTTCTCAATCAAAGTTGATGCTATATCAAGGCTTTTCCTTTTGAGATTATTCATATTGTTGGCTTAACATACAGGTGGTCAAATACTTTAGGTTTGTGTTAGCAAGAATGAGTAAGTATATATTCATCTAATCCATGCATTGCATACAATGATCTGTCAGCTTCCTTCTTTATCTTTTAAATGATGTAAATTACTAACATCACAAGAGACTTTAATTTTTCAACCTTCTTATTCATTCTGCATCACGTGTAGCAAAGCACATGGTTAATAAAAATACATCACATTTTGTTTGTTGATAGATAATTTTTGACAGCCCCAAGATTTATTTTGTTGGGTCTATCTACCTTGTTTGGCTGTTATACTCGGTTATCGAGGATTAGAGAACATCAGTTGTGCTTCTTATTACTCTCGTGGTTCAGGTTGAGTATTGGAAACATGAAATACAGCGGGTTCAAACTGTGGTCAATTCATTTTCAGGCGCTTGGTTGAATTTGTTTATGGTTGGCTTTGCACTTTTTTCATTTCGTTAATTGCATTTCACCCATGGCTTACTTTGGGTTACTATATATCTCTGTTGGTTTGCTCGATTATTTGTCCTAACTCCTAATAAACACCAATCGGATCCAGAGAAGTTCTATAGTATTCATCTCTTGGAGAGTGAGACATCTATTGGTGGCCATGTGGAATGCCTAGAAAGTGGTGTTTTACGGACACTCTTTCCATCCCTTGGGGAATAGTTTGTATCTAATAATCGTGGTGTTTTGTTCTTTTTACAGATGGAGTGCCGCATCCGGTTATGAGCTAGATGAAAAGGTTGAATTTTTGCCATGTATTCTCTACCGTGGTTGGATATTATCGTGTGTTCTAGTGTTTGGATGGATACTTTTTATTTTATCCTTGGATGGATTGTTTTTGGATGATGCTATGGACATTGTGGTTGGATTTTGTATTTCGCAGTTTTTGTAGTATGATACTATTTTGTTAGGTGAAGACCTTTAATTTGGGAAGTCTTCAATTTTGTGCTTTATTAATTAATTAGAGCAGGTTGCTGAAATCTTGTATGGAATGATTGGTTGCTTGATTTAATCGATGGTTAGAAACCAAGTTTGACAAATTTAACGATTCAATACGAGCTCGGATTAAAATTGCAAAAAAAAAAAAAAAAAATCATTTACCAACTAAATTATTAGTTGGAGAATAGACCTTTTCACCGACTAAATATTTAGTCGGTGATTTATTTATTTTTCTCCAACTAAATATTTGGTCGGTGAAATATTTACTGTTCTCCGACTAAATATTTTGTCAGTGAAATATTTACTTTTCTCCGACTAAATATTTGGTCGGTGAATATTTATTTTTCTCCGACTAAATATTTGGTCGGTGAAATATTTACTTTTCTCCGACTAAATATTTGGTCGGTGAATATTTATTTTTCTCCAACTAAATATTTAGTCGGAGAAAAGTAAATATTTCACCGACTAAATATTTAGTCGGTAAAAACAACTTTTTCCGACCAAACTTGTTTTGGTCGGAAATTACAATCTCCTACCTCATTCCGTCAACCAAACGGGCCGACTAAATTTTTGGTCGGAAATTACTATTTGCGACTAAAGTACGGCATTTTCCGACTAAAATTTTAGTCGGCAATGGGGAAAATTGTTGTAGTGTCCATTGAAATCTCAACCAACCATTTAAAGCACCTAAACTGACTAATTACACTTGATTGAGCCATCAATTTGGATTGTAGTGTGTTGTCCAATTTAATTTGGGTTTCTTAACTTGAGAGAGACTGAGAGAAACGCACAAAAAATGGGTTGTGCTCCTACTTCCGTTCCGTTTTGAAAAAAAGAAAAAAAAAAAATATATATATATATATATACGGAAATTTTCTAGTCCAAACCTCCGGAGAATAAGGAAAAAGTGATTTTTTTTGTGTTGCAAATTATTTTTGGAAAATCCGAGCCGTCCAATGTGTTCAGAAGGTGTTTTCAAGGGTGCACGCGTGAAATATTAAAAAAAAAATACCGGGAAGGGCTTGATCCAAGCAATTTTCGTAAAACTGTAAATATAAATTTTTTGCGAAAACTGCTTGGATCAAGCCCTACCCGGTAATTTGTTTTTGAAGATTTCCCGCGTAGACCCTTGAAAACACCTTCTGAACACATTGGACGGATCGGATCGTCAAAACAATGATCGGATCAAGGAGGTCCGGAGTCCGGAGGAGAAGGAGACCCATATATATATATATATATATATATATATATATATATAGAGAGAGAGAGAGAGAGAGAGAGAGAGAGAGAGGCTCCGCTTCTAGTCCGGACTCCGGACTTCCGGACCTCTACGTTCCCGATATTTTTTTGACAATCTGAACCGTCCAATGTGTTTAAAAGGTGTTTTTAAGGGTCTCTACGAGAAATCAACAAAAAAAATACCGGGAAGGGCTTGATCAGAGCAGTTTTTTACAAAATTGTACATATACAGTTTTGTAAAAACCTGCTCGGATCAAGCCTTTTCCGTTATTTTTTGTTGTTGATTTCTAGCGGGGACCCTTAAAAACACTTTTTAAACACATTGGACGGTTCAGATTTTGCAAAAACAATTTTTAAAACATTCAAAACACCAAAAATCCTCCAGTCGGGAATCCCTGACTGAAAAATCCTATATATATATATATATATATATATATATATATATATATATATATATGCGGCCATGGAGCTTTTTGATTTGGGTATCTTGTATAGCTATGGATTTCTTTGGGAATTCTATCTCCTGATAAATATACACACATATATATGTGTATATTTTTTTTTTGGGTCACTTAGCCAAAAATCCAAAACATTTGACCATTTTAAGGGGAAGAACAAGGAACTTTTGCAATCGAAAATAAAAACAAAAAATATTTGACATTTTTAAAGGGCCAAGGAACTTTTGCAATGGCATATAAAGACAAAAAAAAATTAGTGAAATGTCACTAATTTTTAAAAATTCTAATTTCATACATAAAATTCAAAAAAATCGCCACCCCAACTCCTGCCGACCACCACCCCACCTCTAGCGGACCACTTCCAGCGACCCAAAAAGTTAGTGAAATGTCACTATTTTTTAAAAATTCTAATTTTGAACATAAAATTCAAAAAAATCACCACCCCAACTCTGGCCGGCCACCACCCCACCTCTGACCGACCACTTCCGGCGACCAAAAAAATTAGTGAAATGTCACTAATTTTAAAAAATTCTAATTTCTAACATAAAATTCAAAAAAATCACAACCCAACCTCCGGCCGACCACCACCTCACCTCTGGCCGATCACTTCCGGCAACCAAGAAAATTAGTGAGATGTCACTAATTTTAAAAAATTCTATTTTCGAACATAATATTGAAAAAAATCACCACCCCACCTCCGGTCGACCGCCATCCCACTTCAGGCCGGCTACTTCTGACGACCAAAAAAATTAGTGAAATATCACTAATTTTTTAAAAATTCTAATTTCAAACAAAAAATTCAAATTAAAAAAAAAATTACAACCCCACTCCGGCCGAACCCCACCCCACCTCTGGCCAACCAAAAAAATTAGTGAAATGTCACTAATTTTTAAAAATTCTAAATCAAACATAAAATTCAACAAAAATCACCACCCCACCTCTAGCCGACCACTTCCGGTGACCAAAAAAATTACTGAAATGTCACTAATTCTTAAATATTCTAATTTCTAACATAAAATTCAAAAAAAAATCACAACTCCACCACTGGCAACTAAAAAAATTAGTGAAATGTCACTAATTTTTTAAACTTCTAATTTCATACCGGAGATTTAAAAAATACTCCCTCCGTCCCTTTTTAAATGTGTTGCTTCGTAAATCCAACTTATTAAAAAAACATCATCATTACACCTTTCACATCAACTTTTTCACTTTCCACATCAACTTTTATCTCCACTTTCCAAAATTATCCTTCACCTTTACCCATTAACTTTTTACCCACTAACTTTTCAAAAGGGCAAAATGATAATTCTACAAACTTTTACCCATTAACTTTTCAAAACACACACTTATTAAGGGACAGCCCAAAATGGAAATGTCAACACTTAAAAAGGGACGGAGGGAGTAAAAAATAAAAATAAAAAACATCCTACCTCCGGTTGCACTACCCCACCTCCGGCGGACCAACCAGGCGACCAAATAAATTAGTGAAATATCACTAATTTTTGAAACTTCTAATTTCGTAGAGTAAATTTAAAAAAAAAAACTCCTGCCACCTCCGCCCAACCTCCGACTGACCACTTCCTGAGACCCAAAAAATTAGTGACATTTCACTAATTTTTAAAAATTCTAATTTTGTAGAGAGAATTGACAACTCATTAAACTTCGATAAAAGCTAAAGAGATTAACGAACAAAGCCATTTCGAATCTAGTGACAAGTCACTAAACTTCATACCTTGTTTAAAACTCCTAATTTCGAATCTAGTGCATAAATCTCTGGTTCTGTCTCCGAGGTTGATGAACTCCTACTCCGGCTAACCACTTCCCTACCTCTGGTCGACCACTTCTGGTGACCAAAAAAATTAGTGAAATGTCACTAATTTTCAAAATTTCTAATTTCATACACAGTAGTTGTTGTTTACCGAAAGTTTGTAAAACAAATTAACCGACTCGAATGATAGTCTATTGAAAACATAGGCTTCACATTAGTGACTACATGATTCATACCAGATGAGATGACCTCGATTAAGATATACATTCATGGTTTTTTTATTTTTTTGAATCTCTACAATTTGTGTGTGTGTGTGTGTGTTTTGGGGTAAATGAATAGCAAATGAAGCATTGGAGAAGGAGGCTACCAATGGATTGGGTTATTGCCAAACTTTATTTTGTATTTGACGGGAGAGTACCACATAGGGATAACCAAATGGGCAAACATACTCTTTTTCTGGTCTGCCGCCGTCAATTTCTTTCCACTAGTTGGGGCTCTTCATTGAAGAAGAAGAAGAGGAGAAGAGGCGAGAGAGCATGTGAAAAAGGTTTAGAGTAATTTTGGAAGAAAATAAAAAGTGTGGGTGTGCTTAGTCCTTTTGCTAAATCAATATTAAAAATAATGTCTTTATGTTTGATTGTAAAAATTCTTTGTCCTTCCCTTCAAAACCGCAAAATATAATGCATTTATGACTAATTTTTCATATTTTTATTGGTGTAGATATGTGTGTGTGTGTGTAAATATATATATATATGTATATTTGTATGCGTGTGTTTATATATATACACAATTGATAAGAGGAGAGGGCGGAGAGAGAAGAGATTGAGAGGAAGACAAGGGTATTGGAGTCATTTTACAAGTTTCTCATCAGAGTTAGAGGTGCATATTGGTCCACAAACCACACAGTGGTTATGTGCGCGCAGATATTTAAATGAGAGGAGGTGAAATTGCACCCGACCCAAGCCACAGGGGGTTAAACTAAAATTTGCCCGATAAATAATAGTTAGAGTTTTTTTTTTAATAAATAAAAAAAAAGAAGTATCCTCATATATTAACTATGATTAGTGTGAAAAAATAATAAATCGTGTTAGCTCGCTCGATTTGTTTTTAATTTTTCACCATTGGGATAATTTTTTTAATTAAATGTAAGAACTTATCACTTGTACATTATTGTTGTATTTGTAAAATGCAAAATTTCTAACAAATTAATTGAGTAATGTGATTTCCTAAATATTGTAGATTTGGAGGGAAAAATAAAAAAATCTATCTAGAACCATACTCAAAACGCACGCACATAAATTTGTGGGGCTAACACACAACACCATATATAGTTTGTGTGGTCCCATACGATTGTGAGAGTTTTGGAGATTTGAGTGTGTATTTTGAGTGTGGTTCTAGACTTATCGGAGAAAAAATAGTGTAGAGAAAAAAAAAAAAAAAAAAAAAAAAAGGAAAAGAGGCTTGCTGATAAAATAAAGAAAAGAAAAGAAACAATATCAGAACTTTAGTGGCCACAGGGAATCGAGCGCAAGTCACGTGCAAAGCTTGGCACCATCAGGAGACCAACAACCAAGTTTCAACTTTATTTTAGATTTGAAACTTTTTTATATTTATCTATATTTTTTTTTCTTTTTGGCGTTGCCTTAGTCCGGAAGTTGCGCAAGCTTTTTGGAGCTACCCCTAAGCCGGCCCTAGCTGTTATGAGCAAGCCTTGCTACAAGTAACTTAGAGCTCAGCTTGTTTTGCTTAAACTCGAATGAGCTAGAACTTGACTCTTTTACTAACAAGCCCAGCCAAATCTCGAGCTGATCACGAATAACTTGATTCATTTACAGACACAGATTCATACCAATATATGTTCGCAAATAGGGCGTGTACATATTATAGCACAGAAAATATAAGTTTCATGGTAAACGCCAAAGAGTTGGCAAAGTAAGAATAAGAAAGCAATAAGTGTTTGACCACGTGATTGCTTGTTCGAATCATATGGAGGTCTACTATTCCAAACTTTTCGGGCCATAGGACTCTGGAATTAGTTGAGGTACATGCAAACTGACCGGAACATCCAGTAATAAAAAATATATGTATATATAAGTTTCATAGTACAAGCCAACTAGAGCATACAACCCAGTGAAATATACATTTGAGTCTAATACAACATATTTCGTCTCAATTAAGGTCAACTTTGATAGAGTCATAGACCTTAAATTATTCGTTGTACGTAGTATAGTATTGCTGCATGTAGCTAGCAAGTAAGACCATCCCCAGGTGCAACACCAAGTCGGTTACAATACTCCGTGTAATACTCAACCCTAACATTGACAGCAGTTGAGTTCCCACCATCGCAGTCCTCCGACCCATGGTCATACATTTGTCGGATCGTGTCACCAAACCCGTCTCCATAAACTATACTCGAGTGCATGTCATAGCCGTCCATCCAATAGCACAAAGCAGACTTGAACGCGATGACTGGATCCGAGGCCACAATGTCTGGGTTGTTGAGTCCGTCAAATCCGACGTAGTAACCGGCAAAATTGTAGTTGCAACTCCATTTTAATTGGAGTGGCCCTCTCCCGTAGTAACCTTTCCCGGCTGCGCAAGCACACTCATCTTCCGACCCTTCTTCACAATAGTCCTTGGATGGACCATCTATTTCCTCTATGTAGCAAAAATCTGAACACATGCAGTACAAAAAAAAAAAAAACCCGAAAAAAGCTCACTTATTTTTGTTGCTATGATATATCAGCATGCAAATTTTTTTTTTTTTTTTTAATATTCGTCATATGTTAAAAAAAAAAACATTTTTTATAATAGCTATGGTCGTTTTTTGTTCACGCTTTAAAAGTCTGCACAAATAATGCTTCTAAAAGCTGATTTTTTAGCTTTTTTGAAGTAAACAGTACTAATTTTTATTGCAGTTTATACACAATTTTACAGATGTGCTAAAATCCAAAATATAGAATCTACTGCAGCTGAATATAAAGCTAGCTATAATTTTAATTCTTTATCCACGGCTGTCACGAAAATGCCCTAAATTATGTTCTAATATTTTATTGTCACTGTATGAGGAGTTATATAGTATGAGGAGTACTTATCTAGTCCAGGAATCCCGGATCCGGGACTCCACCTTCCCGATATTTTTTTGACGATCCGAAAAGTTGCGAAAAACTGCTTGGATCAAGCGCTTCCCGGTATTGTTTTTTGATGATTTCTTGCGGGGACCCTTGAAAACACCTTTTGAACACATTGGATGGTTCGGATTTTCCAAAAACAATTTTTAAAAGCATCAAAACACCGAAAAACCTCCAATGGATCCTTAATAGGATCCATGACGTATATATATATAGGCAAATTTTCTAGTCCAAACCTCCCGAGAATAAGGAAAAATTGATTTTTTTTGTGTTGTAAATTATTTATGGAAAATCCGAGCCGTCCAATGTGTTCAGAAGGTGTTTTGAAGGGTCCACGCGGCAATTTTTCCAAAAAAAATTCCACGCGGCAAATTTTCTGAACACATTGGACGGCTCGGATCGTCAAAAAAAAATTTGGATCATGGAGGTCCGGAAACGGGAAGACCGGACTAGAAGCCCTCCCTATATATATATATATATGTGTGTGTGATTCTATTTGATATGCCTTAAGGATCTGATAAACATAGAATACATGTATTTCTGTACTTATAATCAACTCTTATCTAACAGTTATAAGATTACTACATGGAGTAGGATATTAGAATGCATGCTATAAAGAGAGGGAAAACTGGATTGGATAGATTGGAAAACAATCTTACGATCAGTCTCATATGTGAAATGCGCAAAAGCCGCGGCGATTTCGCGCTTAGAATCATCAATGGAACCCTCGCGACCAAACAGAGGGTATGAATCAACAGCCTGAAGAAATGCGGACCGCGTGTAGAACCCTTTTCCAGCACAACTAGCAGCGGCTTGATCCATAATTTCATCAAAAAACGCGTCTGTCACGATATCAGAAAGCGAGACGTTGGTGGGACTCGTGGGAGTACTATCAATATCATTGCAAGGGCCAGCTTGGCACCCTGCGCCACAATACTCATCACCGGTGCCACAATAACCGTCTGGGCTACAACACTCATCAGCGTCACAATCATTGCAGCCAGACATGACCGTTGGTAGGGTGGCCCCGGCTAGGATTCCGGCCAGAATGATTTTGAGGAGGTTGTGCATTGTAGCTGACATTTTTGAGAGAGAGAGAGAGAGAGAGGGAGTTAAGAGTAGTGGAGTGGGAGAGGGATACTTATAGGGAAGTCAATGAGAAGCATTTGCTATGTGGGTGTAATAGTTTGATAAAAGCAAGAAGAGAATATTGTTTTGGACCGGAAAGACCCCATCTGTATTATAATAATCTTTTTTTTTTTGGTAAATAATCTATATTATAATCTATATTTGGTTTCTTAAAGACTCTTAGCAATAAGATTTAAACTGCTGATTGTGGAGATGGACGGACGAGACACGAGATGCGACTACTTTGTGACATTCATGTTTGGAGTGCAGAGATGTGAAGTTTTCTTCCATTCTGAAATCATTGAGATCAGCTATATGTGAATTTTTTTTGACAACTAGAGGTTAATTATGACAGACGGAAATTAATAATATACCTGATGGGCTTCCCATCAGGTACTCCTATTTCCCGATCAAATTTTCATGATCCGAGCCGTCCAATGTGTTTAAAACGTGTTTTTAAGGGTCCCCGCGAAAAATCACTGAAAAAAAATACAGGGAAGGGCTTGATCTGATCAGTTTTCGATAAAAACTATATATAGACATTTTTATCGAAAACTGATCGGATCAAGCCCTTCCTGGTATTTTTTTTCACTGATTTCTCGCGAGGACCCCTTAAAAATACCTTTTATTGGAATCATATTAAATGTATGACTCGTTGGAAAAAAATTAAGTTCTCCAAAAACAATTCATAGAAGTTTTTTGAACTTCCATTAGACTAGTTTTTTTAAATAGATATTTATAACTTTCATAGAACTTTATTTGGTGTCGCTTAAGTGTAACATGCATGAAACACACTCCCTAGCTACATGATGGAAATTCTAATGGCAACTGAGGTTGTGTTGTGCCTAAATTGACTTTGGTGCACAAAGAATAAAATAACATTTTAAAATATTGATCTAAGTTCAAAAAAATCATATAAGGCTGTAGCGGCCGGGTACATAAGGGTAAACAAAGGCCACTCTCTGCACAATAAAGGAGCAAAAGGGCCAGTACCTCGAAATCCATGAAACTGAATGTAGGTCGACTCATCTCGTCCTCACTGAGCGTGTGGTGCTCTCGGCCATCGGCGTGGATGCCCAGGTTTGGACGAATATGAATTTGTTTGAGATTCGTCGAGCCCCGATACGTCAGTGTCACGACATTCCCGGCTTGGCTCTCGGACAGCTCTCCGGGGCTCAGCAGATCAGAGTGCCGACGGCCCGGGAGTCTGGGCGCCTCGCGTGCTGAGTCGGTTGACGACGGTCACGTGAGTGCTCGGAGATACTTGGTTCGGCGGTGGTGTGTCAGGCACGCTACACATTTCACGATGGAGCATTAAATGCGGCACTCACCAACCCTGCCACCGCCGCCTGCAGAGTTACGTGGGTGATGGGGAATGCCTCGAGGTGAAGTGACCCCTCAGACCCACGTGCCATGACGTTAGCCGAAGCTCGGCGTCTGCAGCAGAGTTGGAAGTCACATCAGCTGTCATTCCGGGCTAAGGGTGCACAAACACCGGTCCGGGCTTGGTTCGGGCCGGGTTTATACTGGATAATAACGAAATTTGTCCATTCCCAAGCCCGGCCCATTCATAACCGGGCTTCATTTAATATGCCTAAGCCCAACCCAATTAGAATTTTAATTTCCCAAGCCCGTCCAACAAGCCCAATTATTTTTCTAAAACATGGCATCACAAACATAAATTAATCAACGATAGCAATCACAATAAGAATTCACAAACGTAATAATATACTTAAAGTTCTAAGTCTCCCCAAAATATAAAAAACAAACCCATAAATTAAAGTGCTCGAAAAGATGGAAGTCTAACATGTAAAAAAGTCTCTCAAGTATCACTCTTTTAAATTCACACTTCTTCACAACAGATCTTGTAGAGCACAATAAAAATAAAAGGAAGTAAAAACTATGAGTTATTATTAAAAGAAAATAGTTTAAGGGAAAAAAACTTCAAATCTTATTAACAAATTGCTGTCACTTCAAAAGTATTCTCTACATAGGTAGTACCTAGCATTCGTTTTCATCAATGTCAATTTCATCAAGATAAACAAACCCTAAGCAACTAGATTCCAGCTATAACATATACATATACTATTAAAATAAAAATATTATTTAAATCGAGCCGGGCCGGGCTGGGCCTTAGAAGAATTCCCAAGCTCGACCCAATTAGTAAACGGGCTTAACATCTCAACCCAGCCCGGCCCTATGGGCCTAAATATTTTTCCCAAACCCTAAAAAGACTGGGCTGGGTTAGGCGGGCTACCGGGCTGGTGTGCACTCCTATTCCGGGCAGGAATGACAGGCGCGTGACGGGGACCGAGCGCGTGCAACGCACGCCCCCTTTGCCTATAAATACCCCATCACAACTACCACTATGGGTAATTCCTCTCTCCTCATTTACTACCCTCATAACTCCACTTCTCACTCTAAGTTTCCGGCGCATTTCTCCTCTTCGGTGACTGACTTAGCCATCGGAGTGCCTTCCCGGATGACCACCGTCCGGGCTAGGCACTAACGTGGTTATCTACGTGTGCAGGTCGTCCTCTCCGGTGGACAGCTAGGGTTCAGACGTGGTTCATCCATCCCACCATCTTCTACACCACACCAGACCGCTAAAAAAGGTCACTCCGGCGAGAAGCACTCCCACAATTGGCGACTCCGCTAGGGACGAAAAACAACTTCTCCCAGCCTCTCTAAACACCTTGGTGGCGTTTCTACCTTCTCACCAAAACCTCTCCTCCCAAAACACCTCAAAAAACCCTACCAAAATGGCCAACCTCACTTTAGGCCTCGACGCATTTGACCCCGCCGGCGAATACCTCAACGCCGCTGACTGCTACCGGTACCACCAGGTCAGGAGCGACCTGGGGCTCACTCTCTCTCCAGTTGTCAACAGAGATGGCACAGTCACCATAGCGACCAACGGCGCGGGCCCCAGCAACGTCGGAGCCTGCAACATGGACGGAAACGTTGTCTCCCTTGACAACCTCACGACTCCAGCGCGCACTAAAGTTTTTCCACCCCCTCATCCACTCTCTATAGAAGCCGAAATGGCCATATTGAGAGAGGAAGTGCTTCCCTTGAAGCAAGCCAAAAACCGACCTATAACTTCAAAGTCTAGTGGTCAGACAAGGACCAGTAGACCCCCGCCGAGCACGAGGATCAACGATGGTGGAAAGGCTCCAGTCTTTTCCCGCCTTGGATAGGTCATGGAGGTAGACCGCCAAGGCAATACACTTGTTATGCCACCAGAGACCGCACGTTCTCGGGGCAGCAGACACGCGGTGGCCAATCTAGGCGAACTGACTACCCTAAAGACAATGCTACGGCCTCAAGCGCTCGGACGCCTGACGTCCGGGGAGATGCGGAGTATGCCCGAGAGCTAGCAAGGCAATACAACAAGGGGAAGGGCCCGGTGGACCCGCCACCCGCAAGCCAAGACCATAATACCCAGGGCCGAGTGTCGGGCGAACAGAGGGACGACCATAACCATAACCGATCGGGGGATTGGGGAGGTGACCGGCGCCATCGCTAGTCGGTGGACAGGCATGGCGTCCTAGACAATGTACCCTATGCTCGCGACGGGGTTTCGCGTGGAAACGCGATCATGGATCCGATCAAGGTCTCTGCAGGAATTGGCCACGACGAAAACAATGGCCTAAGGCCCGGAGACAGGTACGAAATCCGAAACGATGGTCGCAGTATTATGCTAGTCAACACGTGCACGGGGGAAACGAAAGTTTACCACGCCGAGCCCGAAACCAGGCGCCATCGCTCTCGGGAAGAGAAGGGGACAAGATCAGCATAACAAAAGACGATCCTCTGAGAGGAGCAATATTCACGTCAAAGATCCCGATCTGCTGCATGAGGCTGCTGGGCCGGCAAAGCGCGCCTATGGGGGGTGCCGGACGGTCGATCTCAACCGTTTGGGAAAAGCCGACTCTAGGTTGGAGAAAGCCAAGCAGTCCCCCTTCTCTCGGAGCATAACCAAGGCAACCCCGCCTCGAGGGTTTAAAATCCCCAAATTTGACAAATATGAGCCAACGACGGATGCAATCACCCATGTCCAGCAGTACCGCTTGGTCTCCGAGCTCTACGGCCACAGTGACTCCCTCATGTGCCGAACGTTCTCCATGAGCCTGGGAACCACGGCGCTTCTATGGTATAACCAACTCGCTCCAGGGTCTATAAACTACTTCGACGAGCTTGAGCGCGCGTTCACGTCTCGGTTTGTGACCAGCAACACACAGCCGAAGACGCTCGACGCACTTGTTAATATGAAGAGGGGCTCGGATGAGACCTTGAAAGATTACATCGCCCGTTACTGGGACGTGTACAGCCTCGTGGAGGGCTGCGACCAGAAGATCGCCTCCACTTCGTTCAAGAATGGGCTCGATGACCATTCTGACCTGTTCAAGGAGCTCATGGTCCGACCACCGAAAACTATGGTAGAACTAATGGAAACGGTGGATCATTTTCGAGAGCTAGAGCAACTCCTATTCGACCGAGCAATGAAAGGGAATACCAGCAAAGGTGTGCCCAAGGAGACCAAGAAGCAGGTGAACAACGTGAATAAGGTGGGAAGAAATGATCAAGGAGGAGGGTACGGGAACAAAGGTCCCCGAGACGACAACAACAGGAACAACAACGGTGGCGGGGGATGGAAAAGCCCCCAGAACGACAACGATTATGTTGTCGAGACGACTGTCTTCACCATGCCAATCTACAGGCTGCTCGTGGAGATCGGCAGGAAACGTCGGTTCTACTGACCGGAAGAGAAGATGGGGTCAGACCCCACCCAGAAGGGAAAATGCACCTACCAGAATAAGGTGGGTCACTACACGACGGGATGCCAACCATTTAAAGCGCACCTCGAGCGACTGGTTGCCGAGGGTCGAATGGAGGAGTGGATAGACCACGCCCGCACGCCGATCGTGCTCAGGGGGGCAGCACCCCAGCCTAACCAGCAGGCGCTCCAGTTCCCACCACCACCACCACCGAAGGACAGCAGGCGGCCCGGGACAGAGTGTGCCCGGGAGTGGTGGTAACGATCCATGGCCCGGTCGGCAAAGCCCGAGCCAACGCTATGCACACAGAGCTGCAAAACATGGAGGCCGCGATGCAAGTAATGACGCTCGGCAGGGCGCCAAAGCGGAAATATGAGGAACCTGTAAACCCGTACACCATTTTCTTCTCCAAATAGGATTTTCCTGTCGACGAAGATGGCACTAGGTACTTCATGCTGGGCATGGATCTCTCCAATCCCGAGCGTAACGACTTGGTCTCTTTCCTCAAGGATAACGTTGAGGTGTTTGCGTGGACTCCATACGAGATGTCGGGCGTGAGCTCGGATTTCATCACACATTCCCTCAATGTTGATCCGGCTAGAAGGCCAGTGGTGCAGAAGCCGAGACGGTCTTCGACCATTCATTCCGACGTCGTCTTAGAAGAAGTTGACCGCCTAATTGTGGCGGAGGCTATCCGAGAGGTGATGTATCCCACGTGGCTGGCCAACACCGTGGTGGTCAAGAAGAAGAATGGGAAGTGGAGTGTATGTGTGGACTACACTAACCTCAATGACGCTTGCCCTAAAGACAGTTTTCCCCTCCCTCGGATAGACCAACTGGTGGATGTCACAGCTGGACATGCAAGGCTCAGCTTCGTGGATGACTACCAAGGATACCATCAGATCGCTATGAATGTCATAGACGTGGAGAAGGTAGCATTCATTACGTCGAGGGGTACCTATTGTTACCAGGTCATGCCTTTCGGTCTGAAGAATGCTGGGGCTACCTACCAAAGAAAGGTCTCCAAGATGTTTGCTAAGGAGCTCGGCGACATCATGGAGGCCTACATCGATGATATGGTGGTCAAGAGCAAGTTCGTTGATGACCACCTCTCTCACTTCGGCAAAATCTTCTCCATCCTGAAAAAACACAACTTGAAGCTTAACGCGGAGAAATGCGCGTTCGGGGTAGGTTCTGGAAAAATTTTGGGTTACCTCGTCACCCGCCGAGGGATCGAGGTTGATCCCAACCAGCTGACGGCAATCCAGTAACTCCGAGCGCCCACTACAATCAAGGAGATCCAGCAACTGACGGGGATGGCGGCAGCCCTCAACCGCTTTATCAGCAAATCATCTGACACTTGCTGCCCCTTCTTCCAGTCCATCAAAACAAGCAAGAAGGCCTTCCAGTGGACCGCCAAATAGGACACGGTGCTCGCCGAGCTGAAAAGCTATATGTCTCGGGCACCCATGCTAGTCATGCCAGAAGAAGATGAAGACCTCTACCTTTACTTGGCAGTGTCCGATCACGCCGTCAGCTCGGCTCTGGTTCAGCTTGAGGGAGTGAAGCAGTTTCCAATCTATTATTCAAGAAAAATGATGTTCCCTGCCAAGATCAGATACTTGCCAATTGAGAAGTTGGCACTCTCCCTAATCACAGCTAAGAGGAATCTCCTACCCTACTTCCAATGCCACACCGTTATAGTTATCATGGTGTATCCATTGAAGACGGTCATGCATAAGGCAGACCTCTCAGACAGGATCTGCAAGTGGTCCTTGGAGTTGGCTAACTTTGATATCCGGTATGAGCCCCGGACGGCGATCAAGGGTCAGGCGTTGGCCGACTTTGTCGCCGAGCTCACCCCGAGGTTGGAAACCGAGCTCCAAGAGAAGCCTATTACAGAAACGGTTGAAGACGAGCCCACTCCCTCCCATGAGCACTACGAGTTCGTCTTGAAACGTTCCTCTCCCCGAATGGCTACAATTTACACAGGGGAATCTTGGCGCATGCACGTAGATGGTGCTTCGAACAGCCGAGGGGCAGGGGCTGGAATTGTACTCATTTCCCCTAAGGGCACACTTCATGAGTGCGCCATGAGCATCGGCTTCCCAGCCACGAACAACAAGGCCGAGTAAGAGGCTTTCATCGCTAGTCTCCGCCTGGCTCTTGCTCTCAGGGTGGAGGAACTTCAGGTTTACAGCGACTCCATGCTGATGGTGACCCAGCTGAATAGCGATTGTGGCTCTGGTGACGCTCGGATGTTGAAGTACATTAACCATGTTCTGAAGTTGCAAAGCGACTTCAAGATGGTCCACTTCTCCCACATTGTCCGAGCGCGGAATGCACACGCCGATGCCCTTGCTGCTCTTGGTTTGGCATGCAACGAGCTTGGGGGTACCCGAACGGTCACCCTTGGCGAAATCGCTGTTCCAAGCTTCAAGCTGGATGGACCCTCTGGTCTCTTTCCTCCGACACCAGACCCTACCTTCAGATAAAAAGGAAGTCCACCGAATTCGCTGCCAGTCCAGGTCCTACTTTCTCTCTTCATCAGGCCAGCTTTATCGTCGTACCTACATCGGCCCTGACCTCCGCGTGCTACACGACGCCGAGGTACCGTACGTCCTTCATGAGCTCCATGAGGGAAGTTGTGGTTGCCACTCGGGCGGTCACTCTCTCTTAGAGCGAGCCATCACCCAGGGCTACTGGTGGCCAAAGATGAGGAAGCACGCCGAGGACTACGTCAAGAAATGTGAGGCGTGCCAGAAACATTCCCCCCTTCTTCACCAGCCCACTTTATCACTGTAGCCCATTACAAGCCCATGGTCGTTTTCCCAGTGGGGGCTCGACATTGTTGGAATCCTTCCTACAGCCCTCAGCGGGTTTTGGCACCTAATCACGGCTACAGACTACTTCACCAAGTGGGTTGAAGCTGAACCCCTAATTCACACTACAGCCTCCGAGGTCGAACAGTTCATCTGGAAAAACATCATTTACCGGTTCGGCGTGCCATACGCTATTATCTCCGACAGCGGCACCCAGTTCATCGCCGAGGCCGTGAAGACGCTTTGCAAGAAGAAGAATATCCACGTCTACAATTCCACGGTGGCCTATCCTCAAGGCAATGGCCAGGCCGAGGCCTTAAATAAGTCGATCTCGGTTGGCCTCAAGCGCAAGCTGACTAACAAGCAAGGCAAATGGGTTGAGGAACTCCCCAAAGTCCTCTGGGGCTATCGTACACCCTCTCGGCGGGGGACATGCCGAACGCCGCTCTCTATGGCTTATGGGATGGAGGTTGTCCTTCCACTTGCTGCCACTGCTCCAACCGACCGGACTGAGGCCTTCCATCCTGCCACCAATGACGAGCACCTTGCTGCGGAACTCAACCATATCGAAGACCTTCGAGACGACGCTCACATCAAGTACGCTGTGTACCAGCAAAAGGTCGCTTGGGGTTATAACAAGCGCGTCCGCATCGGCCCTTTCAACATCGATGACCTCGTCCTCCGAGAGCTTGTCCAAAAGAAGAACAAAAAGAAGTTCATGCAAAAGCTGGCTATGGGTTTTACAGGCTTGCCGAGATGGATATCACGGCAGTGAGTAACCCATGGAACGCTTTTAAGCTGAGAAAATTCTATGGTTAGGATCTTATTTTTATCAGTTCCATTATTTGTGCCCTCGGTAGCTTTTTGCAATGCTGGAGGGTTAAGATGTTAATGATAAGATCCCTTCCCCAACTGCTGTCATTTTTTGGTTCTTATTTTTTACAAGTCTTAATTCTCGGCTCAAAGGCCTCTACAAACTATTAGCGTTCGAAGGAACATTTACTTTTGTTCGATGGAGCGGTTATTAGCGTTCGGTGGAACGTCTCCTTTTGTTCAAAGGAAACACAATGGGCGTTCGGTGGAACGACCAACTCTGTTCGATGGAACAGTCTCCGCTTGGAAAAACAATTTATAGAGTTCGGTGGAACGTATAATTGTGTTCGGCGGAGCAAAGAATGCCCTCGGTTCGGGACCTACCTATCGAACTAGCTGGGGCTATTGTTTCGATTTATGTGCAGGGGCACACGCTCGGCGCGCACTTACTCTCTCGGCTCGGCTTCGAAATCAGGGGCCATTCTTCCTTGATTTCCAAGCTGAGCCAAGAAATTCTTTTGCAACTCTTACGCTTCGACAGAGTGCCAGCATGCTACATTTCCTGGCTCCCCGCCGAAGCGGGGGCTGGCATTTATTACCTCTTTCGATAGTTATGTCTATCACAGACGAGAGCCAGAACTTGTAAAAAAAATTTAAAACATGCAAGCAGTGCATCAGAGATCAAACAAAAAGATTCATTCATCCAAATACATCAAAAATACGGGGCTCCGCATGTTGCAACGTTCGGTCGGCCCCAAAGGATCACCTGTTTAAATTACATCACTTGAATCTGGACTACTCCTAAAAGTGTTCGGCACCAGTCCATTCAAAAAAAAAAGAAAAAGAGAAAATTACAAGAGGACTAGGCCTCTGTGGGAGTGGCTTCGGCAGTTTGCCTTCAGGAGCCTCCTCCACTTCGTCGTCGTCAAAGGGCATCTTCGGGACCACAGCCTTGGGAAGCGGAGGAAGGGAGGTCCGAAGCTCAGAGTCTGCGGGGACGAAGACTATGTCGAAGGCCTTGGCAACGGCCTCGGGCCAGCAGTCGGAGCAACCGAGGAGGTAGCCCTTTTTGAAGGCTTTCTCCTCGTTATCGTTGGCCTCATTGGCGAACTTCTTTAGTGTCTCGTCTGCCCCCTCTGGTAGCCATTCCTATCAACGGCCGCCATCATCTCGTCGTGCTCGGTCTTGGCGTGCTCGAGATCCCTCTTGGCTTGCCTGGGCTTCTCTTCGGCCACCGTGATTTTGCTCTAGGCAGTAATGGCTCTTTCCTCGGCCACCTTCTGGAGTCGCGAGCCTCCGCGAGCTATTTCTCAAGTTCCTCGTCGTTTGCAGCAAGGGCCTCGACACTCTTCTTCAGCTCCGCCCGGGCCTTCCTCTCGGCCTCAAGCTTCTTCTCGGCTTCGACCTTCTCTGCGCCGAGGTTGTACACCTTGTCACCAAAGGGCCAAAGCAGACTGATCAACCTGCAAAGATAGAAAAAAAAATGATACTACGTAAGCAGTAACCCGAAGACGAAGACTTGGGAAAATTTAAGATATGAAGTCAAAATCTTAGCCTCACCATGTGGGTGCAGAGGTTGGCGTAGTTGTCCGCCGTGTTCTTCGGCATAGCCTGCATATCCCTCGGCAGGGCAAGGGCCTTCAGCAGGGTCATCGCCGTCTTCCGGTTCTCCCGAAAGCTGGCAAGCTTCTTCACTGGCTCGCCGTGTGAGGTCTGGATCACCAGGAACCATGGCTCGTCCCCTTCGGTTTGAGAGAGCGTGGCCTCGGGAGTCTGGGAGGGGGCCTGCTTGTCCTTCGGGGCAGTCTCCCTCGATGGGACTTTGGCAAAGGTGCTCTAAGGGGGAGGAGTTGGAAGCACGGGGGCCTTCGGCGGGACCTCCTTAGCAATAGCAGTGGCCTCGGCGGTCCGAGGCCTCTTCTGGAGAACCTCAGCCTCGGCATAATGGCCGGGCTGGCCGGGGGCCGTCTTCTCGGCCTCCTTCCTTTTTGCTCTCTCAGCCCTGTCCCTTTGCTGGGCCTCCTTTAGCGCCTAAGGTCCTGCCATCTCGGCCTCGAATCCACTACCCGCTATGAAAGACTGAGGGGGGCGGCGAGTGGACCGGGGCAGGCGTTCGCGGCCCGTGAGGTTTGCGCGTCTGATGTCGGGGTCGAAGTGCCGCACACGACGGGGACCCGTTCTCGGCACGGGATCCTTCCCACGCTTCAGGAAGCCCTTGTACGAAGGCACGTATCCGAGGATGGCGGGGGCTGTGCGGTTTGGGATCCTGAAGATGCTGTCAATGACGTCGGCGTCGGCGTCCTTGGCAAGATGCTTCATCACCTCACTACACTCTGCAAAACAAAAGTAACGTCAGTATTCGGCAAATGCAACAGTATATACATGAAATAAAATATGCAAGTGTGTGCCCTTGGACTTACTAGGCCTCCCTCGGCACCAAGGGATGGACCACATGGACTCGTCCCCTGGAGCTTTCTCGTAATTGCCCCGCACGATCACCAGCTCACACGCGTGCCTCTCCGAGTCCGAGAGATTCCCAATGAGGGGAGGATACTCGGGTCGCCTCGCGAAGTAATACCTCCCGTAGGCAAGGCTCCGCTGGACGACGTAGATGGCCATGAGGTCGCTGAGGCGGAAGGGTATGTTATGCTGCACCGCCAGCCTCACCACTGAGCAGATAACTTGATAGACGTTGGTGGTAAGCTGGTGGGGAGCGAGTTGGTACAAGTCCAAGAACTGCCAAAGGAGTCTAGGAACTGGGAACGTCAGTCCGCCCTCGCAGATGGCCATCAGTGGCACCGTGACTTGCCCCTCTCGGTAATGGATTCTATTGTCGGTGGGCCGAGAGGTGTCCACATCCTCCGGGATGTGGTAGTCCCTTCGGAACAAGGCTAGTTTTTCGGCGGTCCCGTCGAAGTAGCCCTTGACGTACTTGCAGGCGCCATGCTTTGGGTTCCTTGGCGGAATCGACTCTCAGGTGGGACCGTATTCCACGCCGCCGTCCGTGTAGACTTCCTCGGCATCCGCGGGCTCCTGTTCTTGCCCTCCAGTTCCTGTCGCGGGCTCTTCGTATTCCTCCTCGGCCACGGGCTCCTCTCTCGAACTCTCGCCCTCGGAGAGGAGCTCCCAACCCTCGGCGTCCGTCCCTTGGGCCAAGAGCGCGTCCATTTCAAGAACCTGGACGGGCTCGGGGTCCTTAAACCCGGTTGTGGCCCTATCAATCTCCATGACGTCTGAATCCGAGGACCACCCCTCGGATAGATCAAGGAGCTCGGTCGAATCGACAATGGAAGAACATGCCCGGGTGGTTCTGGGGTCTCGGTGGGTATTCCGACCTCGGTAGGTGGGTCTAGGACTTGCCCCTGTCCGGAGGTGGAGGTCTCGGCACTGCTCTCGGCGCGTCTGGTTTCCTCCTCTATCTCCATCCACCGTTCGTGGGTGATGGCTCGGATCGGGGCTACTGCTTCAGGTATCGCGTGGAGGGGTAGGATGTTTAGCGGGGGCTGGCACCTATAACCTCTCCCGAGACTTCTAATCTGCTCTCGGAGGAGGACGTCTTCGATAAACTATCTGTATTGGGTGTTAGCGAGAACGTCGTCGGGGGATGAGTCCGCAAAGTCTGAGCTCATCCAAATGAAGACCTATAGTGCATGGGTGAAATAACCGTCAGCGATATGCACAGGTTTGATTTCAACAATATGAAGGGTTGAGCCTCGGCCCCAGCCCAGCTCCCCACGAGTTTTCGACTTACCCGAGAAACCAGTACGTCTGAAAGCTCTCGGCTGACCTAAGGTGGAATACGCTCTAGGATCCTGGGTTCGAGCTCTGCAGAAAGGTTCTTACATAACTCGTTCAGCGCTCGGAAGAACAGTTTGAATGTTCTTCGAGCCCAGATTCCGGAGGTTGTGCGCCACCGCACAAACCGCCGGAAAACTCAAGGCGAAACAGTGCACAAAACGAAACCCACCCAAAACCCCCCAAAAATGAAGCAAAAAACACACAAAAAACTTCACAAAATGCAGAGAAACTGAAGAGAGGTAGAAATACACGAGTTTTGGTGAAAATCTTCGCTGGAAAAAGGATTTTGGGGAAGTTTTTGGAGAAGCACGATGGTGGAAGGCGGTGGCGTGAGGCTCTGGAGCAAGAGAGAGAGAGTAACGGTGGTTTCTCTCTCCTCCCTCCCTTATATTTATAGGGGGAGGGTAGGGTTAGACCCCTATTCAATAGGTGCCATTATGGAACCGACTTGGAAGGCGAAGGGTCACCCCCTCAGAGCGTGACACGTGTCCATCTCGTTCAAACCGTTTGGGCGCGAATCCAGACGACGGCGCACAGACCAATCACGCAGCGACACGTGGCGTGTGACATCACCACGCGTCACATCAGACGTCTTTTCACATCCCTGTGCGATGTGACGTCCCGAGGGCACGCATCCCCGAGCCCTCCGACGTCAAGGTCTCGGATGATGGTGTCCTGATCACCTGCAACTCGGATGCCAACCCTGTCTCCCCGACCGACCCTCTGTCCCGGGCGCCTCGCGTGCTGAGTCGGTTGACGACGGTCACGTGAGCGCTCAGAGATACTTGGTTCGGCGGTGGTGTGTCAGGCACGCTACACATTTCACGATGGAGCATTAAATGCGGCAGTCACCTACCCTGCCACCGCCGCCTGCAGAGTCACATGGGTGATGGGGAACGCCTCGAGGTGAAGTGACCCCTCAGACCCACGTGCCATGACGTCAGCCGAAGCTCGGTGTCTGCAGCAGAGATGGAAGTCACATCAGTTGTCATTCCGGACAGGGATGACAGGCGCGTGAGGGGGACCGAGCGCGTGCAACGTACGCCCCCTTTGCCTATAAATACCCCATCACAACTACCACTATGGGTAATTCCTCTCTCCTCATTTACTACCCTCATAACTCGACTTCTCTCTATAAGTTTCCGGCGCATTTCTCCTCTCCGGTGACTGACTTAGCCATCAGAGTGCCTTCTCGGACGACCACTGTCCGGGCTAGGCACTAACGTGGTTGTCTACGTGTGCAGGTCGTCCTCTCCGGTGGACAGCTAGGGTTCAGACGTGGTTCATCCATCCCACCATCTTCTACACCACACCAGACCGCTCAAAATGGTCACTCCGGCGAGAAGCACTCCCACAAAGGCGATACTAAAAAGAAAAAAACTATGTTTCGTCCATTTTTTGTGAACTTTTTTTTCTTCTTGTGGTCCTGAATTTTTTATACTACTTTTTAGACTACTCTCTTCAAGATAAATAATAAATCCAAAAAAATAATGTGAATCTACAAAAAAATTAAGAAAAGATGAAAAAAAAGAAAGACAAACAGAAAAATTAATCAAACAAGAACTTAAAGCATTCATTACGATTTGAACTTTAATCCAAACAGAGGTTCCATTGTGATAAAGTTTTACCTTCATTGCTATTGCTATGGGTGTTTTTGCTCAAATTTCAAAATTGGTTCTAAGTTTCATCAAGGGATGGAGATGCTCTAAAAAAACAGATTGTTGGATTAGAGTTGGACAATAAACCCTTATAATTTATTTTTTTTGTATACGATTAAGTTTATGATAAACTTATTGTATACGATAAATTTATCATAAACACAATATGTTAAATTCGTTATAAATTTATTGTAAAAAACACGTAATGAAAAGTGATAAATTCCCCATAAAGGTGAAGTATAAATTTACCGTATAATAAATATACCATACACAAAAGATGATAAATTAATAGAGTACATTGAATTTATTGTAAACACAAATTTATCATAAACACAAAGCAATTGATTGGGGTAAAATGGGTTCATCATACAATTAGACGATGAAGCATAAAGCCAGATGATGTCATGGATGAAAATTGGGTTTAGGACCATCATCTTATTAAATTATAAAAAAAAACAATTAAATGCATTGAAAAGAAGAGAGTACACGTTGAATTATCCATTGAATTTATAATTGGTCTATTTGAACGTATACGGTGAATTATCCAATGAACAATTAAATCCGCGCAAGTACACGGTGAATAATCGATTGAATTGATTTGAAAAATACAATTAAATCATGATATTTAGCCCCCACCAAAATCACCACCACCGCCATACATTTTCGTCATGACCATGGCGCCAACATTTTCGTCACTTGTTCATAATTGTCAAAAAGGGAAATTCTATAACACAAAGCCTCTATTTGGATGCAAAAATGATACATGTACAACAACTTGTTCCAACAAGTCTCGAACACACTCACATGGTGTGTGGATCTCACACGCACTTGAGTGTGAAATGCGTGTGGGCTCCACACACCATGTGAGTGTGTTGGAGACTTGTTGAAAACTTTTATTGTACAAGTGTTATGAATTAGTGTAAAACTTAAGGAATTTGAGACTAATGTTACAAATTTTTGTGCAACATCTTATGGGTTTATGGCCCATGATGCTGCAACATATACATCAGGATCCTTTCTAGGACAGTCTTGTCTAACCTATGTAGGGGCTTTTCCAAGGTCTATTTTGATGATCGGAACCGTTGATATAATAGAACTTGTCGAGAACATTAGACATGCCAAAATTCATGTCTTGGTTCCGTAGTTTTAGAATTCTGTTGATTCCAAGTACTCCATCTCCATCATTACATATGGGAATATAGAAAGTAAAGAGGAAAAGGCAAATGGGAATATAGAATAGCCTAGATGGATTGGTTATGTTTTATTTTGTTATCTTTTCCCCTTCTTTTGCTTTTCTGTCAGCATTTCGCTGGTTTGGATTGCTTTTGCCCTATTCTTGCTTTGTGCTTGGTTGGGGCTTCTTTTCTCGATATACCCTTTGTCGAGTTTTAATATAATTTTTTTGCCGATCAAAAAAAAAAAAAGAGGAAAGGGCATGAGAATTGTGTGAAATAAGTGAATTCTCGTATATCATTTAGTGTGTTCTTGAAATATTTATCTCTAAAAAATGGGTTTTTATTCAATGTTGCAATATTTTCTAAACTCTTATTTCCTTAGAAATGTGTTTTGAAAACATATTAAACAATATCTGATTATCATGAATTTTGGTTTGCGTAATGTTTTCACACGGTCTAAAATATTAACGGTATCTATCATGAAAACGAAGGACCTGAAAAGGGCTGAACAAAACCGTTTAGTCTATTTAAGGAGGGGATCCTCATCTTATATATATATAGTTTGGGAGGGAGGGGTACTAAATTACTTACCAACAAATATATAGGCTCATAAACTAATATGTTAAGTAATTTGTAAAATAGTTTATTACTAGCAAGTATTGTCTCTGGTAATTACTCGTTCTATATTTTAGAATATATAAGCACTCTTGAATTAACTTTTTTTTAACGTACTTTTACAACTTCATGTGAGCAAAAAAAAAAGTTACAATTGAAGGTTAAAATAATCACTATCTTTTTTTTTTTTTGGGTCAAATAAGCTAGAATAGTTTAATAATTGATAGTCAAACATCAATAGTCAAATTTTTTTATTAAATAAGCTAAATAATTAAAATTATAAGTGCTAGCAGAAAGGGCTATACAGTAATTACAAGGAATGTGGTGTTGAATTCTTTCTGTAATGTCATTATGATATATTAGTGTCACTACAGGCATTTTTGTGCAAACTTTACATCCACTTTGAGGTACTCATTAAAAATAAGAATGTTATGCCCTTCAATTTTTTCCAACTTTGGTCAATGTTTACTAACTTTGGCCAATGAAACAAGCGCTTTATGATCTAATTAGAACACCTAATCATTCTGTCATTTCCATCTAAATAAGATGGAAAATGTTAATAACAGCCTAAATGGGCGGTCAATAAAGTAAGAAAATGACAAAAAATACAATTTCCTATGTGTTAAAGTACATTGAAAAGTGTTAAAAGTACATTGAAAACTGTAATTTTTTTATATTATTCTTGCCTTATTGACACCTCAATGAGCTATCAATAGCATAACTGAAATAAGAATTATTATTTTATAATATCTATTGGTGGGTGGTAACCATGTAAGAGCACTAAACGATTCATCAAAAGTGGAAAGGGATGTTGATCTTGTCATGTACTCCTTCTATCTCAAATGACTGGTCCCTTTTCATTAGTTGAGACATCTTAAAAAATTGTCTATATCTTCTAATTTATAATAATTTTTATATTCAATATAGATCTTATTTGATAGATCTCACTTAGTTTTACTAAACAAAATTTTGGAAATCATAACAAAAATGATATAGATTGTGAAATGTAGCCAATTATTTGAGTGGTATGACTGCCCAAAAGAGGCGAGCAATTTTAAACGGAGGAAGTATCCATCTTTCTGTGTTGAACCCACTAGTTCGTGCGTTTAGTTCACTAAAATGGAATCCACAGGTGGCTCTAGAGAATTTTAGTAAGGTGTTTAGCTCTCTACTTTCTCTGAACGGCCTCTAGAGGTATGAATATTGCGATTAAAAGACATAAAAATACACAAGATTTTACAATTGTTATTGACAAAATTTAACATTTTGAGTCAAACAAGATTAAATGGGTGCATATAATATAAATCTATTATATACAAGAAGGGAAAGTTGTGACGAATAGGTTGGCGCAGAGCTTTTTCGACACATTCTCTTCTTTTTTGAAATGTCGAGTTGACTGTCATTCAGAAAGAAGTCAGAACACGATACCTATACAAATAAATCATTCCTTTTCTCTCTATTTTTTAAATATTTTTTTTAATTTTTGAGATAATGTATTAAGTGTTCAACTATGAATTACGTGAACTGATGGGTGTTGCAAATAATAAGACTGAGTGTTTAAATAAAACTTAAAACAAAATTACTACTAATCAAAATAAAAATATTTAGGGGTATTCATTTGACCACCCACTTAAAGGTTGGAGCCGCCTATGATGGAATTGACACAGGAATGTAATTGAGGTTTAATTGGAATTAAAATGGATTAAAGATTTTTTAATCGACAACTAAAATGGATAAAATTAGTTGAGTTGCACGCAAGCTGGCCCGAACCACCCAGTTATAAAAATAAAAAATAAAGAGAGAAGATAAGATTGGACTATTCATTCTCATTCCCATTATCGATTGTGCTAACAAATAGTCATTATTCTTCCAATTTGTCCTTAACTTTTATAATATAATATATTGGTGTGGAAGTAGATTTTAATGTGACAATAGTGAATTGTAAAGTGCCATTACTAATTTTAGGAGTAGCATTAGTAGTTTTGGGTGTGAGATTATTGTTTTTAGGGTGGCATTAGTACTTTTACGGGGCATGAGTAATTTTGGGCATGGATAACCATTCATTTATCTGTGTTATAGTGATTCTATTTGGAATGAACATTCCTTTATTTATTAGTCAGGAGGAGCTTGTTTTATAGTAAATTAAGAACTAAACAACTACCTTCGAATTCTGTATTTGAAGAACCAAACCAACCCTAAAAATTCATATAACCAAACCAATCAAAACCATTAAAATACAGTTCGGTTTCAATTTTAAACCAGTGTTTACTTTAAATTAAGCTTCATGAACTATCGAAAGTACTCAAATAGGTACTCTATTAGAATGACCATTCCATTCGGAACTTAACAACATTGATTTGCTTCTCGCCAGACATGACGAATTTAATTGGCTCAAATCACAAATAATAGGGCTGAGAGGGTGGTGAATGGACTAGGTAGAGTGAATAAGTGAAATCGCTTGCGTGGCTTCCATTTCAACTTCAATCCCAGCTTAATGTTGAGATTAAGACTGTTAAGCAAGCCATACTTGAAGCTTTGCACTTTCAAGAGGGGATACCCTTCCTGTGAGATATCTGGGAGTTCCTCTTATATCCACTAAGCTCAAGTATACAGATTGTCAAGCCCTAATAGATAGAATCACAAAACGAACCAAATCTTGGGCAAACAAATACCTCTCCTATGCTGGGAGGATCCAGTTGATTAAGTCTGTCCTATTTTCAATGCAAACGTATTGGTCTTCCATTTTTATACTTCCCAAGAGAGTTGTGAAGGAAATTGAAGCAATCCTTAGATCATTCTGTTGGACTGGCTCTGATCTTAAGCACACGGGAGCTAAAGTTTCTTGGGACCATTTATGATCTCCTAGGAAAGAGGGAGGGCTTGGATTCAAATCTCTCCAAATTTGGAATAAGGCTGTCATGGCCAAGCACATTTGGTTTCTTGTCTCTGGTGGTGAGAGATCCATGTGGTGCCAATGGGTAAAATCCTACTTGCTTAAAGGGAGAAGTTTTTGGAAGGTTAAAGTCCCAAGTAGTCCATCTTGGACTTGGAGGAAACTGCTCCAACTTCTCCCTCTCATCCAACCATTTATTAAATATCAAATTGGTGATGGTTCCACTATATCATTGTGGTATGACAATTGGCACCCCTCTGGCCCTCTTGTTGAGCACTTTAGTAGTCGTGTGATCTACGATTCTGGGTTGGCTGATGATGCCATGGTATCCTCTATTTTGAGTGCTACTTATCGATGGTCCTTCCCCATTAATCGAACTTGGGAATTAAATGAGATCAGATCTCATCTCCCTTCTCTTAACACCACCTTCCCTCCCTCTGCAGACAATTGTTTGTGGACTCTTACACAGGAAGGTCTATTCACCATTTCCTCTTTGTGGGAGCAACTGAGACCTAAGTTCCCCTTAGTTGGTTGGAGTCATAGTGTCTGGTTTCCTTCACATATTCCTAAGTGCAGTCTGATTGGCTGGATTGCCATCCAGAACAGATTATCCACTGAGGACAGACTTGTCCTTTTTAGCATTAAAAGCTCATCTTGTTGTAGCTTTTGTAATGTTGAGTAATCCCATGATCACTTGTTTTTTAATTGCCCATTCACCAAACAGGTGTGGGATGTTGTATCCCTTAAATCCCAACTTAGGTGGCAGCCCAAACCCTTACCAATTTGGCCAACCTTGTAGCTACTGCTAAAGGTAAGGGCCTCAAAAGCACGTCGATCAAACTTACTTTCACTGTCTCCCTTTATCAGCTCTGGCTTGAGAGGAATCTTAGAAAATTTCAAGGTCTGCAAAATAGTGTACCTAGTTTGGTAGCTAAAATATGCACTGAGATAAGAAGCAGGTTGTTGTCCCTTCACAAAGTTCCACTTGGTCCAGCATCACTACTTGAATCATTGAACATCCCAAATCATTCCAATTCATAGTGTCACACCCTCAATTTTATAACTAAATTACCTCGTGAGTCCACGCTGGACAAATCAAAAGTCAAACATTTCCCCATTTAAAAGTCAAGTTCTCAATAGATTTCCATGATCAAATGCCTTTGAAAAGTCAAGTCAATTAAATATTCCAAATTCAAAGTCCTAATTTTGAAGTCTCCGTTCCAAGTAATACAATAACCAATACATAAAGTTTCCAACAAATTTGAAATCAAAAGTACATGAGTTCATAGATTACATCAGTCTCTCAAATACTAGAGATAAACAAAAAGGGTTAAGTAGCTTGAAATCGTTGGTGCTTTCCCAAAAGTCCATGCCATGCACGCACACTAATGCATCCCACACCATGCTCGTCAACGTGTACCTGAAAATGATAGGTTGAGCTAAACTAGCCCAGTAGGAGAACTATTCTACAAACGCTAGGTGTATAAAGGTGATACATGCACATGGGCTTTAGTTATATCAATTGAATGAACGGATATGTATAGTGATAACCAAACAAATCATGATGAACATAAGAAATGTCGAAGTGTCCAAGAGAACACCAAGTGTCCAAAATAGGGTTAAGCGTCCCAACAAGAAAAGTCATTCGAGCGTCCAAACACTAATCACATATCCATTAGTTTTATCAAAATCACCCAAGTCATTACCTGTATCCAAAATGTCACCAAAGTGTCCACGATTTTTTTATTAAAAATAACCTTTTAGAGATCTAACAAAAAATCAACTAAGTTCATTGCACATAGTGATAGGAGTCTACCCATTTAGTAAAAGACATCTCATTTTCCAACATCATTCCTACACTTAATACAATTATTGTCTCAATTTAAGTATCCAATCATAGGTAATAGTCATCTATCATCTAACATACCGAGGAATGTTTCCACGCATGACTTGCCATACGAGCATTACACTTTAATTGCATCCGTGCACCGTTTCCCCCATGGCCGATATATGGATAATAATATCAACAGGGAGTTTAACCCTTTCCGGATATCACAAACTCCGTATACCTTATATAGATTCAGGGACTATTTCCCTCTCATATAATCCAGACATCTCATCTTCCTCTCTTTCATTGAAGAATAACCATCATTTTCATAAGTACTAGTGATTTAATCCCTAAGCTGGATTCCATAGGCTCCGCCTGCCTCACCCGATACACGGGTCATATTAATAACCAACGCTTCCAAGGCGCAATGCTATACTAATGTATAGGCTCAAGACCTTCCCTGGTGACGCAGCACGAGTTCATGGAAAAATAGAGTTTTCAAAACGAGATTAAGGTCCGTTGATTTGTGCCCAAATACCGGAAACCCAACTCTTTCTCAATACCCGAAGGTAGAGGCATCATACACTTCGTTGATTTGGTAGAATACCGAAGGTTTTAAACAAAAGACATCTTCACAAGTTTCCAATAACAAAATATCGCTTTGTCACAAGACCTACCCATTCACCACGCAACACATGATGTCTTTTCCGTTCATAAACTCATTCATTCTCTTAAATCATTAAATATTCCCTCATTTCTATTAAAGACGTGTCTACGAGCCAATCATATTCCCCAACACGGCATCACCCTAGTATTTATAATCAGCGTGCTTACCTACTCACTGACACATTTTCAGGCATTAGTATACCAACGCACACATCCCTTTCTTACTATGTCGTTCTATAAGCATTCAATACATCCACGTGTTTTAGTCTATCTCCCAAACGCATAAATGTATCTATAATGTAATTCGTTCCTTTAAAACCATTTCATTAAAAACCTCCTTTCAAAGTCAAAACCATTTCAAATTTCCAAGTCCATTTCACCAACACACGTCTATCGACAAATCTTGCCACACTCACGCACACACGCCTTCTAAAAAAACCAATAAAACTTTCATGTGACGTAAGATGACATATTTGTTCATAAAACCATAGTCCTCGAGTCATAACACGGGTGAGAAATGATACCAAATGTCAAATATATGAAGGAATAAACGATCGGGGATCAAATGGACATCAAAAGGTGGCCGAATGCCACCCAAATGACAAGGGCAGCAGCTGGAAAATTTTGGACAGCAGCCTATGAACAGTACACTGTGCAGATTTTCACCTCTAAGGTGTGGAATTTCAACCCAATCACAAATAAGATAGTCTAGGCTCAAATTAGAAATGCTAGGCAACATTTAAACATGGAGGAAGGTCAATTTCACTCCCAATTTCATCAATCAACAACCAATTTCATAGATCTAAGAATCTAAGCTAGGAAAACCCACATAAAGAGGGAAAACATGATATTTTTTTTTTAAATTGAAGCCAAGGAAGAGATATGTACAACACATCAAGAGTATACAACTAGAGAGAGTAGACATTCCCCTACCAAGATGGGTTTTGAACAAAACCCTAGAGTACCCAAGTGATTTAGACCCCAAACTCCAAGAACGACTTCTACCGAAGCTCCACTACGCATACAAGAGACAAGATCATGTAAAAAATGAGTTATAAGGGTGAGGTTACACTCACAATCAAAGAGAGAGAGGGAAAAACGTGGGTGGAGTAAGAACAAGACTCAAATCAAGAGTTCTTACCTCCTTGAGTGCAAAACCTGAAATTGAAGTGAGATTCACGAACCCAATGTGTAGACGTTGAGGTGGATTGAGGTTAAAATCACAAGATTTGAGGTGAGGGTGAAGAGAGAAGGTAGAGGGGTGATTTTAGGGTTTGTTTCGTGGTTATGGAGTGAAGAAATGAGTCCAAGACCCTATTTATAGAAGGCATTGTCGGGCTCAAAATTCGCAGAAAAATGAAGCTGGATACCGGTATCAAGAAAAACCCATACTGGTATCTAGACTCTCTGATGGCTCAAAATCTATAGAAAATATAACTGGATACCGGTATCAAGAAAAAGCCATACCGGTATCAAGACAGAAAATTTCTAAATTTCTACCACTTTCACCAATTCGAACCCCGATCATTTCTAACACATTTTCAACACCTCCAAACATCCACACAACATCGTAACACTTATTCATACCATTTACTAGACCCCCAGCATACCGAGATATACACACCTATATAATACTTAGAAAGAAACACATTTTAAAACATCAATCCACTCATTCACATTACTAAAAAAAAAATATGAGTAAAAGATATAAAGAATTTCATGAAAATTCCGGGTCTTTACACATAGCATGCGTGTGGTTGAGTTAATTCATATCATTGCTTGCTGCCTTTTAATACTTCACAATGTGCAATTTACTAACAATTCTACTCCTAGTAACAGGTCCCACATCGGTTGCAACCTTGGAAGTCCAGTTGTATTTGATTATAATGCCCATTTGGGATTAGTGTGTGGTTGCAGGTTGTGCTGTAGGTTTAAAGCAGAGCTGCTATTACTTCTAGTACTGTCTGTTTTGCAGGATCCTATGGAGTGATGTTCTACCTTTATCCCTAGGAAGTTATTGTATTACTTCTACATAAGAAGGTTTGTTATCTTATACTCTCCAATACTCAATGGACTTACCTTGATCCTACCTCATTTCTGAGTGTGCGAACTACCAAATGTGGGATACCCTGTGAGATTAGATCCTCTTGCCTTGTTGTTGAGAGGAGTGATTGTGAGGTTCCCCATTTTCTCAGGAATGTGTGAAAAGAGAGTGGGAGATCAGGCCTTGAGGGAGTAGGATGGTGAGGACTATATCCTGAGATTTGGACAGTGGTCTCTATTTGGACAGTATTGTGAGGTTCCCCATTTCTTAGGTTTGATCCCATTTTTACTTGATAGTTGTCTGCTACATTTGCTACTGTGTAATGTGTTTTATGCTAATCAGTGATGATAGCTATGGCTTTTATAATGATGAGTGAGGTTGGTATGCCCTGCTTATTAGTCTGCCATTTTTGGGCAGTGGCACTAGCACTGGCCTGTTGTTGCCATTATCACGTGCACCTTCTCTGCTGTGTTGGTACTGGTTATTTATCTAGAATTCCACTTAGCCGGAGCTATCTATTTATGTCTCTTTGTTGTAGTTGGATGCAATTGTAAATCCTAGCTGAGTGCCGCTAGATTGTACTGTTGTAACACGCTCTCCTGATACACAGTTGTGACTGCTCTTATCAGGTGTTTTGGCCTAGCTAAGGGGGGTTGTCCCTTAGCGCTGTTTGTTCCCTTTTGGGAGGGGGCGTCCTCCCGTACCATTCTATATGTAGTTATCTCACATGGTATTGTTGTTTGCTGTTTGCATGTCGCTAGGGATTTATTATTTTGCTCGGTTTGCCATAGTAGTTGCTGCTCCACTGTCTTATCTACAGCAGTACATTTTATGGGTGTAGATTCCAGCACCTACCCAGCTGGGGTTGTCGCTGGAGTTCATATTTTGGGTTTTATTTTGCTAGATTTGCCATTGTAGTTGCTGCTCATTTCTGGGTTGTGCTTGGTTTGTTGCAACTTGCTATCTCTTATTCAGCCACATCGAGGTCCAAGTTCAATCAAACCAAGACACTCATAAGGTCCAAGCCCAATGATTCAAGCGGGCTATGGGTGATTCTCTCAAATGGATGTGAACTCATCAAGTAGGATGTGATTAGATTTAAATTAACACACTTGTTTTGTGTGGTGTTTCTCTCTTCTCTGTTAGATGAGAGCGAAACACCCATTAGTTAGGCTTTGTTTGCTCATTGTTGCCTTTATGGCCTTACCTTTCATCTCCCATCCCAGCGAGTTGTGTCGGGAAGTGCACACTCTTTTTTTCTTTTCTTTTCTTTTGTTTTGTTTTGTTTTCTTTTTCTTTCTTTTTCTTTTTCTTTCTTCTCTCTTTGTCCTCCCTGGGGTATGCCCCTTGTAGGCTGTACATTCGTTTTGCCTCTTTTTATTTTCAAGTTTATTTACCCAAAAAAAGAACCATTTCAAACCATCCCTAAGGGCTCACACTTTAGCCCCCAACGGGGAGCTAATTCCAGGCTTTCCAGCATTTCTTTGGCAGCCCTGAACCCACTTCCCATAGGCATCCCTTATCAAACCTCCTTCAAAACCCATCAAGCTTACAGGCACCATCCACATTTAATTTATAAGAACCCATGGAAGGATGAGACCACCCAATTTGCTTAGTTTGTGACAGACCTCGCTGGATAGATGGCAGATTTATGTCTAAACAAGAACCATCCTATGCTCAGTTTGAAGTGACGTCTATTTCTGTTAATCCATAAACACAAGCAAACCACAAGAACGACAATACTCCAAGGATGGCCAGACGGGTGAATATGTTTCCGAATGCAATGAAAGTGAACCTACTCGATGAAGCTGAGGCTGGGATCAAAAAAAGATGGTTCTTGTAACAACCCGCCCCGGATCAGCACCTCGGCGAGTCCAAACCCGACTTGACAAATGACCCCGTACGAGATCACGACCGCACCACGGGACTAGCAGTGGACTCCACCTAAAATTAACCTGCAAACTGAAACCCGAAACAGGTTCCAGGAGTGTTTATGAGACATAGATGCAGTTCAAACAAATATTACATTCAACCACCAAAAGGAAAACAAAACGTAAATTACACGACACACCCGTTGTACAACCACGACACACAACCCACTTTAGTGTTTAACCATTCCCAACACGCATCCAAACACACTCTCATTCTCAATTCACAACCTCATCACACAACCGGACTCGTCACACAGCCAAACTCGGCACTTAGCTACCCCTGACAGACCACCTCGACACACCACTATCCTTGGCACTCCGCCCTTTCCCGACACACAACCATGACCCACAACTATCTCGGCACACAGCCAAAGTCGGCACACAGCCAAAGTCGGCACACACCCACAACAACAATATATAGCAAAATTAAACATAAATATATAATCAATTCAACACGAAGCCTAAACGACAGCCAAACTCAGCACGCAGCCACAATAACATTTAACAAGTTCAACCCGAATGAAAAACATCTGTGAATCAAACACTCACCTCGATCTCCAAAGATAAAAGTAGATTCAACTTTTGTATTCGGCATCCCGGATGCGCCCATACCTTCCTCTGTACACGTATCCTCAATTAACTTAAAATCATTCACGATCAACGATAAACACTAATTAAGACCATAAATAACCCCATGAATTTATGCTCAAACACAAGCAAAGTGCTTAAACACACTTAAGACAACTCGACCCCCTTGCGGTCCCCGAATTTATAGAATTAATCTACCCATCCAAACATTCCAATATTTTCTTCGTAGGCCGTAAACTCAATCAGAAACAGCATACTAAAAACTCAGAATTTTCTGTACCCGATAACTATTTTTAAACAATTATCAAATGAACCCAAACACGCAACAAAACCTGTCAAACAGATTCACGGTCAACTTCAAGTCAAAAACTGCTATTACTGGGAAATAATAAAGCTACAAGACCTATCAATTCTGAAAGCCTTACAAGTCTACTTTCTAACGCAACAAGCGGATTGAAATTCCAAGCTTCCTAGACCAAGTAATAGCCGTTCCCGTAAGATGCGACAGTGCAGTCTACCCAAACACGAACCTGACATCAGTTTGGTTCACGAATTTTCATATTTTCTGTACTTCTCATAAAATCTCGAAACTTTAACACAAGGTCTATAACTCATATGGGTACCTACAGTTACATTTCCAGAAAATCCTGAATTCAGAAACCACATCTAAAAATTCGGCCAAAACCATGGCAGATTTGATTTTCTTAAACTCAGTCAATGAAACCCCACTTTCCTTCCACGAATTTTGTAAAATCAAACCCCAAATCACTCTTATGAGATGCAAAAGACTTGATTAACTTGCAAAAGAACAACATAACTCAAGAATTTCGGAGATTAAACTCCAATTCTTACCTTATTTCCATTTTTCCCCAATTTTTCCCCTTCTTTTCTTCTTCTTCTTCTTCTTCTGCCGAATTCTCTCTCTCTCTCTCTCTCTCTCTCTCTGATTGCTATCAGATAAGGAAAAAGGGAAGAAAAATATCCCCTGGCAAATCACATCTCACCCCCTCTAACTTTCATTGCTATTAATTTTTAACCCAAACCCCATAATCAGTCTAAATTGCGAATTAAAATTTAAATACCGGGAACGGGTATTACAGTTCTACACCGACGTTAGACCAAAAGGAGCAGGCCACCAAATAGTTGCACAAGGTAGGCATGGGATTTTCTATGAAGTAAGGACAGTGGAGATGGAGAAAGTCCTTTGTGGCAATACGATCTTCAAGGGTGAGCCAGAAAAAATGCACAATCCGAGGATTGTGCATTTATTTTTGGAAAAACTTGGTTTTATCCATTTTTAATTAATTATTAAAGTGGGTCCCACACGTCCACGTGGCCGGACCCACATACCGTTGTGTTCGTCTTAGTTAGGAGATTAAGATCGAACCCTTGGTTGGATAAAAACAAGTTAAGGTGAATGAGAAATTGACCTTGAAAGTGCCTACATGAACATTGGTAGAAGGGGGAAATTGTGTTGTCCCACATTGGTGAGGAACAACAAATTCATTGGGTATATGTATCCCAAGTTGGACAATAAGGCTTGGCCCTTTGGGTCATTACAACTTTTGTTGGGGGAGAAGGCATGGACAAACTGGGCTTTGATCCATATAACACGCGCACGCCGCCGCCGTTCGTCCAACCAAACCGGGCCGGGTTGGGTGGGGTCATTAGATAAGATTGTGTCCTTACGAAATGTTTTCCCTTTCCAGTGCATCTGTTCGCTAACAGTCATCGGACATGACTGTTCACTTCCGGCGGGTTGCGTCCCGTTCCGAACAGCCGCATCTCTCCGTCTTGTACCTTTCCGTTCGGGTGCCTATTTATCTATAAATAGGACCCTCCTCCTCTCAAACATTTCACGTTTTTCATTGCATTCATTTTGCACTTACTGCATATAATCTTTTGAGAGTTCTGCGTAGTTTTTTGGTTCGCCTACCGTTCAGATTGCAGTGCTGCTTCCGACCGGTGAAAGTCGGGTATTCCTGGGAGGCAAACGCCCAAGTTTCTCCATCAGCACCGTAGTGGAGGGCGAATTTGCCTTAAGGACAGGGTATCTTAATACTCGCCTCGACTCAAATCGTCTCTAGCCAATTTCCGGTGTACTGAAATTGGCCCGGTACGTTTTCTGATTATTCATAATTTTGTTTTCGTGTTTATTTCCAGATTATTTGAAACCGAGTTTCCAACAATTTTCCAAACCCAGGACCAATTTGAGATAGGATCAAAGGGAGGAGGGTTCATTGCTAGACGGTATGCAGAACTTGAACAGAAAAGACCCGGATTGGAATTCCACACGTAGAAGTCCTCTTCCTCACTAAACCAAGAGACATGAATTCCTCTGATTGGGCAATGTTTAATGGCAAATGGAAGGATAACACATCAAAATCCCGATGGGTATTGACCGAAACATCTTTGGCCTTCATAGAAAAATCGTCAAGTGTTAAGGGACCTTCCACCATAAAACAACCTAAAAGGACCAGTGCCCAACCAATTATCCAACCAAAAGGATGTGGTAAGTCAACGATTTCGGTGTTGGCTGAGATTAGCCTTGCACTTGATTGATTTTGAAATAAATTATAAAACAAATCTAGCAATCAAATTGCCGAGACGTGGGTTTAGGGGAGAACACCTGAAACTGAAAAACAGGGGTAGCTCTTTGGTAATCTATTTCTCGAAAGGGTCTTCATTCGACAAGGACATAGTATAGGAGTCAATTATGAAAATAGGACACAAATTATTTTTTTAATGTCAAGAGGACAAATCACCTACACATTCTAAAAATGCCCCCGCTAGCCCATGAAAGTGCCTAAATCCTCCAAACCTAATTAAAGTGTCTAAACCCTCAAACCTAATGAAAGTGCCTAAACCTAAACCCTAGGATACCCTATGAAAGTGCCTAAACCACTAAAACTCTCCAATTGGAAAGTGCACCCTAAACATTAATCATAGGGTACCCTATGAAAGTGCCTAAAACTAAACCATAGGGTACACTATAAAAGTGCCTAAAACATTAGGGTACCCTCTGAAAGTGCCTAAACAACTAAAACTCTATAATTAGAAAGTGCACCTTAAGTGCCTAAACCCAATTATACCCTACCCCCTAAAATTGAACCCCAAAATTGATGAGAGAAATTAATTTTGTCCCACCATCAATTTTGTCCCACGCGCATGAGAGAGAGAGAGAGAGAGAGAGAGAAAGGGTCAAATGAATAGCACTTTTTCGTTTTCCTTTAAAAAAGGTGACTGTCGGGGCCAGTGATGGGTCACCTATCCCCTTCCGTCCCATCAATTTTCATATTTAGCCATTCGGTGCATATTTTTATCAGTCACTTATCGTTAAGGATATTTTGTCTAGTGTTGTCCTTGAGCCCTCAAAAAATTCCTATTAATGTATTGGAAGCCTTAAAATAAATTAAGTTGGACTAAACATCATTTAAGGCTCCAAATTTGTCCTTTTGGACAATTGTCTGTTCTCGAAGAAATGGGGCAGCCACACTTGATAGCATTACAAATCCCTTTTTATACTTAGGGCAAGACAAAAAAAACTAAACAAAAGACACTTGGGCTTTAACATAACATTTAGCCCAAATACAAAAATAAAACATCATAAGTCCAAACAAAATTAAACCCAAAGCCCAAAGCATTAATTTTAACATTCGGATGACCCTACGGGAGTCAGTCATCATCAAGTTATAGCCTTTGCAAAGGCTTGTCCACAAATGAGAAGGGTTATAATGACACCTTGAAAGCTCATTGTAATTACCATGAAGTACTCGAGCCCAAAGGGAGTCCTCCTTAAAAAAACGCCAATTTAGTTTACTCATAGAGACTAGATTTGCATTGGCAGCAGTGTCCCTGAGTAATTGTTTCGATTTCTCTAAACTAAGGAACTCCGTTGGTGATGTAAAGCATTCAAATTTGAGAGCAACACTACGGGGGCGTTTACCAATTTAGTCCAAAGCTTGGCACCATCCGGAGACCAACAACCAAGTTTCAACTTTCTTTAAGACTTTGAAACTTTTTTATATTTATCTATAAATTTTTTTTTTTTTTGGATTGCCAGTCTGGAGGTTGCACAAGCCCAAGGGCTTATTGGAGTTACCCCTGAGCCGGCCCTAGCTGTTATGAGCAAGCCGTGCTACAAGTAACTCAGAGCTCAGCTTGTTTGCTTAAACTCGAGCTTGAACTTGACTCGTTTACTAACGAGCCCAGCCAAACCTCGAGCTGATCACGAATAACTTGATTCATTTACAGACACAGATTCATACCAATATATGCTCGCAAATAGGGCGTGTACATATTATAGCACAGAAAATATAAGTTTCATGGTAAACCCCAAGGAGTTGGCAAACTAAGAATAAGAAAGCAATAACTGTTTGACCACGTGATTGCATGTTCGAATCATATGGAGGTCTACTATTCCAAACTTTTCGGGCCATAGGACTCTGGAATTAGTTGAGGTACATGCAAACTGACCCGAACATCCGGTAATAAAAAATATATGTATATATAAGTTTCATAGTACAAGCCAACTAGAGCATACAACCCAGTGAAATATACATTTGAGTCTAATACAACATATTTCGTCTCAATTAAGGTCAACTTTCATAGAGTCATAGACCTTAAATTATTCGTTGTACGTAGTGTAGTATTGCTGTAGCTAGCAAGTAAGACCATCACCAGGTGCAACACCCAGTCGATTACAATACTCCGTGTAATACTCAACCCTAACATTGACCGCAGTTGAGTTCCCACCATCGCAGTCCTCCCACCCGTTTATTTGTCTGATCGTGTCACCAAACCCATACCCATCAACTATACTCGAGTGCGTGTCATAGCCAACCATCCAATCGTACAAAGCAGCCTTGAACGCGATGACCGGATCCGAGGCCACAATGTCTGGGTTGTTGAGTCCGTCAAATCCAACGTAGTTACCGGCAAAATTGTAGTTGCAATTCCATTTTAATTGGAGAGGCCCTCTCCCGTAGTAACCTTTCCCGGCTGCGCAAGGACACGCATCTTCCCACCCTTCTTCACAATAGTCCTTGGATGGACCATCTATTTCCTCTATGTAGCAAAAATCTGAAAACATGCAGTACAAAAAAACCCGAAAGAACCTCACTTATTTTTGTTGCTATGATATATCAGCATGCAAATTTTTTTTTTTTGTTTTCTTCATTCGTCATATCTTAAAAAAAAAAAGCATTTTTTATAATAGCTATGGTCGTTTTTTGGTCACGCTTTAAAAGTCTGCACAAATAATGCTTCTAAACGCTGATTTTTTAGCTTTTTTAAAGTAATCAGAACTAATTTTTACTGCAGTTTATACATAATTTCACAGAAGTGGTAAATTTTTTTAGACTCACTGAAATCTAACATCTAGAATCTGCTCCAGCTGAATCTAAAGCTAGCTATAATTTTAAATCTTTATCCACGGCTGTTACGAAAACGTCCTAAATTATGTTCTAAATTCTAATATTTTATTGTCGTTATATATATATATATATATATATATATGATTCTATTTTATATGCTTTAAGGATCTGATAAACATATATGTATTTCTTTATAGCATACATGTCGTTATATATATGATCTCTTTATGGCGTACATGTATTTCCTATACATATAACCAACGCGTATCTAAATAAGATTACTACATAGGATATAAGAATGCATGCTATAAAGAGAGGGAAAACTGGATTGGATAGATTAGAAAACAATCTTACGTTCAGTCTGATATGTGAAATGCGCAAAAGCTGTGGCGATTTCGCGCTTAGAATCATCAATGGAACCCTCACGACCAAACAGAGGGTATGAATCAGCAGCCTGAAGAAATGCGGACCGCGTGTAGAACCCTTTTCCAGCACAACTAGCAGCGGCTTGATCCATAATTTCATCAAAAAACGCGTCTGTTACGATATCAGAAACCGAGACATTGGTGGGACTCGTGGGAGTACTATTGCAACGGCCAGCTAGGCACCCTGCGCCACAATACTCATCACCGGTGCCACAATAACCGTATGGGCTACAACACTCATCAGCGTCACAATCATTGCAGCCGGACATGACCGTTGGTAGGGTGGCCCCGGCTAGGATTCCGGCCAGAATGATTTTGAGGAGGTTGTGCATTGTAGCTGACATTTTAGAGAGAGAGAGAGGGAGAGAGGAAGTTAAGAGTAGTGGAGTGGGAGAGGGATACTTATAGGCAAGTCAATGAGAAGCATTTGCTATGTGGGTGTAATAGTTTGATAAAGGGTAAGTCTAGGTACCCAGAAAGGGTACCCAGAATTGACCCCGAATTGGAAAATCAACGGCCCGGATTCATTTGGAATGAAAGTCAATCTACCATTTCTGTGTACGTAGCAGTGCTCTTTGATAAAAGCAAGAGAAGCAATTTTGTTTTGAACCGGAAAGACCCATCTATATTATCATAATCTTTTTTTTTTTTTTTGGGTAAATCATTTATATTATCATAATCGTACCAAGAATTCTAAATGATTTGGTTTCTTAAAGACTCTTAGCAATAAGATTTAGAGTGCTGATTGTGGAGATGGACGGACGAGACACGAGATGTGACTACTTTCTTCCATTCATGTTTGGAGTGCAGAGATGTGAAGTTTTCTTCCATTCTGAAATCATTGAGATCAGCTATATGTGAAATTTTTTGTCACCTATATATCTAAATATAATGATCTCCTAAAGACTCCCTCACGGATCTCCTCCGTGAGGAGAACCCTTTTTTTATTTTTCGGACCAAATTTCGACAATCCGAACCGCTCAATATGTTTAAAACATGTTTACCAGTAAAAAAAATACTTGAAACTGTTTCATCCAAGCAGTTTTTCATAATAACCGTACATAAACAGTTTATTAAAAAATACTCGAATGAAGCCCTTCCGGATATTTTCTTTTGGTGATTCCTCGCGGTAACTCTTAGAAACATGTTTTAAACACATTGAGCGGTTTGGATCGTCGAGATTCGACCCCGATCCATGAGGTCCGCACGGAATTTCCGAGAGGGAATCCTCATATATAATATACAATCATGTTCTCCTAAGGACTCCCTCACGGATCTCCTCTGTGAGGACCACTCCTTTTTTGATTTTCCGGACCCAATTCCGACGATCCGAACCGCTCAATGTGTTTAAAACATGTTTTTCAAGGCCAACGTGAGGAATCGCCCAAAAAAATACCCGAAAGGGCTTCATCCAAGCAGTTTTTCATAATAACCGTACATATACAGTTTATCGAAAAATACTCGAATGAAGCCCTTCCGGGTATTTTTGTTTTTTGGCGATTCCTCGCGGTGACTCTTAAAAACATGTTCTAAACACATTGAGTGGTTCGGATCATCGAGATTCGACCCAATCCATGAGGTCCTCACATAATTTTAATGATGGAGTCATATATATAACAAATATCCAATAAGGGCTCTCTTAAATTCTACGGTACGAATTTTTTTGTTTGAGATCGAATTTCGATGATCCAAACCGTTAGATGTGTTTAAAACGTATTTTTTAAGGGTCCTCTACGAGGATTCATAAAAAAAAAATACCCAGAAGAGCTTGATCCGAGCCGTTTTCGATAAAATGTGTAGATGTACATTTTTATCAAAAACTGCTCGGATCAAACCTTTCCTAGTAATTGTTTTTTACGAATCCTGGCGATAGACCTTAAAAACATATTTTAAACACATCTAACAGTTCGGATCGTCGAAATTTGATCCCAAACGAAAAATCCCACACCGTAGCCTATATAAGGCTCCCTTACAAAAAAATCCCACACCGTAGCCTATAAAAACTGTACATGTTCGTTTTTATGAAAAGTTGCTCGGATCAAGCCCTTCCCGATATTTTTTTTTTGCTTATTTCTCGCGGGGACCCTTAAAAACACCTTTTAAACACATTGGACGGTTCGAATTTTGCAAAATAATTTTTAAAACCTTCAAAACACCCAAAAACCTCCAGTCAGGGATCACTAACTGGAAGCTTGCCGTATATATATATATATAGGGAGAGAGAGAGAGAGAGAGAGAGGTGTACATATAGGTATATATACGGTCCTGCTAATAGGTGCACAGAGGCATTTGATAAGCAACTGTAATTTTGGTATATTTTTTTGATAATACTGTAAATGGTATAAAAACGAACATGTACAGTTTTTATACTTTGAATCATGTTCCACTCTAATTTCCATCCTTTACTTATTTACTGGAATCGTATTAAATGTATTATTCGTTTGATCTTTTTTTTGTTTCTGTAATTACCCTTGCAAACATATTTCCATCATTTCCTAATATACTGGAAAAAAATTAAGTTCTCCAAAAACAATTCATAGAAGTTTTGAACTTCCATTAGACTAGTTTTTTTAAATAGATATTTATAACTTTCACAGATTATAGAACTTTATTTGGTGTCGCTTAAGTGTAAGAGCATCCTTATCAAAATAACCAAATTTTTCACCAAATTTAACTTCAAAAACACCTTTTATAAATTAGCAAGTCACTTTATCAAAAACTCACAAAATCAGACTCTCTATTTTAACTTTACTTTATTAAACTATTCTCCTCAAATCCATAAAAATAAAAAATAAAACTCCCTAAATCTAAGCTTCCCGCCTTGGGAAATGATTTCCGGAGGAAAAAGGTCGTAGGGCCCCCCCAGAGCATTACACGTGGACCCCCATTTCCCTCCCTCTGTCACTTCAGCCCACCGAACCCGGGAACCCCACCGAAAAAAATGATAAAAAAACAATAGGTGCGTGAACAGTACCGCACCAAATTTGGTGCGGTACTGTAGCAAAAACAATTTGGTGAGTAAAAATAGAGAGCTTGATTTTTGGGGGTTTTGGGGAATTTGGCTCTCCACTTTAACCAAAAAGTTAAAGTGGAGAGCTTGATAAGGATGCCCATGCATGAAACACGCTCCCTAGCTATATGATGGAAATCCTAATGGCAACTGAGGTTGCGTTGTGCCTAAATTGACTTTAGTGTGTTTGTCTCGACGAAAAGAACAAAATAATATTTTAAAATATTCATCTAAGTTCAAAAATCTATGTTTCGTCTTTTTTTTTTTTTTTTTTTTTGGTCCTAATTTTTTTTCCACTACTTTTTAGACTACTCTCTTCGAGATAAATAATTAATCCAAAAAAAAATACCATGAATCTAAAAAAAATTAAGAAAAGATGGAAAAAAAAATACCAACAGAAAAATTAATCAAACAAGAACTTAAAGCATTCATTACCATTTGGACTTTAATCCCATCAAACAGAAGTTCCATTGTGGTAAACTTTTACCTTCATTGCTATTGCTATGGGTATTTTTGCTAATGCAAATTTCAAAATTGGTTCTAAGTTTCATCAAAATTGGTTCTCTAACAAAAACAGATTGAGAACGGCGAGAGGGATTTGTTGGATTAGAGTTGGACAATAAACCCTCGTTATTTTTCGTATACGATTAAGTTTATGATAAACTTATTGTATATATATGATGAATTTATCATATCACAATATGATCAATTCGTTATAAATTTATTGTAAAAAACACATAATGAAAAGTGATAAATTCCCCACAAAGGTGAGGGATAAATTTATCATATACTCCCTCTGTCCCCTATTGTTGGTCCTATTTTAATATTTGTTACTCAAAAAAATTGTTTATATATATCTCATAATCTATAATGTTTTTTTGTCATTCTAACAACTTTGTTTAGTAAAATTAATTGAGATCTATCAAACAAGATCCATATTGAATAAAAAAACTTAATAAATTAAAAATTATAGACAATTCATTAAGACGATCAAAAAAAAAAAAAGAGGAGCAACAATTTGGGACGGAAGGATTAATAAATATACCATACACGAAAGATGATAAATTAATAGAGTACATTGAATTTACCGTAAATATGAATTTTTTTTTTTTTTGATCGGCAAAATAATTTATAAATAAACGACGAAGGGTACATCGAGAAAACAAAACAAAAACATCCAATGAAGCGTTGGATGAGAAAGAACAGAAATGAAGACTGAGGAAATTCACCCTCACAAACAAAAATGTAAAAGGCAGACTCCTTTCCCCAGCAGCAGTACCTTTCCTTTCTTCTCGCTGTTAAAACCCAGGAATTGATCCCAAACCAAAGCACCCCTGAAAACACCCAGAATCGCTTAGATTTTTACCTTTCTAATCCCTTCCAAGCACCTCAGAAAATCATCAATAGAATAGTCTTTGATATCATATTTTCCTCTAACCCACATTGCCATTCTTATTTTTGATAGCTCAATGATGTCCACCACATCCACCGAACTGTTGTTAAACACCTTGTCATTTCTGCTTGTCCAAACTGTCCAAACCACTGCATAAAAGGAAGCATGCCACAAAATCCTTTCCAAGTTTTTGAATCTGAAATTGTTCCAGAATTGAAAGAGGGCTAGAATGTTGGGAGGACTAACCCATACAAGGCCCCACCAATCCATGATAGCTGACCACACCCTCCAAGCCCACTGACATAATAAGAGTAGGTGGATTGGGGATTCACTTTCCAAATTGCAAAAGGGGCAGATATCCAAATCATTAGGCAAATATGAATTTATCATAAACACAAAACAATTGATTGGTGTAAAATGGGTTCATTATACAATTAGAGGATATAACCATAAAGCCAGATGATGTCATGGATAAAAACATAAGTAGGTGGTGGTTTTAGGACCATCGTATCATTATTGTTTCACAAAGTTTGTGTCACAATCATTTTTGTGAAACAATAATGATACATACACAAACTTTGTGTCACAACCAATCACAACCCCACTCACATGGGGTGTGGGGCCCGCATGGGGCGGTGAATTATCCATTGAATTTACCATTTAAAGGGGAGTCATTTTCACACTCCAAATTTCACTGAAAGGAAAAAAAAGAGCGTGAGTATCAATTTGGGGTCTGAATATCATTACTGTACCATTTATAATTGTCTATTTGAACGGATACGGTGAATTATCCATTGAACAATTAATTCCTCGCAAGTACGCGGTGAATTATCGATTGAATTGATTTTAAAAATACAATTATATCAATTAAGCCTCTACAATTAAACTTCACTGCCTTGTGGAATTTTCATTTTACTTTTTTAATGTCACGATATGTAGCCCCCACCAAAATCACCACCACCGCACCGCCTTATCCAACCCTCTCATCATCAACTTCGTCATGACCATGGCGCCAACATTTTCGTCACTGGTTCATAATTATCAAAAAGGGAAATTGGATGTGTTCGTTACGTATGCTCCTCTGTTTGAATTCATGATAAGATTTTATATAGAAATTCATAACATTCTTTATGAAATCTGTAACATGCATCTGTATAATAATTTATAATAATTCTACCGAAATTAATAAGATCAGTTTAAAGAATGTTATAAAAAAAAATTCCAACTTCAAAATTAAGTCTTAAGTGTTATGAATTAGGGGCTGTTTGATAAAACTGAAAACTGAAAGCTGAAAAATGAAAAATTAAGTACTGAAAACTGAATCCTGAATTTGTTAAGCTGAAAGGCTATTTGATAAAACATATTAACCACTAAATTAAAAAAAATCATTTTTTTTAATTCCAATTGTCTTTTAATTTTACTAATGGTCATCATGTATTTGTGGTAGTGGTGGAGTGGTGATTGGGAGGTGGTGGGGGTGGTGGCAGGGTGGCGATAGCGGTGTAACGGTGGCAGTGGAGTAGTGGTTGTGGTTGAATGATGGTGAGTTGTGGTGTCAGTGGAGTAATAGTGGTGCAATGTGGTGGTAGTGTGATGGTTGTGGCGTGGTAGTAATGGTGGTGGGCTGGGTGGAGTGCTAATGGTGGTGGTGGTGGAGTGATGACGGTGACATGGCAATAGTGGTGGTGATATATGGGTAGTGGTGATAGTGGTGGCGGTGGCGGTGGCAGTGTGGCAGTGGTGGTGGTTGTGGTGGCGGCGGCGGCAGCTATGGTGGTGTTTACTGGTTCTATTACTTCTTTGTGATAAAATAATCGTGTGCGAGCGTGCCAGAGAGAGTTTCAATCTCCTCCCTCAGATTAACTTTGGAAAAACCAAGTCTAATCAGGCGATTGTGTTTTATTTGTTCAATTACCTCAATTAAGAAGATTTTTCTTTATAAGTGAAGAAATGCAAACCAATAACTCAGGAAAATAAAGAAACAAGACACTTCGATTGATAAACCAAAGATAAACTTACTTCGAAATTGTCTTCAACTTCAACTACAAATGTAACAGAACTTCGAACTGGTGGTTGTTATGAAAACAACCGAGAATGGGTGATTGTTATGAAAACAATCGAGAATAATCCTAACTACTTCCTAATCTACTTCCTAATCTACTTCGAACTGAGTTCGAAATCCTAAAACTACTTGCCAATGAACAAACCAAGCATCATTTTTTGATAGCTGTTTGTTGAAGATTTGTTCGGGGGGCTTTTCACTCTTCAATTTCTTCTATTTCTAGGCGCTGCTTGTAGTTTGAACTTCCCGCTCAATGAATTTGAACTTGGCTTGCTTCGAACTCTAACTTCTGCTTTTTGAGTTGGCAGTTTCTTTCTTCCTCCACGTCTGAATTTGAATTATTCGGATCCTTCCTCCTGAAGCTTTGATTTGAAATCTGCATAACTGCTCAACTAACTCAAATGATTACACATTAAGGAGATCACTGCTTTCCAATAAGTACTCCACGTATTCTAACTGTCAATTATTCCATTTTATAGATTTACACGTGGAGTTTAGGTGTCTAGCAGTTAATATCGTGGCTTCGAAGTCAGTTTCTATTTCGTCTTTGACTTGTAACTGCCAATAACTGCTATTTTGAATTTGAGGAAAAACACGACATCGTATTAATTCAATTCTACTTCAATAATCCAGTGTATCTCTATTGACAAGTAATTGCCAACGTTTGGCATTTTTGATTACGTATCAATCAACTATTGGATTTGTTAATTTTATATGTAAACATACCCCCCACATTAACATCGTTGTTCAAGGGTTTTGAATAAGTGTTAATGTGCATTTTGCCGCTTCGGATTTCTTAACCAAATCATGGCTGAAATCTTCAACACCCAAAATGTTTTCGACAACTTAGTTCCTTTTATGGTTTAATTTTATATCTCTTAGTGTTTTTTGAAGCACTTAAAGATGTTTTTAAACCAGTTCGAACTTATGATTTATAAATCATGACAAAATATATTTTTATAGTATTAATCCAATAAAATGGTTTAGAAACATGATGACTCCAAACTAATTGAAACAATATACCATTTCAAGGTCCAAATTCACACTTGGGCTCAATAATAATTCAAGCCTAATCATCGTTAGTAAACATCTAACCCGAAACAACGCACTGTTTGATTGCAATGTATAAATCTAGGGCTTAGAATTTTCACTGTGCGCTCAAAACTTTCAAAACACTTTACCCTTTCTCTTTCTCTCTTGTAGTTTTGCAACCATGGCCGCTGAAACTTCAAACCCAATCGGCGTTTCTTCCTTTGCCCTGAGAAAACTAGTTCGTGACGCCAAATCGAACCCTACAGATGAATCCTTACACGATCAAACCTTTATCGTGAACCCTAATAAGGTTGATACTCATGTTCTAGGCCCTGCATTCTTCGATCTTCCTCTCAAATTTACATTATATTACCCAATTTTAGAAGAGAGTCAACTCATCAAAGATCAGGCACTAGACTTTGTAGAATGGCCTACTAGGAATTTTGTATGCTGGCCTATTCAAGATAAAGACTGGGGTAAGTGGACTGAACATATGTTGAAGTATAAGAAAACAGAGTTGGAGCAAACTGGGCTTTGGCATATCATCACATTACTTCAATATGGTATTCAACAAAATCCTGCTCTCATACATGCTGCCCTAGCTTTTTGGGATTCATCATTCAATTATTTTCGTTTCAATTGTGGGATGATGGGACCCACAGTTTTAGATGTGTCATTTCTGACTGGACTTCCTCCATTTGGTCCAATGTTTGATATTTCCAAATCCATCGAAGTTCCGCCATTGAAGGACATGAAAACCTCTGGTTCGTATGCATCGTATGGGAACTTTTTCCGTTTTGAAGCAAAATTCGAAGACCCAGTATCTGACAAGGAATTCTTTGCATATCTTTTATATACTTTATGCAAAATGGTCTTCTGTCACAGTGGCAAGAAAATTATGCACGAATTCGCCCCTTTGGCATATTGCCTCTCTAAAGGTGAGAAATTTGATTTGGCTTCATATTTCTTGGGTTATGTCTACAAAATAGGGTCTGACAGTCAGTCAAAACCACTCATGTATAACATAGGAGGCCCTCTTTGGTTCTTACAACTCTGGATTGTGGCATATTTTCCTGTTTTCAAAGTTCCCATTTCAGAGCCTGTTAATGTTTATGGGGACAAGTTTAAAGTTTTGGCTTCCAATCCCTTATCACTGGTTGGGTATCTTCAATATTTCTTCCAAATGAGGGAAGATAAGGAAGAAGCAGAATTTCGCCCTTCCACAGACTGGAGTATTGGGCCTTCCTGGATAAAGGACATGATGGAGAATAGAGGTTCGAAATCCTTTGCTGATGCTTGGGGAAGCATTTTCATATCAAGGGAAATCTTTGTGGGGGGAATCATTGGTGGTTGCAAACAGACTCATGCTGAAACATATTGTCCCACCCAATTTGCTAGACAGTTTGGAATGGTGCAAGCCATACCATGTCCTTTTCCTGGAGACACTAATGTTCCCCTTTATGATAGGAAAAAGGTTGATAAGAATCATCTTTCACGTCTTAACGTCGAATTTAGGAGACTCAGGAAAGCTTTTATACCTTTGAGATTTGCTATTGACAGTCCCACTTTCACTGGGTTTTCACAATGGTGGCACAATCTCATTGAGCTATACAACCAGACTGCCTCAGTTCAAAGATTTGCAAGTTATATTGGATGCCCTGTTATAATTGGAGGTGAAGCTCCATCCAATTCTTTTTCAGTATCAGATGATGGTTTTGGTGTTCAGAAGAAAAATAAAACCCAAAAAGAAGAAGAAAAGGAAATATCAGAAGTGCAATCTTCTGCTTTGGTGCCTGTTGCTTTGAATATTAAGCCTCATCAATCTGTACCCCAGATGATGACTAGATCTCAAAGGCATAACAATACTCCTTCTCCTCCATCAGGTGATTTTTTATTCTTGAAAGCCTATATAGACCTTCCAATTCTTTTATACAAGATAATTTTATCTCCATCTTTATTTCGAATAGGTAATAAAAGAAAAGGGGACGTCGAACAAGAGACAATTCATGAGAAAGCAAAATTTACTAAAGTCTATGGAGCTTCGAAAAGAAGAAAGAAGATATTGATAGAAGAACCCGAAGAAGACGAAACAGAAGATGTTCCAATAGGCCAATTTGTAAAAGGCAAGCCTTTTAACTTCATTTTTACCATGGTCCTTGGACTCTTCTTTCATATTTTCTGACTTCTGATCATTCTATCTCAGTGAAGAAGACAACGTCTGGACATATTAGAGCTTCGAAGTCTGATACCGCTGTAATACATGAGACTACTTCCACTGCCATAGGGAAAATTACTAAAGGAAAAATCCTTAAGTTTCCACCACAAGTGATAATACAAGACATGTCTCCTCCTGTTATCAGTACTATTGCAAAAGCCTTAGTTTCAGAAAGTATTCGAAAAGGACAAACTGAAGAATCAATACCAAATGTTGCTGGTCTTGCTGCAGGTTCTTCGACTCCTGAAATGATAAATAAAAAAAATATTCCTGAAGAGCCTCTTGATAAAGAGCTTTTACAGGAAGAAGTTTCCTTAAATGTAGGAATATCAAATCAAGATCAGCTCAATCAGTCTATTTCGAAGATGACTTCTGAAAATCTTTCAGATATTGGGACTACAAAGATTACTGAGGTTGACATTCATATTCAACATGTTGATATTTCTGTCCCAAAGGATGACAGAAGTTTGTTTCCTGAGATTGCTCTTAGTACTTCTACCATCAAAACTTCTGAACCTGTTGAAGTGGTGATTGAGAAGGCTATTCTTGATCAATCTCCAAGGATTAAAATTCCTGCAGAACAAACCCCTCTAGAACAAATCCATCCAATTGAGGTATTGTGTCTCATAATATATTAAAGCTCCCTTCTCATTTAAAATTTAAGCTCACATATGTCTATGTATTTTCTTTTGTCAAAGAACTGAGGCTTCTGTTAGCACAACCGTTGGTGATCTCTCTTTATTAGAACAATTCAAATTAAGAGTGAATGATTTTTGTCAAAGGATCACCAATCCTAAAGTTCCAATTCTTTCTCTAGAATCCCCTATTATCCAACTCAAAACTCGACATAGTTAATCACTTCCTGAGTTGGTCAAGCCTACTTTTACTCCTGGAGAGATTCAAGAACTGAAGGAAATCCTCCAACAATTCTCAGAATTGGATTTTGAGAAATTGGCTGAAGGAACCTTGAAGGTGCAATTGAAGACTTGCTGCCAAGCAGCTTGTGTGTTAAAACCTGCTGCTCAAGATCTACACAAACAACTCTTGACCAAGGTCTCTGAATTTCAAATGAAAGCCTTTCAACTTTGTGAAGTTCAAGAGAGACATCTACAAAGGCAGAGTTTGAAAGCAGCATTGTCAAGCGTAGAGGATGAAGCACAAAGAGTAATTTCTTCTTATGATCAGGATGCTATCAAGTTACATCAATTGAAGGATGAAGAAGCTCAATTAGAGGCATCCTTGCTTAGGGTTAAAGGGGAAATTGCTCAAACAACTGCTAACATGCAAACTTCCTTGAACAAAGCCTCTTCATCTATTGTAAGCATGGAAGATTTTAAAAGTCAATTGCAGCGAACTACTGATCAAGAAGAAATTTATAATTTTGTTTGTACAAGAGGTGCTCATGTATTGAGTAACCTAAAAGATACAATTGTACAGTTTTTGATCAATGAATGAAACGTTTGTGCTATTCCAATTTCATGATTGTCTGAATTGTTTCGAAGTGTGGATCTCCTTGATAAAACTATGAGCTTCAACCATACAATTTGCTTGTTGTTATGACTTATCTTGAACAACACAAGCAAATGGAAAATACATTGTTCTTTAAGTTTTACCTTCTACTAAAGGATTCCCAAATGGTTGGAACATAAGCTTTTAAATATCTTCCATTAATCTTTCTTCTATGAACATAACCATTCAAATCCTTCAAATGGTATGCCCCTCTTTTAAGAACTCTATGAATTTGGAAAGGTCCTTCCCAATTTGGAGCCCATTTTCCGAGTCCCTGTTTTCTTTCCTTGATAGGCAACACCACTTTCCAGACTAAATCACCTATATCAAAGCTTCGAATAGCCACTTTTTTATTATAACTTCTGGCTACCCTCAATTTCTGTAATAGAATTTGATTCAGAGCTTTAATTCTTTCCTCATCTATTTCTTCAAGCTCCATGTGCATTGCTTGGTGGTATGCTCCCATGTTTAGGTCGTTTTGAGAAGCAACTCTCTGTGACCTTACCACAATCTCCATAGGCAAAACAGCATCATGTCCATAAGTCAGAGCAAAAGGAGTAGTTCCTATACTGGTCCTTTTGGAGGTTCGATATGTCCATAACACATTTAAAAGTAAGCTTGGCCATTCTTCTGGATTTCTATCAACCATTCTTTGAATACCTCTTTTGATAATCTTATTGGTTGATTCTGCTTGGCCATTTGATTGAGCATAATAAGGAGTAGAATTAATTAAAGAAACTCCATGGGTAGCTACAAAAGCTTTTACTGCTCTTCCTTCAAAAATGGATCCATTATCTACTGTTATAGTTTCTGGAGATCCAAATCTATAAATAATGCCTTTGATAAATTTCATGACTTGTTCTTGAGACACGCTCTCAAAGGCTTGAGCTTCAACCCATTTAATAAAGTAATCAGTGGCTACTAAAATGAATCTATCTCCTTTTCTAGAAGGAGGATAAATCATACCAATCATATCCATTGCCCATCCTCTAAATGGCCAAGGTTTAACTATGTATTGTAATTCAGTAACTGGCAATCGTTTAAGAGTCCCTGTCTTTTGACAAGCTTGGCAACCCTTTGCATAATCAATACAATCCTTAAGAATAGAAAGCCAATAATATTCATACCTTCGAATCAGCCATCTCATCTTAATTCCTGCTTGATGAGCACCACAGATACCTTCATGGACTTCTGCCATAAATTTAAATGCATCGACTTTGTTCAAGCATTTGAGTAAAAGTCCATCTGCTCCTCTTTTGAACAATTCTCCATTATACATGATATAATTAACAGATCTTAGTCTTGTTGCTCTATCTGTTTTAGCATCAGGTTTTGTCAAATAATCAATCAATGATTGTCTCCAATCATTCGAACCAGAAGGAGTAGTGATTTCACACACTTCGAAATCAGTATACCTATCTTTAAGCATTGGTAAATATTTCCTTAAAGTCAATTGACAAAACTCTCTGCTTTCATCAGAGATAAACTTAAATCCTGATGCTCTTTGAGCTACTGCATCCGCTTCTCCATTAAAGAATCTTGGAACGTAAGTAAAAGTAATCATATGAAATTGCTCAATTAAAAATTTCACATATTGGTGATAAAGTTTTAAACCACTACTATGGCAACCAGATTCTCCATTCACCTGATTTATAACTAATTGAGAGTCTCCAAACACCTCAATTATATCAATTTTTAAAGTAAGCAAAAGTTCTAATCCCATAATTAAGGCTTCATATTCTGCTTGGTTGTTCATACATTCTCCTTCATTTATCTGAAATCCAAATTTGGTCTTCAAGCCTTGAGGAGATTCCAACACAACCCCAATCCCAGCCATTTGAGATGTTTTGGAACCATCGAACCACATTTTCCATGGCTTCATTGTCACTGTATCAACATCTGCTATTTCAGGAGTCTCAATTCCATTTGGATGATCAGCCAAGAAATTAGCTAAAGCTTGTCCTTTAATTGATTTCTGAGGAACATACTCTAGATTAAATTCAATTAAGGATACAATCCATTTCCCAATTCTGCCACTATGTACAGGTTGAGACAACATATACTTCATAACATCAGTCTGGGAAATTACATAAGTTACTCTAGGCATCATATAGTACCTGAGTTTTTTCAAAGCAAAAAACAAAGTCAAACATAGTTTTTCTACTGCAGAATACCTATTTTCACAATCATTAAGAAATCTACTTAAATAATAGATAGCTTGTTCCTTTCCTTCTTCATTGTCTTGAGCCAACAGAACTCCCACTGAGTCATAATTTGCTGCTAAATACAACTTGACAGGCCTTCCTTTTGAAGGTGGAACAAGCACTGGTGGATTGATCAAATACTCCTTGATGGCCTTGAAAGCATCATCATGCTCCTTTGTCCATTCGAAGTCTTCTCCATCCTTCAATTTCAGCAGAGAAGAAAAGACTTTAGTTTTTCCTGCAGTGTTGGATATAAATCTTCGAAGAAAATTTAATTGACCAAGAAACGTTTGCAGCTCTTTCTTATTCGAAGGAGGTTTTGCTACTACGGGCATTGGGTATTCATCCTTAGGGGTTGCAATGTTTAGGTTTCTAAACTCAATGCAAACCCTAATCTTCCCATTTTTCTTGATAACAGGAACAATATTTGATAGCCATTCCACATATCTTGCTGTTCTAATAAAACCAGCACTTAAAAGATTTTGAATTTCCTTTTTAACCAATAAGATGGTTTCAGGAGACATTTTTCTTGGAAGTTGTTTGAAAGGTTTGCAATTAGACTTAATAGGTAATCTATGTTCAACCAAATCTCTATTCAAACCTGTCAATTCTTTATAACTCCAAGCAAAGCATTCTTTGTTTTCTTTAAGCACTGTGATCAACCTTGCCTTCGAAGCAGCATCAAGTTCTTTGTTGATTTGAACAGTGTTTGGAACAATCCCTTCTCCCAATTGCACTTCTTCTAAAGGATCTTGAGAATCAACCTGACCAACAAAGGCCTTTTTGAATTCAAATGGCTTCAACCCCCAGTCAGATTTCTCAGCCAGTAATTCTTCCCAATCATCTGTTTCCTGTAACTTCTGCTCTATTTCTAGAGCCATAAACTTAACTAAGGCCAATGAGTTGGCCTCTTCGAACTCTGTCTTGGACTCACATCCAAGCGGCCTTATCTGGTGAATTGTCTGATTCATAATCAACTGCTTGTTTAAGCTTAGATTTTAACTCTGTCAGTTCTCCAATTTCCAATACATTGGATGGAGGGGTGGCAGGTTGTGCAATTTCACTTAGAGGAATGATGTCAGGTTTATACACTTCAGCCTCTGCACAATTTGCTGAAGTACTGAAAGGATGTGGGTCTGCTTTCACCTCTTCGACCCCCACTTCTTTCCCATTTTCGTACTTCACAATCATCAGAGTTTGGTGCATCGAAGATGGAATACAACCATTGACATGAATCCAATCCCTACCAAGCAAGGCATTGTACTTACTTGTGAATGTATCCACCACAAAAAAGGCTGTATCAGTTTCCACTTGGCCAACTTTCAGGCGTATAGAAACAATTCCTTTAGGACTTTTACTCTCACCAGTAAAGCCAGCAATAGATGTGCTTGTTGGGATCAATCGAACCTTTTCTTTCCCCAACTTTTTCAAAGTCCTTGAAGGCAGAATGTTTACTGCTGCACCATTATCAACCAAAACCCTGTTTAACAAAATCCCATCGAATTCTGCAGAGATGTACAGTGGTTTCAAATGGTGCCTCATATCACTTGAAGGTGATCTGAAAGGATAAGAAAGATTAGCACAATTCAAATCAACAATCAAAGGATACTTAGAATCATTTTCAGTCTCTGGAACAAAAATTGCTCTTTCCTTCGATGTTACTTCTGGTTCCTCTAAAGCATTAACCATGACCATAAAATCTTCCTCTTCTTCTTCCTTTTGAATCTTTGAAATCAAAGCTCCCCAACCATCATTCCAACCATTGTCATACGTAAGATCATATTCATCATCACTTGATACATCAATGACCTCCATAGGAGCAACTGTTGGCTGTAATGCCCTTCGAACTGGTGAGTAGTCTGGTCCAAAAGGTCCAAAGTTAACGAATGAAGGAGAAACCATATTAATTTGAACTTCAGGTAAAGTCCCAAACTGGATGGTCCTTTTTTCCTGCACTGGTATATCTGATTCTTCTTCTGCTATGCCTACTTTTTCAGACAATTAAGTTGCAGAAGTTTCCATGGGAGAGAATGTTTCAACAGGTGATGAACTTATGCCTTCACCTTCTTCCTGTTCCACTATCATGGCTTCTAATAAACCAGATTGATAGCTTGCCAAGGAATTTGGTGAAGTTGGGCTATTCTGAGGCATGTCACTATCCATCCTTGCAGCCAAACTTTCCAATGTTTCTATTTCAGCTTAAGTAAACCCTCTTCGAAGAGATTCCTCAGAGTCTTCTCTTCGAAGTCTGTTAAATCTTGGGTTGATCTTATCATCCCTGTTAGGATCTTCCTTAGAGGCATATTCTTCCATTTGGAAACTAGTATACCTCCTTTGCAATTTCCTCTTCTGAGTTCTTGTCAACATAGGAATCATTTGAGGTGTCTTGGTCTTTGGATCTCGAACCACTACCCATTGACCAGCAGGGGTATTTGGAGGTTTGACCATTTTGTTTCCAACTTTAGAAGGAGCTTTGTGTCCCTGGAAGAGTTCTGGTTTAATTTTCTTTAAAAACCAATCAGACCCCCTTTACCAAGGAAAATTGTTCACCTTGTCCTTCGTTTTCTTGGCCCATAGGGGCCTTCCCAGTGTTAACCTTCTTCAAAGGAGGATAATCTCTCTTCGAAGTTGGTGGAACTGGACTAGAAGGTACATTTCTTTTAGAAACCAACCAAGGCTTCTCATTTCTTCCTTGACTTGGGCTTACCCAAGGCCTTCTTTCATTATTTCGATCTAAAGCCTTTCTTTCCATCCTTTTGGAAAGAAATCTACCCCTGTCGATCCAAGTCTTTAAAACCAAATAATTGGCTCGTATTCCATGCATAAACATTCCAAAAGGAAGCTTCAAGCATAGGAAGATGAGATCGCTTGAATCCTTTTGAGATGAACTCTCTCGGTGTATGTCTTGGCTTATTGTTTCGTAAGCATCATTTCGAAATTGACCGACATTTGGCCTTCCTCTACCAATTTGCACAGTAATTCATTTCAACATATACTTGTTTATTCTGCCACACTTCTCGAACAGTTTTAGCCAATGATGTTGGCACATTAGTGTTAGTAGTTACTTCTTCAATCTTTGGAAATGGATCATTATCAATTCCCATAGCCTTTTCTGGAAACATGATCCTTCCCTTCTTGATCTGTTCTTGAACCCTATCACGGAAAACATTACAATTTTTAGTTGAATGAGTCCAAGAAGCATGCCATTTACAATAACTCTTCCCTTTGATTTCTTCCAAAGTTGGAAGTTTAACATTATCAGGAAGTTTGATAAACTTTTTCTTCAAAAGGTAATCAAAAATTTCATCTGCTTTGGAAAAATCAAATGAATATACTTTGCTAATAGCTTTCTTATTATTCCTTGGTGCTATAGAGGAATCTTTTCGAACCAAACAATCACACACACAAGGATCATGTTCAATAATTTCAGCAGCATCAATTTCATAAGTAGGCTCTTTGTAATAAGTAGAATAAGAAGAATTGTTCCTATCAACATCTTCTTCTAACAAAGATTCATATCTAGATGCTTTATAGGTTAAATCAACCAAATCCCTAAATTCAGTAGAATCGAACTTCTTTCTAAGTTCTCTAGTTAAACCATCTTGTGCTATCCTAACAAATTCTACTTTTGGTAATTGAAGTTTGCATTTGTTTCTAGCCCTTTTAAACCTAGTAATGAATTGGGCAGCCTTTTCATCAGGTTTTTGTTTTAACCTTGCTAAGTCAGCCATAGTGACTTCAGGCTCAGTTAGGTAAAACTGTGCATGGAATAATTCTTCCATCCTTTGCCAACTTGGAACTGACTCTGGTGGTAAATTCGAATACCATTCGAAGGCAGTTCCTGTCAAAGAATTAGAGAATAATTTCAACTTACTGAAACCATTACTACCCAATTCCTTACACTGAGCAGTAAATCTAGCAATGTGTTCTGTGGTTGATTGTTTCCCATCCCCATGGAACAGTGTAAAATCAGGAATTTTAAACCCCCTAGGGACTTCGAACTGCCTATCTATCCATTCTGGATAAGGTTTTCTATAAGCTTGAGCTTGTACCCCCGGTTTAGAGGTCCATAAGCTTCTTGCATAAGGCCCAATATTTCATCTCTAAGGGTGGGACTTCCTTTAAAATGAACATTTGAGTTAATGTGTGGTTCCCTATTCATATTTCTTGTCATGTGATCTTCTGGAAACCCATCAAAAGGGTTTTCAAAAGGTTGAGGCTGTTTGTAATCTCTTTTTTGCCTTGTAAAAGGTTCATAAAGGTGATTCGAATGCATTCTTCCCATTTATGGTATTCCTGGACACTTAGGAACTCCAAATTCTACATTAGGCCTCCTTGAACTATCCCTTTCAATAAAATGGTTTCCTGTGGAATGACCATATCCTTCAAACCCATAGTCATCATTTTTATAACCTTTATCCTCATTTACACCATCAAAACTAGGTTCGAATGGGATATGAGTGGTTTGTTTGTATGTTCTTCTAGGCTTGGGGACTTGAGAGTCATAAACCTTTGCAGGTTCGTACCAAGATTCTGGTATTTCATCTATATTGATAGACTCTTTTCCAGGCCTTGACTTAAATTTGCTCGTGCTAGCCTCTTCTTTGTCCTTCTCAAATGAAGGCAGAGGATTACTCTCAAGTCCTGATTGCTCTTCTAATTTTTGTAACATAAGCTTCTGGGTTTGAGCCAGTTCTTTAAATGTAGCAATCATTTCAGCAAATTGGCTAGATAACACACTTCCTCCAATATCTGGATTCTTTGGGTCATCAAATTGCACTTTTCTATTGTTCCTAGTGTTCATACGAGAATTTTGGCCAATTCCAACATTTGTATCTTGACCAATACAAGTTTCTTGACCTATTTGAGATCTTTCAACCTGTTCATTCTCTCTAGGATTAATATTATTCTCATCTTCTGGCGTTTGGCCAATTTGAGAATCATCTGTTTGCTTCCTAAGTTTTGGAGCCATTCAACACTTTCAGGGGTCCCAGGCGTGCCAAAAATGTTTTGGTTCTTTTACTTCTTTGTGATAAAATAATCGTGTGCGAGCGTGGTGGAGAGAGTTTCAATCTCCTCCCTCAGATTAACTTTGGAAAAACCAAGTCTAATCAGGCGATTGTGTTTTATTGGTTCAATTACCTCAATTAAGAGGATTTTTCTTTATAAGTGAAGAAATGCAAACCAATAACTCAGGAAATTAAAGAAACAATAAAGAAACAAGACACTTCGATTGATAAACCAAAGATAAACTTACTTCGAAATTGTCTTCAACTTCAAATACAAATGTAACAGAACTTCGAACTGGTGGTTGTTATGAAAACAACCGAGAATGGGTGATTGTTATGAAAACAATCGAGAATAATCCTAACTACTTCCTAATCTACTTCCTAATCTACTTCGAACTGAGTTCGAAATCCTAAAACTACTTGCCAATGAACAAACCAAGCATCATTTTTTGATAGCTGTTTGTTGAAGATTTGTTCGGGGGCTTTTCACTCTTCAATTTCTTCTATTTATAGGCGCTGCTTGTAGTTTGAACTTCCCGCTCAATGAATTTGAACTTGGCTTGCTTCGAACTCTAACTTCTGCTTTTTGAGTTGGCAGTTTCTTTCTTCCTCCACGTCTGAATTTGAATTATTCGGATCCTTCCGCCTGAAGCTTTGATTTGAAATCTGCATAACTGCTCAACTAACTCAAATGATTACACATTAAGGAGATCACTGCTTTCCAATAAGTACTCCACGTATTCTAACTGTCAATTATTCCATTTTATAGATTTACACGTGGAGTTTAGGTGTCTAGCAGTTAATATCGTGGCTTCGAAGTCAATTTCTATTTCGTCTTTGACTTGTAACTGCCAATAACTGCTATTTTGAATTTGAGGAAAAACACGACATCGTATTAACTCAATTCTACTTCAATAATCCAGTGTATCTCTATTGACAAGTAATTGCCAACGTTTGGCATTTTTTATTACGTGTCAATCAACTATTGGATTTGTTAATTTTATATGTAAACAGGTGGCTTGGTAGTTGTGGTGGTGGTGGTGGTGGTGACAGCGGCGGCAGCGGTGTGATGGTTAATTGTAAGCACATAAGAATTCAGCCAAAATTAAGTAGCTCAAAACTACTTAATTTTTGTCAACTTTTTAGCCTACATTTTTTTTTTTTGAGCAAACAGAAACATATTTTCATAAAAACTAGAACAAAGGACACTACAAGTCCGAAATACAAAACAACAAAAAACAGCAAAAACAACAAAACAAAACGAAAAAGAAAAGCCACTCAGCAACGATGTTGGACCCAACCTTCTCTTGTGGAGGTGGGTAGCTGAAGGACCGCCTTCACCGCCCGCTGCAGGATCACCACTGGATCTGCAATCTTACGCCTTCACCGCTGCCGCGGGAGAGCTCAGGGGATGTGAACACCCCACGGAGTTTAACAAAAATTGTTTGAAAAATGGTTTGTTTGATCGAATGGAGTCGCCACCCAGATTTGAGGATCGTACCCGAGAAACCAATTGAAAAATGACTCTTTTGCCCTTGGACTAGAAAATATTTTACTGGTCTCGCAAAATGATATTTCTCGGGTCCGGGAGCTAGGTTACGTGAGACGAAGGAATTTAAAGCACCCCTCACGCCCGTGTAACCACCGGTCTCTACTAAATGCTCGAGGGATTTAGAAAATAGCGTTTCAACAGACTTTAATCACAAGTTCATACGAGAACACATAAATGGATCAAGAAGATTAATGAAATGAATGTGGATGCTTGTGCTTATGTCATGTGGGGATGTTCTATATGGATAAGACACTGAAACTTTACTAAATCACCCTCAAACTGCCCTGAGATGCTCCAGAAACTGATCACAAACAACATATTTGCCACTAGGGCTGCACAAAAAAAATCGGTGAACCGTGAATCCGGTCCGGACCAAACCGATCCGTACGTTTTGGATTTTAACCGTGGATTAATGGCCCGGACACGGATTCAAAAAATAATAAATCATGACTCGCGGTCTAGACACGGATTTTGATTTTCAAACCATGGATTAACCGATCCAGACACGGAATATAGAAGGTTTATATGGTGTAAGGATGGATTCTTGAGATAGGAAATGAAGAAATTGAAGAGAAGTTTACTGGAAATCAGTTTTTGGAGGAGGTTTGGCAGCATAACAGTAGAAAGAGGGAGTGTGATTGAGCATCTCCCAAATGAGAGAGAGAGGGGGGCATATATAGGCATAAAGGGGTCAAAAAGGGCTATTAGAACCCTTAGAGGGGCACATTAGGGGTCTAACAGGATCATCATTCTCCCTCCACTATCTCTTAACAGAATTCTGCAGAAAATCCCTAAAAAAATCCTTCAAGACGCTCCTTCCCGCCTATTTGACTTTGGGATGCAAGTATCTGGAGTGAGTCCGGGCGAATGGAATTGGGAATCCAGGCGCATGGATTGAGTCTGGGCGCCTGGAATTGGGAGTCCAAGCGCATGGACTTGGAGACTGCACAATATTCCAAACTTCGCGGGGCCACTGGGTGCTACCGAACTCCGTTTTGCGCATGTTTGAAGCGTTGGAAAGGTAATTAAGTCTACTTTCTAACCCAAGTGATTTGAACCCAAGATGACTTGTACATCAAAACACATGACCATTTTACCCTCAAAAGGTCGACAAAACAAGTCGTTTTGGTAAAACCTGCACATCTCCCTCATTTCAAAATGGATTGGGACATATTATATATCGATAAAGAGGGTTTTGAATGTACTAGAAGGTAGTGCAAGCTTGGGTTTATTTTGAAGAGGTTTTGGGGGGTTTCCAAGTTCACAATCAAGCCTCGCGTGCTCTTATCGGGCATTTTCATCCTTGGGAATGTATGATAAGTTTCTTGGATCAAAATCGGGGAGTCTACAGAGGACCATCGTCCGAACCGAATAGGACCACCATGCAAGATCAAGTACCCCGATCTAGAAACTCTAGATCTGGGACTGCGGACTCCCAAAGGAGAAAGTAGTCCATAGTCTGGAGAGGAGAGAGAAGAGAGGGACCGAGAAGAGAGGAGGAAGGAAAAGATTGAAAGGGGAAAAAAAGGAGAGGGGATAGAAGGGGGGGGGGGGGGAACCCACTGCCCAGACCCTCTCTCTCTCTCTCTAGACACTTCCAGCACCATAAGTGCGACAGCCTACATTTAAGTGGCACTTAATTTGTTAAGTAATACTATAAGATGTGGTTATCAAACTTACTTAATCATTTATTACTTAATTGATTTAGTTTTAAGTGCTGGATTTGTATTATCGAACAAGCCCTTAATGTAAAACTTAAGGAATTGGAGAGTAATGTTACAAATATTTGTGCAACATCTTATGGATTCATGGCCCATGATGATGCAATATATACATCAGAATCCTTTCTAGTACGGTCTTGTCTAACCTGTTTACAGGCCTTTTTTTGGGTCTATTTTGATGATCAAAACCGTTGATATAGTAGAATTCGTCGAGAATATTAGACATGCCAAAATTCATGTCAATCGTATATATCATTTAGTGGTTCTTGAAACATTTATCTCTAAAACAAAAGGTTTTCATCTAGTGTTACAATATTTTCTAAACTCATTTTTCTTAGAGATGTGTTTTGAAAACACATTAAACGATATCTGATTATCATGAATTTTGATTTGTGTAATATTGTCACACGGTCTAAAATATCAACTATCATCAAAACGGACCTCGAAAGGACCTAAAAATGGGTTGAACAAAACCGTTTAGTCTATTTAAGGAGGGGATCCTCATCTTACATATATAGTTTAGGAGGGAGGGGAACTAACTTATTTTCCAATAAATATATAGGCTCATAAACGCAAGTGGTGGCTAACTCATACAGTTGAAAACCACAAATCTTTTGCCCCAAAAAAAAAAATACTCCCTATACAAATCCACAACAAATCTCACAAAAACATTAAAACTCACAAACTTTTGGTTCAAAAAATACTTGCTCTGGCCCCTATCACCAACCCAACGGACAACACATACCAAATTGAGGCCTCGTCCACGTCGTCATTATTGTTCTTCAAATTGAATACCAGTATGAGGTCATAGGCAACCAAGGAGGCATGCAAAAATTCATCCACAAATTGCCGTCTTCGTGTAGATCTGGATCACCATCTTTGTGGCCTTGCGGGTATATTCCCTTCTCATCGTCATCCACAAAACCCAAAACGTGAAAATTTTTGCATTTTTTTTTTTTGCTTGATCACATAGAGAGAGAGAGAGAGAGAGAGAGAGAAAGAGAAAATTGAATTAGATTGAAACATTTATCGGATAAATCCGCCCATTTAGGGATGTGATAAATGCCCCCATTTAGGAATAAATTGAAACAGTTATGGGAAATGTTCTTTGACAAAACTTATTACGTGATAAATGTCCCCATAATGTTCTTTGAAACAGTTATGGAAATGCCCCCATTTAGGAATAACTTTGTACGTGGAAATACCAAACTTATTACGGAAATGTAATTAATACATTATTATTGCTATAGATAATATTACGTGGAAATTCGAAAATAGGACGTGAATATTTCCAGAAATATAAATTACTATTACATAATATACTACTAAAATACATAATAGGGGCACAATGGTCCAAATTTAAATTTCAGGATGGAATCATAAAGATTCAAATGTCATATAGGGTGGCATCCTAAGGATAATATTGAAAGAGGATGCCTAATTAAATTTCTCTTCTTTTTAATATTGATTTACCAAAAGAACAAAACACACCCTCTCTTTATTTTGGACATAAAAATCATCATCTACTTTAATTCTCTCTCTCTCTAACTCTCATTACCCACCCGATCAACAATTTTATGAGTCCTCTTATTTCTTCGTCCGAAAACTTCGGTTTTCTTCCCCCAAGACACCAACAATGTATGACAGAGAGACGGATGAAGGGATAGAGGACTTCCTTGGGGATTATTTCGAGGTCTCAGAAGTCGAGTTTGATTACGAGTTCGATGTTTCTCACTTCTATGATTTTGATTACGAGTTCGATTTTGATTACGAGGTCTCAGAAGTTATCTGCCTTCCCATAAGCGTTCACAAATGTGTTTGCGCAAATGAGAGAGATTAATAGGAAACATGATAATCAGGTTAATCCGTTAATGATTAACAGCAACAATTGTTATAACAAATGGAATTTATTTGACAAGTGAATGAGAAGTTATCTGACATTGTTTTATAGTTTTTTTTTTTTTTTTTATTTTATGTACAGAATTACAACTTTTAAAAAATTAGTCACATTTCACTAATTTTTGGTCACCGGAAGTGGTCCGTCGGAGGTAGGTGGTGGTTTGCCAGAGATAGGAGTTAATTATTTTGAATTTTCTATACAAAATTAGAACTTTTAAAAATTAGTGACATTTCACTAATTTTTTTTGTCATCGGAAATAGTCTGCCAAAGGTGGGGTGTTGGTCGGTTATAGGTAAAAGTTGATTTTTATTTTTATTTTATTTTGAATTTTTGGTACGAAATTATAAATTTTAAAAATTAGTGACATTTCACTAATTTTTTTTTCGCCGAAAGTGGTCGGCCAGAGGTGGGATGGTGGTTGGCTCGAGGTAAGAGTTGATTTTTTGAATTTTCTATACCAAAATTAGAACTTTTCAAAATTAGTAAAATGTCACTCATTTTTTTAGGTCGCCGGAAGTGGTCGGCTAGAGATGAGGTGGTGTTTGGCCAGGAGGCAGTAGTTGATTTTTTCAAATTTTCTGTATGAAATTAGAACTTTTAAAAATTAGTGGCATTTCACTAATTTTTTTGGTCGCCGAAAGTGCTCGGCCAAAGGTGGGGTGGTGGTCGAACGGAGGTGGGGCGTTGATTTTTTTGAGTTTTATGTTCGAAACTTGAATTTTTTAAAATTAGTGACACTTCACTAATTTTTTTGGTCGCCGGAAGTACTCGGCCAGAGGTGGGGTGTTGATTTTTTTGAATTTTATGTTCGAAACTTGAATTTTTAAAAATTAGTGACACTTCACTAATTTTTTTGGTCGCCGGAAGTGCTCGGCCAGAGGTGGGGTGGTGGTCGTCCGGAAGTGGGGTGTTGATTTTTTTGAATTTATGTTCGAAACTTGAATTTTTAAAAATTAGTGACACTTCAATAATTTTTTTGGTCGCCGGAAGTGTTCGTCCAGAGGTGGGTGGATGACGATGAGAAGGGCATATACCCGCAATTTGTGGATGAATTTTTGCATGCCTCCTTGGTTGCCTATGACCTCATACTGGTATTCAATTTGAAAAACAATAATGACGACGTGGACGAGGCCTCAATTTGGTATTTGTTGTGGATTTGTATAGGGAGTATTTTTTTTTCTGGGGCAAAAGATTTGTGGTTTTCATGATTTATTCACATATTTGGTACAGGAAAAATGATTCTTCAATAAACCATGTTCCCATGTTTTTTTTTTAAACATGGTTCATTGATTCACCATACTGGTGGATTTGGTACATCAAAAATGGGTGGTTGTATGTGGTACAGGAAATTATATTTCTTGATTACATTTCATCCTCATCAATTTCGATCAATGGTGACTTTTTTTTTTTTTTTAGAATTTGGTTATTTCATATAGTAAATATGGTCCATTGATCCACCGGTCCATTGATCCACCATATTAGTGGAAAATCAATAAACCATGTTCCCATGTCTTTTAAAAATAGGTTATTGATCAGTGAACATGGTTCATTGATCCACCATATTGATAGATTTGATATAATAAAAACGAAAAATCAATAAACCATGTTCATGCAATGATCACGGTTAATCGATTCGCTACATTCGGGATTCGATCATTGTTAATTTGTTTACCATATTCTATGATTTGTACAGTGAACATGATTTATTAATTTATCATGTTTTTTGTATTTGTTGTTATAAGGAATTTTCGGTGATTTTTTTGTCTTTTTTTTTCTTTCTTTATTAATTTATCGCATTTTCAAAAAAAAAGGGTGGTGCTAATGCCAAAACCGTTTTTGTTTGTGCCAAAATCGTTTTTGTTTGTGCCAAAATTGTAGTGCTTAAAAACCTAGCTTGTACCATGTGCAAGGTACAAGCCTTTTATGCACTACAGTTTTGGCAGAAAAAAAATGGTTTTGGCATCATCATTTCCCAAAAAAATTATATTTTAGGGGTGAGATTCTGTGAGAAGATTAGGAGAGAAAATTATAATATTAGAAAAGAGAGATTTTTCAAGATATGAGAGAGATAGAGATTGAGATAAATTAGGAAAGATTATGAGAGAAATTTTAGGAGAGTAGAAGGGAGAATTATTAGGAAAATTAGAAGAGAAATATTAGGAAAAATTAGGAGAGAGAAAGGGTATTTTGGGGTTTATTTGAATTTCAGGATGGAATCATAAGTATTCAAATCTCATAGGATGGAATCATAATGGTTTTTTTTTTTTACAGGATGCCTAATTAACTCTCCCTTATTTTTATGTTCGATTGCAAAAGATCCTTGTCCTTCCCTTTAAAATTGTCAAATGTTTTGGATTTTTGGCTAAGTGGCCCGTTCAAATAAGCTAGAATAGTATAATAATTGATAGTCAAACATCAATAGTCAATTTTTTTAATAAATAAGTTAAATTATAAGTGCTAGCAAAAAGTGCTATACAGTAATTACAAGGAATGTGGTGTTGAATTCTTTCAGTAATGTCATTATGATATATTAGTGTCATTACAGGCATTTTTGTGCAAACTTTACATCCACTTTGAGGTACTCATTAAAAATAAGAATTTTATGCCCTTCAATTTTTTCCAACTTTGGTCAATGTTTACTAACTTTGGCCAATGAAACAAGCGCTTTATGATCTAATTAGAACACCTAATCATTCTGTCATTTCCATCTAAATAAGATGGAAAATGTTAATAACAGCCTAAGTGGGTTGTCAATAAAGTAAGAAAATGACAAAAAATACAATTTTCTATGTATTAAGGTACATTGAAAAGTGTTAAAAGTGCATTAAAAACTTTAATTTTTTATATTATTCTTGCCTTATTGACACCTCAATGAGCTATTAATAGCATAACTGAAATAAGAATTATTAGTTTATAATATGTATTGGTGGGTGGCAACCATGTAAGAGCACTAATAAAGGATTCATCAAAAGTGGAAAGGGACGTTGATCTTGTCATGTACTCCTTCTGTCTCAAATTGTTGGTCCCTTTTCACTAGTAAAGACATTTTAAAAAATTGTCTATATCTTTTAATTTATAATAATTTTATATTTAATATGGATCTTATTTGATAAATCTCAATTAGTTTTATTAAACAAAATTTTAGAAATCATAAAAAATGTTATAGATTGTGAAATGTAGATAATTATTTGAGTGGCATGACTGTCCAAAAGAGGTGAGCATTTTGAGACGGAGGAATTATCCATCTTTCCATGTTGAACCCACTAGTTCGTGCGTTTAGTTCACTAAAATGGAATCCACTGGTGGCTCTAGAGAATTTTAGTACTTTCCCTGAACGGCCTCTAGTGGTATGAATAGTGCGATTAAAAGACATAAAAATACATAAGATTTTACAATTGTTATTGACAAAATTTAACATTATGACCCAAACAAGATTAAATGGGTGCATATAATATTAATCTACTATATACAAGAAAGGAAAGTTGTGACGAATAGGTTGGCGCAGAGCTCTTTCGACACATTCTCTTCTTTTTAGAAATATCGAGTCGACTGTCGTTCAAAGAGAAGTCAAAACACGATACCTATACAAATAAATCATTCCTTTTCTCTCTATTTTTTATATAAAAAAATTTAATTTTTTTAGCTATTGTATTAAGTGTTCAATTATGAATTACGTGAACTGATGGGTGTTGCAAATAATAAGACTGAGTGTTTAAATAAAACTTAAAACAAAATTACTACTAATCAAAATAAAAATATTTAGGGGTGTTCACTTGACCACCCACTTAAAGGGTGGAGCCGCCTATGATGGAATTGACACAGGAATGTAATTGAGGTTTAATTGGAATTAAAATGAATTAAAGATTTTTTAATCGGCAACCAAAATGGATCAAATTAGTTGAGGTGCATACAAGCTAGTCTGAACCACCCAATTGTAAAAAATAAATAAGAAGAAGATAAGATTGGACTATTCATTTTCATTCCCATTATCGATTGTGCTAAGAAATAGTCATTATTCTTCCAAATTTGTCCTTAATTTTTATAATATAATATATTGGTGTGGAAATAGATTTTAATGTGACAATAGTGAATTATAAAGTGCCATTACTAATTTTAGGGGTAGCAGTAGTTTTGAGTGTGAGATTATTGTTTTTAGGGTGGCATTAGTACTTTTACGGGCATGAGTAATTTTGGGCGTGGATAACCATTCATTTTTCTGTGTTATAGTGATTCTATTTGGAATGAACATTCCATTATTTATAGTAAATCAAGAACTAAACAACTACTTACGGATTTTGTATTTGAAGAACCAAACCAACCCTAAAAATTCATATAACCAAACCAATCAAAACGACTAAAATAATACGGTTTGGTTTCGGTTTTAAACCACGGTTTGCCTTAAATAGAGCTTCATGAACTATTGAAAGTACTCAAATAGGTACTCTGGGCTCCTTTGGCAAAAAAGCAAAAAACAATTTTTTAGTTTTTTCGTTGTCTTTATTCAAAAAAAATTTACATTTTGTAGTTTTCCGTCAAGTTTTCGTGGTTTATGAATTCGTCTCGACGAGACGAAACTAAAAAGTTTAAAATTATGGTTGAAAATAATTTTTTTTAATAAAGCCAAAATTAAACCAATAAACTGGTTTATTTTGGTTTATTTTCGGCTTTATTCAAAAAAATATTAGTTTTGACCATAATTTTATACTTTTGAATTCGTCTCCATAAACCACGAAAATTTGACACAATACTAACAAATGCAAAAAAAAAATTTAAATAAAGACAAAATCAAAAAATCAAAAAACCAACTCTATTAGAATGACTATTTCTTTCGGACATTTACTACATAGATTTGCTTCTCGCCGGACATGACTAATTTAACTGGCGCTCAACACAGCTCCTGTAACCGCCTGAAATCACAAATAATAGGGCTAGCTGAGAGGGTGGTGAATGGACTAGGTAGAGTAAATAAGTGAAATCACTTGCGTGGCATCCATTTCAACTTCAATCCGAGCAACGTTGATCGATCAAGAACCATTTTCAAACCATCCCTAAGGGCTCACAATTCAGCCCCCAACGGGGAGCTAATTCCAGCATTTCTTTGGAAGTTTTGAACCCACTTCTCATAGGCAACCCTTATCAGACCTCCTTGCAAACCCATCAAGCTTACAGGCACCTTCCACATTTAATTTATAACAACCCATGGAAGGATAAGACCACCCAATATGCTCAGCTTGTGGCAGATTTATGTCTAAACAAGGACCATCCTATGATAGGTGATAATTAAACACTCGTTAGTGGAAATAAGAGGCGAATTATCATTATTGACAGAGTTGAAGTGACGCCTATTTCTGTAAATCCATAAACACGAACAAACCACCGGAACGACATTACTCCAAGAATGGCCAGACAGGTGACAATGATTCCGATTGCAATGAAAGTGAACCCACTCGATGAAGCTGAGGCGGGGATCAAAAAAGATAGTTCTACACCGACGTTAGGCCAAAAGGAGCAGGCCACCAAACAGTTGCGCAAGGTATGCATTGGATTTTCTATGAAGTAAGGACAGTAGATACAATATTGATCACGACATGTGGCGAAGGTGGAGAAAGTCCTTTATGGCTATACGAATCAGAAGGGCGAGCCAGAAAAAATGCACAATCCAAGGATTAGCATTTATTTTCCAAACCCAAGACCAATTTGAGATAGGATCAGAGGGAAGAGGGTTCGTTTAAAGGCAAATGGAAGGATAACACATCCAAATCCCGATGGGTATTAACCCAAACATCTCTGACCTTCATAGAAAACTCGTTGAGTGTTGAGGGACCTTCCACCATAAACAACCTAAAAGGACCAGTTCCCAACCAAAAGCATGTGGTACGTAAGTCAACCATTTCGGATGACCCTACGGGAGCCAGTCATCTTAAGTTATAGCCTTTCCAAAGGCTTCTCCACAAATGGGAAGGGTTATAATGACACCTTGAAAGGTCATTGTATTTACCACGAAGTACTCAAGCCCAAAGGGAGTCCTCCTCCTTAAGGAAACGCAAATTTAGTTTAGCCATAGAGACAAGATTTGCATTGGCAGTGACCCTAAGTATTTGTTTCGATTCCTCTAAGCTAATGACCCCCGTTGGTGATGTAAACCATTCAAATTTGAGAGCAAACACTACGGGGGCGTTTACCAACATGTTTTATGCAAAGAAAATGCACCACAAATTAATATTGCATCATATTCAAAGACAATTAATGTATATATATATACTGGCCAGACCACAGTGAGAATGACTTTAAGACACGTAAATTTCTGTACGTATTTATGCTTTCTGCGTTGCTCTAACAATAAAGATTATTCCCAGGCGCAACTCCAAGTTGATTACAATACTCCATATAATAAGTCACCCTAGCATTGACCGCAGTCGGGGTTCCACCGTTGCACTCCAAAGCAACATTAATGGCTCGGATTGTTGCACCAAACCCTTGGCCGGAAACTATAATTGCGTGGCAATTATTCATCCAATACCACAAAGCAGTCTTGAACGAGACAACCGGATCTGTGGCCACGGCTTCCGGGTTGCTGAGTCCATCGAAACCAATGCTGTTTCCAGCGGGACCGTAGTTAAAATTCCATGATAACTGGATGGGGCCTCTCCCGTAGTAACCTTCCCCAGCTACACAAGGGTACTGAGTGTTGGTGTTGTCACAGTAGTTCTTGGAGGGACCATCTATCTCCTTTATGTAGCAAAAGTCTGCGCATTACAACATAATGATAAATATCATCAATTAGATCCAGTTTGTTGCATAATAGGTCAGCTATTGTGATGTTATATATGTATTTGGTGTACATATGCAGTGCGTTAACACTGAACATAGCTTTTTCTTAATAACTCGTGTTCGGGCCAACTTTCGCACACCTCAACTAATTCTTGGGGTCCAATCACATTTCCCACTTGCGGAGGGCGCCCAAATAAAGCCGGAGGTAATCTCTTCAACGAGGATGTTACAATACCCCCATTGCGGTTTTTTTTTTTTTTTTTTTATGATAGTCAAAAAAAATTCATTAATCTTTGAAAGGGATACAAAGATTAAAAAGATCACGGCGAAAAGGCAAGGTGTCAACCCAAACACCACACCTAAATGATAGCCCCAAAACTGCAAAAACAACCCAAACAACAAAACAAACCAAAGTCACAAGAAGCAAACTTAAAAGGCTTATTTACCTTTTTGGTCCCCAATGTATTAGCGATTGACCAATTTGGTCCCCAATGTACACATTTGTCCAATTTAATCCCTAATGTTTAAAATGTGCATCGATTTGGTCCCCACCCCTAACGCCATCTAAGTGATCCGTCAAAAGGGAGGGTTTTGTTGGTATTTCACCCCAATTCATGAGACGTTTGGTCCCCACCCCAATTCATCATGCGTTTCCTCTCTCTCTCTCTATCTCTCTCTCTCTCTCTCATCAGAACAGTCTTCCCAAACCCTTTTCCCATTAAACACTTTTCCCAAAACCATTCTCCCTCATCTTTTGCTCCAACAGATCGAAAATCCTTCCCTCGCCTTCCAAATGAAACCTCCCATTAGCCATGAAGATTGCCACCCTCTCATCACCATCCTCACATCTACTGTACAACGTAGCGATGTGAAATCCTAACACGGCGACGGCGCCACCGTGGAGGAAAATCGGGGCCGACTTGGACAGCAGAGCAGAGATGGTGGCACTGCCGCTATACGAAGCAAGACGTTGAGGGAGGAAAATTTGGCCGAAATCGTCCCGTAGCACTCGCTGGCGCCTCTCTCTCTCTCTCTCCCCACCTTCACAACCACTTCGGCCTTAACGGCGAGGTTTACAGAGACTTCTTTTCGACGGCTACTTCGATTGTTTTCTGGGAACAATCGACTGATTTTGGATTTTTCAATTTTTTTTTTTATGAGAACAATCTAGTGGTTTGTGAGGTCAATCAACTGGGTTTGGATTTTTTTTTTTTTTTGTGTGTGGTTTGTGAGAAATGGCACTTTGATTTTGGTAATAATCAAATAATTCCTGTTGTTTGCCCAGAATTGGCTAGACTTTGTGGGGCTTTCATTTGGATTTTTCGGGTTTGTTGGAATAGTGACTTCGTAGTGATGATTTTTTTTTCGGGTTTGCTGGGCAAAGGTGGGTGTGGTGAATTCGTAGTGATGATTTTTTTTATATGGGTTTGTCGAGAGAAAGGTGAAATTGAAGAGGTCACATATTGTAGAGAGAAATTTCAAGGGATACCGACTCCATCAAGAGATGCACAAGTCGACAATGAAAAAACTAATCTGGGGGATTGAAATATCATCTTTTGGGGTTGGATTTGGGTTTTTTTTTTTGGCCATTTTTCGTTGCAAAAATACAAGAAGAAAGAGATGACAAATGCTGAGTTCTTGATGAAGCATTTTGGTGAAAAACCGAACTTACCCTCCGGTTTGAAGGATTAGATGGACGGAGTTAGGGTCGGGGATTAAATTGACACATATTTTAAACATTGGGGATTAAATTGGACAATTTTATACATTGGGGTCAAATTGGCCAATCGCTAATACATTGGGGACTAAAAAGGTAAATAAGCCAACTTAAAACCCAAAAGAACAACCAAACAAAAACCAAGGACAAATAAAACCAAAAAATCCATTACGTATTATTTTGATACTTGTTACGTATGATTTTAGTACTTTCGGTTTTGGTCGAATTACAAACCATTATGGATTTTTAAAATTTCTCTATTCACATCACTATTTACGTAACCTTGTTATATATAGTTTTGTTACTTGTTATGCAACGTTATGTTATGAGTTTTAAGAAATTTCACTATTCACGTCACTATTTACAATAAGTTACTAAAAAATACATAACAAGTACCCAAATCATACATAACAATTAGTACAAAAAAAACATATATACACAATATGGCGTACCGTGCACCCCTTTTCTAGGGGGTGTTCCCTAGATTTACCCTTCAAATAAATTCTTAGTGGTTTCACAGTTTTAACTTTTTCATTATGGATCATAGTTTATATTTTCTTGTTTTCTCAACATTGAAAATTTAAAAAGTACAACATCCTCACCAGAAGTTTTAAGAAATGCTGATCGTGAATATAAGCTACGAGGCCAGCTTTCTACTTATTTTCTGTTTTTAATTTCCAAGTTTTTCAAGATTGTTCTATATTTTTACTTCTTCATTTCCTAGCGTCGGGACAAATTAAAAAGGCTATCATCAAATGATTGAAAGGGTTTTCAAAAATTTACGACGAACAAAAACATCAATCACAAAAAAAGAACAAAAAAAAGAGATACGTTAAAAGGCTTGAATTAAGCCTAACATAAAGATAGGTAGGGTAAATGAGGAGGACATAGAAACCTTACGTCCAGTCTCATGCGTGAAATGTGCAAAGGCCGCTGCGATCACGCTTATAGTCATCGGTTGAGCCCTCCTGACCAAACAAAGGGAACCAACGGCCCCAAGAAACGCGGACCGGGTGTAAAACCCTTTTCCAGCACAACTGGCACCGGCTTGGCTGATAATACCATTGAAAAATGCGTCTGTGACAATATCAGAAACCGAAGCCCCACTGGGAGTTGGTCCTGCTGTACAAGGGCCAGCTTGGCACCCTGTGCCACAATAGGCATCACCAGTGCCACAATAACCATATTGGCTACAACACATGTCGGCAGCACAACCGCAGTTTTGCGCCGATATGAGCTTCGGCAAGGTGGCTCCAATAACGATTCCGGTCAGGAAGATTAATGTGAGGAGGTTGTGTGTTAAAGCTGTCATTTTATCAAGAACAGAGTTTTTGTGAAGGGAGAGTATGGGGGAGAGAGGGGTATTTACGGAGTATTTGTAGTTAGTTCAATCATAGGCTTTAGATAGTTATGTGTATAATATGGAAAAGGCTACAATACACACCTCTTATTTTGGTGTGTATCATACACACCCGTGTAAAAGTTACGAATTTTTTGGAAAAGTTACGAATTTTTTTTGTAAAAGTTACGAGACACACCAAAATGTTACGAATCATAGAAAATGTTACGAATCATATTGCTGAAAAGTTACAAAAACTAAAAAATATTACGATTGTCGATGAGGTGGCGCAATCTGTACCATATAATAGGTGCATATGGTACACTCAAATAAGGGTGTGTATTGTAGCTATTTCCGTATAATATTGTAGTTTGGAAGAGCAAGTCAAGCATGCAATTTATCTTCTAGAGAAATTCCTTTACACACTTTTGGCTTTGGTTGACTTTGAGTTGTTCTTTTTTATAACTAAGGTGTCGGGTGAGCTTATGCTCACATCGATTAATTCTGGGGAACCAATCTCACCGTCCACTTACAGAGATTCCGATTAAAACCAAAGCAAAACTCCGTATGGACTTAGCCCCAGAGGACTTTGAGTTGTTCACGTGAAAATGAGTTAATTTTTTTGGAGACTTTTTGGTATGGTATTTACGGTCGTTTTTTTCCTTAATTTTTAGTAAATGGCTAGAGTGGTGGAGTTTTGAACATGTCACCGAATGAACGGAATGGAACTGTCAAAGTAGGCTCCACGTTTGTCACGCTCCAGATTTGTGTTCATTTTTTTTACACTTATTTTTAGTAATAGCTTATTTTGACAATTTTTTGCCCTATCAATATATTTCCTAGTTATTTTTCATACTATTTCCAAGTTATATATATCGATAGAGTTCCGATCTAGTCCAGGATCCCTAAGTTCGGAACTCATAGTTCCGGATCAAATTTTCATGATCCAAACCGTCCAATGTGTTCAAAAGGTGTTTTCAAGGGTCCACGCGGGAAATCATCAAAAAACAATACCGGGAAAGGCTTGATCCAAATAGTTTTTCGCAAAACTGTAAATATACAATTTTTGCGAAAAACTGCTTGGATCAAGCCCTTCCCGGTATTTTATTTGCAGATTTCTCGCGTGGACCTTGAAAAACACCTTTTGAACACATTGGACGGCTTGGATCATGCAAAAACATCTTTTAAAACCTTCAAAACACCCAAAAACCTTCAATCCGGGATCCTTGACTTGATCACCGGTGTATATCGATATATTTCATGATATCGAGTTTGTTAATTAAGTATAATTAACACAATGGGACAAAAAGTAAAAATAAAATTTTCTAACAATATGAATCCCTTGTATTCTGGATTTCTTGCCTCCCTCACTTAATCTCTTTCTCCACTCGTGTTCTTCAACAGCGTGATTCCTATATTTACTGCTTTCTATCCGAATTGGAAGAAACAAATTTTTATCTTTTCTTTTTTAATTATTGAATTTCATTTGCGTGGAAATTTTCTGGTCTATTGCTCTTTTGACTTGGTATTTCTTGTGCATTTTATGGTAAGGATTTGTTGTGTGAATTTCGGCCTGGAAATTAAGAAGGGGGAGAAATAACATCTGGGTTTGATGATTTGTCAAAAATGAAAAGGACAAACTTGCAATTTAGCAGTTAAAATATAACTTCGTCGAAATTTGACAACAAAGGCGGCTCAACTAATTCCGGGGCCCTAGAGGCAACGACCAGGCATAACCCCCAGTGGTCCCAAGAGTTTCACTAGTAAGGTGAATCGAACATGAGACCTTAGGTGGAACCAAACCCCTGAGTCTCAAGTTAAGACCACTTATGCGTGTACTAATTATTAAAAGGTCCCACACATTAATTTGTCTGTTAAAAAAGTTTCGGAGAACAGATCATGGGTGGAGAGAAGAACCTTCTGTATTTTTGTTCTCCTAAAAAAAAATATTGCATTTATTGTACGTAGGTACTTTCAGGGACGGAGGGTATTAGGGTAAGAGGGGGGCGGGGTGGCACCCAGGTCCCAAAAAAAATTTGTATTGCAAGAACAATGTTATTTTTCAAAATGCATATATTATTATTGATATTGAGGATATTGATAAGTGATTAATCGGTGAAAATTTATAATGTTTGGGTATCAAGTATGTTGATGGATGATAAACATCAGAAAATGTTAAATGTATAACCTTTCAAATACTAAGAATAATTCAGTTTAGAACACTTGTATCTTTTTTTATACTAATTACTCCCTCCACCGGTAAAGACAGTCCACTACAAAAAAATACCTCCAATTTTCGGATAAAAAAATACAGCACTTCCGTGCATTATTTTCGTACATTTCTTGACACAAAATTAAAGAACTAAGTGAAATTTGTATCCAAAAATTGCAATTCGTTATATAATAGACTATCTTTGTGGGACAGAGAGAAAGAATATTGATTTTGGGTGCCACCTCCGAGTCGGAATCCTGGTTCTATCCCTGCGCACATTATCACATCCGCAAGAGAATATTGTTCCATCACGCCACCCGATTATCTGTATGGACTCACCGCATGTACGTTTGAACCGATGCTAAGTTCTCACAACGCGTGAGTGGTTTTAGGAGTATAGGGTTATGGAGACTCGAACATCAGATTTGTCCACGTATACTCAAGTAGATCAATCATCTCCCACAACCATATGGGCTTACTATGATTTTAACACACAATCTATCGTCGGAAAAAAGTTTGACTTGGAATCCATTTTCTCGATAAAAAAGGGTTGGAGAAAATATATGGAATAGGAATTTCTTATAGAATAATAATTCTAAATGATATGCATCTAACAAATTAAGGAAATTAGATAAATAGAGTAAGAATTAGAAAAGCTCGTGCGGTGATTGAGGCACACGAAATCGCGCTCTCCTTAGGAAAGATACACCCCCTTCTGCTCGGAGTTGAATGGCACTCCTTCCCCAAGATACAACGACCTTCGAATTTTCTTCTGTGCAGCTAATTAAACTCACGAACCAAATTGGTTTCCCGACACTCGAAAAAATAGATGAAAGTAATCTTCAATATATAGCGAAAAACCAACACAAGACTTTTTGGACATTTAGCAGTCAAGCACTGCTTTGAAGATGAGGAGTCAGAACTGTCGAATAAACCAAGAATAATACCACTGATAGAATCTGATGTGTTGTACACTTAAAGGAAAAACAACCATACATTTATAGACTGAAGTTCACGTTAGGTTTGTTAGAAGTTGTTCTGATTTTGTGGAGAGATAATAGGAACCAACCAATTAACATTATAAGCAACAACAATATAAGATATAATTTGTTTAACAAAACCAACTAATCCTATTATATAGGAGCTGTTATAGTAGAAGTAGGATAATGGTTGTTTTGTTAGAGAATAATAAGGAGATCCAAGTCGTCGTAAAAAAACTAACTCCATGTATCTCTCCAACAAATTATTTTACTTGGGAATTACTCAACAAAATATAAATGTAAAATATTAAATTAGGAATAACAATCTGTAAGGACCGTGTTTTTAATTATTTTTCCGAATATAAAGTTGGAGAAATGTGAGGAATTGATTAAAATGTTTAAGTGGTGGATTGTGGGGTGTAGTTAATTAGTTTGGGCCTTTGTGTGATACACAAGTCAATATAGGGACCAGGGATGTAATTTTCCAAAAGTTAGTATATGTGGTGTGAGAGAGGAGAGAGAAAATCACTTCCTCTCCCCTCCCAACAACAGCCGGCCTCTCCCTCTCTCTCTCTCTTACCCTCCATCATCTTCATTTCTTCCACAAATTCTTCCAAAAACTCAACAAACCCACTCACCCCTTGCACAAATCCTTCAACCTTTGATCTTTGGAGCTTGATATCTTCTTGTCTTGGCCTTGGAGAAGCTTGATTTTGGTGATTTCTAGAGTTTGGAGAAGCTAGGGTTTACTCAACATCAAATCTAGAGCTCCCACACATTGAGTTAGGGAATTTCTAACTTTTCTAAGTGTAAATGTTGTGTTTGTGTATGTATAGACTCTTGAATGATCCATCTTCTTGTGTCTTGTGAATTTCTTTGAGAATATCATGTTCTAATCCAAAATTGAGTTTTAATGTGCTATCCCCTTGTTCATATATGATTCTCCTATTAATTTGGGTGTTACACCATCCTAACCTTGCATTGAATTCATGTTTTTACTTGTATTTGGAAGAAACCCACTTGGGACCCATTTTCTAATCACATTTTTTTGGGTAAATGCTTGATTCTTGTTGATTATTGTTTCCTTGCTCAAATTTAGTGTTAAATTATCTCCCTCTAGCCAATTCCATTAATATTTGGCTTTGGAATCATCCAATTTGGAGTTTTAGAGCAAAATCCCAAAAAAAAAATCCCATTTTTGACCATTTTCGGCCTACTCTCTGGAAAACCCACCCGGGCAGGAGTCATGGCCGCCCTGGGCGGTTTTGACAGATTCTTGGACAACCTCCGTTTTGTTGTTCCGGCCCATCCCCATGCACTTGTTTGGTCCCGAAACATGTTTTTCACTTGTATTAGGACATTTTCCACATTGCTAGTACTTTGGTATCTAATGATAATGGGGATTGATTGGTGTCACTTCTTTCTTGCCATTGGGTAAATTTAGTGTGGACACGGTCCTTGAATTAACACTTGGTGTGCATATGGGTTGAGCGGAGAGTCCAAGACACTTGTGAAGGGATATTGTGATACGTGAGTTGCATTGGACACTAAGTTGAACTTATAAATTGATAAGTAGTAATGTGAATGTGAAATATATGACACGGGGCCCGAAAGGGTATGCCCGGAGTGACACGGGGCCCAATAGGGTATGCCCGGACTGACACGGGGCCTATATGGCATGCCCGGAGAATAACTAAATGTTTAAAGGGAATGTGATGAATATGATAAACGTATAGGACACATGTGGCGTGTCGGGTGTGTGTCGGGTACGAGCCGGGTACGAGAGACAATAGTTGATGGAATCTTGTAGCTTATGTGATACTTTCAAGCCCTTTAACCTCTTAAATTCTCTCTTAGCTCTTGTACTTGACCTATGCTTTCTTGTCTATCATTCATTTACATCTCATTGCATTTAGGATTGTTAGATTTTCTCTACTGAGCTAGTGTAGCTCAACCTATCAATTTGCACCCATCACGAAGCATGACATGGAAGTGCTTGGAGTGCATGCATGCATTGGTTTTGAAAGCTAATTGGAGGGTTATTTTATCATCTTAAAATTTGTATTTTTGTTAAGATGACTTGGTAACTTGATTAAATTTCCACTTTTGACATTGGCTTGTAAACACACTTAAAACTTATGTATTCGTTCTTTAGGGTTTACAGGTACCCTTAGACTATTGTAACTTGTTGACTATGACTTTTCTATATATTATGTGGAATTTGACGTGGCCCGTGGACTTGTTGACTGTCCATGTGGAATTTCTTAATGAATCATCTTTTAAATTTCGAGGGCGTGACACAATTCCCCACATAATTTAAAATTTTACAGAGTGCTTTTACTGCGCAATGGGTATAGGTGTCTTCCGAACTTGAACCTACACTTAATGTTAGCAAGTTTCAGTTTGAAGAACCGTAGTGAACAAAGTCTTGAACTAGGCCCTTGATATCAAACTTATACCTACCACGCACAGAGTACGGGAAACATTATGGTTCTGGAACGGTTTTGCACGTTAGACGATCATGCGCACGTATCTCATTTCTATGAGTGTCTTTAGAAAATAGCCCAATTTCTCACAGCAGCAACCCCACTGCCACACTCATATAGGTGTGTCCTCCAAGGGTAGTTTGTGACCAACACCTTGTAGAAATCCTACCTTGGACACATTCAGAGCTAAGCTCTTCCTATCGTCACATAACATGCACATAGCATGAGCACTATCACCATAGGAATAGGACCAGGGATTCCCCTCTTATATTTTAGTGCTCCTCCTAATCACCATTCAATTTCGTTGTTACCTATTGAACCTTATTCATGGGATCTCCAATCACAAAGGTTAGGTGTCCACCGAGGTGACTAACTTATAGGCATCAATCCTACTCCCCTCGATGATTAAAGAATTAGCCTTATGCTAATGTTTTGTTCTTTTTAAAGATACAAACATGTCTCAGCAATTTTATTTTTTTTCAACGACGTCGAAGATAATTTAAGAATTAGCATGCGCCCTAATCTTTTCTTATGAGAATTCTCTTTGGGCTGATCAGGCCCCCACATTTTCTAGATATTTATCAGAGCTCCAATGTTTCTTCATTTCAAGCTTGCCAACATTTACAACCTGAAAATATTTATCCAACATTCTTCAACACAAAAGTAGTGAAGTTTAAATCACGTGTCAATTGGTATAAAATTAAGATAACATACTTCTATCCCTTAAAAGAATTTATTGAAGTCATTGCAAAGTTGGCCAAATCCACCTAAATTTTCCAAACAAAATTCTATGACACAAAGTTAGTGTCTCATTAGAACATAATCCTTCCAAGATCATGAAATTACCATCCACCAATGATCATGGTAATAAACCCCCACATTTGTATATAATTTTCTCTAAGTGCCCATACACCAAATTTGCTAGAAGCAAATCAATATATATTAATGAAATAAAAAAAATTCACGTAGAGCAACCAAGTGCTCGTGTCACGCCCTCAAATTTAATAAATCGAAACATAATTAAAATCCACGTAATCAGAGTCAAACGCATTTCCTTTAAAAAAAATCCGGTCAACAGAGCATTACAAATTCAAAATCTGCCTTTCTAAGCTCGAACCCCAAAATGGTAAGTACCAGTTCACATGATTGTTTACATTTCTGAAAGTCAACATGAAATACTCTCACGAGTTACATCATCATTTCTCAAAAGTTTTACATGAATACGATAATCAAATATTTAAAACAATGATGCTTCCAAAAACGAACTTCATGTCATGCACGCCAAAGCCAAGCACTCCATGCCTTGTCCTTCATCTTGTACCTGAAAATTTTAGGTTGAGCTACACTAGCCCAGTAGGAAAACCATTCTACTAACGCTAGGTGTATAAAGATGATAAGGGCACGTGAAATGGGCATGAGACAAGCACGGTGGTTCGATAAATACGATGTTTCATTTTGAAAAGTAATGACTCATGAATGATATATGAATCAAATTAAAAATCCATGTACTAACATTTATAAACTTGTCATCTTCGTTAATGAAAACTTCTTTTATTAAATCTTGAGTGTTTCATACTTGCTAAGTACTTAAACTCCCTTTTTTCACTTCAACTCCTCTATGAACTCTATCTATACACATATCGGGAAGTTTCAGATCCGGTAACCCGTACTAGGGTCTATACGTCCCAAATACTCTTATCCATCCTGTAAGAATAGTATATTCCGTGTTTCACAGGCCACGTTCACCATGCCCAGCTACGCTGGTAATAACAATATATTCCGTGTTTCACAGGCCACGTTCTCCATGCCCAGCTACGCTGGTAATAATAGACCAACGTTATTATAACGTGACTCTTTCTATCTTAAAACATATCCGCTCATCAACCACACACACTCGTCCTAAATTTTGCAATGTCTCATCTATTCTTTACCATCCCGCATTCTCTCATTTTCACTAATCATAGTGCAATCCTCCACTTCCTCCAACAAGGATTCATGTGTCCAAGGAAATGCCGGTATGTTCGAAAATAGCCTAAATGTCCATCAAAAGCCAAAGTACTCACCAAATTCTCAATAGTGTGTACCAAAAGCCAATGTTCGCTAAGAACACCAAGGTTAGTCTAAAAATGTGTCCAAGTATCCCAAGGAATATTCACGTGTCCAAGAACGTATCAAAGTGTCAAATTTAATACCCAAATATTCAAAGAAACGTATCCAATTATACCAAAATGCCATATCTTTCATGAAATATTCCATTTCCAAACACTTCTCAAAATATCCATTTATTTAATAGGGAATTAATCCCTCTGCCGGATTTCGTGGGCTCCGTTCACCCATGGCTAGGGACACACCGAATGGTGGCCCTAGTATTCACTTTTACCCATAAAACACTTTTGATTCAAAACCCATTTCACAACTTCACATTTTGTCTCATTACAACGAAATGTCAAACCAACTCTTTATATTACCCAAATGTAGCCAAAATAAAGTTGGAGCGACGTACGATGTGTCAAATATTCAAGGGGAGAATAAAGGATGAAAATATAGTATTTTAGCGTTTCCCAATCAGTCGGAGGTTTTTGCCCAACTGGTTGGGCCAAGATAGAGACAAGAACAATTTTTCAGAAAGGCCCAACCGGTTGGATGTTTTTGCCCAACTGGTTGGGCAGAGACAAATTCGAGCGAAATTTTCAGAAGCGCCCAACCAGTTGGAGGTTTTTGCACGACTGGTTGGGGAAACCCAGATTTTCTGCGAATTTTTCCCAAAGCATGAAACTTCATCCCAAGTCATATTTTGATGTTTTAGGCCAAAAATTGGGAATGTCAAGCAACTAATGGGCATGGAGGGAGGGTAAAACAACCAACAATAACCCAATTCATAGATCACAAAACCAAATTGAACAAAACCCACTTATGAGAGAGAAACATGATTTTGAGAAATTGGAAGAGCAAGAACAAGAACAAGGTATGTGCAATATATCACATAGATACAACTAGAGGGAGTAGAAATTGTCTTCCTACCTTAAGATTTGAGCTTGAAATCCACAAAACCCGAAACCCAAGCTTCCAAAACGAGCTCAACCTGAAACCAAGCTTCTTGAGGCGAAACAAACGCGGTTCAAGCTCCAATACGCGCAATGGAGGTGATTTCATGCATGGATCTTGAAGGAGACTTGAAGAAGAGGTGTATTTTGGGTGGGTTTTTGAAGAAACTTGAGAGAGAGAGAGAGAGAGAGAGAGAGAGAGAGGGCTGATTTTTTAGAGGAAGAGAGGTGTATATTTTGACAAAAAAATCAGCCATATACAACATATATACTCCCCAACTAATTACACCTTCATCCCTAAACTTCCAAATGTATATATTAAACACACCCAAATGCATACTACCACTATCACATTGACCTCTCTTAATCAACATTATTCCGGAGAAATTATGCAAAAATACGGGTCCTTAGAGCTCGGACATACCTTTCCAAGATACATATCTCTGCAACCATAGAAGTGTGTATTAAGCTTAGACTTCAGCAAATTACATTAACTACCATTAGCATCACATCATATATAATAAGCTGAATAACATATATGATGTTAGTAACAACTATAAAAGCCTCGTCATGCTATGTCAATTATCATCATATTTTCATCAATTCTGACAGTATACTTCAAACTACTGCAAAGAACTTGAAAATCCAATAAAAATAATGGTTCAAGATTCGTATGTGTAAAGGCCAAATTTATAGTGGATTGTTCTCATGACAAAATATTAACAGATAATAGAAGTCTAAGTACATTATCACGTTTGCAGTCTCATAGCATGTAAATGCTCAAAAGTATCCCAAAATTAAGTGCTAGACCTTGGGTTACAAAATTGGATAAAAATCTTATAGATAATGCATACAAAATACTGCCACCTTGAATTATTTTTAATCACCATTCCAGGTAAGCTTGAGGTTTTTTTTTTTTTTTTTAGTAACTATAACAATATAGAAGGTCCGTAAGGCCCTAATTTCAAAAATTGAGACCCAAAGGGATGAAAGCAAATTGACTGCCAAAGTCATAAGAAGTTCAGTCTACAAATTAACTTGAATTTGAGAAAGACCATGGTATCTATTACGAATGCCGAATACATTTAATAACTCGGAAGTTCAAAAGAAGTTCTTGCTAGCTTTCATTTCTTGCATATACAGAGAAAAAGTAAGGATACAAATGTTATACTTATGCTAAATCCGTAGACGTATATAACGCAAATTGGTAGAAATACTCAATGTATCCAGTACAAAATTTCTTGCTACAAAAGGTAACACCTCTATAGGTGTTGAAATTCTCCAGAAATAATGAACACAACAGAATCTGTTCTTCATTTATACTCTAACATACCAGTGAGGGTTTTTGCAAAAATCACCACCTCAATGCACTTTTTTTTTTCTCCATCATTTACATGTAAGTTAGTAATCTTGATATAAATCCACCACACTACCAATATATCTCTCAACTCTGATTATGTACGGCAAAACTATCACCTTTATCTTGAAAAGCACAATAATATATATTTTTCAATAATTATGAAAATCAAAGTATATGGATCGAGTTACTGGTATGCTACTAAAATAACTCGATAGTCCACACACAAATACAAGGATATGAATTGTACTCTTTAAGAATGCGAGGATCTAAAACAAGCATATGTAATGTAATCAATCAGAGTCAAACAACATATCCATTAGTCAAGAAAAGTATATGAAGAGTACTTATCAACCTACAAATCCAACTCTTGTGTCAACATGCAAGAGCACAATTAATCACTTATATCCTCATTAAACATAGTCCTGCAAAAGTAATCTCTCGTGGACTCCTAGAAATTGGAATTCTCATGAACATATAAATTTTCATCTCTACGGTGATCGAAGTTTCCTATCAACCGTGACGCTTATATGCTTTTTTCTTTTTCTTTTAACAAAACTAGTAACCACAACAACCATCCTTCAAGAAATTATTCTTACAGAAAATCCCAAAAATATCTTTCCTAAGATTGTTGGAGAAAATATATGGAATAGGAATTTCTAATAGAATAATAATTCTAAATGATATGCATCAAACAAATTAAGGAAATTAGATAAATAGAGTAAGGATTAGAAAAGCTTGTGGGGTGGTCGAGGCACGCGAAATCACGCTCTCCTTAGGAAAGATACACCTCCTTCTGCACGAGGTTGAATGGGGCTCCTTCCCCAAGATACAATAGATGAAAGTAATCTTCAATACATAGCGAAAAACCAACACAAGACTTTTTGATATTTAGCAGTCAAGCACTGCTTTGAAGATGAGGAGTCAGAATTGTCGAATAAACCAAGAATAATACCCACTGATAGGATCTGATGTGTTGTACACTTAAAGGAAAAACAACCATACATTTATAGACTGAAGTTCACGTTAGGTTTGTTAGAAGTTGTTCTGATTTTGTGGAGAGCTAATAGGAACCAACCAATTAACATTATAAGCAACAACAATATAAGATATAATCTGTTTAACAAAACCAACTAATCCTATTATATAGGAGCTGTTATAGTAGAAGTAGGATAATGGACGTTTTGTTAGAGAATAATAAGGAGATCCAAGTCGTTGTAAAAAAACTAACTCCATGTATCTCTCCAACAAATTATTTTACTTGGGAATTACTCAACAAAATATAAATGTAAAATATTAAATTAGGAATAACAAAAAGCACCAATCATTTATGTGTAGTCCCCAAAATATATAGTCATAAATCATCATGGAAAAATACGATGTGGTTTGTTAATTTTAGTGATTTATAATCTGCTTGATTAAGTCTACTCCTAACAATACTAAGAAAACAAAAAACAAAGAATGAGAGGGAAAGCAGTTTTTTCAGACCAAAAGAAGTGGCCCAACTTCTTCCTCCTGTAAAGGGTGACCTTGATGTACTCTACTCTCTCCCTACATGGGAGTAACGTAATCTGGAGACTATTTCATGAAGTACAGTCCGATTCCAGTGTTGTCGGTACAGGAACTGGTACTGTACCGGCAATGAAACGGTACATGTACTTAGGCGTTCCTTACTGACCTGTGCCGGACATACCGGCATGTACCAATCGATACCGGGCTTTTACAAAAAATACTATTAATGTATTTTTTTTCCCCTTCCTCCAGAAGGCTTGGATTTTAAGATAACTGAACCAAACTTGGAGTCCATAATATGTTAACCATCTTAACTTGTTATTAGGACTAATGTTAGGGTATATCAATTTAGAATTTGTTTTATTTCTCTATTGTATGTACCGTCTCAATAGAAAAACCGTTACACTTGTCGGTTCGGGATTGGCTACTTTGGCCCAATTTTTGAAGTATCTACACTGTGCATTCAATTACATTTGTATGCTTGAGTAATTCACGTTAAACCTTGGAAATTAATACTAAGTAGAAGGATGAGAATTCTACTCTGAGGAATGCTCCTGGAAAATTCTGATATGCTGATAAGCTCCCGTAACGGCTCGGGGCATGAATTCAGCCCCAAATGAGCTTCAGTAGCATTCTGCCGGGAATATTTTTGCAGGAACAGAAGCAATTCACCTGTAACGAAAATGCATCTCATGTATACAAAAGCGTATATGTACCCTTTTATGATTCCGTTGAAGTAACAGATTCTAACCAAATGAAAGGATCTTTGACGAAAGGATCTTTGACCAATCTAGGGATCATTTCGATTTTTGTATAAGGAAACCTAGATTTATCAGACTATTCCCAAATACGATACATGTGCAGAAAAATTGCAACAAATGGTATACATACTCTACGGCCTACGCATCCATATAAATCTTGGAGACACTTACATTATGGGTTTTGCGAATTCATCAAACATTCGTAGTGTTCTATTCCAAAAGAAGAATACAAACAGCAAAAACAATTATTTCCTGGTAGGGGATGAGGTTGTACCTATCCTCCCAAATTTGGGTCAAAAAACCAAATGGTCCCAAAATTGTGTTGGCTACAAAGGACTCCCAGCCCATTATAGTCGTCGCTTACTCGGTGATCTTTTTTACCGGCTTCAATTGTTCTTTCTATCTCCAGTTTTTACTTATCGTTAGCAGACTCGTTGAATTCTGCTGCTTGTTTTTTTTCATCCTCATACCCTGATGCCTTTCCAGTTCTACCAATTAAAAAAGGCTCCGGCAAGGAATTGTTGCTTCGAATATCAAGACCATGGTAAGACCGGTGGGCTGCAAAATATTCAGCTCCAGATTTAGCCGTTCCCTTGATTACAGATTGAGGATCGCTATCAACCACCCGAAGAGCCTTCTCTGTAGCTTTCACCAATGCAAGAGTTCCATCTCCATTTTCCTCACTGGCCTCTGATAAGTCACACATTCAAACTTTTGAAATATTAGAAACGCTCAATAAATGTACCACGAATTATTTGGATGATTGACAATTTGATAGGAACAAGTACAGAGAAAGGGAATGGAAAACTATTTGCCCATCATGTGAATCACAGATGGGAGTCCGGGACAATAAAATAGTCACATCCACTGATCCACGTGTCAAGGTAAAGATTTTGCCTTCACCTTTTGTGGGGGTGTATTCAACTGCAAAAACTACAATCGCCAAATCAACCAGGAAAGACAATACGCATGAGGGGCATCTCTATTGTGGGCAATAATAGAGAAATCAAAATACAAATTTACACAAATAATAGTCAAATTCATCACCAAAACATCTCCATCACTTTCTGTCACATCATTTGATCGCATCAATCTTTAGTGTCAGGTTCTAAAGAAGAAGAAGCAACTTGTGGAGAGACTTCCTGAAACCAACCCTATACAGCATTGAAACTTAATGGAGCCAAATCCAATTACGGATCCCTCTAAAACTTTCAATATCAGGATATACAATACAACTAGCCAATCACTACTATAACTCGACAACCAAAATTAAATTTGTCCCATGAGACGGAGATCACTCTGAAGGACAACACAGCAATTGTCTGGTAGTCCTAAACCAACCAAGACGCAACTAATTAAAAACAGAACGTTTTTCAAGGCGAGTCTGCGATATATTTGACTTTGAGATGTCATATTGGATGGGTTACAGTAAATGTGCCTCAATTCCCAAATTCCAATAAAAAAGAAAAACTGACCTCGAGTTCCCCAAATGTGGTTAACAAAAATAAACTAGGCCCCTATACTCACAGGGCCCTATGAGTAATTTGAAAGAATATTTTCAACACTTGCAATCTCAAGATATACCATGATCCAAATAAGGTCAAGGTATGAATACTGGGCAACAATGTATCCATTCTCAAAGTCAATTCTCCTTAAAACGATCTATTGGATAGAATAGAAGTAAAAAAGGAAAAATAAAATAAAACTTCTTAATTAATTAAAACCAAATAAGCAAAAGTAAATAATTTTACCAATCTGAACATTTTTTTCCACATCTTTGTCAAATATGAATAGATCAGCATGTCTCTACCATTGTTGCTCTCTCTTCAATTGTTTCCAAAAAGTCATGACTAGCAGAAAATGATGCCAAAAGAGATGCATAAAGTTACCTTCCGAGACATAATCCTCTACATATCCACCTTGAAGGAATGAAAATCGTGCTTCTTCCATTTGATCTCTTACTTCCACTGGAAATGAAGTCATCAAATTCTGAAATTCCATAACATAAGCTCCTGTCCATTGACTTCCCCTGGGTAACAGAAGTAAAAATAAGAACAAAAAATTAGACTTAAGAAGGATACTGATGAAATACAATACTGGTGGAGACAATCAACTGCTTCAAAAAAGGAAATTTGGACAAACAGTCAATACCCCTACCATTAGTATAAATGTAGTGTAGTGGGCCATACCAGAGAAGGTTTGGACGAGAATGGGCTGAGCCCAAGGCCGGTCAGCCGAAGGGCCTTAGCCCGTGGAACTGTGGGCATACAGGTGATGCGCTGAGCTGGACAGGATTACTAGTGATGCCATGAGGGAACCTGCTCGGCACAGTTTTACTTGGTGCCTAATTACAGTCTTTCTATAAAAGGTACAGGACCCTAGAAAGGGACGCTGCTACTTGCGATCTAAGTATTGTGTACGTCTCTGCTCCTTGAGTGAGAACTGATTTAAGCATCAGGGTTCCCTCTTCATAGAAACCACTATACTAATATTCTCTGAAATAAGTCACTTCATGGAATTGTGGAATAAACAACAAACATCTTTTCAGTAGTAAGGTTATACACTATACAGTGTAGCACCAATGATCTAATGAGGGATCCCTCATTTTGTTAAAATGCGGATTTCCCATTTTCCAATCGAATTTTGATGATCTGAACCGTTCAATGTGTTTAAAATATATTTGTAAGGGTTCCCGCAAGGAATCACCAAAAAAGAATGACTGGGAAGGGCTTGATCCAAGCAAATTTTCATAAAAATCATATTTGGAGTTTTTCTCGGATCAAGCCCTTCCAGGTCTTTTTTTTTTTTTTGTGATTCCTCGATGGGACCCTTAAAAACATGTTGTAAACATATTGAACGGTTCAGATCATCAAAATATGGCCGGAAACTATGAGGTCCGCATTTTATCAAAATGAGGGTAGATTTTGCACAAGATTGAGACATCCAACAGATCCAAGTTCTGAAACATAATGTGGCTTGAATTACAATATAGAATTACAATATATAATTGGCAGATTGTAAATAAAAGTCAGGAAACGTGTACTGACAGTAATTCCATGAAAAAATTCTTTTCGAGAGTGTCTTGGAAAAAAAATTAAACTAGCAGAAAAGCCACGAGGCAAACACGGTTGTAATACAAGTGCCATTAGATACTGTGAAAGAACAGATAGATTGAACTGTAGATTACAACAATCACGTACTAAAAATAGTTTGAGTGATAAATAACGAAATCTCAACAAGTACCTGCTGAAAGCTAGCATGGCTTCAAAAGGAGTAATTACTGGAGCTAAGAACTCTTTGCTATCCAAAAGAGCAGTTTGTGGACAAGAAACATAAATGAAAACATCGCACTGCAAAAGTAGAGAGTTGTTAAACGACTTCAATATTCCCAAAACCTGTTAGGTTGTGGGTGGTTGTATATTTTGTGTATCTTAACCCTCTCATGTATATAGATTAGGAGATAAGGGCTTGTAGCGTAATTTTTCCTTTTTCCTCTCTTGTATAAATATACCCTAATGAGAATGAACAAAGTACTTTTTGCCTCTCAATTGTTTTGTCTAACTTTACATGGTATCAGAGCAGTTGGTTCGATCGCTACTCCGTCGTGTGAGTTTTCTCCACTGTATTGCAAGTTGAGTTTTATGTACATCACCATTATTGTTGGTCGATACCCCCAAACTGTCCGTACCCCCAAACACCACCAATCGATCATCATTCATCATCGATCATTCGACCATCACTGGTGACCCAATCGATACCTATAAAACCTGTTCACCACTGTCGTCTATCACCATTCATCATGATCAACCATCACTGGTGACCCAATCGATCGTTGTTGCCGCTAGCCCGCTACCAGCTCGATCATCCAGTCGAAGTCCTCTCGTTCTGGGTTGCCAACAGACTTCAACAGCCATCGTTAATCATCGACTACCAACAGCGACCACCGAAGACTGGTTTTTTCCTGACTATCGTGGGTCAGATACTCTCGGTTCAGTCCCTACAGCACTCGAAGTCATCTGGGTAGTCTTGATCTGACCTCTACAGTGCTCAATAGTTTCTGGGTGTCTTCCGGTTTGCTTGAAACTGACTGGGTAGTCTCAGTTTTAGTTTGGATCGCACTGGGTCATCATCGTTTCCACTATACAACTGCCGACGAGCACTGTAGCTATTCCGACGAGCACTGTAGACCTCCGGCGACCCTCAATCAGCATTGTACGACCTCTGGTAAGCCTGTTCGGACTTGCGTTTGTCTCCGGTTGTCTTCAAAATCAACTGGGTTGTCTCGGTTAGGCTTCTAAAGCACTCGACAGTGACTGGGTTGGTTTCTCCTGTGCTCGAAAGCTACTGGGTTAACTGTACCAGGGCTTATTCTTGATCAACTGCCCTTTATAATTTTTGTTTTTTTTTTCCTCGGCACAGTTGGACACTGTTAGGAACCATTTGGGGACTGTTTAATACTGTTTGGACAATATTGACTACTATTCCACACTTTTGGAGTGTTATCTGGTTATTATCTTGAAGTTCTTTAGTAGTTTATTGCCGCTTTTCTCTGTTAATATGATGGAGGATTTCAAAACTGCCCAAGTTGATGCTTTTTCTCAGGGGCAGTTACAAACTCTCAGGCGCCTTCTGGCGAAGCTCAATTCTCCATCTACCACCGCTTCTACTTCTACTACCACTAATTTCTTTGCTCACAAAGGTATCCATGCTAATGTTTTTACTGCCTCTAGCTCTTCTCCCTGGATAATAGATACTGGTGCAACAGATCATATGACAGGTTGCTCATCGCTCCTTGACTCTTATTCTACATGTTTTGGTAAGGATAAGGTCAAAATTGCTTATGGTTCTCTATCTGCTATTTCCAGGAAAGGTTCTATTCATTGTTCTCCAACCCTTTCCCTTTCTTCAGTTCTTCATGTTCCCAATTTTTCTACTAACCTTCTATCTGTTAGTAGTCTTACCCAATCTTTAAATTGCTCTGTAACATTTTTTCCTACCCATCGTGTTTTTCAGGAACTGGATACAGGGAAGGTGATTGGCAGTGGTAGAGCACACGGTGACCTCTATTTTTTGGAATCTGCACCTCACCCATCTCATTCACCCCGATCATGTGGTCTAGCTCTGCCAACAGATACTGGTTCAGCTCTCTCTATGTTACATCAGTGACACCGTCGGTTAGGTCATCCTTTTGGGATTTTGGAGAAACTTTTCCCTAATCTAGTTAAAACATTGTTCTCAGAGTCAGTTTTTGTGTGAAGCCTGTGAGCTTGGTAAACATAAACGTTCCTTTTATGCTCCTATTAATAAAAGGAGCGATTCTCCATTTATGGTTATCCATTCTGATGTGTGGGGTCCTTCACCTGTTACATCTCTTAAAGGTCATCGGTGGTTTGTCACTTTTATTGACTGCTATTCTCGTGTCACTTGAGTGTATTTACTTAAATCAAAAAGTGAAGTTTTTTCTTGTTTTAAATCTTTTCATGCGATGATACGCCCTCAGTTTGATATGCATATCAAAATTCTCCGTAGTGACAATGGCACTAAGTATATAGATAAGAGTTTTAGGGGTTTTTTGGATGAAAATTGTATTCTTTTTCAGACGACTTGTGTTGACACTCCACAACAAAATGAAGTTGATGAACGCAAAAATCGTCATTTGGCTGAGGTAGCTCGCTCTCTTTTATTCACCATGAACGTTCCCAAATATTTGTGGGGGGGGAGCAATTTTGACCACAACTTATCTTATTAACCGGATGCCATCCAGTGTTCTTAACTTTAAAACTCCTCTTGAGTGTCTCCCGAGCAGTTTTCGTGTCGCAACTCTTCCCCCACGTATTTTTGGTTGTGTGTGTTTTGTTCATGCTCCTCACCCCTCTGGTGGCAAGTTGGGTCCTAAAGCCCATAAATAGTGTATTCATTGGGTATTCACCCACCCAGAAGGGCTATAAATGTTATGATCCTTGCTCTAGGAAATTTTTTGTCTCTATGGATGTCTCTTTTTGGGAAAAAGAGTCTTTTTTCTCTCCCTCTACTCCATCTCTTCAGGGGGAGCATAGGCAGGAGGAAGAGATGTTCTATGGTGAGGGGGAGAAGGAGAAGTCTGGAGAGGTGAAGTCTGGAGAGGAACCAATATCTGTCGAACAAGCCACACATGACATTGGTGGTGATGAGGGAGGAGGTATACAGCGACTGCAAGGGTCTAACTTAAAGACCTACACTCGCAGGAAAAAAGGGAAGTCCTCCTGTGCAATACCACCTTGTCAATCACAATCGCCTACTCTAATTCCGGACTCCTCAGCTGAACCTTCACCTGGTAATGACTCTTCTCCTATTGAACCTCCTATTGTTAATTCTGATGATCTTCCTATTACTCTTCGGAAAGGTGTTAGATCATGCATGCACTCAACATCCCATCTCTCAATTTGTCTCTTATGATCGTTTATCTCCTTCGTACCATGCCTTTGTTTCGTCTCTTTCTTTTATATCTATTCCACATAATTGGCAGGATGCACTCATAAGACCTAAGTGGAAAGAAGCTATGGTAGAGGAGATGACGGCTTTGAAAAAGAATGGCACTTGGGAGCTTGTATCACATCTGGAAGGGAAGAAATCAGTGGGATGCAAATGGGTTTTCACTGTTAAACATAATGCTGATGGTACAGTTGAGAGATGCAAGGCAAGACTTGTTGCCAAGGGTTTCACTCAAACATATGGTATTGACTACGAGCTTTACTCTCTTGTGCTGCAAATTTGAATTGGCCTCTTCAACAGTTTGATGTGAAGAATGCATTTCTTCATGGTGAGTTAGAGGAAGAGGTGTATATGGACATACCTCCAGGTTTTTCAGCTTCTGAAACTGAGGGGAAGGTGTGTAGGTTGAAAAAGGCCCTTCATGGGTTGAAGCAGTCATCCAGGGCTTGGTTTGGAAGACTTTCGAAGGCTATGTTGAGGTTTGGATACAAACAGAGCCATGCGGATCATACCATGTTCATCAAGGGAGGTACCGATAAGATTGTTGTCCTTATTGTTTATGTTGACGATACAATAATGACAGGTAATGATGTGGATGAGATTCTTAATCTTAAGACAAGTCTGGCTCAAGAATTCAAGATTAAGGATTTGGGGTCGCTAAGATACTTTCTTGGGATGGAAGTGGCGAGGTCTGATAGAGGTATTTTTATCTTCCAACGGAAGTATATACTTGATCTTTTGGAAGAAACAGGTATGTTGGGTTGTAGACCTGCCAATTCTCCAATTGAGGCGAATCATCACGTTAGTGCAGATATGGGGGAGCGCACTGACAAGGAGAGATATCAGCGACTTGTGGGTCGACTGATATACCTAGCTCACACTCGACCGGATGTTAGTTATGCAGTGGATGTCATTAGTCAGTTTATGCATGATCCTCGTACTTCACATCTGGATGCAGTGTATCGTATCTTGAGGTATCTCAAATCGGCTCCAGGGAAAGGAATTTTGTTTTCTAATCATGGTCAACTACGATTGGAGGCATTTACTGATGCTGACTGAGTTGGTTCTGTGGATGATAGACGCTCTACTTCAAGCTATTGTACTCTTCTTGGGGGAAATTTGGTTACTTGGCGAAGTAAGAAGCAATCAGTGGTTGTCAGGTCCAGCGCAGAAGCTAAGTATAGAGCTATGGCTCATGGTGTTTGTGAGCTCCTATGGCTCCAAACCTTTTTACGTGATCTTGGAATTTTTGATAGTGGTCCTATGAAACTCTACTGTGACAATAAAGCTGCTATAAACATCGCTCATAATCTTGTGCAACATGACAGAACGAAGCATATAGCGATTGACAGGCACTTCATCAAGGAGAAGCTGAGCGAGGGTTTGATATGTATGCCTTTTGTGAGATCTGATGACCAATTAGCTGACATATTCACAAGAGGGCTCGACAACAGAAGTTTCCACTCCATTGTGTTCAAGTTGGGCTTGATTGATATCTTCGCACCAACTTGAGGGGGAGAGTTAGGTTGTGGGTGTTTTTATATTTTGTGTATCTTAAGATTCTTAACCCTCTCATGTATATAGATTAGGAGATAAGGGCTTGTAGCGTAATTTTTCCTTTTTCCTCTCTTCTATAAATATACCCTAATGAGAATGAACGAAGTACTTTTTGCCTCTCAATTGTTTAGTCTAACTTTACAAAACCTCTGCAAAAATACAAAACCATATGCTTGCATGCATCAAAGTTTACCTCTGGAAAATTAGCAAGTTTTGCAGGGTTCGGCCTTCCCATAACAAGAGTATAAGCCTTCTTCCCAGCTCTTGTGATCAGCTCTTTCATCTGATGAATCATGTGCAAGTAACCAGCTGCATAAAGAGTTAAACATTTAAATGCAATCAAAAAGACGCTAATAAACTAGACTAGGAGGGGAATTTATACGTTTCTAACGCAATAAAGAAGCATAGATTTTACAAACACATGCCACTGAAACTACAAAATCAACAGGCCTCGTCAATTTGTCCAGGGTCAAATTATCCATTGTAATAAACAAAATGAAATATTAAGAGCAAAAATGCAAGCTATACAATTCAAGTAGGATCCAAAAGTATTACTAGGAACTATAATACTCCCTCTGTCCCTAAATAACTGTCCCCTACAAAAGAACATGCAATTTCCGAAGCAAAAAATAAAGTACATATGTGCATAATTTTTTCAATTTCTTCACACCGAATTAAAGATCTAATTGAGTTCTTTAATTTGGTGCGAAGAAACTGGAAAAAAAATTGATACACGGGAGTACTTTATTTTTTGCTTCGAAAATTGCACTCTTTTTGTAGCGGACACTTATTTAGGGACGGAAGGAGTACAACACTATTCACCATTCGATGAAGATGGAGAAGATATGTGGACTTCAAAAGAAAAAAATCCCTAATGACCAGATAACAGACATGAAATTATTCCTCTTTGACAGATCATGAGTGCTACAATCAATAATAAAATACTACCAAAAGTAATTGCTTAATTTCCCGGCCTGCCAGCACTGGAACCAATTCTAAAACACAAGACTAAGAACAATGCAATTTATTGATGTTTACTTCAATTGGCAAAAGCTGGTTCAGAAGAGGAAAACCAAGATAAAGTCATACTTATTTCTTTCAAACGACCAAACATAACCCTATTTCCAAGCAATGTATGCATACGAACAAGCCAAAATATCATTTGACAAGAGGATAAACAAGCCACAGTAAGTATGATTGCGCAAGGAACAGAAAAGTGCAACCAAAGAATCTCAGACAGTAACAGACCTACACCAAGCGTCCCTACCAATATTCCAATAATGTTAGCATCCTTTGCCTTCTCAACCAGGTAATATCTGTGTAAAGAACACCGAAAAATTGAACAAAAATTATGTTATGGGTGCCATATGCAAAAAAAAATAAAAATATATAAGTTTTTTAACTTCAAAGAAAAAGAAAAGGATGATAAGAAGTTAGACATATTACCTTCGCTTCAGAATCCTTCTCTGGAGGGATACATCAGTCACTAAAACATTTTCTGCTGCATCATACCTGACTGAGGCAAGTGCCAACAAAATTACATAAAAACAAAGGATGAGTTAATAAAAAAACAAGGCATCATCCTCATAAAAGAACTTACCAGTGCAGGTGTGTAAAACCATACCGGTCACACGGCAATCGGATCAAACTAGAAAAGATGGACCGGACCAAAAAATTTGCAGAGACATAAAAGAACTTAGTAATGCCATCACATTTTTGCGACATGGTGGACCATGGACAGAATGTAGGGGAAGTATCTTTACTTATAGTTTTTCAGACAATTGTCTTATTTGAATAACAATTGCTGGGAATTGGAATCAGATACTAGAAAAGTAATTATTATACTGCCTGAATTTTCAAAACTTGGAAAACAATGATGTTTGAGACGTGCCAAGAAGAGGATGGAGAGGACGGCAAAAAGTCCTTTCACTAAACAAAAGATTAAGAACTTTACCTATTTCACATGCATTGAATGTGAGGACAACATTTGCAAAGGCTGCATTATCAGCACCAACCCAATAAAGCAAGTACTCTTGTATATAATGTCCCTCTGGCAAAATCCAAGACAAGCCTCCAATGCTATAACGTGTGCCAATTAGGTTTCCAGAACCTTGATTGGCAGTAACGCCATCATCCAATTCCATGTTCCCATTGGAAGTTTTGGAATTTTCTGATGGATCCATAACTGAACAAGTTACATCAGCAAAATGCAGATCTGATCTGGATGTTGACCCATTTGATCTTGAAAATTCGATGTCCGAAACAGCTACTTTGATATCAGGTATTGCATGTGCATATTCCAGTCCAAAAAGGACCTGCATTTCAGGGGAAAGAATCAAAAGAAAGATGAGGCAGTTTGCCAATGGATCACCATTTTTATTTTATCAGCAACAAGAATATTCGTATGGGATGGTATGGTATGGTCAATGGCGCAACTTGACACCGAGCTTAAGGGTTACAGGATTCTAGAAATGAAGTCTATACTCCACACCTCATTGTCCTCTCTCCTACCCATATTTATATCCAATTTCATTGAAAGTGAAGTTGTACCACTTCACCACAATTGCAAAGAGTTGTACCTTTAAAATCCCAAAATGTTCTCTAATAAAGAGACCCTTCTCGTTAAACCTAACACCATTGACGGTTGCCATTCAGGGAACTACCATTATGTTTCCCAACAACCTAACACCTTCTACACCAAGTCATATTACAGTTATTACTCGTTTGCTTTTCACTCCCTCTTCTTCTTCAGTCAACCACTGTAGTTCACACAGCCCAAATTGCCTTTTAACTACCCAAATACTACAACGCATAAAACCACCTCTTCTTTTTTACCCACATTTTGCCACACAAAACCAAAAATGACGAGCCATAGGAACATACCTTTTACCCACTGCCTAGATCATGAAACATTCATATAGCAAATCGGACTATCACATCTTTAACATTCTTCTGGAAGTGTAAAAGTAGTCACATAATTGCTCTCTTAGGGGAAAAAACCCAGCGGTTTACATTGTGTTTGCTGAATAGAAAGTTCAATTTTCGAATTCCTTACGTTATCTATCAAAGAGTCTTAATATTCGATAAAGAAATATGATCCTAAGCAGAAACAACAATCCCCAGTTAATCACTATGAAACTTCAATAAGCATGAGAGAGGAACAACATAACAAGGCTATGACAAACATTAACAATCACTTAACTAGGTGTAGACAGTGCTGAAAGCTAGCAAACTTCATGTAAGTTGTTAAAGCAAAAAAAAAGATAGCAGAAAGAAAATAAGAAAAATACACATATATGACTGAAAAGTGGAGAGAAGATGCAAATTGAAATTCAGAATTTGAAAAGTGGAGAGAAGATGCAAATTGAAATTCAGAATATAGGCGTCAGCAGTATCCAACAATACCACATCTGAGTTGTTAACAGAGTAATAGCCAGATGAACTTTCAAGAAGATGGGAAAAAAAAATTAGCCTATGCACTACTGTATAACCACATCAGCCCCACTACCAACACCATAGAAGAACAACAAACAGAAATGTCTGACATACCATCACAGGCTTCCCACTAGTCAACACATAATTATATAAATTCTCTGCGCAATCAGATACACCAATTGGAGCTTTCCCCAAAATAAATAAAGCAGGAAGAGTCGACGTCCTGCAGCGTGCAAATGAAAAGATAAGTAAAATGTTAGGTTTCAGTAACCATACCAACCAGTGATTTAAACAACAAAGCAAAAACTTTTAGTAAACCTTATTTTGCCAAACTTTCCAAGGTATCAAGTAAAAATCAAATGCTACTTACGGACTGAGACATGTATGTCCATAATGAATGACACAATCGGCATTAATATGAGATGCTCCAACCTCATCAACACAACAACTGCCGTAAGTTGTATCTGCCATTACATACAACCCAATATCCTTATCACTCACATTGTCTTCACTAGACCGAAGCTTATCCCGAAGAGCTCTCGCAACTCTAGTTGAATCCTTCAATAACTCATCTGGGAACTAACAGAAACCAAAATCATATTCAGATTGTCAAGCTATCAAAATGAACCTTAACACAGTGAAAAATAAAGATAATAACAAGGTCGATGCAAGAAGGGTTTGATTCCTATATTTGTCCGTTTGAAATCTGAAGTGCAATCAAAATATACCAAATTCTGAACACTGGATTTTCCCCAGTTTGAAGGCATAGGAAAATTACTCTTAAGAGACTGTCAAGCTGAGATTTCAAACCCTAAAGTACTCTCTAAACACCAAACCAGCGATATTGTGTACGCTTTAATCTAGATTTGGATCTTGGATTTTTCAAGGGAAGAGAAAAACGAGAGGGGAATGGTTTACAAACAATTCTTTGGGTAAACAACTAATCAAACAAACGACGGAAGAAAAAAAGGGTTCCTCCCTTCTTTTTCCTTCCCTTCAACAAAAGTTCCTCCATAAATCCAAGATAGAAACACAGACTCCAAATTCAATTTTTTTTCTGTTTTCACAGCAGCCAAACAGCGCACAAATGCCTCAACTTTACAGCAGAATAGGGATGCATATGAGAAGCGATGATTGCTTCATGGCGACTCAACCCTAGCGGCCGCCACCATCTTCATCCTCCGTTCTGATACCCATACACCATCACCTCTTCCATCTTTTCTCTTCCCCTATTCTTTCTCCTGCCTCTCCGACCGCCGGTTAGACTTTCTTTTCTCCATTTGCTGCCTTCGTCTTTATCTCATATCCCATATCCACATCCTTCGATCCCTTTCTTTTCCTCAAATCAAACCCCCATTCCTCCCCAATTCAAAACCCCGCTCTCTGCCCTTCATTTTTTCCGTTCCATCTATTCCCATCTTTCAGTTGATCTTCATATCTGATCTATCGTCGTCTTCACAAATCCCTATGGTCATTCTCTACTCTTCTCTCAGTGCCTCTGCCTCTTTTCTTTTCCGGTGGCTCACCATCGTCTTGTGAGCAGTTTTGGCAGCGATGACCAAAATGTTCACACTTTATGCAGACAACCTTCCTAGGGACATGGATGCTGAATGGCTTCGACAGATTTTCACCTCTTTTGGGCGTGTGGAGGATGTCTATATTCCAAGTAAGAGAAGCTCTACGTACAATATCAAGTTCGGCTTTATTCGATTCAAAAGGAAGGAGGAGACTACCCAGGCGATTGATGCTCTCAACGGTATTTTGATCAGAAATTTCAATATTAGTGTGCAGTTTGCCAAATATTCTAAATCTGCTCCTTTAAGGTCGCATAAGAATAATCAAGGTGGGGTTCCTAGTGAGAAACTTGTTTCTACTGCTCATAGATGGAAACATGTACTCAGTGGGGTTCATTGCAATCAGAGAAACTCTTATCCAACTACCTACGCTGATATCCTTAAAGGTGTTTCTAATGGCAAGGCTAAGTTGGTGGAAGTTAAGGAATCGGGTTTGGATTGGTTACATATGAGTGCCGTGGGAATTTTGAATAGCTATTGTGATGTTAATACGCTTCAAGATCTTTTCATCACGAACGGTATTGGGGTCTTGGGATGCTCACATTCGTCCCTTGGGAGGCCTTAACGTTCTTTTGTCCTTCGATTCCTCTTAATCGCTGAACTCTTTTCTTGAAGACAAGGACAGTGTGCTCCCAAAATGGTTCTCATCTGTTGAAGCTTGGGTAATCAAAGTATCAAATCATCAAGATGTGTTTGGATTTATTGCTTTGGCGTTCCCCTTAATGCTTGGTGTTCTTCTACTTTCATTAATATTGGGAAATTATGGGGTGATGTTATTAAACTTGATGAGTTTACGGAGAATTCGATTGTTTTTTGACAAAGGTCGCATGTTCATTTTAATAGATTTTCTTGACTGCATTAATAAGGTGGTGCATGTAAAAATCAATGATGTTATCTATCCTGTGAAAGTTGTAGAAGATCCTATGGCTGAGACATGTTGGGAAAAGCATGTTTTTACATCGATTAAGATTAATAAAAAGCTTGTTTCTGATGGGAAGGAAAATGTTGTTGAGATCAACCCTCTGGATGATGACTCAATTGAGTTAGATGTCCTTGATGCCCAGGAGGAAAATATTGGTGTAGACTCAAAGATGGATTTGCCGGAGTTGGGATTGGATAATAAGCATTATCATTCTAATGTTTTGGGCCTTTGTTATGGAAGTAGGGATGGAGTCTTTGAGAAGGACATCAATGTTGTTGATGTTTTGGCTCATGAGTTGTCTGATTCGCCTAACACCAAGTCTCTTTCTATTACTAGCTCTATCTCTCTTTCGAGGCCTGAGATGAAGGATAAGAGAGATGGGTTATGTTCCACAGGTGAGAATTCCAAGACAGTGGAAAAGTCGAGTAGCCAGGAGAAGTTTTTAGGAGCCAATTCGAATGATTCGAGCTCGATAGATAAGGCGGTTTCAGGGGGTTCTGATTATGATACAAGTTTTTGTATCGAACGTACCTCTTATTAAGTATGTGGAGTGCAAGCACCTTAAGAAGACTCACAAGACCAAGAAAGATAATCGAAAGAAAACTTTATGGAGCAAAAATCCTTTGAAAGCAGCGTTGTTTTCTAGGACGGTTAGCCGGGACAGTATAAGGAAAGTTTCAAGGATGGATTCGAAGAAAGGAAGTTTCGATAGAAGTCTCGATGGTCGCACTCATTCGATCCATGAGGAGGTTAGTAGCGTCTTTTGTAAGAGGAATTCGAATTTGATCAAGGAAGCCCGGGAGAACATGAAGATGGGTGTCCGCTTTGGTGTAAAATATCATGGAAGGGAGAGTTATAATATTAAGAAGCTCTTAGAATTGAAGGGAATCAAAATTTCAGAACAAGAAATTAAAGCTCTTGACACTTTGGAGGGAGATGCCTCCATTTCTGTGGAGTTCTGATCTGCCGCTTGTCTGTTGATGGGAGCTCTCTTGCGTTGATCTCGTTCTTGCTTAGTGGAGGTTTCGTCGTTTTGGGGGTTTCTTACTTTTCAGGGTGTTTTTAATGCTTCTGGCTTTGCTTGCTCTTGGTTATTTTAGGTAAAGGATCTCTTTGGTTGTTTCGTCGTCCTGCTGTAGTTTTTGGGAGTGTCTAAGGAGTGTTTTTTCTGGTTTTTTGGTTCAGGTTTCTGGTTGGCTTCTTGCCACCCTTCTTGCTTTTGGTTTTTCCCCTTTGGGCCCCCTTGGCGTTTTGAGTCTCGGGTCCCTTTAATCTTTGTAATTTGTTTTCAAAGATTAATAAATTCTTTGCTTAGCAAAAAAAAAAAAAAACTTTAGAGCAGAATGGGAACTGTAAATCAAAACCCACACTAGACCGAGACTAATAAAATATTCAGCAGTTGAGCTGAAACGCTCAAGAGTTCAGCTATCAAAATTTCAAGGTCGAGATTTTCACGATCTCTTTCCTTTCCTCTGCATCACTTTCTGTTTTTCAGTAATCAGACAAGACGGTATCACAGCATCTCCGGCCTTTAGACTCAAACTCAAAATTTTAACCCATTAGAACTCTTTCCAATTATTCCACTCAAACCCTATACCAAATTAAGTTTGATGTTGAGAAATCAGCAAAACCAACACACACATGACGCGGAAAGAACAATGCAGAACTACAAACAATCCATGGACACGGATTTTATGTGGTCCCCAGTGACCCATTTTCATCGCCTACTGAATGAGTAGACCGTACAAGTTACATCGGTTGTTGCGTATAGCATGTATTTATAACCTAAGTTTACATCACCAAATAGCGTAAATCCATGTCTAGGTTTCAGGTTTCGGGGTGGGTGTTGTCCCCTTGCCACGACGACAGCACGTCCAAGCCCGAATAGCCAGCAAAGAGCGACCCAGCTTCACAAGAATCTCCCACTTGACCGAATTACTTATTCCCTTTTAAAACTAAAATTATGTCATTAAAATAAAGCTTTTACACACATTTAAGGTTAGATTTCTTTCAATCAAATGAAGCATTTTCACTCAAAGGTTGAGTAAAAGTTTGAGGTTTAATTGGCGATGGTCTAAAGAGGTTTTTCTAGGACTTAACTGAAGGAGAGGAAGGGAGACAGAGGGTACCTGCAAAGCGACTCTAGCGAAATTCCGGCTAAGGATAAAGCTGGCAGTGCGAGCGATTTCGTAATTTGATTCCAACTCCATGGATTGGACAAACGGCGAGAGAGCTCTACTTTTTGAAGAAAGAATTACTGCACCCTTGGAGAAGAACCATACGCACAAACAAACAATCACAGTTTAAGTTAGGGTTTCACTGTGGTTTTAGCGGCTATATGGTCAGTGGTCAGCGGCGGAGTCTGGCGGCGAACGATGTTGGTGGTGGTGGATTTCCAAGTTATGAGTCGGGTTTGAGTATGGCAACCACAGTAACAACGCCTTTTAGTTCGTTTTGGGGTTTGAAGGCTGGGTTTTTTTAATTATTATTCAATTATTATCCCTATTTTCAAATATTATTTTCATTTTTTTCTATGTCTCTTTAACCATTAACTCTCTATTTTTAATTATTATCTCTATTTCGGTCCGTGTTAGATGTACACTAGTAGCGTTGTTCTAATTCTATGCATGGGAAACTATATCTACTATTATGAATTAAAAATTTAAACTTTGAATTTATTTTATTCAAAGTTAATTTACAATTGTGAACAAATAATACTACTAAGGGTCATGCTAACGGGTGTCATAGTACATCTGTTAAGGGTACAAAAAGTATATTTTTGTGGGTTCCACTTGTACAAAAAGTAAACTTTAAAAGTACACTTGTATGTTAAAGTACACTAAAAATGTACTTTAAAGTACAAATGTACTTTTAAATTGTATTTTTTTGTACTCTTAACGGGTGCACTATGGCACTCGTTAGCATTTCCCTACTACTAAAGGTTCTCCCTACATTCCAAAATAGAGGTCCAAAATCACTATTTACACTTTTTAAAACAAATTCTATATTTTGTAATTTGTAATACTTTTATGATTTAAAAAAATAAAACTATGGAAGATATATCAAATAAGATCCATATTGCATATACCAAACATTATTACTTTAAAAATATAGATAATTTTATATCATGTGTGAAAATTGGTTTTGTACATTCATTTTTAAATAGAGGTGGGTGAGTTTCCGAATGGATTTTATCTAGATTTTATCAAAATTTGATAAAATCAAGCCTTTGATTTTATCCATTCGTGAGGAGAGTTGATAAAATCTTAGATTTTTGAAAAAATCTAAGATTTTATCAACTTTCCTCACGAATGGATAAAAGCAAAGGCATGATTTTATCAGATTTTGATAAAATCCATTCGGAAACTCACCCGTAGTATAATATTTATTTTTTTCCCCGTTCTCTCCCCCCTTCACTCCCTCCCCACCCTCCCCAGTTTTTTTCTCTCTAAATGATGCGGGCATCCAATTTGCATTTTCCGAAAATGTAGTACGGTTAGCTGGTTGGTTGGTTGGTTGGTTGTGTTGTACATCAGATTGGATTGGAAAGAGACATGTTGGATTTTCGCTTTGGTTTTTCAAAACCATCTCTGATATCTCTTTTTTTTTTTTTTTTTTTGGTAAATATCTCTTATATCTCAACCATGTTTCATATCTCCAATTATTACTCTAATTTTTATATGATGCAGCGAAGCGTATAAATTATGAACAACGTAAAATAAGGACAATCACAAATAATGATTAAACCGGAGATACTTTTTCCTTGAACAACCGATATTGAGTAAAATTCAGTTTTTTAATCAAATAACAACCGATTAGCCCTAAGCCTTACAAGAGCACTTATAGGGTGAAACCCTAGACCAATAAGAAATCCTTTAATGCAAATCAAGCCTTGAGTAAAAGAAATATGAAAAATTACCACAAAAAAAAGGTTGCCCCTTGGCCATCCTATCATGTTTTGGATAGCCCGGATGTGTTTTGATTTTTTCCCGGTAAAATTAAATCAGAATTAAATAAAAATTGTCGAACACATCCGGGACGTCCAAAACATGATCGGACGCCCGAGGGGTGCACAGCACGATGCAAAGCACCAAGATGTGCACAGCACTCCCGGATCCGATTTATGGATTAGTTATTTTTAATTCTTGGTTTATTTCTTGCAGTTGAACTCAAAAGCAATAAGTTCTGGCTCGTGCCTCTGTAGTCTATATCTTGTATCGACCATTGGATTCTCTGTAATCAAGTCATGGTTCTGTTTAAGGTGATGTATTCCTCTCTCTCTCTCTCTCTCTCTCTCTCTCTCTCTCTCTCTCTCTCTCTCTCTCTCTCTCTCTCTCTCTCTCTCTCTCTCAAATCAAAGCATATGTAATCAGGTAAGATTCATCAAGTCTCAACTGCATTTTCTTTTGGTCGACATGTAGGATACAGAACTAGCGGTCGGGAATGACTAGTGTGCAGGCGCATGGATAAACAATGAAATTTCGAGGCAAGAAGCATCTTCACCATGAGCTTCGTAAGGTGGTCTTTAAGAAGATCAGTTATTTTCCCAAATTTATTGGTGAATCTCCGGAGTGGAGTGCATTATCTACAGTGATGCAATGGGTTTTATGCTGCTGGAAAATGGAAAAGCAAATTGTTCTTTTTTCCCTTTCATTTCGTAGATTTTTTTTTTTTTTTGGGTAAGCGAGGGTTTCTACAAACCAACCAAAAACAATGAACAAGTTGTACAAAGGAGTAGGAGCACCCAAAAACCAAACAAAATCAAAACTTTAACCTACCGAACAAAACAAACACCACTAACTACAGCTAGCAGCCCAGCACTAATGTCTGATCCCCCTTAGAACTCTAACCGGAATACTCAGGCTATTACACAAACTAATAATCTCAGGAGTTCTTGGAAAGTTTTTCCAGGAACAAACTCTTGCGTGGATATTAGCCTGAACTCTTTTTTTTTTTTGATAAACAAAAATTTATTAATCTTTGAAAACGAATTACAAAGATTAAAAGGGCCGAGACTGAAAATGCCAAGGACCCGAAAGGAGAAATAACAAGACACAACCAGGACGGTAAGATACCAGCCAAAGCACAGAAACAGAAAAAACACCCTAAACGACCAAAACCCCTGGGCCAGAAAACACAATAGAGAAGGCCATGAACGCAACCCAACAACAACTACAGGACAAGGAAAACCCACTGCGCTCCTCCCAAAAAGCCCGCCACAGGCAAAACCAGAAGCAAAACCCCAAAAAAGCTGAAACCTCGAACCAAAAAACAACCGACACCAGGATTAGCCATAGAGCTCCCACCAAAAACGACGGCAAAATTAGAACTCCACTGAAATGGATGTATCATCTCCAAGACATCAAGAGCTTTGATTTCCTGTTCGGAAATTTCAACCCCGTGCAATTCTAAATATTTCTTTATATTGTAGCTCTCCCGTCCAAAAAATTTTACATCAAACGAAGCGTTCATCTCCATATTCTTACGGGGTTCCTTGATTAAAATCGAAATCCTATTATGAGAGTCGCTACTAGCATCCTCTTGAGTCGAAAGAGTGGGCCCATCGAAGTTGCCATTCTTCAAACCCAACTTCATAGACTTCGACTTGTCCTCTTTATGATCCCGGCTAGACGTCCTAGAAAAGAAAACAGCTTTCAAAGGATTTTTAGTCCATACAGGATTCCTTCGATAACCATATTTGGTCCGGGCTTTCTTCTTGCGGCGCATGTAATTCACATAGTTAATAAGGGGATCAGCAAAATAAAGATCGGCAGATTTGGAGTCGTCAGGACCAGAACTAGTGGTTGCCACCCCGTCCTCGATAGTATTTCCCTCAGATTGAGTAGCCTCCTTGCAAACTTCCACATGGATTGAACCCTCTGAAAAATGATTATTATCCAAAGGAGAGATGGATTCCTCGATAGTAATTCGAAATATGGGCTCTGACATCAACCGCCTCATTTTCAGGACTATACTTAGATTCCCCAACAAAAGAATCCACATCCCTTGAAACCGAGAAATGAGTCCCCACATCCGTAGAATGATTACACGGCTCAAACTCCATATCATTCTTCGTTGCCAGACTGGATAGACCAACCTTCTCCACGAGAGGGCCAGGCACATTAAAATCACAAGAGACATCATCCTCATGTTCAACCTCAACCGTTTCAAAAACAGCATCCTTCCCAATTAAGTTATCCCCCTTTATTTTATCTTAATAGACGTAAACACACGTTTTTTCCAAGAGTTTTCTGCCAAAGGGTCTTCTAAAACTTTAACTGGATAGATTGTGTCATTAATTTTAACGTGCACAACCTCATTAATGCAATCAAGATAATCCGTTAAGATAAACAAACGCCCTTTATCAAAATCAATCAAATTCTCTGCTAACTCGTCAAGTCTAATCACATCACCCCACAACTTACCAATATTAATAAACGTAGAAGAGCACCAAGCCTTAAGGGGAACACCATAGCAAGAAATCCAAACGCACCTTGAAGGTTTGAAGCTTTGATCTTCCCATGCTTCCACAGAAGAGAACTATTTTGGCAGCACATTGTCCTTATCCTTGAGAAAAGTGTCCAGCAATTCAAAAGAATCAAAAGACACAAGAAAATTAAGGCCACCCAAAGGACGGATGGGAGCATCCCAAATACCATTGCTAACGAAGAGATCTTGGAGAGTATTGACATAACAATAGTTGATCAGTTTTCCCACCGCACTATTCTGAAGCCAAACAGACTCTGCAACCACACCATCCACCACCTCAGTATTGCCATCAGAAACCACTTTAACAATTTCAGCATAGGAAGGAATACTAGATGCTTTCTGTTTGCTATTATCCACGCCCGAAATTGGTTTCCGAAAACCATTAGATGTGCCATTATCATTCCCATCTTTCACCTTCTGAAAAATCTTTGGAGAAGGAGAAGAAGAAGAAGATTTAGAATACTTAGCTAGTTGCACAAACATTCTGAACCCTCTGATTAAAAACCCATTGAGATCATTCTGAACCCTCTGATTAAAAACCCATTGAGATCATTCTGAACCCTCTGATTAAAAACCCATTGAGATCATTGATAGCGCGTAAAGCCTCCTCCCTTCTCTTGAATCTGATAAAACCAAATTTGGTGTTCAAAGATTTACTCTTCTTGCTTGGAATGAAAACATCCACCACCCGCCCGTAAGAAGAGAAAATCTGGCGGAGCCAAATGACATCCATATCTCGGTGAATATTGTCGGCGTAAACCGTAATCAAACCATCCATGGATGAAACTCAAGAGCAAAAAACCGAAGCTTCGAAAACACCACTCGGCGATGGCAACCTGAGCGGCAATGGAAGAAAAACGGAGGATGAAATCACCGGAGAGCAATGACAGCAAACAAGGAGATCTTGGATCCAGATGGGTTAGAAAGGGGTTGAAACGGTTGAAAACGGCAGACGGAGGCCAAGAGAAGGGGTAAATATGAGAGTGGAATCATAGGATGAAATGAAGAAAGAAAAGGAGGATAAAACAGGATAAGAGAATGATGGGAGAAGACGAGAGAAGGGGTGGAAGACGGCTTTAGACGAGAGAGGGGATGAAATGAATTTTGTCGTTTTTAAGCAAACATAGGTCCATGGAGCCTTCATCCAGGTGTTTTTATCAAAAATCCTTGCATTCCTTTCCTGTAAGACATGTTACAGCACAGCAGCAAAAGAGATTTTGAACAGAGTAGCTCTAAATGATTTTCTAGTGCAATTCCTACAGGCCAAATCTAGCTCAACACTCCAAACCCCTAAACTCCTTTGACTGTTGCATCTGCCAAATATATCTCTCCAAATGTCACTAGAGAAAACACACTCAAAGAAAATATGTTGTTGGGATTCAGCACTTTAGGAGAACAAAACACAAACCATTTGTACATTTAGACGTTCCACACCACCTGTATCTCTTTTTTCATTTTGTGTGTGTTTTTTCTCCTCAATGAAGTTCAAGTTTGCATACTTTGAAGGTCAACCATGCAAATGTAACAATGTGGGAAGTTGATATTTTCCTTGTACTTGGCTTCTACCTTGAAAATGAACAGAAAATGTCTCTTTGGATTCGGGCAACATTTTCCAACTTGAGGAAGTAAAAAGTATTTTTCAATCAAAATTAACTAACTTTCAGCAGATCATGAAGAATAATTTTCGTCATACCAAATGCTAAATTGTAGGAGAATTTGGTCTCCAGAAATATGAAGTTGCTACTTTGTAGAGGTGAATAGTGAGTTTAGCCTGTTTAGGGTACATTGTTCCGCCAATGCAACATGGGAGATGTTTTTTCCCTGATCACCAGTCTAGGAGAGGTTGTCCTCGCTGTTTTGTGTAGAGGTTACTTTCTTTGGGTTCTACTTCGTATTATAATTCCCTCGACCACATAGTGAATGTAGTGGCTGAACCCAATCCCGTTTAGGCCTACCAGTATGGGGCAGCCCAAAGCTCACAAAATACCGAACGCGTGTGGGCTGAACCGACAACCTACATGTTCGGTATGGCCCAGCACGTTGGAAAGTCCATCCAGACTCAGTGGTTTCAGGCTGAACCAAAGAGACCCAACCTATGAGCTAACCCAAGAGGCGGTTGGAGGGTTTATGGGTGACATGTTATAAGTACATGGGTTCGACTGCGTGCTTGCCAAGCGTCATCCCGGTTATGTCATGCAGATGGATTATGATGAATATGAGGTGAATTGAATGGCTATCAGCCAGAGGTTGTTATCAATCGGAAACCCTAAGTTATGACGTTGCGTAATTACTCCCTATGAAATTAGGCGATAAAATGTGGTTTGTATTATATTACAGGGTTACGGTCTATATACTCCCAAGAATTCGGTCAGTTCCTCGTGGGCCCTGTGGTTCAGTCAATCCCTGGAGAATTTACCCTTGTGCGGCACTGATGAATCCGACTAAGTAGATAGCTTAGGCCGTTTCATCAGGGCTCCTGGTCAAGGCAAGCAACGTGAGAGTTGAATCACGAATGGTCATAGTCATGGTGGTTACAATGGGAGGATGTTCTCAAGGTAGAGAACTTAGATAAAATATACTCTAAGTTAAAGACTAGATAATGAAATGTTTTATGCTATACTTGAACTGTGGCTAAATGTAATGTAAGGATTAGTGGGTAAGGGTTATCTGTTGGGTGATTTATCACACATGGTGTTGTTATGACCAAGCATTTTACGCCAAGTATGGAAGGAGAAGAAGGAGGAAGCGTACTGAGTTCCTTGCTGATACCAGCAGAAGAGTGGAATCTAAATCTGAACCTCTAGAAATCTATTACCTCTTTTATTTTGTGGGACAAATGTAGCTTAATTTCTCAAACAAGTACTTTATGATTGTAGTCGAATTATCATTTCTCCTATGTTATGCTAAACTGAAGTTTAATTAAGAAAATTCTTTTATTAAAAATGAATATAGTAATAATTTAATAATGCTTTTCAAAATCGGGACGTTACGTTGCTTGCCATTTTTCAGTTGTACTGTTTTTGGTTATTTGATGCCCTATTCAGGCCTCCTTGACGTATGGAGGGTATGCCCTTTGCTTCCATAGTACTTACATTCCCCGTCGGAAAAAAAAAAAAAAAAAAACTAAATTTTATGCTGCTACTGAATTTTTTAGTCTTTATTTGATTTTTTTCGTGTTAGTTAATTTTTTAACAACTTTTTGGGTATTATTAGTTTGTCTCGACGAGAGAAATAAAAAAAGTAAAAAATTATGATTCAAACTCAAATTTTATTGAATAAAAACAAAAATAAGTCAAAAGAACATTTTTTTGTTTTACTTACTTTCGGTTTTATTCAAAAAATTGAGAGTTCCAATCATAATTTTTAGTACGATCTTGGGCAGGTCCTTGTTTTGACCTGTTTCAATTTGGTCCAATGAATCAGATAAATGCCGCTAAAGAGTCCATATGTACTATGTAGAGACATCTAGAACTGGGAAAAAAATTCCTCGCAATACAAATTTGCTGTTATTTGTGTAAGTAAATGGAGAAGCTACTGCTCCAACCAATACAATTACCATACGAGATCACCGACAGCCGCAACAAAGTACTTTTTCGAAGAATTTGGTATTGCATTACTATATCTAATTAAGATCACTGATATTGTTCAGATCCCAATAAAAAAATATATAATTGAATCGCCACCAGTTGCAAGGTTATGATAATTCTCATAGCAGGCTCATTTTGATTATTGCTGAAAGAGAATGCACCTGGACTCAACTGTATTCACCGGCCCCATGAGCAATCAGTTCTTGAAATGGGAAAAACAAAAGAACCCCATGTTTGCGTGCTTCATCTGACCATTTCACCTCGTCTCTCGCTCTTAAAATTCATTTCACTCGTCTCCCACTAATGAAATCTGATAGCGCCAAAGATGCCATGAACATGCCTTGAGTACAAAAATACCAAGCCAGTAAACAAGCTAATATTTGATGGGCCCATCCAAGCTGCCAGATGCAAACTGAAAATAGAGATACCAGAGGATTCTTGGAATCGTTAGTAAATAGAAAGATAGAACTAATAAGATCATTCAAACTCTTGCTAAATCATATATGCCCCCACGCATGCATTTGTGTAGGTGTGGGTGTAGGGGTGTGGGCAGGCGGGCGGGCGTGTGTGTGTGTGTGAGAGAGAGAGAGAGAGAGAGAGAGAGAGAGAGATCTTGTGTGAGATCAACCTAACTCGAAAATTTAGTCATGCTAATTTGAAAACACAATGGGTAAAAAATAAAACAACAATGAAAATCCCAAGCAAGGCTTGAAGCCACCCCACGTAAGGAGTCCAATTCTCAGAAACTTAGATTGTGCACAGAACCTTTGGGGAGTGCAAATAAACATTTTGGAGGAAAGTACTAAAACTACAAAATTTATTCGATACTGTCACAAAAACAGTTGCAAATGTCTCTCTTTGTTCCCCACAAAATCTTTATAAAAAAAAACAGAGAACGCCACTCCAGGAAAGTAAGTAAACAACCACCTCAATATTGGGGGAATCACAAGTAAATTTCAGGTCCTCAGTTGGAATTTGGTAGGAGATGAACTGTAAGAGAACAAGTCCAACTATCTATGTTTAACAGTTAGATCCATTACCTGTTGGACTATAGGATTTTGTGATGAGGTGAATTCATGAGTCATTCCCTGCCATACAATCTTTCCCTCATAAAGAAACAACAACCTAGAGATATCGAACATAAGTTCGTTTAGAACAATCACAAAGCAGCAGCAACAAACAGTCCAAGATCCAACGGTTTAGAAAGAAGCAATACCTGTCAACAGCTCTTCTAATAGTACTGTGTTGGTGAGTGACGACAACATATGATGCAATCTTTCCGGGCGTAGCAAGTGCAACTTCACCTTTCAAATGAACAGAGCGGATGAGATCTTCAACAACAGTAGAGGCGATAGGATCAAGTCCAGCTGTTGGTTCATCATACAAGAGCACCTGCTCAGGATTGCAGAGCCTGCCAGGTCAACACTTTATAGTTGTATCCAACAAGCATGGTTCTAGTTCTATTAGGAAGACTATAATAACAACATTTTTTTGTGCAGTTTAAAGCGTGTTCTATTCTCGATAACCACTGCTACACTATCTTATCAGACACAGCCTTAGGGCACCAGTGCCAAAATCATCCAAACAAGCCGTACCTTAACTGACTTGAGATACACATGGCACATGTAATAATTCCTTAAAATAAAAACAACATATACATCTATGAATGTATATGCATGTCAGCATGAATATATCCGTTTATATATAAGCGGACACATATATCAAGATGAGAGAGAGAGAGAGAGAGAGAGAGAGAGAGAGAGAGAGAGAGAGAGAGAGAGAGAGAGAGAGAGAGAGGGGTCATACTTGCCAATTTCATCTCGGAGATAGATGCTGCAGCGGAACCACATAGCTAAATATTGCCCAAAGGAACATGTAGTTTTGTTTTCACTAGCTTGTGCAGGTAACTTGGGTTTCAGGAAGCACATTGTGCTACTGTTTTCACATTTGCTTTGGAGGTCAAATTATTTATTTCAGACTGAATAAGACAGAGCTGTTGTGTCCGAACAAAAGTCCACAGAGTTGCTAGTTGTTACTAGGTAGCCAGTACTACGCCAAAAAGACTAATTGCCTTTGAAGCCAGAGTCATTATAAACATATCCTGATGACTTTTACGGCTTTGCTTTGAATGGGTAGTAATTGAAGACATGTTCATCATTTTTCCAATTTGCAATCTAGAAACGATGACATTCGATTTTCTGTCTTTCAATACTTCAATTCATGTCCTTTCCTTTTATGTCAAGATACTCTTTAAAACCTATCTTGATCACCACCTTCCCCTGCACTGCAGTGTATTTTAAAGGCCTCTAAGGCTTTCCTCTATCGCCACCCGAACTCTGGCATATTCAACCTTGCAGTGGTGCAGCAGTGTAACTACTCATCAGAACACTTGAGAGAAACATATATTGCTGGGAACGATATGGATACTGTTAGAGCTTGTCCCATATTGATTAATTATAACCTCTGAAATTAGTATATGGGCCTAGGCAGCCTCTCCACTCGTTGCCAATTGGTTTTGAGTTGGATGCTTTAACATGGTATCAGAGCTGGGCTTTCAGACGCTTTTGTACAAGACTCTCTTGATTGTTTGCCCTGTTGTTTGTGCCTTAAGCGCACCGTATTCCACTGTTCATTGTGATCCCTGTGTTATGGATCTGTTGTTTACCTCTCCATGTGCGGGTCAAGGGGGTCACACGTGCAGGGGAATGTTAGAGCTTTTTCTTTGGGTAAATCAGAAGTGTTAGAGCTTGTCCCACATTGATTAATTGGAGGTGATTTGGGTAAATCAGAAGTGTTAGAGCTTGTCCCACATTGATTAATTATAACCTCCAAAACTAGTATATAAGCCTGGGCGGCCTCTCCACTCGTTGCGAATTGGTTTTGAGTTGGTTGCTTTAACAGTTACCTCTTGTTCAAGTTGTTCCATTTCATTCCTGAGATTGGCCAGTTCGGCAAAAAGTTCCTTTTCTCGATCTTGAATTGATTATGTCTACTTGGATTACACTAAACAATAATTTTAAAATCTACTATTGCGTCTTCTAGAGTCCAGATTGGGTAGAATCTTGCAGTTAACTATAGAGCTATGTAACATGGACACTTCGTTGGAGGCCACGTATCGTGACATGTGATGATTTATTAATTCCATATTTCCATAGGGGTACACTTTTTGTTTGAATACTTATGTGAATGATGTGATGATAAATAAGATTTAAGGTATATATGGTGTTACATATTTATATTTAGACCCTTTTTATTTATAAAATGAATAAATAAATATTTTTTAAACCCATCCCCAACGTGTCATGTCCTTTTTTTTTTTTAGATTTGTGCGTCAGAGTGTCGGTGTCATGTCCGTGTCACGTCGTGTGTCCATGTCGGTGCAACATAGCTGTCGAGTTCTAAGTCATGCAGCAAAACAGAGAAAGAAACTTCTGTTGAGACCTCTAGGCATTCAAATACACCTTCACATGCAAATACAAAGTGTATCAAGAGGGACAACTACAAGAGCCACAGTAGAAATGTTTCTATGAAAGACCATATGCGCAAAATGATCGACAACCAGCCACACGAAAAGAAATGCTGAAAGTTTCCAATGGTCTAATTTGGCCTCTAAAAACGGCACTAAGCATGCCAACTATTACAAAGTTACTCACGCACTATAAATGTTCACAAATATTGATCGATAAACAATATATAGGTACAGAAAGACACAAGGCACACTCCATTTTGGACATGAATCCTGAATTCCCTTCAGTTAAAGACCCATGTAAATCTGAAGCAGTTTGAGAACATCCATAAAAATCAAAGCAGAATCGCACACAGAGCTTTTAGACAATTGTCAATGCATAAAAACAGATGATCCTACAAAATCACAGCAAAATCAGAATGACTGTGGCTGGAACACATACCTCTGGCTCAATTGCATCCTTCGTGGTGTCAAAAATTATGGACCGGGCTAGTGCAACTCTCTTCTTCATTCCACCAGACAACTCTGAAGGTAATCGGTCCTCAACTCCCTGGCCAAAACTATAGGTAAGTTTCTGTACTATATAAGTCAATGTTTATGCCAACTCATCTATCACAAAAGCTATTGGTTTCCGTTTTGCTTTTTAAATTGATCATTTCCTGTCCTGATTTCGCCTTGTACGAGAGTCAAGTTGCAGGGCTGCAGTTACTCGCTGGTTTCACAGTTCGCATAGGTGAAAGTGGTGAAGCTTCAGTTAGACCAATCTACATTACATTTTACACTATTTCCATAAGTCTCATCGCAGGCATGAAGACTCAACTATTCCATCTTCATCAACTAAACCGTAAACCTGATAGGATCATTTATGAATGGGTATTATGCAATTCATTCAGCCAGACTCTACCCCGGACTCTCCATTTAATCCAAAATTATTTTAAGGAACTTGCACATATTTGCATATAAGCCCTTGAACTATCTGCTTTAAGCACACTCTAAAATATTGATAGGATGACATTTATGGGGCATTGCCGATCCTATGTCCTGGTTGAGACTTGAGAGCTATAACTATATTCTAAGTCTAGAGAACGATGGTATTCTAAGTCTAGATTCCAGTAATCCAAATTCTATGCAAGAGACTCAGGAAAAGATGTGTAAGTGACAAATCTTGAGGAAGAGCCCCCTTAAACATTAGAACAGAGAGGGAACTCCTAGTCATAATATCTGAGAGTTATCCTCATATAAACTGTACCGTCAATCCAACAGCAGCCAAAGTTTGCGTCACCAGTGCGTCAATTTGATTATCAGACATGGTGGAATTCTCATATCTGAGGAAAACAAGAAAATCGGTCAAGTTTCTTGATGTATCTGTTTTTTGAGGGATAAGACCAAAAAACCAGAAAATTCGTCCAAACTTTCAGGAATAATAAAATATAAAGGCTGTATCATTTAGGAAACAAAGAGTATAGAAGATCCCTTACAAAAGGAAACCGACATTTTCCCGAACAGTTAAGGAATCAAAAAGTGCTGCACTCTGGAAAACCTGTCACTCAAAACAGAACACGATTAAGTAATGACAATAACTCAAAATGAAATCTAAGATCATCTCAGATTGGTAAGCCAAGAAAAATGAAAAGTTGTGTAACTTGATGACAACTTACCAATCCAATTCGAAGGCCAGATATCTCCTCATCACTGATTAAACCAAGCCTCCTCCTTCCTCGAATAAAAACCTCCCCCTATTCATTTGAAGCATAGTCCACATATGAAAATACGAGATGCGTTCAATTCAGTTATAGCAACACATTTGACAATATGATAGAAATAAGAAAAATATGAAAACTTCTAAATGTAAATACCTTGTCTGGAGCAAGAAGCCCGGCCATAATCTTCAAAATAGTAGATTTCCCCGTCCCAGAAGGCCCAATTATTCCAACGGCTTCACCACGCCTAATCTACAGGAGTAAAAAATTTAGAATCTCCTTTTCTAGAATGATCAACGTCCTTATTAAGTTTGTATAAACAATTTACTATAGAGCATTTAAAAATTTGGACCTCATACTATATCACACTTGCAAAAAACTTTTGTCCTGGTGAGAGAATCCTCCTTACTCACAGCTTCATTTAAGTGAATTATTCATGCAAATTCATTGGCGCGATAACCATAACTTACCTTGAAGCTCACACCTTTCAAGATGTCTTTCTCCCCAAATGACTTGTAGACGTCTTTACATTCAATCAAAACATCAGATTCATCCTCAATTTCTGGAACTGCATTCAAATTCTCCAGCTTGCATGAATCCTACCAACAAGATACAACAAAGCCACAATTATCAAATAGTACAAATCATTTAATTATATGCCTATTGATTGCTTATTCATGTCTTTTTTATTTTCCTATGATGTACGACTAAAGATAAATACCTATTACAAAATAACGAGGTTATCGCTCAAACCACAAATGAAAAAACATCAAAAATTGGTTCTTAGACGGCAGGAATCGAAAGAATATTGTTTGACTGGTTTCTATGTTTTTAACATCTATCATTATTAACCAAAGTACCAAACAATAAATTAAACAAAATGCTCACGACTCAAAACAAACTAAGAGCAATCAAACTCAAAACAGCAAATGTGAATGAAGTGAAGTAAATATAAAAGTTCCGATAGAGGACAATTAAGTTTTTCATATTAAATGGGAACTCAAACTTGAATAATCTGAACAAAGAAATAGCAGGAGAATAGTAACATGTAACCGTCATGTATGTAGGTTTCACGATGAATATTGTTATCCAAGCCCAAATAAAATACATCAAATTATCTACTGTAAAGATTCTACCAGAAATAGCCTTAGGTAAACTGCAAAAGATTAACACTAAAAACAAAGTAAAAGTTGAGTCTTTTGTCAATGAGTAGCAAAAGCAGAAGCCAATAACTGATTTAACCAACACTAATAAAATTCAATGATAGCTTTCAAACCTGAACAAAATTGAATATCAACAGCCTTAATAAACAAAGAATTGAAAAACCCTTTTAGCAGTGTTTGGTTCCTTGGACTGATTTTGAGAAGGAATGAAAGTCATTCCCCGGCCTCCCCATGGAATGGGCATTCAACTAAATTGATCTATGAAGATAATATGTAATGTTGTTATCTACATTGTCATTTCAAGAGCATCAACAATCAGAACAAAACAAATTAACGAAATTTCTACCAATGCAAAACACATTGTGCCAAACATCATTTCAAAGGGGAAAAAAAATCAAGGGATTGGAAACAAGGAGCTAAAGGAGTGTTTGCCAACTTATGACTTTATCTGTGTAGGAAGCTGTCAAAACCTGTTAATAGTAACTTTTGCATTCTACTCACGCCCAAAAACAACTTAAAAAAACTGATTTCAGACAAGCATTTAAATGGACTTTTTTTTTTTTTTTTTTTTTTGCTTCTGCTCCTAAACAATCAGCTTCTACTACAGATTGAGCAGCAACAAACACCCATCAAACTTGACAAACTCGTTAATCATAATCAAGAAATTACAGGAAAGGAAGAGATGTCAAAGATTTACACTGAGTTTCGCGGCGGAATATCCATCAGCTTCCCTCAAATTCTGTGAGGACGCCATACAACCACAAACACTCATTCTCTGCCCATAAGCAGAAGAAGACGATGACGAAGAACCAACAAAAAACCTTCTCCCAGTGGTTCTGGATTGCATTTTCAGAGGGAACAACATTGAACCAGTTACTGAAACCATGATTTTCCAACGGAATTTGGTTTCTGGGCAGCCAAATTTTTTGATTTTAAGGGTAACCTAAGTCACATAACAATGCGCGAGCGGGAGCCGAGACGCGTAATATCCCGAACTAGTAACTCAAGCGAAGATTGACAGCAGGAGCTGAGGGCCCTTTAGGATGTGACTAAGGCCCAAACCATAAAATCAAATGCTATCATTCAAAGAAACCGCGATTTTCCAACGGAATTTGCTATCTTGGTAGTGAAAGCTTTGCAATTTCAAGAGTGACCCAAATCGATTAACGCTTTTAGAACCATTACAATCCAGTCTCAGCACAGAAAGCGGAATTCAAAACTGAACCAATGGAACAAACCACGATTATTTTGGAGGAATTTTCTTTCTGGGTAGTCAAAAGTTTCGATTTTGGGTGAGACCCAGATTGAGTTAAGGTTTCTGAACCATAACATCGAATCGAACATCAACAACCAATCCGAAATTGAAATTGGAATCGGGGATGTTTGTGGCCCGCTGCCTGCATCCAAATAGAAAGGAAACGAATTGAACCAAATTTCGAGAGAGGGAGAGGGAGAGAGGTTTTACCGGAGAACAAGCGAAATCAGGACTGAAGAAGAATCAAAAAGAGAGTGAGGAAGAGAGCTTCAACTAATGATTGGGCCGCTTGGGCTGCAAACGAGAATGGGTCAATTTGGCGGGCAAGTCCATCTCTATCAGCAAGATGAGCGAGTCTAGTGATTTGGACTGTGGCTTGCGTAAAATTTGGATAGAATTCCCAGTCGGTACAAATCTACAAAACTTGTATCTACACTCTACAGGTCCGATTGAATACGAGGTGAGTTTTGATGGATTAAAATAGTAAAAACAAAAACCCGTTTGGATTGGAGCGCAGGTGGCCTTCTTAGTGTGCGCCTGGATTAACATGCCCGAACTAGGCCCGTCAATGGGTCGGATCCGATCCGGATCTGAGAGGATCCAAATCTGATCCGATAAGCTTGGATACGAATCCGGATCCGATATTCACAAATCCGAAAACGTTAATCCGGATCCGGATCCGAATTCCGGATATCCGATCCGAAAATCCGAATCCGATCCGGTAATTTAATTTTTTGTCCTTTCCAGCTTGCTTGCTTACGGGTCAGATTTGATCCGGATCCGATCCGGATTTTATTAGAATTTTCGGTGCCAGATTTTCGGATTTTCGGATCTGTAATATTGGATTCGGATCCGGATTTTTCGAATCCGATACGGATCAAATCCGATCCGTTGACGGGCCTAGCCCGAACCCACCATAGTGCCTGGGTTTGGGAGGAGACTTCGTGCACTCCATATAATAAGGACTTGGGGTTGCTGCTGTGCAACCCTTTGCAAGCAGCGTGCTGTGTACCCCATGGCGCGGACGCGCCAAATTTTTTTCGACGATCGGTGACGTTCACCACGTAGAGCCCGTCGAGTACTACAAGTGTACGAAAAATCAACTCGATCGGATATGGTTAAGTGCCTCATCGGAACACAAATAACTTGAAAAAACATAGGTTCAGTGGTTTTGTTCCAGTGTTTGTGTTCATTTGTGTTCCATTTTTTTCAGTGTATTTGTGTTCCGATGAGGCACTTAACGATATCCGATCGAGTTGATTTTTGATACACTTGTAGTACTCGACGAGATCTACGCGGTGAACGTTTCCGATCGTCTAAAACATTTCGACACGGTCGCGCTTTGGGGTGCACAGCACGCTGCTGTGCAAGGGGCTGCACAGCAGCAACCCCAAGTCCATATAATAAGCCTGGGATTGTTTATACTACTTTATAGACCTCAGCTGTGCATAAATATGGACAATTGGACATATTTATGGAGGGTGTGTTAGTTACGCTTGTAACCCCTTGCAATATTTTTGGATAAAAAATTAAAGTACTTCCACACATAATTTTATAATTTTTTTTACACCAAATTGAACTACTAATAGAGATCTTTAATTCAATTCAAAATAAATTGACTAATTATATACTTTAGTATTTTACAATGTTGGCTAGCTTGTTGGTTTGCTTTGGAATATCCTTCGGATTAAAAAATAAAATACTTCCTCACATAATTTTATAATTTTTTTGCACCAAATTAAACTATTAATAGAAATATTTAATTTGATGCAAAAAAATTTGACTAATTATATATTTTAGTATTTTACATTGTTGGCTTGTTGGTTTGCTTTGCATTATCCTTCGAATAAAAAAATAAAGTAATTTTGCACATAATTTTGGAATATTTTTTTGGGAAAATTTCAAAAAGACCCCTGAACTTTCTGACAATTAGCGATTTAACACCCGGACTTTAACTACTAACAAAACCACACCCGAACTTTATATTCCGTCAACAAAAAAGCCCCTGCCGTCCAATTCCGTCACGTTTTTAACTGAGGAGGCCTAACGGATGGACTTAACAGCGGTTTTGTTCGTTAAGTGCCCAAAACTACGTCGTTTGGGCATAACTCAAAAAAAAGAAAAAGTTCAGGGGCTTTTTTGCTAACGGGCACTTACAAGATTAAGATCATATAATCTTAATGAAACCTTGAACAATTGGAATGGGCACTTACATATATCCAATTGAGTTGAATTTTTCAGGGCTAACTCAAAAAAGTATTTTCAAAATAATCAACGGTTTGGATCGTTCATGTGAGGTCTCGGAATGGGACCCACACATGCTACAACCATATTAGTATTGGTTGCGAAATTATATATAATTTTTTTTTACGTGTCTATAGTCCAACTTTTCTAAAACTTTACCATGATCACACACATTAAAAAGTAAAAAGAATTCAGTAAAAACAGAAGAATAAATCAATAAAATTAAATAGTCTAGTATCAAGTCAAAGTTGGAATTTTTTTTAATATTTAAAAAAAAATCTACAATTTGCCAAGTTTTACTTTTCAAGTGTGTCTACAGTAGATGGATCCAGAAAAATTAGTAAAGTTTTTAGAAAAGTTGGACTATAGACAAAAAAAAAAAAATTAATTCAATAGGATATATATATATATATCAATCCGGATCCCCTCAGGACTCCCGGATATAGCTTAGGTCCGAACCGTCACTTTCAGCCGTTGGATCGCATCCAACGGCTCTGATAAAAGAGGGGAACACGCGGGTCAAATGGTACCGGGTCCGGGTCAAATGTGCTCACGGGTCATAACACTTCACAACCGGATCCTCATTTCTTCATTCTACGTTGAACCTAGAGAAGAGAGAGAGGGAGTGGCGATCGCGAAGAGAGAGAGAGAGAGAGAGAGAGAGAGAGAGAAAGGCGATCGAAGACATCGATCGAAGCAAGGAGGAGAACACGACATCAGTTGAAGGTAGAAGAAGAAGACATCGACATTCCCAGGTTCGACTCTCTTCTCTCTCTCTCGTTTCATGTTCGAATCTAGGGTTTTGGTTCGAATCTAGGTATATGGTACAAATCGAATGGGTCAGGCTAAAGTGTTTCTCCCTCTGGTTCAATTTTGAAGAACTAGGGTTACGGTTTTTGTCAAATTTCAGATTTTTCAAGAACTAGGGTTCGATATATGTAGGCTTAGGGTTTTTGTCAAATCTCGTTTCTGGTTTGAATTTGGGTATACGGTTTGTTTTTCTTTTCTCATGTTCACAGCTGTTGGACTTTTCTCATGTTCACATCATTGAATTTTTTTCCCCTCCTAGAGTGCCAGTATTCAAACAAACATCTTCTTTTTTTTTTCCTGTCTAACACTTCATTTTGTTTATTTTTTTCCCTTTCTTTTGGTTGGATGGGTTGAAGTCTTTGAGTATTGATTCCTCGTCCGAATAAGCGTATATAGCATTAGTAGTTGATATACACTGCAGGAGACAATCTTGCACATAATCTAAAACTGGCGTTGAGCCTGCTCTTGAACATAAGTAGTTGAGCCTGCTCTGGAACATTTGTCGAATTTTTTTAACTCATAGAGCTATGGAAACTGTAGTATTTCAGTTTGCTCCTTGTGGGAGTCATGTTTCAGGTGCAGCATATCAGTTGTAGGAGTTATGTTTCATTTTGTACCATTATAGAAGCTTATTTTCTAATTTTTCTACACTCTTTGCCAGCTCTTCATAGTGATCTCCGCTGACACTTTACGTTTCTAACTTTATTTGTTTGTTCATTTTAATAGGAAACCAAGTCATCCTCTCAAGTTGCCGCATCAAAGGAGCTGTAAAGAGAAGAACAAGGTTGCACATTAGCTAGCCACCAACTGTTTCCTAAGGAAAATCTCATCTAGTATAGGAGATACCCCTTCTGGGTTAGGAGCTATTGTTCTAGCAATATTTGGTTTTCCAATTTCTGTTTGTAATATGAAGTTAATTTCCTTCAAGTATAGGAGATACCCCTTCAAGTTTGGAATATGAAGTTAATTTCCTTCCACGGAGTTGTTAGGCTGGATTCTTGTGTTGCTAGACTTGCACTCTTTGAAGCTTACTCATGGTTCGGACACATTGAGAGCGTATCGTGTCGTGTCCATATCTCGTGTCCGTATCCATGGACTATGAACAGTTTGTTCTTTGAATGCAACATTTGATATCTCTATTTGTCTGGAAAAAAATGATAGACTTGGTGAAGAAATTTTGCGAGTCTGGAAAAACGATTGCTTGTATTTGGCGTTCTTCTTATTTTTTTGTTGGGGTAGGAAAGAAGGAGATGGAGATGGAAGTTCGAATTTGTTTTGGAACTTGTGCTATGACCTGTCGAATTTGTATTATGAACTATAGTTTCTCAGCTCTGTTATGTTTTTTTATGTATTAGTCCCTTGATTCAACACAGTGGTCAAAAATATGTATTAGTCACTTAGGGTTCTGTAGTATTACTAGGTCAACCTGCTAGTGTTAACATGATGCTCAGTTTGCTCATATATTGTATCTGCATAACCTGGGCAGAGCTCCTCCATAATTCGGTTCTGCTCATTACGTTGATGCATGTCTATCATTGCTCATTGTACAGACCTTTGTTACGGTCATTTAGTTGTTGTGGGTTTGCACTCAAGCATGGAACATGTTAAGCCAAAAATGTGAAATGGGTTCCTTTAGTAGCTCAAAATAGAATTCAACATTCAAACACTCAATATAATCATACACTGAAGTTGGGTCCAGGATTAGAAGAAATGGGTAATATAGTAGCACAGAAAAACAACTTTGGAAGCAAATGCTTAAGTTACAAAGTAGCATAAAGCATAAACCGAAGCAACTAGCGGCTATCACATAAGAAAACGATTCATGCCGTTTCGATTACATTTGAACCATCAACTTCTTGGAGATACAAATCACTTTTTGCCTTTCTTGGGCTTCTTGGCTGGACGCTCCATAAACTTGGAGTAGAATGGGTAGCAATCGAAAACGATGAATCCTTCCATCCTCATATGCCTGAACACGACGTTCATCAAGTTCTTTACCCCCTCAGGCTGCTCATGTACACTGGAAAATGAAAATAAATGATTTCAATATCATAAAACAATGGATTTTCATGGGTATTTGATGAGAAGTAAAACAAACCTTTCTAACCTCAAACATCCAAATCATAAGGAGTCTAGATTGAACAACAAAAGTCACATAGTTTCATCCTACTTCCAGAGATACCAGATTTAACATAACATCTGAATTCAACATAAGTTGCAAAAATACCATCATAGAAACAGTTCTAATGACGTCCAATGATCCCAGACTTCAAACTTCAAAATACCCAACATATCCAAACTTCAAAATACTAAAATTACAAGCATTAGACTTCAAATTCAAATTACCCAAATTTAAAATTCTAAAAACTCAGACTTCAAACTACGGACACGAAAATGAAGGACACTCCATATTCAACATTCTCATGGAAATATATACATGTGTATACATCCTCAGAACATTTTTTTCAACCAATATGAATGAGGAAATTGATCACACTACAAATAACCCAAATGGTTTAGAAAAAAAAAACCCCTAATTTTTAATTTCGAACTGAACTCTAACCCAACCAAATCGAAACAGAGAGAGTTCCATCTTTCCATGATTTCAACCCCAACCCTAGATTTTTTCAATCCATGTTTTCAACCCTAGATTTTTTCCTAGATGCACGATTAGAGTTTGATTATAAAAATCTAGGTTATAATCAAGTGATATGTGGTTGTATAAATTATAACCTAGATTTTTCAAATTTCAGTTTGAAATCTAGATTTCATAGCAGGTCACTTGATGTATTCACTTGGTTATAATCAAACTCGTAATTTTCTGGGGATCGTGCATCAAGTGATTATAACCAAGTGAAAACATACGTATAAAGTTTCAAATTTCAGTTTGAAACCCCTAATTTCACTTTCATCTGCAAACGTAATCAGATAACCTCTGGGAAAAAATGAAACCCTAGATTATACAAATATATACAACCACATATCATACAAAACGGCTTATTTACCTTTTTAGTCCCCAAAGTAGTTGTTCGATCCCATAAACAACTTCAAGGAAATTGTATCAACATTTTACCTCTGTATTTGTAGTCTCAAAATTGGCTTTTTTGTTTCATCCTATATATTCCCTTTCAGTGACTAAATCATAGTTATTAATACAATACTTCATTCTCTACTGTAGAGACTTGCTTCTACTAGTATATCATCGTATACCTGTCAGGTACAACAGATTGTGACTTGCAGCTAAATTATGTTGGCTTAGTTCGTCTACACATTCAACACGAACAGTGTCGTGACCAAAACTTGGGTTTGGTTGTTCGAAATCGCACACATACAACACGAACAGTGTCGTGACCAAGAGAGACAGATTCGAACCAGAAACGAGAGATTTGAAGCGAAAACATGGAGCCTTGTTCGATTTCAAACTAGAAAAAGGGTTTCGAAACCCTAGTTTGAAACCCTAGAACTGTTCAAACCCCAAAAATGAGATCGAGAGACAGATTCGAACATGGGAATGTCAATTTGTTGTTGTTCGACCTCGAGTTCTTCTTCTTCTTCAAGATCGCGATCTCTCTCTCTCTCTCTCTTCGTTCGTTCAATCGCCTAGAGCTCTTTCTCTCTCTTCGACTCTTCGTTGCTGGTGAAGTGTTTGAAAGGGGAAGGGAGGAAATGACCCGTTTGGTTGTTTATGTGACCCGCGAGTTGTTTTTACCCGCACCCGGGTATCATTTGACCCGCAAGATCTCTCTTTTATCAAAGCCGTTGGATGAGATCCAACGGCTGAGATCAAACGTCCGGATATAACTTACATCAGGGTGTCCGGATTGGATCCGGATTGTATATATATATATATATACAGAGCGGATCCAGTCAGGACTCCCGCATTTTAATAAAATCCGGACCTCCCCTCCCTCGGCCATTTCCCGGCCAAACGGTCGGGATCCGAACCGTTGGATGTGTTTAAAATGTGTTTTCAAGGGCCTACGCGAAGATTCGGCAAAAAAAATGACCGGGAAGGGCTTCATCAGAGCAGTTTTCATGACAAACCGTAAGATATATATTTCATGAAAACTGCTCGGATAAAGCCCTTCCCGGTCATTTTTTTTTTGCCGAATCTTCGCGTAGGCCCTTGAAAACACATTTTAAACACATCTAACGATTCGGATCCCGACCATTTGGCCGGGAGAGGGAGGTCCGGATTTTATTAAAATGCGGGAGTCCTGACTGGATCCGCTCTTATATATATATATATATATATAGGGTCTCCTTCTAATCCGGACCTCCCGTTTCCGGACCTCCATGATCCAAACATTTTTTTGAAGTTTTTGCGAAAATTGTTTGGATCAAGCCCTTCCCGGTATTTGTTTTTTGAGATTTCCCGCGTGGACCCTTGAAAACACCTTCTGAACACATTGGACGGCTCGGATTTTCCAAAAATAATTTGCAACACAAAAAAATCACTTTTTTCTTATTCTCGGGTGTCCGGATGTGAAGATTTTCGTATATATATATATATGTGTGTGTGTGTGTCCCATTCCGGGATCCCACACAAATGATCCAAACCATTGATTATTTTGAAAATACTTTTTTGAGTTAGCCCTGAAAAATTCAACTCAATAGGATATATGTAAGTGCCCGATCCAATCGTTTAAGGTTTCATTAAGATTATAGGATCTTAATCTTGTAAGTGCCCGTCAACAAAAAAGCCCCTGAATTTTTATTTTATTTTTAGTTATGCCCAAAACGACGTCGTTTTGGGCACTTAACGGACAAAATCGCTGTTAAGTCCAACCGTTAGGCTTCCTCGGTTAAAAACGTGATGGAATTGGACAACATGGATTTTTTTGTTGACGGAATATAAAGTTTGGGTGTGGTTTTGTTAGTAGTTAAAGTCCGGGTGTTAAATCGCTAATTGTCAGAAAGTTCAATGGTCTTTTTGAAATTTTCCCTATTTTTTTTGCACCAAATTAAACTACTAATAGAGATCTTTAACTCGATGTGAAATTTTTTGAAAGATTGTATACAAAAGTATTTTATATTGCTGACTTGTTGGATAACTCACTTTCGGATCATGCCCCCTTTGTCATGGAAAACTTTAATGAACCAATTGGTTCAACCAACTCTCCCCCCATGTTACTTTTTGTTCAATTGGTAGGTGGTAAATTTTTTTAAAAGAATTATATATAAAAAAAAATTATAGCTTAATTAGTTATTGGATTTACAAAACAAATTAATTAATTATCAAATTTATCTAACTACAAAAAATGCATAACTAATATAGATATTTACAATGACAAATAAGTTTTTTGACAGCTTTTTACATCATCCACCCAACCTTATTCCCTCTTATTACAAATTCATTCAAACCAAATATTATTTAATCTTTCTCCATAAATGTCACATCACTGGGTCCACCCTCCATAAAGAATCCACCCAAAACTAATCATGCATCTAATCGAGCCGTAAGGGGTTATTATTTAATAGGGGTGGACCAAAATTGATATGACATTTATAGATGAGTTATTAAATAGTACTTCCTCCATCCCAAATTGTTGGTCCTACTTTGGGAATCCAACTTTTTATGAAAAGTACCAAAAAAAAAAAAGGAAAGAAGTATACACTTTTCTTTGTTAACTTTTTAAAATGACCATATGTTTTGGGACAGCCAAAAAAGGAAAGAAGGACCAACAATTTGAGACGGATGGAGTACTTTGTTTGAATAAATTTGTAATAAAGAGGGATAAGATTTGGTAGATGATGTAAAAACATAGCAAATAACTTATTTGCCATTATACATGGGTCATACTAGAATTTCTGATAAAATAAATACATAAATGCAAGAATAATGAAATTAATTATATTTGTCAACAAATATGATATAACAGTTCATTTTATTAATTATATCTAAAATTAAAAGATTTATTCTTTTTTAATTATTCATTTTAATAACTATGCATACCACCTAATGTTTTGCCATTATTTCTAATTTAATTATGTATACCACCTAATTCTTTTTTTTTTTTTTTTTTTCTAATTATGCGTTTTTGGAATAAACCACCTAATATATATGCGGAAGTACTTTATTTTTTTATCTAAAGAATATTGCAAATAACAAGCTAACAATGAAAAATTCGAAAGTATAAAATTTTTCAAATTTTTTTGTATCGACTCAAAGATCTGTATTACTAGTTTAATTTGGTGCAACCAAAATAAAAAATTATGCGAATGAGTACTTTATTTTTTGATCCGAAGAAAATTGCAAGGGTTCGTCAAACACTTAAATGGGGTACGGTTTTTTTTAAACAGCCAAGAGGGAGACGGTAAGGGGGATGAGGAGTGTACGGCCCGATTGGATGCTGGATTAATTTTTGGGGTATAATATATGGAGGGGGTATAAAATAGTAGGAGGTAATATATATGGAGGGTTGCCCCACAGTGATGTGATGTGATGTGATATTTCTGGAGGGGAGATTAAGTAATACTTGGTTTGGATGATTTTGGTAATATGGGGGGAATAAATTGTACTTGGTTTGGATGGTAGTTTAAATGGGGGTATAAGGATGTAAAAAACTGTCAAAAGACCAAATTGGCCTTGTGCGTGCCCATATTACAATTTATGCGTTTGTTACTTAATCAAATACAAAACTTATTAATTTATTACCCTTGTCAACAAATAAGCTATAACAACTAATTGCAATAATTTAAAATTTAAAAACTTAAAAACTTATTATATATGACAACGTTTTTTTTAAAAATTTGGCAATGTGTGTGTTAAAATTAATTGTAATTTGCATATACAATTCATTTCACAAATTGTTCTATTATATCCCAACACCATATATAGTAAATGAAAAAATGGACAAAATTGAAGTGTCATAATTTGACTTTCCATTTACACTTTGAGTTTTTCGAACAATGTCAATTTTCTTTTACTTTGTCTTGTTAAAACATAGTTTAAAACAAGTAGTGCTATAATGTCCACAAAAAAAAAAGCAGTGCTACAACCAGAAGAAGAATAATGGACTTGGGCCCTGATTGGCTATAGGATGAGGAGGGGTATAAAATTATACCCCTTGGTTTTATCCCGGTCCCACCTCCTCATGCATGGTTTGGCAAATTTTTGGGAGGGGTATAAGTTTATACCCCTCCCAGATTAATACCCCTTAATACCCTTGAAGGGGTACTAATTAGTAACAGGGGGGTTATTGTTTAGTACCCCTCAATACCCCTAGTTAAATTACTTGAATACCTTCCCTTATCCCCCTCCCCTTACCCCTACCACAACGTTTACTGTTTTTAAAAAGCAACCGAATTGCATTTTAAATATTTTACGAACTCTTGCGATTTCTTCGGATAAAAAAATGAAGTACTTTTGCGCATAATTTTTTAATTTTTTTTGCACCAAATTCAACTACTAATTGAGATCTTTAATTCGATACAAAAAATTGGAAAAATTTTATACTTTAGAATTTGACATTGTTGCCTTGCTTTGCAATATCCTTCGGATAAAAAAATAAAGTATTTTCACATTAATTTTTTTACTTTTTTTTGCACCAAATTAAACTACAAATTGAGATCTTTAATTTGATAAAAAAAAATTAAAATTTTTTTGTACTTTAGAATTTGTCATTGTTGGGGAATAACATAAAAATTTCTAATTTGTTAATTATTAAAAACGTACCATTAGAGAAGAAAAAAAGAGCAAAAAATTAAACTTTGAAATATTATTGAAATGAATAATAAAAAATAATAACTACATATTTTAATTTTAGATATAACTAATAAAAGGAATTATTTATTGAAAAGTATAATTAATTTAATTAGTATTGTTTTTATGTATTTATTTTATCATAAAATTTAATATGACTGTACAAGGGCAAATAAGTCATTTGTCAAGTTTTAACCTCATCCACCCAATTTTATCCCCCTTTATCACAAATTCATCCAAATCACATACTATTTAATCCCCCCTTTCTAAATGTCACATCACTGTGGGTCCACCCTTACTAAATAATACCCCTTACTATCTTATCCCCCTTGCTATTTAATCCCACCAAAACGTATCCCGCATCCAATCGGGGCCTTGGGGTATTCGGCCAGGAGGGAGAGGTGAGGGGGTATTATTTTGGGCAATTGGGTAATTTTTACGGGAGGTATTAGGGGGGTGTTAAATATAAACACCCCTTGGGCTGTCCATAAATTACACCCCTGCAGGGGTAATATTTAGTCCGGGTAATAAATAACATGCATGCACTTTTTGTTGGCAAATTATTCCATATGTGTGGGTCCGGGTATAAATAACACCCTCCATATTTATGACCCCCCATAACACCCCATCCAAATGGACCCATACGGTCCGATTGGATGGGGTCTTAGTGGGGGGCATAAATATGAGGGGTCTTATTTATGCCCAGGCCCACGGCTATGGAATGGTTTGTCAAAAATAAGTGCAAGGGTGTTATTTATCACCCGGACTAAATATCACCCCTGCAGGGGTGTTATTTATGGACACCCCAGGGGGTGTCCATATTTATGACCCCCCTAATACCCCCTGGAAAATGACCATTGTACCCCTTTTAATACCCCCTCCCAATACCCCTCCCAAGACATTGGCATGTGCTGTGTTTTCTTTTTTATTATTTGAAAATGTACTAAAAAAATTAGGAGTATTATTTACCCAAAAAATTAGGAGTATTATTTTCTTTTTTTACATACTTTTGAAAACTCCTAAAAGATGATCCGATTCAATCATTTTTATAATAAAAAGTAAACATCTAAATTAATTTTTATAATAAAACAATTAATATAAAAATTAATTACAATTAAATCTTATAGCTTAATTAGTTATTGAGTTTCAACAATAAATAAATTAATTATTAGATTTATCTAATTAAAAAAACACATACCTAATACGAATATTCACACAAGGGCAAAAAAGTCTTTTGACAGCTTTTTACATAATCTGTAACGACCCGGTTTTTCGTAAATAAAAATTTAGTTTAATAAATTAATTATTTATTTTAATTTTCGGATTATTGGAATATTTTTCTATTAAAATATTATTTTATTCTTTTAAATCGAATAAAGGAAATTCTAGCCATGTTTACGCCCGTACGAGACCGAGTAACACACTCGTTACACTACCGTAGCACCCGGGGACTGAACTTAATACCCGAAACCTACCCAGCTATCACCATTACTTCACTCAACCTACCATAGTACGACATGGTATAGTCCCCTCACCTTGGGACTTGATATTTTGACCAAGTTAGAATTAAAGTTAGAGAGAGAGAGAGAGAGAGAGAGAGAGAGAGAGAGAGATGCGAGAGAGAGAGAGAGGGAGATCGGTAGAGAGAGAGAGAGTGAGAGTGAGGTGTGTGTGTAAGTGTGCATGCATGTTGGTACACATGCACATGCATGAGTTATTGTCTTGTACAATTGTGCAAGCAATGGAAGGTTAAGGTTGCCAACTAAGCCTAAGGCTTTGTACACAACACTAGTTAGATTAAGCCTTACTATTTTTGGGTTAACCTACACATACCCACACAATACATGCATTTGAGCACAAACTACCCAAACAAGACTTAGGATTTCTAGGCCTTGGCTTTCAAGTAAGCTAGGGACAAGCTTCCCTAAATTAAGGAAGGAATATTCCACCTAGTGATAGCTAGATAGGGCTACCTCTTAGCCATTTATTGGTTTCACACACCAATTGTTCATATTAGCTCCTAAAAACACCACGTATCAAAGATAACCATGCAAAAACCTACAGAACGGGATGCGTTATTTTCCGCCACCTTGCCTCCCACGCATGATGCCTTGTATTTACCCTAATTTAGTTCATCTAGCAAAGCATCTAGACCTATAGGACCTAGATTCCTACCTAGGCCTAGACTTGCCACCTTGGTACTTGCCATGTGCAAGATTAATGCACATTCATCTCCCCCACACTTAAAACTTTCGGCCATTGTGTGTGTGTGTGTACCGAAATTTTGGGAAGAAAGAGAGAGGTCCCATTTGCCTATAAATAGCCCCACACTTTGTTCTTTTGGCCCACCTTAAATTTTCCTTATTTGTTTGTCTCCCAAATTCCCACAAACCAACTATTCTACCACCTTTTAGCCACCATATTTTAGTTCTAATTAGCCACTTACTAGGCTAATTAGTGTGTAATCTAGTTAGCTTAAGGGTTTTTCTACACCAAGGTTAGCTAATCGGCTTCCGGTTTACACCCGGAAAACTAAGGTAGTTTACTAAACTACTCATCTAATTAGTTAATTTTAGTTCTAGTAAGTTGTTCTTATTGATTTTCTAAGCATGATTTTAGAGTTTGGTTAAGTTAATTTATGCATGTGTTAATTACCAAGCATGTTTCTTAGTAGTTTAGAAAGTGGATTTTCTTGTTAGAAGATTAACAAGACTGTTTATTAAGTTCTAATTAGTATGGCTCTTCATGAAATTAGAAGTGGATTAGTGAGATTAGAAGTGATTAGAAGTTAATTAGAAGATGTGTTTTGTAGACAAATTCTAGTATGATTATTTCTTGGAAGAATTAGTTAATCTTGTTTGATTAACTCATTAGTTGATTATTTGAAATATTGCTCTTAAATAAATGGAGTATTTATTTGAAAGAGTTGTTATTGTGTATTTTTGGAAAGAAAGTATGGAGTTTTATTTAGTAAATATGAAAAGAGGATTTTTCATAAATGATGTCTAGAAAGATTTTACCAAAGTATGTGTGAGTTGTTTGATTAAATTTTCTAGAAAGAAAATTATGATTTTTCTAGATAGAGGAAAAATATGTTTATCTAAAGGAGAGTTTTTCTAGAAATATAAAGAGTATATTTTTAGAGAGATTAAATGTTTTTGGAGAGTTCATAAATTAGTGGAGTTAATTTATGACAAGGGATTTTCTAGAAAAAGAGTTTGTGTTTGATTATTTTTAGAAAGAGCAAGTTGTTTAGTTTTATTTCTTTGAGGGAAATAAAATAGTTTTGAAAGAGGACAAGAAAGAAATGGGAATTTTTGGTTGAGAAATATATTTTATTTGAGAGAGTTGGAAAATATTATTTTTGGGAAAGTTAGTGTATTGTGATGTATGATTTTTTTTTTGTGGAAAAGTTTCTAGAGGAAACAATAAATTTTAGAGAGAAGGAATTATTTTAATGTATGATTTTATGTGAGAATTGTGTATTTGGAGAAATATGAATTTAGAGGAAGTTATGGATTATTGCATGAGCATGATTTTTTGCATGTGGCACTGAGCACGTACGCGATACGTTACGTCACCGGACGCGAAATTGAATAACTGTTAATGAGAAAATAGAGTTGTGATTGAAAATGAGTTTTGAAATGAGAAATGAAATTTTTGAGAAATGAAATGCGATTTTCGTGAAATGAAATGAGATGAGATGATTTGTTGCCACCTCAAATTCGCGGAGAGAATTTGGAGGAATGGTATTGATTGCGGTAGTGCAGCGAAAGCGCCACCTCCAGTTCGCGGAGAGAACTAGGATGTTTGGGCTAAGCGTGCACAACACACAATGAACGGACTTGCAAACAGGCTGTTAAGTTCGGTGATGCAAGACGGCCGGGACTGTGTCGTGTGAGTCGCGGGGTGGTCGGACCGTGCAAACAGGCTGTTAAGTTCGGTGATGCACGTTAACCGGAACCTCGAGCGGAAAGGTTGGTATCCGTCAGCTGAAAGGAGGCATAAACGGACCAATAACTTTCGGAGTGATGGGAGTGATGGGAGATATTGAAATTTGATTAAGTTTGCCGAGAGAGGCACCGATATGAGAAAAATGATTGATTTTTGAGAAAACGATTGATAAATGAGTTAAGTTTGCGAAGCTGAACGAGAAATTATTTTGATGAAATGACACGTGACACAGTTCGAGACACTGTTACGAGATATTGTTATCTGCGCATGTTTACTCTGATCCGCATAGACACGCATGATTTATTGCAAGATTTACTGTTCACAAGCTTTATATACTGTTCATGAACTTATTGTTCTAGAATTGCTACTTAGATGTTTAGCATAGTGAACTACTGGGCTTTGCTCACGGTGTTGCATTTCGTGTAACCCTGGCATAATACCATGATGTTGCCTGTGCGACTCGGACGTATTATGTCAGATTATCTCAATGGACAGGAACAGTACTGTGGAGACCAGTCCTTTGGAACTGGAGGTGCTGCCGGAGTGGGGAATGACCCGGCGAAGGGATAGACGAAGACCTAGAACCACCCCGGTTATTATTTATATAGTGTTTGAAGACCTTATTATTTGTATTGAAGTTTAAGGATTTAAACTTTATTATGGTCTGTAATAATAATTAACGTGCCCAAATCTTGGGGGCGTTACATAATCCACCCAAATTTAATCCCCCTTCTTACAAAATCATCCAAACCAAGTACTACTTAATCCCCCCTCCATAAATGTCACATTCTGTGGGGCTACCCTCCATATATATTACCCCCTACTATCTTATACCCCTCCATATTTAATACTCCTAAAACTAATCCGGCATCCAATCGGGCCGATAGGGTGGTAGTTTTATGGGGATATTAAGTTATAACACCCATTGTTATTTGTGATGATAGGAGGGTTTAAAGGGGGATAACTCACCCGGGTCCGGAAAAAATTTGTCAAACCAAATATAAAGATGCGGGACCAATATAATGGGAAGAGGAATGAGTTATACCCCTTCTCATTTCGCAGCCATATAGTGTATGTTATCATCCACTTCATAATTATGGCTTTAGACATCTTTCTCTTCCTTATCCAACTTGTTCCCCATGCCGAGAAAATAATAATACCGGCCGTCTGGCATTTTGACTCTTGAGTGATAATAATATGATGCTCTTTTTTTTTTTCACCAACAATTCTTTTGAAATCTAGATGTGAACAACATCTCCGCTAAAATTAAAGTCGATCGGGGTATCAATAGCTTACTAGTCGAATTAAATAATTTTGAAGTTATATTTTTAAATTGCATTTGTTGTTCACTGAAGAAAACGTGATTTTGTTTGTTGGGTTATTCACATTTGACTGACTGATTTATTACAAGGCTATTGTACACATCAATATTTAAAGGGTTTTTCTACTGTCAGCCCACTGAGCTGACAATAAGACAACAAAAAAAAAAAAAAACACATACTTCAATATACTTTTTTTACTTTCTCATACACTTTTACACGTTCTTATACATTTTTCACATTCTCATACACTTTTAAGCCTTATAATCAACCCATTGGGTGGATTTTAGAATTTTATTTAACTTTATTACAATTGGATTGGTTTACGATATTTATAAAATTTATGATGGCTGAAACCACCCCAAATTTGACACAATTGTTAAACTTATTATTATTATTATTATTATTCTTTTTTGGCATACATTTTCCCTAGAATTAATATCTAGTGCCCATGCGTACCCTAGTCTTGATTTCATTTATTACGAATGCCCCAAGGCACAGCAGCCTTGGATACCGGTCATACCCAGAGTTTAGTAGTCTCATAAAAAATTAAATCAATCGGACATTAGAAAGTTAATATGCAAATCACATTTTCTTAAAGTACATAAAACAACAAATAAACTTTGTTAAATGCAGGGAAAAATTATTTGATTCGATCACTAAGCTATCGTTACCCGATCAACATATTTTTTCACAAGTTTGTTACTGACGTCGAGCTCTAAACAGTGAACGGGTTGGATTATTTTTTCGAGCTTGGGACCCCTGATGCAAAATCAAATTGACATGATAATTATCATTTGTATCGTTTCAGAAATCATAAACCTAAATAAATAAGAAATATTTGTTTTCCAAATTCTACTTGTACAATTTCCTAAATTCTAAGAACGAAAAATCATATAGCTGTAAATGTTAGCTGAAACTGGATATTTTCATCATCTATGTAAATATTGTGAGATTTAAAAATCAATACAAATGGACAAATTAACGAGAATGGACTGTGTTGAGCCTAAGAACCCAAATGCATGGTGCAATACACCTTAGGTCAAGTGTAATCCCCCACTATATTCCGGGATCGAATCTCATTCCACTCTCCCTTATGTAATAGATTAGGAATGACGAATAACAAAAATAAAAAAAAAAATCTCCGCTCTACACTCTCTTGAGTTTTAGAAAAAAATTAGAATGTTTTAAAAAAACGCTTTTATGTTTGCATTCGCGCTTTCACTCACGCTCGCTCACAGTCAGTCAGTCAGTCATGCACATAAAGTAACTTAGGGTACACCTAATTAATGGACTACAAAATACCTATTTACCACTGAGTAAATATTATCATTGGTTTCTCTTGGGGTTGGGTGTTTTATGGGTAGGATATTGTTTATCCAACTTGTCCATTCTGGTACAATAATTCTCCCACCTCCTCCACTTAAATAAAGCCTTCCCCACAATTTTCTATTTCATCATAAAAAAAAGCCTTCCCCCCTCCAACAATACAAAAACAAATAGAACTCACAAAATCTTCCCAAATATCTTATCCCTCTCTGTCTCCAAAGTTGACAAAACCTAACAACTCCCTTTTTGATAGCACCAAACACACCTACTTTTCTGGCCAATCCAAATTGCCCTTCTTGTCCTTTCATGTAAACTTTGTAGTAGCTAATCTTTCTTGATTCCAAAAGGCCTCTATTTGCTACCCACTTTTCCTTGCAATGGCTAAAGTGCCCTTTGACCTAAATAAACAAGATAAAATTTGAACTTGATTCCTGGGTTAGGTTGGCTCCTAACTGCCCTTTAAAATAGGGTACTCTATTGGAACCACCAAAATCAGGGGGAGCTTTAGGTTTAAATTGGAACCCTAAGAGAAGCCGCAACTGTTCCAATTAAATAGCCTATTTTGTGGCAAGAATATAATATTGTTAGTGATTACATTAGAGAATCTCTAAGGAAAATAATAGAATGAGATTTCCATTAAAATTCGAAACACTCCAAAGAAAGAAAGAAATTCTCAAACACTCCAAAGAAAGTTAATTAAATAAAATTGGACAAGTTAATTATTGATGAAATTAATTCTCATAATGTGAGTTAGGTTGGAGGACCAAAAGTCAAAGAAATGTGAGTTTTTAAAAGTCAAAGAAATGTTAAACAATAAAAAAAAAAGTCAAAGAGCCTTGGAGGATAAACCAATAAGAAAAGACACTTTACGAAAGCGAAATAATAATCAATTCTTACTCTCAAGATTGCCTTCATCGGGATTTTGACCTTTTAATTAACCTTAATGTTAACTGTGGTGCCCTGAATTTCTAGATGAACCTCTTGGACGTTTCCTCTTGACCCGAGTGAGTGGTGAGCGAACCATTTGGTATACCTACACAAGTAGCACACGTCGTTAGCGCCCAACCTGGCCGGAATGTGGCAAGGGAAGACACTCCGACGGTCTAGTAAGTGATCGAAGAAGAAAGGAAGCACCAGAGGGAGTATAAATTGAGAGAGAAAGTCTTGTGTACCTCTTTAGGGTTCCTTCATTACGTATTTATAGGCTCCCCAAGTACAGGGGCAAATCCGTAATCTGGCTCGGATCACATCACCGAGCAAAACGAGCCAGATCTATGATCATTGCATGCACGCGTCCTCCAATGAGGCTCTGGCATGTATCATAACCGCTTCGGGTGCCGTCACGCTGACGTAGAGACAGCTGTCGCATGCACATGTGCCTTCCAAAGTTTGTTACGAGCGTTAACCGCCTCGGGTGACGTCACGTGGGACGTCACCGATATCTCGCTCCTTCCTTCCGAATCATCTCGGAAGTGTTCCGTCTCGGATGATTCATCAAGATCATGACTATACTTCGGACGAGATATCGGCTCGTCTCGGACGGCCCATCACACCTTGTTTCTCAGCTGGGCTTGATGTTCTGCTTGGGCCTTGACCCTTCTAGGCTCGACCACCGATCCCCATTTAAACTGCTAGATTTCGGCCCACTACATTAACCTTACAAGAGTTTTTTTTTTTATACTTATTAACATGATTTTAACGCATATATAAATCAAATTTGGGGAAAACCAATTTCCATGAGACGCACTAGAACATAGCGACAAAAAAAAGTTAAGGTTAATGTAGTGAGCCAAAATCTAATTTTATAAAATTAGAGTTTTTTTTATAAATCAAAGGACGAGGAACTTTTGCAATAGAACATAGAGACAAAAAAAAAATTAGTGAAATGTCACTAACTTTTAAAAGTTCTAATTTCGTTCAGGAAATTCAAAAAAATCAACTCCTGCCGACCACCACCCCACCTTCAAAAAAATCAACTCCTGCCTCCTGCCGACCACCACCCCACCTCCTTCTGCCTCCTGCCGACCACTTCCGGTGACCCAAAAAAATAGTGACATTTCACTAATTTTTAGAAGTTCTAATTTCGTACAAACAATTTAAAAAAAAATCTCGTACAAAAAATTTTAAAAAATCAACTCCTACCTCTTGGCCGACCACCACCCCACCTCCGGCCGACCACTTCCGGTGATCCAAAAAATTAGTGACATTTCACTTATTTAAAAGTTCTAATTCGTACATAAAATTCAAAAAAATCAACCTACTACTTATTTAAATTTAAAAATTAGTAACGTCTAATAAAATTGATTCTTTCTTAAAAATTACTAACATTTCACTAATTTTTTTGGTCACCGAAAGTGGTAGGTTGGAGGTGGGGTGGTGGTCGGCCGGAGATAGGAGTTGATTTTTTTTTTTTTTTGAATTTTCTATATGAAATTAGAATTTTTCAAAATTAGTGACATTTCACTAATTTTTTTGGTCACGGAAGTGGTCGGCTGGAGGTGGCGTGGTGGTTTGCCGGAGGTAGGAGTTTTTTTAATTTTAATTTCTTTGTACGAAATTAAAACTTTTAAAAAATAGTGAAATGTCACTAATTTTTTGGATCGCCGGAAGTGGTCGGGTGGTGGTCGGCCAAAATGCAGGAGTTGATTTTTCTGAGTTTTCTATATGAAATTAGAAATTTTAAAAATTAGTGACATTTCACTAATTTTTTTTGTCTTTATGTTCGATTGCAAAAGTTCCTTGTCTTTCTCTTGAAAAATGTCTTATGTTTTGGATTTTTGGCTAAGTCTCCCATGGAAATTGGTATAAAAGGATTACTTCTTCAAAGTGTGAGAACTTGGGTTCATTTATGGGAATGTGGTTGGCTTGGAAAGTTCAACAGTCACCTATTTTTTGAATGTAAAGATGCTTATCTTGTGATCCATATTGTTCATGTGTGCTAGGTGTGTAGGTGAGAGGGCAGCCCTTTGGGAATAGCCAGGTATACTGGCCTTGAGAGGAGAGTAGTTTGAGTAGATGTGAGGGAAAAATAGAGATGCGGGGTGAGTGAAAACTCCTATTTTTCATATAGCGGAATCTCTCTCTCCCCTTTGGAATAAGCGTTGAGGCCAAACCACGTAATAACATGGTGTTCTTTTTCTCTTTGTGTACAACTTTTTTTTTTTTGGGTTGCGCTTCCAGTAAGGGTGGGATTCAAATCATCTTAACTGTGTGTGTGTGTACGGTCAAGACATGACACTCAATAATATATATATATATCTTTCCATCTATCCATCAACATTTATATATAGGGGCAGAGCTTTGTGAGGGGCAGGGTTGCACGTACCACTCCAGCTTAAAAAATTTTTTTATTTAATTTTATACTAAGAGAATCCTTAATGGTCTTACCAAAATTGAAGAACAAAAAGTTGTAACATCAGCTTTTGGTTATTAATGTAAAGTCCCACATTGGTATTTTTTGTACATAAAAAAAAAAAATGATAAACGCCCCATCACTTTTTCAAACTTGGCTAACCAAAAACTTGCCACATCACTTTTTCAAACCTCAAAAATATTTTTTGAAACTGTTTTTTAAAATAAATTTTTCAAAACTTTTTTATTTAACAAGAACAGTTTTAAAAAAATAGTTTCTTTCGAAAGAATTTTTTTTGTGTGTAAATACTTTTTTTTGTGTAAAAAGAGTTTTTGAAAAAATAATTTTACAAACAAAAGCTTTTGAAAGAAACGGTTTTTCAAAAATAGTTTTGAAAAACACAATTGTGAAAAAACAGTTACTAAAAAAACAGTTTTTGAAAAAAAAAAGTTTCTTAATACGTATAACCTTTTGAAAACATTGTTGAGAGAGAGAAGGGAAGAGAGAGAATGTTTTTGTCATTTTGTGTAATGATGGGTATAGTTAATTGAATAGATCTGGGGTATACTAAATTTTGTTATTTGCAAAAGGTTGCTAGTTTTGGTTATCCAAGAGTAAATATTTGGTTAGTCCCTAAGAGCATCCACAATGGACTAACCAAAACCAAAAGGTTGCTAACAAAAATATTTACATAAATTTATTTTGGAAAACTATTTTATTTGGAAAATATTTATAAAAAAAATTGTCTTTCTTCCAAAATACATTTTTTTCCAGAAACTTGTTTTTTGAATAACATTTCTTTTAAATACTCCTATAGGTTTTAGTAAAAAAAATAGTTTTATTCATCGAACATTTTCAAAATATTATACATTTTAAAAAAAAATTTCAAAAGCTATTTTCGTAGTTTGAAAAAGTGACATGGCAAGTTTTTTAGTATCCAAATTTGAAAAAATGATGGGGAACCATAGCTTTTAATTATGGAAAAAAGTGATGTTGCATGTTTTTTTATTATCGAAATTTGAAAAAGTGATGGGGGATCATTGCTTTTGACTATGGGCAAAAAACACCAATGCGGGACTTGACATTGCTAACTTTAACAACCTCTAAATGGATAACCAAAATGCACTGCAGCGTATGGTGCATCATCCGATCCGATCGTCCATTTCGATAATACACAACTCGGATTTAATTCAACCAATGAATTTAATTCGACCATCGGTTGTTAATTTGGATTAAATTCAAGTTGTGCATTGTTAAAATGGATGACCGGATATAGCGCACTCCACCGTTTAGTACACAAAATGCACTACATGGCACAACCCCCACTTGATTTTATAAAACTATACTAATATCAATAGGAAATTGATATTGATCGATACTCCCCAAATTGTTAATGAAATTCCAAAAGGGGAGTGCCAATATTAATAAAGAGAGTGTCATTAACAAATTGGGGAGTGCCTATATCATGTCCCTATTAGTATTGTTAAAAATATTTCAAATATTCCCAATAAATTTATGGCAGTGTTTCAATAAAACTACTCTAGATTGTTTTTATGAAGATATTTGTCAGATTTATTTTTTAGAGTGCTAAATTTTTATACTATCTTTTTGTGTAAATTCACCATTTTTTCGTAAATATTACTGTAAGATGAAGTTACATATACATAGTCAACAATTTATTATTTTACCAGCAAAAATGTGTTATTTAAAGTAATTATAAACGCAAAGATTAAGTTTACTAATTTTTGTGCCCGTTAATACAAATTTCTAGATCCCTCTTTGGGATAGCTTTGTTTCTAGCCCCAATGTGAAAGATAAAAATTAAGTGTTTTTCTTTTTTCTGCTCACAAAATTCGGAATAGCTTTTCAATATTAACATTCGTTCTTCGAGATAAATCACTATTATGATTTGTGGAGGTAATTGATTTTCATAATAATGCCCTATTCTCTCTAAATATTTGATTTTTTTTTTTTTGAAAAAAAAGACCCCTATTTGGGACCAAATAGTGAGAGTTTGTATTGAATTCAATTTAAAACTCTAGAGTTTAAGTTGAACAATTGGAAACTCCAAGGTTTAAATTATTTGGCAAGGAAACTCTGGAGTTCTTTTTATATAATTTCCCCTTAATTGTATGGAAGTCGTCTAAATCATAACCAAATTTTTCTAGGTCAACTTTGGTTTGATTCTCGATCCCTTCTTAGAATCAGGGCTGGCCAATTTCAGCTTAAAATAGAAACAACAGATCGAAGTTGAATAAATTTGAGTTGGTTATTAAGTTGGTCCAGCCATCTTTCAACAATTTACATTTAATACAATAAAACATAGTATGGGAAAATAATCTAATGAAGTCACGAAGATACCATGTAGAATAGAAAAATTGGACTACAAACCTAATCTAGCCATAGATGCCACAATAATTCTAAATGATATAGAAAAATTGGACTACAAACCTAATCTAGCCATGTGATGCCACAAAAAATATAAAAAAGTGGTTGGTTCTAGAAATTTTTAAGGTTCTTCCTTTGACAATTGGAGCAATAAGTTCATCTTGAATTTATTTAAATTCCAAAAAATATCTTTAGTTGATAGCGCTTCAAGGCCAACGTAAACACAGACAACAGACCCCTATATATTTCCCAGTTAGGTGACTTTGTACATCACGTTTCCACTATTAATAACATCCCACACCAAATCATTCCATCTGTGACCCGAATGCGAAGCAACACCAATTCTATTTGCCATTCGCACGGGTGTCCCCTACACGACATGGTGGCTAGATCAGATGTCAAATGATACCAAATAGGAGTATTAGCAGTCTAGCAGAACTCACCCTAAAAATGGTGCCAGATTGAATAAGCGTGAGATCAACCAGTATGAGGCTTATAATTAAAGATCGTTTCATTGTTGAACCAAAAGCATAGAGTACTCCCCTTTTACCTCTTTGGCTGTCTTTTTTTGTTTTTTTATTTGGACATTTACAAAATAACCTATATCCTTTGTGTTAATTCTAAAATTTTATTCCATCATTTGGTTGATATATTTTTCATCCAAATTCAAGGTACGCACTACCAAGAACCTGCTAATAAACATTTTCAATTGGTTAAGGGCGATGACAGCCTAGCTAGCACTTGTTAGTGTCTCAATTTATGTTTATGTCCAATATATGGCGGGAAGGATATGTCTGGCTCATAGCACAACAATCGCTTTGAAAATAAAAAACAATTTTGTTTTTTTTATCCTTAATATGTTTTCGTACGTTAAATTTGACTAACTTTAAATTTTAGGGTAAATTACTAAAATTACCCTTGAGGTTTCTATAAATTACAGATTGCCCCCACGTTTGGGAGATGACAAAATTACCCATGTCGCTTAACGAATTACCCCCCTATCATGATAGCCGATTACAACAGACCAACTATTCTTTTGTAGCTTGTGAAAGGTTGTAGAGGTGTGAAAATAGATTTTCACAGGCTAGAAATGGAAAGGTGAAAATAGATTTTCACAGGCTACAAATGGACAGTTTGATCCATTGTAAATAGGATTCATGATGTCAGAATGAATTTGTCGAAAGTGAACATGGAGAAAGGGTAAAAAACAGAAACACTCCCTCATCTATCACTCTTTTTCATAGACAACCCCTCATCTATAAAAGTGAACATGGAGACTATAACATACATATTTTTAAATTATTTAAATCATTTGTTATAAAAGATGCGGTTAGACGAACTGATTATCTTTGATTGTTGCAGAAATAATAAGTTCAGCGTCCAAATTACTTAGTTTGATGACATCATTAGAAAATTCTTAGTACCAAAGTTATGATTACAGTCGTCCAAAATATAAAACGAAGGGACAAAGCATTCCAGAGGTTTGAATTTAGGTTTCGATCTTCCTCTGGCACTTGATTGACGGCGAGCTCCTCCGTTTGATAATACTTCTCCTTTCCTTCACCTACAGTACCTAACATGATATGTTAGGGCCAACAATAGCACCATGAGCGATAAAACACTCAATAACTAACTCTTACCCACTAATTCTTACGTTATAAGCAACGAACAGTTCATTATGATCACATAAGTACGACAATGAACACATGAGTTTTTGTTATGACACATGACAGTGTTTTGAAATATGGTCACACTATAATCACATCCACTATGTTCCCATCCGCCATGCCACATTGAAGTCGTGACATGGCCCATGACAGAGCATGACCCAAGACATCCCTAATAATTTAATCATATCCCTCCACCTATGTTCCCATCCACCATGCCTAATCGAGAACGTGACACTGCCCTTGACAAAGCACGACCCATGACGTAGTACAACTTAAGACATCCCGTTACAGCTTCTCCTATCCTTTCAATTTCCATTAACCTTAAATCGTCTAGGTGATTTCTACATACGAATATCAAACCGGGAACCTAATTATCCATTCTAACATTTCAATAGTTTCATGGTAAGTGAAATACAATAGGCAAAGAAAAGTGATAATGTCATTTCAAGGTCGCACACAACTACATAATCTACTCAAAATGGTCCATAAGTCTCTCTAGGTGTTTACACGTAATTCATAAAATCATAAGTAGTAGGAAGTTTAATGAAAATGGGGTTAAGTGTAATTTAATAAAACTAGAGGGTCAATTGTATAATTCTTGAAAATATAGGGTTAGTTGTGTAATTACCTTGAAGTATAGTGGTAAAGTAGTAAGCTGTTAAGTCTAGGATTTATTTAAATAGTTTACGTAGGTATAGGGCTAGTTTGGTTATATGACTACGTAAAAGGGTAATTTGATAATCCTATCACAGTGAAGGGTATTTTAGTAAAGTGTCATCTTTTAAGGGTACTTCGAGCCTGTTTGGGAGACAATTTTTCCCATTTTTCATTCTCATTTTTTTCATTTTGGCTGTTTGGGAGAAACGCCCAGAACTCATTATTTGAGAATGAGTTTTGCAAAATGCACAATCTAGAGCAAAAGTGAAAAATAGGTTGAGAGGAGCTTTTTGACTTCTCATTTTCACTTTTTCCATTTTGATTAACAAAAACACCCACAGAATGTATTCTGCACATATCTTCCAAACACTACTCTTGTTTTAAAATGCGTTCTATATATTTCTCCCAAACACTCATACCAAATCCAAAATACATTCTGACCATACTCCAAAAAGCCAAAAAGTTAAAAATGAAAAGTTGAAAATGAGGCTCTCAAACACCCCCTTATATAATTTTAGTAAACACAAGTTTAATTTCACAATTTTAATAACTACGGGTGTAATCTATACATTATAAAACTTCAAGGGCAAAGTGGAAATTTTAACATTGTAAGGATATTTTGGTAAAATATTACACATAAGGGGTATTTAAGTAATTTTATTAACACAAGGCCAGTTAGATGATTTTTAACTAGTATAGTTAAATCTAACACATTTCATGGAAGTGGGGGTCTTGTAGTAAGCTGAACTCATTACGGGGTGTAGATAAAAAAAAAAATTTTGAACTGCAGAAATTTTATAACTAAACACAAGCCTCATTTGAGGCATCCGAATTACAAACGGAGGAAAGAACAGGAGCGGTATTACTAACCCAATTGGCCGGGATCGTCTTCCTCAAACAAGAGGAAGCTACCCAATGCGCCACCCTATTACATTTTCTAGGAATCCAACTAAAAACATTGCGAATAGACATAGATAAATTACGAATATCTTCAACAATGGCTGCACAATCCCAAGGCGGAACATTTTCTGTAGAGCAAAGTTTAATCATGGCTTGGTTGTCATTCTCGATAGAAGCACCCAGAATGTTTTTGGTCTTCAAAATCTGCCCACCTAATCTGATAGCCATTGCTTCACCCTGCAAAACGTTAGCAACATTCACTAGGTGGCATCTTCCTTCAGTAATCCTGCCTCTGAAGTCTCTGACCACTGCTGCAATGGTAGCTTGGTGGCTGCCCTTTCCCGTTGCTACATCACAATTCACTTTGAAAGAACCCTTCTTCGGAGGAATCTAGTGCTGGGGAATGGTGCTCATGATACCAGACGAACTACCACTGCCCTGTGTTTGCGAAGTCGAAAGGATTTCCTCTCAATTGTAAAAAATTCTCCGGACTGTGTCTACAGGATTAACGGGAACAGAATTGAAGACCCAATCATTACGGTTTTTCCAAATTTGGCACGCTACACAAACGCACTTGCTCAGAATTTCAGAGCTATCAAAAGCTGAATTCAAGTTTTCCATTATAGCAATAGTCCACTTCATGACAGATGAGATAGTTAAAGGGTCCACTTTGTACGTTAAATTGCAGCCAAACCAGACAGCCTCCGTCCAATGGCAACCAAATAAAATGTGCTCAACAGATTCAACATGAATTTGACAAACAGGGCACGAAGGAGAAGGGTTGCATTTCCGCCTATATAGATTTTCTTTTGAAGCCAAAAAATTACCACAAGCTTTCCACCAAAAATGTTTAAGCTTGGGAGGAATTTTAAGGTTCCAAATAAACTTCCAAACTTTTTCAGGAGGCTGGAAAGAAATGGATGTTTTGACAGAATTCTCAGCTTCACGGCAATTAACAGATAAATGGTACCCAGATTTTACAGTATAAATACCTTTAGAGTTTGGGTGCCAAACCTGAAAATCTGCCTTTCCGGTGGTGGAAATGGGAATGCTAAGTATAAAATCCGCCTCTTCCTTAGTAACCAGGGCTCTAATCTCTGTCTCCTTCCATCTCATACTCCCCTGGTCGATCAACTCGCACGCATAATTGATAGTGCAGTCAGGTGGTCTAGCGGTGTGAACTTTAAAGTCCTTCAAATCAGGAATCCACTTGTCATCCCAGAACCGAATCTTATTTCCATTAGATAATTGCCATCTCACCCCCTTCAAGAGGAGCTCCCTTCCTTGAATCAAACTCGACCATGCCCATGAAGGCCGTCTTCCTTTGGAGGCCCGTAGGAAATTGGAGTTAGGGAAGTAAATCCCTTTCAGCATACGACCCCAAAAAGAATTGGGGTTAACAGTTAGCCTCCACCCTTGTTTCGCCAACATAGCAATATTGAATTCCTTGAAGTCTCGGAAACCTAAACCCCCTGCAGATTTGGATTGAGTTAACATACTCCATTTAGCCCAATGAAGACCCTTATCCTCAGGGTTTCCTCCCCACCAGAAATTAGAGATGAGGGAATTGAGTTTATCGCAGAATTTCTTTGGAAGAAGAAAACATGCCATAGCATAAGAAGGGATTGTTTGAACCACTGACTTAATCAAGGTTTCCTTACCCGCTGAGTTGAGATTCTTGTTCTTCCACCCTTGCATCTTCATCAAAGATTTTTCCAAAAGATAACTATAGGCTTCTCCTTTGGATCGTCCCCAGAAAGTAGGGAGACCCAAATACTTCACTTCTCTACTCATCGGAGACATATGCAACATGCTGCAAAGCTCTGCTTTTAGAGGGGAGTTGACATTTGACGAAAAACTAACGCCAGATTTGCTAAAATTTATCAATTGACCAGATGCTTCGTTGTAGATATTGAGAACCTTCAACATATTGGCACATTCCTCCTTATCCGCACTTATGAATAAGATTGCGTCGTCAACAAAAAATAGGTGGGATAGGATGGGACATGAGGGGCTGAAACGAATACCTTTGATAACTTGATCCTCGACTGCCTTGGAAATGAGTTTGGACAGCACATCCACAACAATCAAAAATAGGTAAGGTGATAACGGGCCTCCCTGACAGAGTCCACGGTATGGCATAACGCAGCCCATATTCTCTCCATTTGCAAAGATGTTGAATCTAACCGATGTGATGCATTGCATTACCCATTGAATCCATTTACCATCGAAGCCCATTCTCTTCATAACTTCCTCTAGAAAATCCCACTCCACTCTATCATAAGCCTTGTTAAAATCGATCTTGATCGCCATGTCCTTTCTTTTCCTTCTGTGGTTGATCTTCATCTGATGAAACGCCTCATGTGCGATGATTATGCTGTCTTGAATGAAAAGATCAGGCACAAAGGCTGACTGGTGGGGTGAGATAATCAGTCCCAGAATGCGTTTGAGTCTATTAGCAAGAAGCTTCGTAATAATTTTGAGGCAGAAGTTGCAGAGAGATATCGGTCTGAATTGGGTAAGACTCTCCGGAGCTGGGACCTTAGGAATGAGGATCAGATTTGTAGAGTTTATCTCTTTGAGCAAGAAACCTGAAGAAAAGAAACTCTTAACAGCCCGGATAATACCATCTTTCACTATCTCCCAATAGGTTTGATAGAAAAAACCTGGGTAACCGTCTGGTCCAGGAGCTTTCAAAGCACCCAATTGGAATGCTGCCAACTGTATTTCATCCACCGAGAATTCGCGAGTAAGGTCCATATTCATGGCTGGGGTGATCGAATTACTAACCACTGACAAGGCATCCTCCATATTCCTTGATCCATCGCTGATGAAAAGAGAGTGAAAGTAGTCTTTGAGGTGATAATTGATATCCCCCTCCTCTGTGAGCCAATCTCCATTACCGTTCTTAAGTTTAATCAGCTGATTGCGTTGTCTCCTCTGAATCATTGTAGCATGAAAAAAAGTAGTGTTTCTATCACCGTAACTCAGCCAATTGACCCTTGATCTTTGGTGGTAGTACATTTCTTCCCTTTTGAGTAGAAGCTCAATCTCACTTTGGATTTCTCTTTGTTGCATAATTAGATCAGTGGTAGGATCCTGCGCTTGAATGATACTGAGTTGGGTCTTGAGGGATTCTAGCTTCCTCTTGGAGTTACCAAAAGCCTTCTTGCTCCATTCCAGCAGACCTTTCCTGCATAACTTTAAATTCTGAACATTTGAGAATCGGCCCCTGCCCTTCCCCACGATTCCTTGATGACGTTTTCGCAATCTTGATGAGTAGACCATCTAGACTCAAATTTGAAAAGCTTTGGAATTCTTTTCAAAGGCAGATTGAGGTTCAAAATAAGAGGACAATGGTCTGATCCTAGAACCACTTCGTGGATAACCTGAGCCAAAGGAAATAAACGACGCCATTCCACATTAGCCAAAGCTTGTCGATTCTTTCCCTGATGTTGGCTTCCCCCATTTGATTGTTTGACCAGGTAAAAGCATTCCCTTTGAATTCCAGATCCATAAGAGCACAATCTGAAATCACATTTTGGAATTTCTCAATTCTATTGCTGTTAACTTCAACACCCCCTTGTTTTTCCCAGATCGAGCTAATCTCATTAAAATCGCCAATACACAGCCATGGCAACTGACTATCTTTTCCCATTCTCACAAAGGAGTCCCATAATTTAGATCTTTCGTGTCGTTTGGGAGGAGCATAAACAAAAGTAGAGACCCATTTGGAAGAATCCAAAGGTTTGGACATAACAACCCTTATTATATTTTTTGATTTCAGACGAATATCTACCTGAATATCATCCGTCCACCATAAGGCTAGACCACCAGATGTGCCTTCTGGGTCTACGTAGCACTTATTCGAGAAATGGAGGCTCCTGCGGATTCTCTCAAGCACTGGTTGCTTATTCTTCGTCTCCATCAGGAAAACCACCATGGGGCGATGGGTCGAGCACAACCCTCGGAGGATCTGGAATGTCAGGGGTCGCCCCAACCCCTACACATTCCAGCTGATCATCAACATCGAGCCGGTGGCTGTTTAGGGCCAGCCACTAACGTCCTGTCTGTCACGGAGGAAGAAATCGGAGACGGCATTCTCCGACGGGGAACCAGGTCTGAACCTTCATTACACAAATGGGTCTCTGAGTCCTCCATAGAGAAATTAATTCCCAGCTCATACGGGATGGAGGTGATATGAGCATCAGAACTTGTGGATTTTGGATTGAAGGGACGCTTCTTGATTATGTGTTTGGGTTTTATGGAAAAAGGGTTGTGAGGAAGGTGAACTGGAGGGATAGTTGTAGGGGCACAGATTCTAAGCAACTTGGAATTAGGTTCGAGTTCGGGGTCAGGATGGTTTTTCCGTTTAATGGAAAGGGTTTGGAACACATTGGTGAGGTGTAGGTCTGGTGTATTAGTAGTGATTTGGTCATGGTTATGCGGGTTGGATTCAGAAAAGGTATTAGGGGTTTCTGAGAGAGGGATTTCGAGGTTTGGTTGAGAAGAGGATTCTTTGGGACTATCAAGGGGTTCAGTGACATAGTAGGTTGATTCTTGACAAGGGTTGATGACTGACGAAAATTTGTTTGGAGACTCGGTTGGGCTTAAGAAAGAAGTTGGGCTAAGAACATGTGGGTGAGTAAATGGAACATGGAAAAGGTCTAGTTTGAGTATAAGGCTAGATTCTTGGGCAGAGTTTGGGTTAGAAAGTGTTGGGGCTTTAGTAACTGATAGTGTATTGGGCTTGGTTAGGGTGGGGTTATTGGGCTCAGAGGGAGTAATGGTATTAAAATTAGGCCCAGAAGACGACCCAATCTCAGAGAAATTGACAATTATAGGATCTGAAATTTTAAGAGTAGGTGCACACCTGTTACCTTGATTCCTAGGATGGATGCCATTTGGCAATTCAAGGACAGACACATAATCAGGTGAGTGATGTTCCTCCATTCCCATTACCCTGGTACGAATATTCTGCAGAGGAGAGATAGTGTCACTCTCCTTTGGCCCGTTGGTAATGCACGCGCCACCATTTTCAAACTGTATGTTTGGTTTCCGCCGTAGAAGTTCATTAAATCTGTCTTCAGCTTGTTCTCGTTGCCTATGAATGGGTGGCCCCGGAATCAATGGGTTTCTAGCTCTGCTCGTTTTTAACTCCGGTCCATATCCAGACGTAAGCCCAGCTTCTCGAGAGATAAATTTGCAGCCCTTGTTATCGTGCCCGATCCTACCGCAAGCATAGCAAAAATCAGAGAGTCTTTCATACTTATACCAAATCCAGCGATCCTCCGGAATTAGTTGTCCGACGTAGCCAGAATCCTTTGGGTAGAGGGAGTTCGAGATTGACCTCCACTCGGACTCTTAAAAAACTCCTGTTTAACAGGAGACCATCCGCGACAGCTTCAACTCGATAAGGTTTCCGAAACGGCGACCAATAGCTTCAGCGTTGATCCTGGTCATTTTCTCCACCGGTAAACCATGGACCTGGACCCAAAAGGGACATACTGTGAAATCAATATCTGTGATGGCTCTTCCTTCCTCCAAAGAGTATAGCACCAACAGATTGTTCATTACAGACCAAGGTCCGTCCGATAGAATAGCTTTCCTATCTTCCTCATCATCAAAGCGAAAAAGGAAGATGTTATTACTCCATGGGACGATGGAGAACTCAGATCTAGTCTTCCACGCACTTTTGATAACATTTGAGACAGCTAGGTTGTTGAGGTTTTTGGGGCTTAGTATTTTTCCGGCGAGACAGTGGCTGTTAATGACCTCTGAATCACCTGAACCTTCTTCTAGATCAAAAAAATCTCTGTCTGCCATATAGAAGAAATTTGAGGGGAAGAAAACAGAAAAAGAGGCCGCAAAGGAAATAAACCAAGGATAGGAGTAACGAAATGGGTTGGAAAAGAGAAAGAGGTGAAGTGTAATGGGTGGATCCGGCCAAAAGAGAGGAGGGCGGTGGCTAAAGAAGGGGCTTTAGGTTTGAGAAAAGTAGCAAAACCACCAAGGGCAGAAATCTCATTTTAGAGAGAGATGCTCTCATTTTAGAGAGAGTGTTTTATTTGGGGGTGTAGATAAATGGACCTTAAATTATATGTAAAATATTAATTTAAAGTGTAAGATGATCTGGACAGTCGATTGGTGATCGGACAGCTGAGCCGAGTTCACTATTGTAGTGAGCTCCTCACTACAGACTCCCGGCTCCCACATTTCATATCATTATGGGAGAAATTGTAGTTTTAATGAAATGAAGGGCATTTTGGTAATTTTCTAAGGTTATCCTTTTTCTTACATGTAATAATTCACATTACAACATAATATCCATTCTTATATGAAATATTCTAAGGTTTGATTTTAGAGAGATTATTCAGATAAAAATACATTTTCTTTCACTAAGAAATTTATTAATGTTCAAACACATTTTCAACACTTTGATTAGACATAAATGAACAATAAATTCCTAAAAATACAAATGGGTGCCACAACTATTGGGTGAAGGGAAAAAATTAATGTTCAAACACAACACTTTATTTAAACATTAGTAAAATGATATCGTCAGATTACTGCCAACCATGCATCCATAGGAGTCAAATCTTAGACCTCACTCTTCAAATGGATACCTAGACAAGTCTCAAACACATCTCTCAAATGCATCACAAAATGGGTTGAATTTCAATACACATTTTAACAATCGAAATCGTTTAATTTGCAGGTGTTGGCACAGACATTGTCCATGCGAAAAATCAAGTTGATCGGACATTGGTACCAATATTAAAATATTATATTTTTCTTGAGAAAAATGGATCGCTAAAATCATTCTTGGTATTCAATTGATTTAAATTAAATAGTTATTGTTATCTGATCAATCTAATTTTTTGGATGAATAATTTAGACATCTAAAAATACAAAATAAACGGCTCAGATTGTTAAAAAATTTATTTATGAAACCCCAAATTGTTTTTAGTGGTGCTGAAAGCTGTGTTCGAAGTTTTTGGCCTTTTTAATGTAAAAAAAATGTTGGCATTTTTTTTAATGTCTGATGGGTGGTCCAAAGATATTTCTGGTTCTAATTGCAAATAGAGAGAACCAGCAGCGGCATTTTAGTCCACCCGAACTAAAACAGGTCCTGGTTCGTAAATTCCGCCCGTGCAGAGCCTCCTCCACCTTTTTTAAAAACAGGCCCATTAAACCCCCCTCTCCCTCTCTCTCCCCCACCCTTTTTGTTCTTTGATCCTAGAAAGAGAGAAATAATGGTGGATGAGTTCATGATATGCATTGATAGGCTAATCGCCTCAGCATGCTTTGAATCTTTCAATGAAAGAGAAAGACTGTTGGGAGGTGGTGATGAAGTTGTTACCCAAAACAATCTGCCCTCTGTTACAAGTAATGGGGTTTTTTTGTGAAGAACAAAAATAGTGTAGGCGAGGGATGCTCGAAAAAGATTGTGAGAGAGTGTAGGATTTGTCAAGAAGAAGATGAAGAGCATGAGATGGAGGCTCCCTGTGCCTGTAATGGAACTCTGAAGGTGGGTTTTCTCCTTTTTTTGCATAAATTTTTATTGACTCCCCTGTCCCTGTAATGGAACTCTAAAGGTCTTTAATTTTCTGGGTTTTCTCTTATTTTTGCATAATTTTTTGTCTTTTCTTCACATTTGCTGACTTATTTGGAATTTGTATTGGGTTTGTTTTTTTTTTGATCAGGTATTGGGTTTGTTGGAAAATGTGTTTTTGTTGTGTTTGAGGGACTGATTGTGATTTTTCATGTTCCTTTTTGCATGTTGGTGTTGATTGATTCCCCTGTTCCTGTAATGGAACTCTAAAGTTCTTTAATTTTCTGGGTTTTCTCTTATTTTTGCATAAATTTTTTTTTTGATCGGCATTTTGCATAATTTTTTATTAGTCTTTTCTTCGCATTTCTTGAAACTTACTCAGTATTAGTATTTGGGGGTGGGGTTGTTCTCTGAGTTTGATTTTTTATGTTAGTTTTTCCATTGAGGTTATTGTTCGTTTGTGCATAATTGATTCTACCGTGCCTGTAATTTTTTGGGTTTTCTCTTATTTTTGCATAATTTTTGTTCTTTTCTTCACATCTCTTGAAATTTGTTTTTTTACTTTTCGTGGGTTTTGTTGGAAAATGTGTTTTTGTTGCGTTTCAAGGTTCTGATTTTGATTTTCTTTTATGTTTGTTTTTCCATATGGGTTTTCGTTGGTTTGTGCATCTGTTGATTCTTTGAATGTGTTTTGTTGAAAGTATGAATATTCTAGTTCGTTCTCTCTCTCTCTCTCTCTCTCTCTCTCTCTCTCTCTCTCTCTCTGTGTGTTGATTCTCTGTGCGAGGCGTGTATGGTAGCCTTTCCTAGGTTTTATATATATTTTTCTTTTTCTTCATTTTTAATTCTCTTGTTCACATGTCTATTACGGATTCGCTTGGAAAACGTGTTTGTTGCCTTTGAGGACTGATTTTAAATTTTTTAGGTTGGTTTTCCAATGTGGTTGTTTGTGGGTTATGTGCATTTATTGGATTCTTTGAATGTTTGAATGTTAACTGCGTGTATTATTATTGTTTTCTCGTATATTTTTGGAAATAAATAATCAAAGGATTAATTTCAAGTAGACGTTTCTTCTAGGGAATATGAGTTTGTAGTTTATTCATCTTTTGATTCCATGCTTTTTCATTTTCTGTATTTCCTCTAGGGTTTTTTGTTCCCTAATTTTAAAATTCACTTTTTACTAAACTTTTCTTCGTCTTCTTCATATTTTCGGGTTCATTTTCATCTTGTTCCATGCTATTCTAGCAGTGCAATGTGATCTGAACACAAATATGTCTATAGCCTTCTGATGCTTGCGGGTCCAATATGATACCCGTGGGATCCACACCCATCGGGTGGTTGCAGGAACATATGTCCTCATTTCTATCTCTTGACTGATTGGATTGTTTAAGCCTTGAAATTAAGTTTATGGGTGAAGCTATTACTTTTCTTATTATATGTGGATTACCAATTTACCACATATGAAAATCATTTTACTGTGTTCTGATCTTTCTTGTTCGTTTGAATGTGGTTCGATAAGTACCTTCACTGCAGTGTTGGATTTATATTTACCTAGATGCAGCATTTCTACTGTATTTTGACTTTGTTCGATGTTTTCGGGCATTTGCGTTAATCCATTTTGCTTCTTAATGCTCTTGTTTTCCATCAGCTAGCAAGGGCTCGTCTGCATATCTTTCATATTGATGTTAGCAAGCCTTTTACTTGCTTATTGCTGTTTGGTATTTTGACCTAGTGTTTGGAATATTATTTTGAGCAGTGTGATGCCTAGATATAGATCCGAACACAAATATGTCCACAGCCTTCTGATGCATGCGGGTCTAATACGATGCACGTGGGACCCACATCCATCGGGTGGTTGCAGGCACATGTGTGTTTGGATTTGTATCCGGATTCTGTTCGGGACATGTCTTCACAAAGCATTTTCCTATTATTATCCGAGTACGCTTACAAAGTTACAATGATTGCCAAATATTTATCTCTGCTTTCTCCTCCCCTTGATTCGTTCTTACTTATGGTTTGATTGGAAAACTTATCTTGTTCTCTGTGTCATATTAATCATTTGTTCATTCTGGTATGAGGATGTTGCTGAGTTTATGTACCCGCTGTTTCATATATCTGTGCCCCTCTGTTTTCCAGCATGTGATGCATAATTGTTTCTGTTTTTTTTATTTTATTTCATTGCTCGTTGTTTATGTATTCTGGTTTTTCTTCCCGTGTCATAGATTTCTATCAAGTTTACTGCGATTACTCCTTTTTTAACACGTTTTTCCTACTTTAGTAATGCACCTTTAACTTCAATTTGGATTCAAGTAAATGCAGCTGGGTACATCATTGCTGAAGCAGTAAAGCGCTTCTATCAATGCTAGCGTATTTGTTATGGTTTGTTTTGGAGACTGTTGCTTTTATAGAAGAACAAGGCAACAGGCCCAAAAAAGGATCAAGGTTATGGCCTAGGAATCCATACAAACAACAATCAGAGACTTGTTCCTAGAAAACAAGGAAAGAAGACAACACACCTACTAAAACATAACCAAAACAACTACTCATATCTGTCCCCATAAAAAGGCAGCCAGCCCAAAGACAACTCTGCTAAACCTGTTTAAATACCCGGAGGGAAACTCTGTTCCAAACAACTGTTAGCATCAGCAGACATAAGTATATTCCGCCAGGAACAAACACAGCCTTGGATGTCCTCCACAATCCTTTTAACCACAGCTACAGAATCTCTCCAATCTTCATGGAAATCCTACAATTTCTTTCCCTCCATATACTGACTTCCTCATAGACTGCCCTTGGGAATGCTGCATACCCCAAGTTAGCTCATAAGCCAATTCCCTACTAGAGTGATTAACTCTGCATTTAGACGAAGAGATTTCCAGATTCGAAGAGGATAAGAACATTAAAAAAACAGTTGTCCGTGGGATTCTCCTCCAAAATACAGAACATAGTTCCTGTCACTTGGGAACCAAAGCTCCAGAGGTTACCTGGTATGACCAAATAACCTTGTCTTCCACAAGCACATTTGGAAAAAGATTAGCTGCGTTATAGGCAATAGTTTCTAAAGTGATAGCACATCTTCTTGGCCGTTTCCATCTCCCATTGTCAATGATAGAGCTAACCTTAGCGTGTAGAGATCTCCCAATGCTGAGAGCTATTCTATCCCTAATTCCCAATAAAGCTGGACTAGGGGACCAAGAGAGTGCCAATAATCTAGCCATAGAAAGGTTGACAAACCGTTGCCCACCAGTGATGTGATGAATGTATAACCTTTCTTTATCAGGCCAAAGATCTTCCTTGAAGTCCAGGAAGCATCAGAAGGAAGCCTCATATTCCAAATGCACTACTACTTAATCACACAAAAGTGAATCCACTTGACCCACAGAATATCCTCTTTTTTACGCAGTCTACAAATAACTCAACATGGTTGCCTTGTTCCACTCCTTGAACCTTTTACAGCCTAGCCCTCCTTATTTAGGAACACCTGATGGACTCCATGAAACTTTAGCACCAGTGGTTTTTATTTCCACACCCTTCCATAGAAAAGAACTGAGCAAACTCTCAACCTCGTTCACAATTCACTGGGGTACGATGAAAATAGATGACCAATACTCATTAATGCTAAACAGAATAGAGCTAATAAGTCTACTACAATAAAACAAGAGCTTGTTAGACCATGACTGAATTCTCCTTACCATTCTTTCCTTCGGCACAATGCAATCAGAATATCTGAGCTTGGTATAAATCAAGGGGACAGCAAGCTATTTAACAGGGAGATCAGCCTCAGTCTCAGGAATATCCAGAATGGCCCTCAAATTCTCCTTCCCAACTGTTGTTCTGTATTGTTGTTACTAATGTACATTGTAAAGCGTTTCAATCATTGTTCATGTTTTGTGTCTCTGGTGTTAGTTTGGGAGTTAATTATCTAACAATCGATGCATGTGTAACTTGCAAGTTGCGACTACTTGCTATTTTGATATTTATTTATTGAACTGTTTGATGTTTATTTATCTTTGATTTGCTACAATTGCCTTCTATAATTTGGATTTTCTTTAGAAACTTGTCACTAATTCTGTCTCAGACTTTTATCTTGCCTCTTGAGCTCTTCATACTTGAATGTTTAGATGATTCGCGGAATTGACTTCGGTTGGAAATTGATGGATGTATTCTGATGTTTTATGCAATATAGTTTGCTCATAGGAAGTGCATTCAGAGATGGTGCAACAAGAAAGGCGATATCACCTGTGAAATTTGCTATCAGGTTTGAATTTGTAGAGCTTACCTATTCAACACCCCCCCACCCCAAAAAAAAAAAAAAAAAAAAAAATTTACATGTATGTCGGTATAATGTTTTCGTTACGTCTCTTGATAGGTCTATTCACCAAATTACATTGTTCCACCGCCAAGAGGCAATCCTGAGGTTATGGCCATTGATATCAGGTAACCGCTTGGCAACATCACACTTTTATCTTTCTTGATTCTTCGGTGAAATTTAGCCTCTGCTTTTGGAGATTTGCACTTCAAGGTCGTCTAGCGGAATTGCTTTAGAGATCCATATTCATTTACTTCAAATCATGTCTCTGTGGTGGAGACAGATAGTAGAAAGAAGAAGAGTAGAATTCTAACTCAATAGTTGTTGCTTCATATGATATATGAAATTGCATATTTCATTCTCCCTTTCCCCCACTTGCAACCAAATGGAGCATAAGAATGGTTCTTCTTGAGAAAGTAGACATTTGTAAGTGACAAAGAAGGAAAACCTCGGAATGCGGAATTGAATTGGCCATCTCTCAGTCTCTATGTGTACTGTCTAATCAATTGGTTGACAAAATGTCAGAAAAACACATTAGGCGTTAGTGATTTAACCCATGTTCTTCCACCGGTTTATGAACTTTGATCAGCTATGCATCTCGATAGTTACTATTGAAGAAGAGTCACCTACTACTCGAAGGAAATTTTGATGCTATTGTTGTTGACTTGGAGTCATTTTCATTCAAATTGGTTCCCAGTCTGGTGTTTACTAGATGATTCTTCTCATTCTCTGTAGAGATATGTATTGCATCTAGGGTTGATCTAGCCTACTGGGAAAGTAAGTTACCTGTGAACTTGTGCTTTAGGCTGTACAGTTTGGATGCTGCAAGTGCCTTGAGATTTGTCTCTTGTTGTTCATTTTAATACCACAACAGATCTACAGAAAAGGAAACATTTTAACTTTGGGAAAACAATTTGAGATGCGATAATTTTAAGTGTCGGATGTGTTGGTTTTCTACTTCTGATCTAGTCAGCTGAGTTTCTGGATTTTTGAAGGTATATGGTGGCTGCTATTCTGGTGGGGTAAGACTTTCTTAGAGCAGCCACTTGTTCATAAATTCCCAAAGGTTATGTATGTCTCCAGTCCTCCCCTGACTAGCTAGCCGCCATTGATTGGGGATTACATGGGTACTGTTATTGCACCAAATGTCACAGCTTTCTGCAGAACTTCTTATAGTTTTGAATGCTTGCAGAAAGTATGAATATCATAGGCTCCTTAGTGGATCTTGTCTAACAGCTGGAGATTATTTAGTTACACTCTCACTTGGAAATGCAGTGGTTCCGATGCAGACATGTTTTTAGATGGCTTCTCCATTAGCAAGTGTTCTATATAATGGTTCGGACGAAGGTTTAAGTTCAAGAATTATATTGAACTCTGATTTCGGAAATGTGGGTGTGCTTTATGTTCACAAATAAGACCTTATTAGCTTTGGTCTAGAGACAAGTTCCACTAGCCCTTAAGCCAGCAGTCTCCTGATCTTTTTTTACAGTCATGATTGTTACTGAAGAATGCACATCATGTTATAACTTATTGGTGATGCAATCGCTACGAAGATTAGTTTCCATGCATGCGACTCTTAACTGTTTAGTAGACATCCTGTCCAGAAACAACTTTAGTTAGTCAATCAGGGAAAATCATGTATGCCACTGTCAATTGGATGTAGAGTGGCTTTTGAAGTCCCTCTCTCCAGTTTTTCTTGCTTTGGAGTGGGGCATGATTCACATGAAAGAGATGAAGATTTGTTACAGCAGTAGGAATTTTTAAAATGTTTCTATGGACTTATTCTGTAACGTCGTTGTGACAACATGTGTTTCAAATTGACTAATGAATGAACTGATTATCTATGGCTGTAGATTAGGCCAAGGACCTGCTTTAAATATTTACCTTCCTTGTCGAAGGTCAAGTATCATAATAGGCTCTCTTATTTATTTTCTTCAGACAAGCATGGGGGCCACATATTGATCTCCGGGATCCTCGTTTCCTGGCTTTAACTGCTGCTGAGCGTCAGTTACTGGAATCAGAGTATGATGAATACACTGTTGCAAACAATGGCAGCCTCGCCTGCTTCCGCTCTGTGGCTATCATGGTAAGTAACCCAAAGGCTACTTAACAGGAAAAAAGACAAATGCCTACTTATTCAGATTTTGGCTACTATGGACCAGTGTTTTTCCTTTGCAATATTGAGACCTTGGATTTGCCATGTGGACAGCTGATGTTTATCTTACTTATACGCCAAATTCTGATGCTCTCAAGAGATTTTGGGATGGTACAAGAGCCGTCAACGTTTTTCAATGTAAGTCCTATAGCTTCTTTCAACTTTCACCAATGTAAATATCCAAATACAAACCCAAGGGTTCTAAATTTTGAACGTAGGGGTACTGAATGTTGTTCAAGTATTGGTATTTATACTCTCCTATTTTTGCTCAGTAGCTGCTTAAGATCCTATCTTTTTATAACACAATAAAACTTCTACGAGAAAGATTCTCTTTCATAAATCCCTCAAACACTTTCTCGAGTATGTTGAGAGACTAAAGGTCGTAATTAGTTTAGAGTGGACATGTAGTCTTGGAAAATGAAGTTGCAGCCAGAAAATTATAGGAAAGTAAAGTAAGACTTGGTGAATTCCAGTTTCAGGTTTCCCTTCTTCAACTAGCTGGTTTTCTTCTGCCATGCTATGTGATGGCCCGCTCGTGTTGCATCATGCAAAACCGAAGGAGAAGGCAGGTTTGTCAATTTAACAAGCCCACTTCTCTTTTCTCATACTTCAAATGTGTTGTCCATTTCTGACATGAGTGAAACATGGAAGAGTAATCTGGAAATGAAAATAATGCTCTCTAGAGAAAACAGAACCAAAAAGAAAGGAAAAATAATGCCACCAGCTGCAAAGTCGGGGAAAAAAAAAACAGAAAGGAAAGAAAGAAGAGGAATGCAACCAGCTGCAAAGTCTGAATACTTTGGTTGTGTCATCTGTTTTTATGTGTGAGCTGATGTGCCGAGTTGTTAATTCAATGCAAGTAGTACGTAATGATAAAGCTCCGACTGAACATCCAAAGTGCTATGCGAAAATTTTGACATTCTCAATTTCAACAAAAACATTAGGTATTTCCGTGTCCTTATCTTCCCTAAGAGATCCCAGATCTTTATGCTGTGAGTCTGATGGTAAAATTACAAGGTCGCTTGAATTATCCTTTGTTGAACTATCTTTTAAGTTACACAATTTGCTATGCCGATGTAAGCTGCTTGAAGAGGTCTGGCTTGTATGTGCTGCATTTTGCTGCTGTTTTTATGACGAAAAGCATCTCTCTTTTTCTGCTATGTGCGACCCTGTTTGAGTTTTTCTTAGTGACGCTAGCACGATGTGAAATGCTAGCTTTGCATGCTCTTTACAATACCTATGTAATCTACTCTTGTAATCATGTTGGCTTGGCTTTCAACCAATCGTAACTTTTTGGTTTCAATTCAGTGGTTAAATGTTTTTTTCTTTTTTCTTTTTTGGATTGGCAAATTTTTTTTATCCTTGAATACAAAGTACAAAGATAAATGGATTACGGGCACACCGGCATAAAAGCCACCCAAGACCCCACCAAAGATTGGCAAGAAACCAACCAAACAAGCCCAAAAGATTGGGCCGAGCCCAACCCAAACAGAACACCTAAACACAACCCAACAGAACACAGTGGTTAAATGTTTGTGAAGATTATATGTGTAGTCCCATTTACCCAATTCTTATTTTTGCTAGGGCTAAGAAGATACCAATCTGAGGCAGTCGGTTCTTCCACTCTTCTATGCCCATCCTATGTATGCTTTACATGGGCAATCTCCTTTCGACATTGCAGTTTCTCAGAAGGTGGTTTTGCGGTCGGAGAAAGTCGGTGTACTTAATTGTAGTTGCTCTCACATGCCACATGTGAACTCGAAAGCAAATGTAAATGTGAATATTGAGTTCATTAGGGCTTTTTTCTAATCTTGATTATCGCTTTTGGTGTATGAAATGTGCTCTACTCGTGCTTTTTGGGCAATGTCTGGAAAAAAATGGTCGATGATGATTCGGAAGCTTCATTGAGATACTCTTGTGGGTTCCTCTGCTTCTGCAAATAAGCTTTAGCTGCAACAAAAGTAGTTTAACTTGGATCTTTTTTGCTGGTCTCGTGTTGGGAAAGTTTTTGGGTGTCGGGCAGGCACCACGTGGCTGTGTCCGAGCAACCATTTCGCTCGTCAAAAAGTGTTTTGGACGGTCCACATTTCTTCATTTTCTCTCTTCTTTTTCTCTTTAAAATTCAGACCGTCCAAAATTATTTTCTATGGCTGAGATGGGTGCTCAGGCACGGCCACGTTGTGCCCGCCCAGTATCCAAAAACTTCTATGAAGGGAAGACGGTCGTCCTGGTGAAACTTCCATTTGTAGTTTTGACAACTTTTGCTAATAAAAAAAGTAAAAAGAAATCCATAAACATAATTTTAAAACATTAACTCCAGACATTGGAGCTGCATACAGGGGTGAAATCGGTTCGGTTTTGGTCGGTTCGGTCTAATTTATACCGAAATTGAATCGGTTCGGTTTATGATGTTTAAGGACCGATCCCGACCAATTTGAAATCGGTTTCGGTTCGGGGTGGTGTCGGTTTTTTCGGGGAATTCGGGGTGACCGCAATGGGCTAAGTTGGGCCAATATAAAATTTTGATTTGGGCCAACCAAAAAATAAAAACCTATTATTTGGGCCAATTTAAGAATTTAAAAGCCTGTTATTTACTCTCCTACTCATATATGTTGCTTGGGCCAATTCAAAAACCGGTTATTTCATTATTTGGGCCAACCCATCCATTAAATAATTCTAAAATGGCAAAGGCAACCAAATTCAAGAATTTTTTTTGTGACTTTTGATCTCTTTCAAGTTTCACACTTCTCGAATTTGCCTCAGGCAAAATAGTTTCAAAATGAACTACAAAATTCATCAAAAAACTGATCCAAGTAATTAAGACGAAAAACGCAAAATCCACAGTTATCACGTGACAATAAATTGAACATTAGTACATTACAATATGATTTGAATCATCAACCCCTCTAAATCAACACAACAAAAACCCTTAATATGTCTTTTTAGAGGAAGAAGAGAGCAACCACAAGCTTTAGTAATTCCCTCGTCATCAACAAAACTAGAATGGTAGACCTGTAATGGATGACAAAAAATTTCAGAAACGAGTCTCTGGACATAATCACAAAATAGAAAACCCAATGAATTTGTGAACATCCCACGGAGTATGTCCACGAAATTGGGTTGCGGTTTGAAAAACGGTTTTGATTGATTGAATGGAGTCGCCACCCGGGTTTGAGGACCGTACCCGAGAAACCAATTGAAAAATGACTCTTTTGCCATTGGTATGGAAAATATTTCACTGGTCTCGCAAAATGAGATTTCTCGGGTCCGGGAGCTAGGTTACGCGAGGGGAAGGAATTTAAAGCACCCCACGCGCCCGGTGCGACCACCGATCTTTATTAAATGCTTAAGGGATTTTGAAAATGTTGTTTGAATGGACTTTGAGCACATATTCATGTGAAAGCATGTAGAATGTATCAAAAAGATCAATGAAATGTGGGTGGATGCTTGTGCAAAATGTCATGAGTGAATGATTTATATGCATAGAACATTGAAACTTGATCAAATCATGCTCAAACTGCTCCAAGGTGTCCCAGAAACTGATCGCAAACATCAAACATACCACACCTGGATAGCAGTCTGGGCACCTGGTTAGGCAGATCCAGGTGCCTAGATTGAATGCAGGCGCCTGGAATGGGCCGATCCAGGCGCCTGGATGGCCTCTCAGACAACAACTTCCATCTTCCAGGTTCCACAATAAACCACAAGTGCAATGCTCCTAGCTTATCCACACACACTCTAAATGATGTTTAATGACATTGTGGATTATTACCCAAAAAAAAAAATGACATTGTGGATGAAATGAATCTCAAGATCAATTTCATAGCATGATAAAAACATTGAAAAGCATGGTTTTTGCCTTTGAAACACTCAAATACCCCTTATAATGAAGATTAAAACATGAGATATGATTACCCCAGTATCAATGTATGCAAATTATCTCCCATGGACTAATTGAAATACAAAAAAAAGCAGAAAATATGACAAAGGGGAGGGAATCCAGGCGCCTACATTGAGTGAATCCAGGCGCCTGGATTCAATGCAGGCGCCTGGAAAGGGCTAATCCAGGCGTCTGGATCTGGTACTGGAACAAAAAATGAAATCTTTTCCTGTGATGTTTAAGACTGTCACGCCCTCAATTTCAATAAGCCAAAATACAAATAAAATCCACGTAAGATCGATCAAAGTCAAACAATTTTCCATAGAAAGTCAAAGTACAATAAGCTTCTGCTCAAGGATACCCGTACCCATGCAAAATAACAAAGGTTTTAAAGTTATTACATAAGTTGAAATAGTCAAAAAGCTTGGACAAATTAAAGTTACAGGATCATCTTCCAAAAATGTACTTAGTATGAAGATGAGAAAATAACTTCATGATCATAAAGTCTTCATGGCATGCATTCGCACTCCAAGCATCCGATCTCATGCTCCATGCCGTGTACCTGGGAAGGATAGGGTGAGCTCACTAGCTCGTAGGAAACTTTTCTACCAACACTAAGGGTATAGAGAATGAAAGATGCACATGAAGGTATGATACACATGAATGAGTAAGCTAAGTTAGACCAAGATAAATCAACTTGATGACAGAGTGTCTAGGAGGTGCCTCAAAGATCTAATGAAACCAGAATGTCCACAAGTTTCCTCATAACCATTACATTTCGCGTCGTGGGTTCAGTCCCCTCAAAACATAGTCATTTACACAAACATTTCATTTCACAATACTTCACCAATACCCAAAACATCCAAAATAACCCAAGTGCCCTTTACATTTATCATATACATCTTATTCCTTTAAATCATTCATTTATTCTCCGGGCATGCCATATAGGCCCCGTGTCACTCTGGGCATACCACAAAGGCCCCGTGTCACTCCGGGCATGCCCTTTCGGCCCCGTGTCACTCCGGGCATACCCTTTCGGGCCTCGTGTCACATTTTTCACATTCAAATTTCCACTTATCAATTCATAAGTTCAACTTTGTGCCCAAATCCAATTCACGTATCGCAATACCCTTTCACAAGTGTCCAAAACATTCACACAATCATCTTTGTTCAAAAACTCAAAATGCGTCGGTGATGGTCAAGTTAACACGTGTCCAAGTGCGTGAGAAACCAAGACAACCAAGACAAAGCATAAAATGAACCATGATATGTTACCGAACCTTAGAGGTCACTTCGAGAAGCTTTGAAAGGACCAATGAGGGCCTGGAGCGATGGAACATGAAAATGGAGTTATGAATCTCAAGAAAATACGACACGCTGATAGTAAAAAGCACATTTCTCTCAAAATAAAAAGGTTATGAATATGAGATCAATTGGGTTTGAAAGTAAACTCATAGAGCTTTTCAACGGTTCAAGAATCACCTCAATCGGAGTTCGGACGAAGCCGGGGCGTGCTCGCGAAGTTGGGTAAATAATCTGCCTGAACAAGAGGAGTCTGGATCGATCCAAAGGTGTTTGGATCGATCCAAAATGGTCCGGTCGCCAACAGAAGGTTTTGGATCGATCCGAAAAACTTTGGATCGATCCAAAGAGGTCCAAAACACCATCAGATTGGTATGGATCGATCCAACCTATGTTTGGATCGATCCAAACGGGTTTCGAGTGAAATTTTGACAGCTTAGTTCCAAATGAATGGGGCTTCAATCCAAGGAAAAATTAAGGTTCCAAGGCACAACAAAACATCATTGTAGCATGTCTAAACACCCAATCAAAGATTAATCCAACAAAGTATGGAGAATCAAGTTTATACAAGTTCAAACCCAATTTCCATGGAGGTATAAAAGTTATGTAGAAAATCAAGGAGAGATATGAACATTATGCATTAATTCAAACCATATACACTTAGAGGAGGTAGAAATGGGTTCCCTACCTCAAGGATTATGCTCCAAATGAGAAGGAAAGAGGAAACCTAGACTTGCCTCCAACTCCAACCGAAATGAGCTTGCTCCAAGCAAAACCACGGAGTCTCGGACTCCAAAACACGCGTAGATCACGGATTTTAGGTTGATTCTTGAAGAATATAAGTGTGGAGGGTGGATATTGTGGTGAGATGAGAGAAAGGTAGAAGAAGGGTAGAGAGAGAGAAAGTGTCGGTGTAGAGTGGAGAGGGAGAGGAGTGTTTTGGGTAGAAAAAAAATCTGATGTGCACCCCTTTTAACCAACCCCCTAATTACACTCTAACTCCCTTGTGTTTCTAATGTATCTCATAAACACCCAAATGGATATACTAACTCCACATTGACCCCACATTGCATTGTTTTCATTTCTTCACACTTCCCCCAACATTATATCCGGACAATTATTTAAAAACACGGGTCCTTACATTCTACCCTCCTTAGAAAAATTTTGTCCTCAAAATTTGAAACAACAATGCACTCATCATCCACCACATGTTCATGCATGATATGTTACATATAACCAACTTGTAAATTCCTAAAATACAAAACTTAGAACATGTACTCATATAGTTAAAAAGGAAAACAACTCAAGGCGTTTCTCTTTCATCTTGTTCTTTCTATCCCACATCGACTCATCTCTACCAAAGTTACTTCACAACAACTGTATAGATATTTCCCTGTAATACCTATTTGCTAACAGCTAGGATTCCTATCAGCTTGTATCTTAACTCCAGATCATTCCAAGGTAAGGAAACAACTAGGTTTATACTATCTCCAAGTGTAAAACCATAGCTCTAAGGTTCAATTCTATTCTAACCATAGATCCTCTAGGCTCATTACGCATACTAGTCGTCTACTCAAAGCCTACGCTATTGCATTCTGCTCGACATCACAATCACTTTATAATCGCCCAAACACTTTACCCCCATAATCTTATTATTATCTTAAGCGCTTAAATGTAGAGTTTTACTTAAAAAGCCAAACTTTAAACCATACTCCTTCAATCAGGAAAATCAACACTGAGCACTTTGATCTAGATTCATCAACCAAAACCACTCTCATAATGACACCAAGATAAATCAATCCTCAAATGACGACAATAAGGCTAAGTTCCCACAGTTCTTGATACCAATCACACTCTATCTGTATCCAAATGCCCTAACTAACCCATAGCGTAATAGTAAGTTTTGTCTCACCATACCCTACCATCATCTGCCAATCGATCAAAAATCTGATTAACCAAACATTAAAGCTTTCCTCCCCTAAGTTATGACATTAATAGTTTCCCTTGGTCCCATTAGTTACTAGTACATTTACAACCAATTCCATGTAACCCTTTCTTATCACTAGTCAAGAAACCCAAACTCCTTGAGACGTTATACCCTTTTTTACCATGTAAATGCACCATCTCCACTCCTTAAGACACATTACTAAGAATAACACTAGAGGTCAACATAATCCATCATGATTCCCTTGATCTCCATTGACATCCTCAGCTAACATCACCAACTCTAAACATCTTATGTGTTTTAGTCCACCTCTACTTCCCACCATTTTATCATGTGACTCTCTCATTTTTAAGTACTACCAAGTAACCCACCGGTTTTATTAAATATGAGCATAATTCCTCTCACTAATTCTCTCGTCCATTGTCACGATTAACCCAGTAGACTAAATGCTCTATATCTCGCGACCGTCATCACCAGGGTCCAAAATTTAACTCAATCTTACTTTAGGTTTATATATAGACTCACATTCACAATAGCTTCCCGGATATGTTGGAATCCTATATACAGTATTTATGGGCTAAGGAACTTAAATATCAAAGAACTATGACCCCTAAATCTCATACAACACGTAGAAGAATGACTTTCTCACAGGGTTGGAAAAGAATCCTCAGATATTCCACAAGTTCGTTCTGCTGAATTCTCACAACATTGTCCTTGCATACCACTCGGGTTTTCAAAACCAAATCCATCCTCCTAACCAGCACCACAATTTCTCAGATCTAACTATTTCGTCTAGTCCGATAACTACTAGAGTTCTAACCATTTAAAGACTCAATTTTATTATCATAGTGACCTGACACGATTCTTCCTAATTTGTCGCACAAATCATGCCCCACACAATCGCCTTCCGCTCAACACTTTTACTTTATTCTATCAACATATAAGGAAACACCCCAACTCATCTTTCTAACAGGAGCCATACAATTAGGATATTCACCCATCACTTGAATTCTTAAAGTTTATCTGGTCATTACATCTATCCATAAACAATAAGACATATAAGCCCCACATTCAAGCTATACACACCCTCAATTGGTCAATGATACTACCACTATGACTAGCTAGGATGATAAACAAGTAAACCTCAAGCGCCCACTTTTACTCTCAGACAGTCTTCGTTCAACATATTCCTAAACCCATCCGAGTGTTGTATTAGAAAGATTCGAGCCGCAACACGACCAAGCTTACAAACATTTCTCGAATTGCCCACCTGAACCGTCCATTCATTTCTTAGCTTATCCTCATCTAACCTCATAACAATCAAAATTTTGAAATTACATGCACATCCTTTTGACGTAAGTTCAAACCTTCGCCCGTAACGCTAATCATTGGCATGTTCACAAAATAAAGTTCAAATTATACTCAATCTTATCTCAAGGACAACTACTCCAAAATAGAAGGAATAACCATAATCGATTCACCGACCACACATGAAATCAACACCGAAATGGGAAGAACAATTACAATTCAGTCTAATCCAAACTGTGTAACTTAAACTCCTCCGACCACTACGGTTCATCATTACCAATTATATACCCTCAAAACACAAATTCTAATCTCCTTGATATAGAAACACTTAACACTAGCTTTATGATCCAACATGTCATCTCTTGGTCCTTAGTTCCAACTAATCCTCAAAGCCTAAATATAACATTAGTTATCAATCAAGTCCTCTTTGTACTATCTACATATCCAACGACAATGCCAAGCCCGATGTCTCCAAGTTATCCTCATTAAACTCTGATCGCTCTAAGCAATATTTTCAACACAGATACCCAAGGATTTCTAAGACTAGTCCGACTGATATTTCACATATATTATACTAGAAGGATATCCCAATTTCTTGCATCTTCATCCATAACCTTTTCCCGACACCAAAACCTCAATTCACAATACCCTCACAGTTTCTAATCAGCCAATCCCTCACAGCCTTCAATCAACACATAACATATATCACAGCTTCTAGTTCATAGACTATTTCACGCCACGCAGATCAACTCTGTTCACAAATTTCAAGATTGACAATATTTTCACTTTTTAACTTCCAAACTACCCTCCTACATAGTTTCCCACACAAAAGGTTACCCACCATAGTAGCATAAAAGTTAAGAGACCCAAAGCGATTAATAAACAAGGATGGTAACAATTCATATCACGTTTATTCTATGACTAGTGAATCTTACCTCTCTCACTTCTTGACACTCTCATACTCTTGACATTTCTTACCACCACAAACGAGTATTACCAACTAGTATTTAGAACCTTACCACAACATCTCATGCTTCTACTTAGCGGTCTTACAAGCGAAACTGATCATGGCTTAAACACCCATTTCTATAAAACTATGAACAACCCCAATTACTCACTTTCTTACCTATCGCGGTTCCAGTTTACTAGTAATAGAAAAATCGTTCACCCATTACCCATCTACCAATACCTAATCAATTATAAGGTAAATCAACTTACCACCTCGTCCATGGCAATACCCCTAAGCCTAGTTGTCTCAACAAACATATTCTATCAACATTCATTATCATTCATCCTCAAATAAAATCTCTCTCATAAGGTTTTTTTTTTTCTTAGATTAAGAGTATTGAATCTCATCTCACACAAAAACACATAAACCCTAAATATAAGGGTATCCGACCATCATTAAAGACTATTAGAGGCTCTCTGGGAAGTCAAACCACTTAAACCAAGTCTAATATCTTTTAGCTAGGGGATATGGTCATCTAATCAACATTCATGTTCTAACATATCTCACACCACAAATAGCATATCTCTATTCTTAATAACATTGTCACCTAACTCAGTCTTATGATTAAGGATTCTAGTAAAAACACATACACCGGATTCTTACATCTTATGAAAGGTTCATTTCTATCAATACCGTACTTAAAAGTTTAAAGAGATATTGCTATATTACCATATCCAAAATTTAGCTCCCATCATCAATTCAATCTCAAATAATCAACACCCAGTCAACTGGGACCCCAAACTTCAACACGTTAAAACCAGCAAGCCTCCAACTCTAAATACTACTAACCCATAACAAGCCATAACGGTACTACAGATAGTAGAAACGACTATAAGAAAATAACTAACACATAATATGCAAGGTATACACTTCAATAAACATTTCCTCATTGCAGTCATATTAAGCTCTTATCACTGAATTCACATAAAGCACATCGTGTTTACAAAGTAACGATGTAACATATCAACAATTGCTCTATCTAATGCACTTCTTTATACACTTTTACACCACACGTGGTAACAGAGTGACATTAGAAGTTTGTTTTGAAGTGTGCTGGCCAGTCACTCTTCAAATCAAGCTTCCAGGTCATTCTTAAACCACCACAGAACCATAAGAGAATACTCACCCACTTTTACTACGGGAGACATAATTTCTATGATCAACACATTTACTTTCTCGCGAGATTAATCTTTCTTCCCTCAACACAAATCAAAACATTAGCATGATAAGGTCAAAGCCGCCAATCTGCCAACACTACCCCAACACAGGCGTAGAACTCAATATTATGCCTAAACCCACAAGTATGACGACACTGTGATACTATATTCATGAATGTCACACAAGCACACAATGAATGAGAAAACATTTTTAGTTGATGATAATGCATTGGTTTAAGCCCCGAGATCCTAAGTCTCCCCGCGGTCTCTAGGTTTTCGAACCTACGCTCTGATACCAAGTTGTCACGCCCTCAATTTCAATAAGCCAAAATACAAATAAAATCCACGTAGGATCGATCAAAGTCAAACAATTTTCCATAGAAAGTCAAAGTCAAAGTACAATAAGCTTCTGCTCAAGGATACCCGTACCCATGCAAAATAACAAAGGTTTTAAAGTTATTACATAAGTTGAAATAGTCAAAAAGCTTGGACAAATTAAAGTTACAGGATCATCTTCCAAAAATGTACTTAGTATGAAGATGAGAAAATAACTTCATGATCATAAAGTCTTCATGGCATGCATTCGCACTCCAAGCATCCGATCTCATGCTCCATGCCGTGTACCTAGGAAGGATAGGGTGAGCTCACTAGCTCGTAGGAAACTTTTCTACCAACACTAAGGGTATAGAGAATGAAAGATGCACATGAAGGTATGATACACATGAATGAGTAAGCTAAGTTAGACCAAGATAAATCAACTTGATGACAGAGTGTCTAGGAGGTGCCTCAAAGATCTAATGAAACCATAATGTCCACAAGTTTCCTCATAACCATTAAATTTCGCGTCGTGGGTTCAGTCCCCTCAAAACATAGTCATTTACACAAACATTTCATTTCACAATACTTCACCAATACCCAAAACATCTAAAATAACCCAAGTGCCCTTTACATTTATCATATACATCTTATTCCTTTTAATCATTCATTTATTCTCCGGGCATGCCATATAGGCCCCGTGTCACTCCGGGCATGCCCTTTCGGGCCCCGTGTCACTCCGGGCATACCCTTTCGGGCCCCGTGTCACATTTTTCACATTCAAATTTCCACTTATCAATTCATAAGTTCAACTTTGTGCCCAAATCCAATTCACGTATCGCAATACCCTTTCACAAGTGTCCAAAACATTCACACAATCATCTTTGTTCAAAAACTCAAAATGCGTCGGTGATGGTCAAGTTAACACGTGTCCAAGTGCGTGAGAAACCAAGACAACCAAGACAAAGCATAAAATGCACCATGATATGTTACCAAACCTTAGAGGTCACTTCGAGAAGCTTTGAAAGGACCAATGAGGGCCCGGAGTGATGGAACATGAAAATGGAGTTATGAATCTCAAGAAAATACGACACGCTGATAGTAAAAAGCACATTTCTCTCAAAATACAAAGGTTATGAATATGAGATCAATTGGGTTTGAAAGTAAACTCATAGAGCTTTCCAACGGTTCAAGAATCACCTCAATCAGAGTTCGGACGAAGCCGGGATGTGCCCGCGAAGTTGGGTAAATAATCTGCCTGAACAAGAAGAGTCTGGATCGATCCAAAGGTGTTTGGATCGATCCAAAATGGTCCGGGCGCCAACAGAAGGTTTTGGATCGATCCGAAAAACTTTGGATCGATCCAAAGAGGTCCAAAACACCATCAGATTGGTATGGATCGATCCAACCTATGTTTGGATCGATCCAAACGGGTTTTGAGTGAAATTTTGACAGCTTAGTTCCAAATGAATGGGGCTTCAATCCAAGGAAAAATTAAGGTTCCAAGGCACAACAAAACATCATTGTAGCATGTCTAAACACCCAATCAAAGATTAATCCAACAAAGTATGGAGAATCAAGTTTATACAAGTTCAAACCCAATTTCCATGGAGGTATAAAAGTTATGTAGAAAATCAAGGAGAGATATGAACATTATGCATTAATTCAAACCATATACACTTAGAGGAGGTAGAAATGGGTTCCCTACCTCAAGGATTATGCTCCAAATGAGAAGGAAAGAGGAAACCTAGACTTGCTTCCAACTCCAACCGAAATGAGCTTGCTCCAAGCAAAACCACGGAGTCTCGGACTCCAAAACACGCGTAGATCACAGATTTTAGGTTGATTCTTGAAGAATATAAGTGTGGAGGGTGGATATTGTGGTGAGATGAGAGAAAGGTAGAAGAAGGGTAGAGAGAGAGAAAGTGTCGGTGTAGAGTGGAGAGGGAGAGGAGTGTTTTGGGTAGAAAAAAAATCTGATGTGCACCCCTTTTAACCAACCCCCTAATTACACTCTAACTCCCTTGTGTTTCTAATGTATCTCATAAACACCCAAATGGATATACTAACTCCACATTGACCCCACATTGCATTGTTTTCATTTCTTCACACTTCCCCCAACATTATATCCGGAAAATTATTTAAAAACACGGGTCCTTACAAAGACCTTTCCCAAACTCTAAGCCAGTATGGAAGACTAGCTAGAGCTTGGTTGATGTCCCCTCATGGCCTTTTTGAGCAAATTTGGTAGATAACTACCTTGAAGGCTTGATTTTTGAACTTGGGTTGTAAGTTTGGGTGATTTTGGTGGTTGAGTGGACTGAGATTTAGCCTCTGGAACTATGAAGATCAGATTGTTGGTACCTTGGTGGAGGTTTGATTGTTGAGGATGAGAAAGTGTGGAGCTAGAATGGTAAGAAAATGGGCTTGAAGGTTGAAATTGAATGAAATAAAGAGAGATTGAGAGGGAGTTGTTTGGGATCAGTTTTCTAGGGATATTTGGGCAGAATAATAGTAAGGGAGAGAGGGGAGGACTGATTTCTCTGAAATGGAGTGGGAGGGGGGTATTTATAGAGTGAAAATGGTTGGTTTTTGGGTGAAAAAGAGAGGGAAAATGGAATTTTGAACTCAAATGTGGAGGGATAATCTGTTGGAGGGAGATTTGAGTACAGAAAAATGTGGGACAATGTAGGGGGGAGTCCATGGTTTCAATCAAAACCAATGCAGATTGCCCACTGGAAGTGATTCCAAGCGCCTGGAATTGGGGAATCAAGGTGCCTGGACTGGGGGACTGCACAACAATCCAAACTTCGCGGGGCCATTTCGGGTGCTACCAAACTCCGTTTTGTGCATGGTTTGAAGCGTTGGAAAGCTTGAAAAGTCTACTTTCTAACCCAAGTGGTTTGAACCCAAGATGATTTGTACATCAAAATATGTGAGCATTTTACCAACAAAAGGTCGGAAAAATGAATCGTTTTGGTAAAACGTGCACATCTCTCTCATTTCAAAATGGATTGGGACGTAATATATATCAAAAAAGAGGATTTTGAATGTAATAGAAGGTGGTGCAAGATTGGGTTTATTTTGGAGAGGTTTAGGAGGGGTTTTCAAGTTCACAATCAAGCTCCACGTGCTCTTATCCGGCTTTTTCATCATCGGGGATGCTTGATAAGTTTTTTGGGTCAAAATCGGGGTGTCTACAGAATTGCAACTAATTTCTAGCCAACCAAAACTAATAATGAACTCTTTTACCAGAAAACTACCCATCATACATTACAGAATGTACCAAGTACCAACCATTAGAGAAACCACAATCCTATTCCATAACAAGAAAAACTGAAAAAGCCAGGTAAGAATAGGTCTACATAGCCTACTGGCCGGTTCAGTAGGTCCATGGAAAAATTCTCATAACCGTTAGTGGGCATCCGTTAATTTTGTCTTTGTCAAAATATACAAATAAGCTTAGACATGGTTGTTTTCTAGCACTCAAAACGATAAGCAAATACAGATGTCAATTTTCTAGCAGTCAAATACAGATTTCAATTTTCTAGCAGTCAAAAGATTAGAACTCAAAACGAAGTCAGCAACATATGTTGTTTTCTAGCAGCCAAATACACAGTTTTCAGTTGTAAGTTGCAACCCATGTAACCTTCAATATACACAGTAACACGACAGATATATCGACCATTTCAATGCAGATTTCATGTACGGTTTGTGGTGACCCCAATTCAAAACACAGTAACACAGATTCAATAGCAGAAAATATATGCTTGTACTGGGTCTGTGGTGACCCCAATTCAATGCAGCTTTCATCGAGAGAGAGAGTAGTACCTGAACTGATGCTGCAAATTTCCTTATTGGCAGCCGACAACTATAAGAACTAAAACCAGATACCAACTATAAGAAATTAAGAACTAATATTTCAAACTAGGTATGAAATTGGGCATGAAACAGTTAATTGAAAGCAAGTGTGGAAAACTTACAAACTGCTGCCTTCACCTTCCCCCTCAACAAACGAAAATGGCAACTCATCAATAATTATCATCTCTGCTAGTGCCCTCTTACATGCATCAATACTAAAGGTCGTAGCCACAAGGTTTGCACTTCCTTCACCCTCGCCTTCTTTTACTTTTTGAAAACCAAGGATTTTTTGCCTAGAACCCGAACCCGTATAACTTTTGCTTGAAGGGTTTAATTTACACTGATTTGCAAAATGATGAGACATGGATTTCGTACCATTGAGCTTTGAATGACATGCATAGCTTGCTGTACAAAAATTGCAACCAGCCCTTGGTTTTGGATTACCTTTATCCGTAAGCAGATGAAAATGGTTCCAACATTCAGCCCTCTTATTAGCTACTAGACCAACATGGATTTCGTAGTCTGTTTTTTCCTTTTTCCAAGCACTTCATTATCATTTTCCACATTAAAATGTTCAGGTAAAACAAACTCAGCACCCTCATCCATAATGTCATCATCAATTTCTTCATTCATCTAAACAAAGGAAAATCGAAATCAACATTTTCCTAAAAGTATATCACTAACCAAACATGCAAGTAATGAAACCCAAAACACCAACAATCAGAAACAAAAAATAATTAGGGTTTTGAGATACCAACTTTACCTCTGGGCTAGCCATTTCTTCCAACTCAGAAATCCACGCAACACTTGAGTCGTTGAGGTCCTTGAGGAGGATATACCAAAATGAAACACAAGGGTTTCGTCAACAAACAGTTCGGCCTGAACAGAGAGAACAGTTCGGGAGAGATAGAGGGACAAGGAGACAAACCTTGTGGCTACGACCTTGTGAGTTGTGACAGAACAGTTCGGCTTGAACAGAGAGATGAACAAAGAGGTCGATGGTCGAACAGAGAACACAGTAACTAACTCGAGGATATCTGGAGACTGGAGATGAACACAGCAACTAACTCGAGCACAGTAACTAGTCTCAGCTTGATGAACCTTGTGGATCGACGGTCGAATAGAGAGATGAACCTTGTGGCTCGATTCACGTTTAGGGCGTGAGGATATTTGGAGACTGTAAATTGTTTCATTTTTTGTTTTGTTAGCTAGGGTTTGGCTTAAATAGGGCGAGAAGGGACGGTGTAGATTAAACCAAATCAAGATCGACGGTCTAGATAAAAGAAGGGGTTTACTATTTCGGTTCGGTTCGGTCCTATTTCGGTCTACCTTCGGTTTGGTCTTGTTTCGGTTCGGTTCGGTCTCTGTTTCGGTTCGGTTCAGTCTAAAATACATTGTAACCGAAAACCGAACCAAAATTTTACTTTTTCCTGGTCCAAAACCGAAACCGACCGAAGACAGTACAAAACCGACCGAAAACCGAAAAAACCGATCTGTTTTTTCAGTTTGTTCGAGGCCGTCGATTTTTTTTCACCCATAATACTCATGTACATGGAACGACTGCTTCTAAAAGCTATGCGAGTAAAGTTCAAAAGAATTTGGATAAGAGAGGCGCTTTTCCCGATTTTTTTTTATTGAATTAGTTATTTTAACTTTATTTATTTGATTAATTATTTGAACTTTATTTATTTGATTACTTATTTAATTTTAATTTGGATACCTCACATTATATTTTCAACTAAATTATGATTTTTACATTTAAATTTAACTTTATATTTAAAAACTTTATATTATTTGAATTAGTTAATTAATTTGTCTTTAACAATGAATAATAAATAAAAAAACCTTCTAAAAGTGAATAAATATTACAATCACGTTTAAAAGTGAATAAATATTACAATCATGTTTACAATGTGCAGCCCTAATCAATATTGCCTCTAAATTGTGCTCCCGGCTCACCTTGTGCTGGACTCATTACTTCGAACCACAAAAGAATACGTACTCTATAACTAACAACCATCCTTTAGCTTCGTCCGATGCATGCTCCCATCACCATGTTGGGATGGATGGTATACGGTAATGAGGGTGTAAGAAAACTTGCACAAAGTGATCGCCAACGCGGGCAATAGCTATTTCCTCGCGCTCTCGGACTGGAACTGGAGGGGATCTCAATGGCAAGTGAGTAAAACAACCCAAAGCATTCTCGTCAAATGTATGCAATACAAGGTTGCACCTTGATGCATTGACAACCCCCCAAGTCATACTGTCCATCCAATGTGTCACTGGTGCCGTAGACAAGAACCAATTCAATGACCGTAGTAGCTCTTCCGCGCAATTCCGTAATGGATAAACCACATCGTATAAATCTCTACTTTGTTGAATTTCTTCAATAAGCTCCACTCGTACTCGAGCCCAATCATCCTCACTATACCCGACCTACGCTGCTATCGCCCTAAATCCACAATGATCGTCAGCTCGGATGTCAACAGTGTAGGAAATATACTGCTGATAAGCTTTAGGTAATTGCTGAATGTAGGGATTAGGGATGGATTAACTGGAGATTGAGCATGGGTTGGTTGAGTCTTGCGAACCCCCGACCCCAAATAGTTTCTCCATTGGTTTTAGCCTTGATGGGTACTTGTGGCCCTCAATATATTCTGCTGGTTCATGGTTATGAAAACCACAGGAAACCTTAATCCCCACTTGCCACCGTTTGGAGGTATTGGTTTACCTCGCAGCTCAAATGGACAATTGCATTATTTAGTCCCAGTATTCCTATGCAAAGGTTGCCCTTCAACCAGATACCGTGGCGGTTTGTACTTTTCTCCTCTCTCACAACAAAGAATGCACTTCGGCAGCTTGCAGCCTTTTAAATAAGTAGAATTTTTAATAACAACCATTGCTAACATATCTTCTCTACTTCCAAAAATCTATAAAAAAAAAAAAAAAAAAAATAACGAATATGTATTAGTAAAACATTATCCAGCCTTAACATATTTTTTCTACTGTCAAAATAAATGACGAATATGCATAAGAACAACGGTAATAACTAACCTGGTCAGTGTTTAATTCAGGTGTATAATCAAAATTGTTGTGGGAGATGCTCTCCCCACTGGGAACAACATTCTCAAATGACCAATTATCTGAAATTGAAAAGTTGGAGTCATCCGTAATGTTGTTCTATGAATTACGAAAAGAAAGTAAATAGTGGGAGATGTTGTTCTATTAATGTATGGAGTAGTGGGAGAATTACGAAAAGAAGGTTTGAAGTAGTGGGAGAATATATGAAGTAGTGTAAATAGTTACAATTGAAGATAAGAAGATAAGAAGAAAATCTGAATGAGTGGTTATAATTGAAGATAAATGAGTGGTTATAAATGAAGATATGAAGATAAGAAGGTAAAAATAAAATCTGAATGAGTGGATATAATTGATGACAAGAACAGAAGAAAACATCTGAATAAATGAATTAAATAAACAAGATAAAATAAATGATTTGAATAAATGCAAGGGTTGCCCGTCGACCAGATACCGTGGCGGTTTGTACTTTCCTCCTTTTCTCACAATTAAGAATGCACTTCGACAACTTGCCGCCTTTTAAATTTGTAGAATTTTTCATAACCACCACAATACAATTTTGGAGACCAACTCTCCGTACCCATGCTAACATATCTTCTCTACTTTCAAAAATATATTAAAAAAAGTAATGAATATGTATAAGTAAAACCTTATCCAGTCTTAACATATTTTCTCTACTTTCAAAATAGATGACGAATATGCATAAGAACAACGGTACTAACTAACCTGGTCAATGGTGAATTCGGGTGTATAATCGCGACCAATGTGGGAGATGCTCTTCCCACTGGGCACAATATTCTCAAATGACCAATTATCTGAAATTGATAAAAGTTGTAGCCATCCGTAATGTTTTTCTATGAATTACGAAAAGAAGGTAAAAAGTGGGAGATGTTGTTCTATTAATGTATGGAGTAGTGGGAAAATTACGAAAAGAATATTAGAAGAAGTGGGAGAATATATGAAGTAGTGTAAATAGTCACAATTGAAGATAAAAAGGTAAGAAGAAAATCTAAATGAATATTTGAAATAGTGAGAGAATATATGAAGTAGTGTAAATAGTCACAATTGAAGATAAGAAGAAAATCTAAATCAGTGGTTATGAATGAAGAAAAGAAGAAAATCCGAATGAGTGGTTATAATTGAAGATAAATGAGTCGTTATAAATGAAGATATGAAGATAAGAAGGTAAAAAAAATCTGAATGAGTGGATATAATTGATGACAAGAAGATACAAAAAAATCTGAACAAATGAATTTAATAAATAATATAAAATAAATGAATTGAATAAATGCAAGAGTTGCCCTTCGACCAGATATCGTGGCAATTTATACTTTCCTCTTCTCAAACAAAGAATGCACTTCGGTAGCTTGCTGCGTTTTAGATTAGTTGAATTTTTAATAACCACCACATACCATTTTGGAGACCAACTCTCCGCACCAAACCTAACCAATCTTATCTATTTAAAAAAATCTATTAAAAATAATAATAATAACGAATATGTATAAGTAAAACATTATTCAGTTTCAACATATATTCTCTAATTTAAAAAAAATGACGAATATGCATAAGAACAAGGGTAATAACTAACCTGGTTAGTGGTGAATTCGGGAGTATAATAAATTTTTTTGTGAGAGATGCTCTCCCCACCGGGAACAACATTCTCAAATGACCAATTATCTGAAATTGAAAAAAGTTGTAGCCATCCGTAATATTTTTCCATGAATTACGAAAAGAAGGTAAATAGTGGGAGATGTTGTTCTATTAATGTATGAAGTAGTGGGAGATTTACAAAAAGAAGATTTGAAGTAGTGGGAGAATATATGAAGTATTGTAAATAGTTACAATTGAAGATAAGAAGGTAAGAAGAAAATCTGAATGAGTGGTTATAAATTAAGATAGAAAGATAAGGAAAAAATCTGAATGAGTGGTTATAAGTGAAGATAAATGAGTGATTATAAATGAAGATACGAAGGTAAGAAGAAATCTGAATGAGAGGATATAGTTGATGTCAAAAAGATAAGAAAAAATCTCAATTAATGAATTAAATAAATAAGATAAAATAAATGAATTGAATAAATGCAAGGGTTGCTCTTCGACCAGATACCGCGGCAGTTTGTACTTTCCTCCTCTCTCAAACCAAGAATGCACTTCGAAAGCTTGCCGCCTTTTAAATTAGTAGAATTTTTAATAACCACCACATACCATTTTGGAGACAAACTCTCCGCACCAAACCTAACCAATCTTATCTACTTTCAAAAATCTATAAAAAAATAAATAAATAACGAATATGTATAAGTAAAACATTATTCAGTCTCAACATATATTCTCTACTTTAAAAAAAATGACGAATATGCACAAGAACAACGGTAATAACTAACCTAGTCAGTGGTGATATCAGGAGTATAATCACAATTGTTGTGAGCGATGCTCTCCCCAGTGGGAACAACATCCTCAAATGACCAATTATCTGAAATTGAAAAAAGTTGTGGCCGTCCGTAATATTTTTCTATGAATTACGAAAAGAAGGTAAATAGTGGGAGATGTAGTTCTATTAATGTATGAAGTAGTGGGAGATTTACAAAAAGAAGATTTGAAGTAGTGGGGGAGTATTTGAAGTACTGTAAATCGTTACAATTGAAGATAAGAAGGTAAGAAGAAAATCTGAATGAGTGGTTATAAATTAAGATAGAAAGATAAGGAAAAAATTTGAATGAGTGGTTATAAGTGAAGATAAATGAGTGATTATAAATGAAGATAAGAAGGTAAGAATAAATCTGAATGAGAGGATATAGTTGATGTTAAAAAGATAAGAAAAAATCTCAATTAATGAATTAAATAAATATGATAAAATAAATGAATTGAATAAATGCAAGGGTTGCTCTTCGACTAGATTCCGTGGCGGTTTGTACTTTCCTCCTCTCTCAAACCAAGAATGCACGTCAGAAGCTTGCTGCCTTTTAAATTAGTAGAATTTTTAATAACCACCACATACCATTTTGGAGACAACCTCCGCACCAAACCAAACCTATCTTATCTACTTTCAAAAATCCATAAAAAAAAAAATAACGAATACGTATAAGTAAAACATTATTCAGTCTCAACATATATTCTCTACTTTAAAAAAAAATGACGAATATGCATAAGAACAACGGTAATAACTAACCTGGTCTATGGTGAATTTGGGAGTATAATCACAATTGTTGTGAGCGATGCTCTCCCCAGTGGGAACAACATTCTCAAACGACCAATTATCTGAAATTGAAAAAAGTTGTAGCCATCCGTAATATTTATCTATGAATTACGAAAAGAAGGTAAATAGTGGGAGATGTTGTTCTATTAATGTATGAAGTAGTGGGAGATTTACAAAAAGAAGATTTGAAGTAGTGGGAGAATTAATGAAGTATTGTAAATAGTTACAAATGAAGTATAAATAGTTACAATTGAGATAAGAAGGTAAGAAGAAAATCTGAATGAGTGGTTATAAATGAAGATAAAAAGATAAGAAAAAAATCTGAATGAGTGGTTATAAGTGAAGATAAATGAGTGATTATAAATGAAGATAAGAAGAAATCTGAATGAGAGGTTATAGTTGATGTCAAGAAGATAAGAAAAAATATGAATTAATGAATTAAATAAATAAGATAAAATAAATGAATTGAATAAATGCAAGGGTTGCTCTTCGACCAGATACCGCGGCGGTTTGTACATTCCTCCTCTCTCAAACCAAGAATGCACTTCGAAAGCTTGCCGCCTTTTAAATTAATAGAATTTTTAATAACCACCACATACCATTTTGGAGACCAACTCTCCGCACCAAACCTTACCTATCTTATCTACTTTCAAAAATCTATAAAAAATAAATAAATAACGAATATGTATAAGTAAAACATTATTCAGTCTCAACATATATTCTCTACTTTAAAAAAAATAACGAATATGCATAAGAACAACGGTAATAACTAACTTGGTCAGTGGTGAATTCAGGAGTATAATCACAATTGTTGTGAGCGATGCTCTCCCCAGTGGGAAAAACATTCTCAAATGACCAATTATCTGAAATTGAAAAAAGTTGTAGCCGTCCGTAATATTTTTCTATGAATTACGAAAAGAAGGAAAATAGTGGGAGATGTTGTTCTATTAATGTATGAAGTAATGGGAGATTTACAAAAAGAAGATTTGTAGTAGTGGGGGAATATATGAAGTATTGTATATAGTTACAATTGAAGATAAGAAGGTAAGAAGAAAATCTGAATGAGTGGTTGTAAATGAAGATAGAAAGATAAGGAAAAAATTTGAATGAGTGGTTATAAGTGAAGATAAATGAGTGATTATAAATGAAGATAAGAAGGTAAGAAGAAATCTGAATAAGAGGATATAGTTGATGTCAAAAAGATAAGAAAAAATCTCAATTAATGAATTAAATAAATAAGATAAAATAAATGAATTGAATAAATGCATGGGATGCTCGTCGACCAGATACCGTGTCGGTTTGTACTTTCCTCCTCTCTCAAACCAAGAATGCACTTCGGAAGCATGCCGCCTTGTAAATTAGTAGAATTTTTAATAACCACCACATACCATTTTGGAGACCAACTCTCCGCACCAAACCTAACCTATCTTCTCTACTTTCAAAAATCTATAAAAAAATAAAAATAACGATTATGTATAAGTAAAACATTATTCAATCTCAACATATATTCTCTACTTTAAAAAAAAATGACGAATGTGCATAAGAACAACGGTAATAAATAACCTAGTCAGTGGTGAATTCGGGAGTACAATCACAATTGTTGTGATAGATGCTCTCCCCAATGGGAACTACATTCTCAAATGACAAATTATCTGAAACAGTAAAATGTTGTAGCCATCCGTAATGTTGTTCTATGAATTACGAAAAGAAGGTAAATAGTGGGAGATGTTGTTCTATTAATGTATGAAGTAGTGGGGGAATATATGAAGTATTGTAAATAGTTACAATTGAAGATAAGAAGGTAAGAAGAAAATCTGAATGAGTGGTTATAAATGAAGATAAAAGATAAGAAAAAAATCTGAATGAGTGGTTATAAGTGAAGATAATGAGTGGTTATAAATGAAGATAAGAAGGTAAGAAAAAATGTGAATTAATGAATTAAATAAATAAGATAAAATAAATGAATTGAATAAATGCAAGGGATGCTCGTCGACCAGATACCGTGTCGGTTTGTACTTTCCTCCTCTCTCAAACCAAGAATGCACTTCGGAAGCTTGCCGCCTTGTAAATTAGTAGAATTTTTAATAACCACCATATACCATTTTGGAGACCAACTCTCCGCACCAAACCTAACCTATCTTCTCTACTTTCAAAAATCTATAAAAAAAAATAACGATTATGTATAAGTAAAACATTATTCAATCTCAACATATATTCTCTACTTTAAAAAAAATGACGAATATGCGTAAGAACAACGGTAATAACTAACCTAGTCAGTGGTGAATTCGGGAGTATAATCACAATTGTTGTGAGAGATGCTCTCCCCACTGGGAACAACATTCTCAAATGACCAATTATCCGAAATTGAAAAAAGTTGTAGCCATCCGTAATATTTATCTATGAATTACGAAAAGAAGGTAAATAATGGGAGATGTTGTTCTATTAATGTATGAAGTAGTGGGAGATTTACAAAAAGAAGATTTGAAGTAGTGGGAGAATATATGAAGTATTGTAAATAGTTACAGTTGAAGATAAGAAGGTAAGAAGAAAATCTGAATGAGTGGTTATAAATGAAGATAAAAAGATAAGAAAAAAATTTGAATGAGTTGTTATAAGTGAAGATAAATGAGTGGTTATAAATGAAGATATGAAGATAAGAAGGTAAGAAGAAATCTGAATGAGAGGATAGAGTTGATGTCAAGATGATAAGAAAAAATCTGAATTAATGAATTAAATAAATAAGATAAAATAAATGAATTGTATAAATGCAAGGGTTGCTCTTCGACTAGATACCGTGGCGGTTTGTACTTTCCTTTTCTTTCAAACCACGAATGCACTTCGGAAGCTTGCCGCCTTTTAAATTAGTAGAATTTTTAATAACCACCACATACCATTTTGGAGACCAAATCTCCGCACCAAACCGAACCTATCTTATCTACTTTCAAAAATCTATAAAAAATAATAAAAATAATAACGAATATGTATAAGTAAAACATTATCCAGTCTTAACATATTTTCTCTACTTTCAAAATAAATGACGAATATGCATAAGAACAATGGTAATAAGTAACCTTGTCAGTGGTGAATTCTAGTTTATATTCGCAATTGTTGTTAGAGATGTTCTCCCCAATGGGAACTACATTCTCAAATGACAAATTATCTGAAACTGTAAAATGTTGTAGCCATCCGTAATGTTGTTCTATGAATTACGAAAAGAAGGTAAATAGTGGGAGATGTTGTTCTATTAATGTATGAAGTAGTGGGGGAATATATGAAGTATTATAAATAGTTACAATTGAAGATAAGAAGGTAAGAAGAAAATCTGACTGAGTGGTTATAAATGAAGATAAAAAGATATGATAAAAATCTGAATGAGTGGTTATAAGTGAAGATAAATGAGTGGTTATAAATGAAGATAAGAAGGTAAGAAGAAATCTGAATGAGAGGATATAGTTGATGTCAAGAAGATAAGAAAAAATCTGAATTAATGAATTAAATAAATAAGATAAAATAAATGAATTGAATAAATGCAAGGGTTGCTCTTCGACCAGATACCGTGGCGGTTTGTACTTTCCTCCTCTCTCAAACCAAGAATGCACTTCGGAAGTTTGCCGCCTTTTAAATTAGTAGAATTTTTAATAACCACCACATACCTTTTTGGAGACAACTCTCCGCACCAAACCTAACCTATCTTCTCTACTTTCAAAAATCTATAATAAAAAAAGGTAACGAATATGTATAAGTAAAACATTATTCAGTCTCAACATATATTCTCTACTTTAAAAAAAATGACGAATATGCATAAGAACAACGGTAATAACTAAACTGGTCAGTGGTGAATTCGGGAGTATAATCACAATTGTTGTGAGAGATGCTCTCCCCACTGAGAACAACATTCTCAAATGACCAATTATCTGAAATTGAAAAAAATTGTAGCCATCCGTAATATTTATCTATGAATTACGAAAAGAAGGTAAATAGTGGGAGATGTTCTCTTCTATTATTGTATGAAGTAGTGGGAGAATTACAAAAAGAAGATTTCAAGTAGTGGGAGAATATATGAAGTAGTTTAAATAGTTACAATTGAAGATAAAAATGTAAGAAGAAAATCTGAATGAGTGGTTATAAATGAAGATAAGAAAATAAAATGAAAATCTGAATGAGTGGTTATAATTGAAGATAAATGAGTGGTTGTAAATGAAGATATGAAGATAAGAAGGTAAAAAGAAAATCTGAATGAGTGGATATAATTGATGACAAGAAGATTATAAAAAATCTGACTAAATGAATTGAATAAATAAGATAAAATAAATTAATTGAATAAATGCACAGGTTGCCCTTCGACTGGATACCGTGGCGGTTTGTAGTTTACTCCTCTCTCACAACGGAGCTGCCCAAGATTACTAATACAACCAAGAATGCACTATTGGCGGTTTGTAGTTTACTCCTCTCTCACAACGGAGCCTCTTTGCCCAAGATTACTAATACAACCAAGAATGCACTATTGAACAATGAAGGATTTGCCCAAGATTACTCGTCGTCTCTCACTTTCTGCAAAAGAGAGTTGCGTCTCTAATTTCTCCTATAGAGCCTCTTTAGAGCCCTATTTTTTAGAGGATGCAAAGAGTTAAAAGAATAAACAATGAAGGCTAGAGAGTATGCAAAGAGTTAAAATAATAAACAATGAAGGATGGCCCATAACAATCCCAATTCTAAAAAAAAACGATAGGGTTAATTACTTTTGTCATCCATAGTGTTGAGGTTCGTAAGTAAGTTAGGTGACCTATCAGCTCGTTTGGCTGATGGGGAAGGGAGGGATATAAGATCCTTCAGAAGATAAGTAAATTTGGGCCTAGTACTCCCTTTGCACTCGGATTGCTTAAGCTAACACAGCCAGCGAAACCAACCCCACCCCAATGATTATGTTTGTCTAGATAGGTGTCATCACCGAAGTTCCCCTTAAAATTCTCTAAACACTTAGTTTTAGTACTAATTTCATCCTATACATACCATGTTTGACTCATACAGGATTAGTTTCGGAATATCACATAACAAAGGTGAATTTCTCACTCATCATGTGTAATCCAAACGTATTCGAAAATAAGGGAGTAGCTAATAGGTCCAAATTGGGCTCCAACAATATATACTTCTCTCACACTGATCTGTGTAATCTAACATTACCAAGATATTAATACTGGATGTTTTGTCAAACGGATATCTCAGATGGTCTTCATCGTCTGAGTAATTCAAATATTCTTATCTTTAAGGATAGAGTCGTTTAAATATCTTCTAATAAGCCAATCCAACTCCTCCGGGAGTCAATTAACACCCTCCGAGATATACTACGTGTTACAAATAGAATCTTGGTGAATGATAGACTGCCTCTGGGATATTCTCGACTAACCTCCGTGAAAATAGGTTGGGCCAATCCACTATATGCCTCAGTATAACGCCTATAATAAACCCCTCTACAGGGGATAAAGGTATGGTCATTCAAGTATTCATTACGCTTGAGTTCAATTACTTTCTTCCCAAACATATTCTGACTTAGGCATCAGAAGGGTGTTATCTTGCACCACACCAGTGTCATTAACCTTGTTTTTGTAGATAGTTGATTGGGAGCAACCAAAAATTTATTCATCAGTAAACGAGCCAAAAATTGAGCTCAAGCTCGACTCGGTCCTAAAAGAGCCGAACTAAGGTAATTTACTTAACGATCCTCCTTAAACAAGTCAAGTCTATATAAACGAGAAGAGCTTTAACGAACTCGTTTACTAAACGCGCCTACAACTTGAGCTCGTCTCAATTACTAGACGAGTCGAGTCATGAGCAGCTCAGTTCATTTGTAGGCCTCAAAGAAATTTCGAATGAAATTTTGCGGCATCTTTTAGCGAGTAATTTTTCATATTTCGTGAAGGACTTTTTTGCGTGGAAAATTTTTTCTTGATCTTTGCGCCACATATATTTGGCAGTGCGCCAAAATTAATTTGTTCCCGCCCACATCTGGCGCCGATATTTGACAAACCGCCAAAATTTTGGTAGCCTTTTAGCGAGGGATTTTTCAATTTGTCGTGATTGCATTTTTGCGTGGAAAACAATTCCTTTGCATATACCATTACCAACAATCAAAATTTATCTCCTCAGGGAAATATTTTCCCGCCTGGCTACAAAACACCCGCCCATATTTCTATGCGAAAATTTGAAAGCCCGCCAAATTTGTTTTAGCGAGGAATTTCTCTATTTGTTGCAATTCACGTATTTGCGTGGAAATAACTTCATTGAAATTTCTTTTTAGCTACAAAAGTGTTCATTTTCTCGCGCAAACTATTTTACAGCTTTAGCGAGGAATCATAAATTTGTCACCATTAATTATTTGCGTGGAAATAAAATTGTTGGAATTGCTTTTTAGTGACAAATTGGTTAATTTCCTCGTGAAACAAATTTCCCGCCCCCAAAAAAAAAGGTGCCAGGATTTTTGGGATAACATTTAGCAAGCAATTTATCAATTCCTCACGAATAATCTTTAGTGACAAGTATTTAGCAAGCAATTTATCAATTCCTCGCTAATAATCTTTAGCGACAAGTATTAGCGAGGAAATTATCAATCAATTTTACAAAATCAGAATTTTCGACCCTTTAGTGAGGAAATAAAAAATTCCTCACCAATGCCAACTTTTTGCGAGGAAATAGACTTCCTCGCTAAATGTCAGATTTCTTGTAGTGAATTGACTGTCTTTTTAATTAGTAGAATTTTTAATAATTACCACAATACAAATAGACTTCCTCGCTAAATGTCAGATTTCTTGTAGTGAATTGACTGTCTTTTTAATTAGTAGAATTTTTAATAACTACCACAATACAATTTTGTAGACCAACTCTTTGCCCCCAAGCTAACATATCTTCTAATTTTTTTTCAAAAATATGTAAAAAAAAATAACGAATGGGTATAAGTAAACCATTTCCCAGTCTTAACATATTTTGTCTACTTTCAAAATAAATGACGAATATGCATAAGAACAATGGTAATAACTAACATGGTCAGTGTTGAATTCGGGTGTATAACTGCGACTGTTATGGGAGATCCTCTGCCCACTGGGAAAAAAGTTGTAAGCATCCATAATGTTGTTCTATGAATTACGAAAAGAAGGTAAATAGTGGGACATATTGTTCTATGAATGTATGAAGTAATGAGAGAATTACGAAAAGAAGGTGTGAAGTAGTGTGAGAATGTATGAAGTAACAATTGTAGAAAAGAAGGTAAGAAAGAAAATCTGAATGAGTGGCTATAAATGAAGATATTAAGAAAGTCTGAATGAGTGGTTATAATTGAATAAAAGTGGTTATAATTGAATAAAAATGAGTGGTTATAAATGAAGATAAAAAGATAAGAAAAAACATGAATAAATAAATTAAATAAATAAGATAAATTAAATGAATTGAATAAATGCAATGATTGCCCTTCAACCAGATACCGTGGCGGTTTATACTTTTCTCCTCTTTCACAATGTGCCAAATGCAATACCTATGAAGCGCATTTGGAAGAAGTCTAGCAACTGCCTGTTTCATGGCCCGATCCTGATCAGTGATAATCATCTTAGGCGGCCCAGCTGGCATAGCCTTCAACCATTCATTCAAAAGCCAATGAAAAGATGAAACATTTTCGTGATTTAAGAATGCACACCCGAAAAGAGTTGTTTGGCCGTGGTGATTCACCCCTAAAATCGGTGCAAAGATCCTTTGGATAATTAATGTGGGCCCTTACCAATCTTGATTTGTATTTTTTGGCCAACCAGAGAAATCAAAGTGATAAAATCGTGTTTATGGGTTGTTTTTGCAATAATGATACATAAACAAACTCTCAGCCACAACCCACCACAACCCCTCTCACATGTGGGGTGGGCCCCGCTCAGTGTGAGTCCCCCACATGTGAGAGGGGTTGTGGTGGGTTGTGGCTGGGAGTTTGTGTCTATATCATTTTTGTTGTTTTTGAGGGAACTTGATTGTGTAACACATAGTAGCATTTTTTTTTTTGGAAAGTTTTTTATTTTTTTGGATAGGGAAACCTGCAGCTTAAAATGGGGACCAGAAGAGGAAAAAAATGGAAATGGATGATTATACAACTTAATAATCAACAACTTTAAAGCTTTCGGATAAAGAATTTAACGCCTTGTTTGGAACTTGTTCAAAGTGAAGTAAAGGAAATAAAGGAAAATAATGAAGAAGGAAAGAGTGGGGAAGATAAAGAGAAAATTTTCTAACGAAATACATTTCACCAAAATC